>JBBDGP010000593.1:6504166-7205833 GCA_037952835.1 Lithobates septentrionalis | reverse complement strand
ACTTCGTACTCACCATTACTTGTCATTTTAAGCAACTTTTGGACTTTTGTTTTGAATCTTCTGCTATTCCAAGCACTGGTATACACTCCAAGACTTGCCATGTGTTACTTTTCATGGCAGGAAGTTCCTGTTCTTTTAACTTTAGTTTAGCCTAGAGAATAATGGGTGACACATACCATATGACTGGAAATTCCCCTCTAGTGGCTGTCACCCTAGCACACGCTCATGGGTGCCTATCCTAAAAATATGAAATCCCTTCAAAGCTATAAAGTTGCAGAGTAAGAACCTCCACTGTAAGTGTGCCATGTGATAACAGAGTTAGGTGCCTGTTAACTCTTTTTCTAGGAGACTTCAAGGGCAGCATCTGAGAGCTAGGGCTCCTCCCACCTGCAAACAGGAAACACATTTGTCCACCATTATAAAAAGTTCACTCCTACCTGCATGCCTCAGTGATATCAAAGTACCGACGGAACAACAGGTAACCTAAATACCTAGATTCTGATTTAAATTGACACTTAGGGCGAGAATGAGTGATGCCCTGGAGGACTCCTAGAAAAAAAGAGTTACCAGATACCTAACTCTGATTTCTCAAGTCATCTTCCAGGGCAGCATCTGAGAGGATGTAGCAAGAAATACTAGGAAGGGGTAAAAGCCTGGAGCACTTTCTTACCAAAAATTTCATCCTGACTGGACAGGCGGTCGATATGGTAGTACCTTACAAAGGTTTTGAAGCTCGACCATGTCGCTGACCTGCAGACCTGCTCTGGTGTTGACTCTGCTCTTTCTGCAACCAAGGAAACCCAGGCCCTGATAGAATGAGCTTTGATCCTGCTTGGGGGAGCAAGGTTTTGCACTTGATAGGCCAAGGTTATGGCCATCTTGATCCATCTTGCTATTGTGCTTTTTGAAGCCTGTTTTCTTTTATTAGCCCCTGAATGTGAAACAAACAGGGTTGTTGATCTCCGCCACTCCTTGGTTCTCTCTAAGTAGGCTATAAGGATCTTGCTGACATCCAGTTTGGAATATGTTTCCCCTTTCCTTCTGTCCCTAGAGGCCGGTTGATAATATTTTTTGACCTATGAAAAGCCGAAGGGCCTTTAGGTAAGAAAGCCCGATCTGGAGAAAGAACTATTTTGTCTAGCTGAATTGAGAAATAGGTATTGCCTGGATCTCGCTCACTCTCCTAGCTGATACCAAGGACCCTAACAGTACTGTTTTAAGCACCCTTAAGAACCCTTTCAGGACCATAGATAGGTCCCATACTGGACACTTTTTGTTCCTTATTGGTTTTCACTTCCCAATGGAATAAAGAAACCCTTTTAGGAGTGTGTTATCTACTAACTTAATGTCGAAGGAGGAAAGGGTCACTACTTGGACCTTTAGGGTATTATGCGAGAAGTGGGAACAACTCCGCGCTCCGTTCCCCCTTTTGTCTTCGCCTCAGGCAATAAACTTTTTGCAGACTTTTTCGTATATATAGCCCTGGTGACCTTTTCCTGCTGGCCTGTACGGTGTTTGCTACCTTATTTGACAGCTCCTTTTTCTGCAGCATTACCCTTTTCGCAACCAGGTGGAAAGTTTCATCAACGTGATGTTCGGGTGGCTAAATGGTCCCTGTGTTAGGAGATTCAGTATGTCTGGTAAACTCAGGTGTGGTCGTCGCACGCTCATGTTTTTGAGATGGCTGAACCAAACTTTTTGGGGCCAGTGTGGGGCGATCAGGATGACTGTTGCTGTTTCCCTCTTGATCTTTTGAATCACTCTGGAAATTAAGATGGTCAGAGGGAAAGCAAAGCATAGATGGTATGACCAGTCTTCGTTGACTATTGACGCAAACAGGTCCGCCTCGGGTGTCCCCCATGTTTGGGTGATCCAGATGAGAGTTACTCTGGCTCAGATAATCCGCAAAGGTTATACACCCCTCAGGATTACTGCCGAAATGGACTTTATGTTCGCTTCTGCCCAAGTCAGGATTGTATCCGCCAGGGTCAGATGAGGGGGCTTTGTTCCTCCCTGTCTGTTGACATATGCTACAGTGGTGGCATTGTCAGACTGTATTTGAACATCTTTGTCCTGTATCGCCCATGGGGCCTATTGCGATCCCACAAGCAGGCTGTCATTTTCACCAAACCCAGACCAAAGACCCAGATCACCAAATGGAGGATTTCTTTCACAGATTCTCAGAACTTTTAGATAAAGGACTGGCTCAAACGGCCGCAAAAATCACAGGGGATTTAAAAATGGATTTCCACAATCTGGGCAATAGAATTGATATGATCGAAAACAAAGTAGAGGAAACCATAGCGGTGACGAACCAAAACTCCAAACACATTCACACAGTACAGGAGCAACTGGATCTGGCCATATCTCGTATCGATGACCTGGAGAACAGATCCAGGCGGTACAATATTAGAGGTAAATAGAAAACACCGCGCTAACCAGTGAAATAAATAAAAAGCTGCTGCATACAGTTTGACAAAAACAACAAAATAGGCATATGGAAAAATGCAGCGCATGTACAAAGGAACATAGGTCTTTATAATGGTGAAACAGTAAAGAAATCACTAATTAACCACAGGTGCCTTGAAACACAAACGTCCATAGATGGATGTGAATGTCCAACCGCACAGGAGGTGTAAGTACTCCAAGGGGTGGTGATGGTCTGATGGTTGTCAGAAAACACCTGGCATCATACAGCGACTTCCCAACCGAGAAACTGGGTCACAATGGGTCATTCAGAGAAAGTGCAAAAAAGCCTCTTACCAGATCCTGTGGATTCCCATGTCAGCGACAGGGAATCACATGCGCAGTTTGTCACAAATGACGTGGAATGGGAGCTCAGGAATCGCCAATCCCTTGGATTGTGGTCTGTATGGATCTCGGCCGGCAACCGGATGGGTCCTCACAACGAACCGTCCTCACACCGAACTGTCCCAGCGTGCATCAGAAGTTTCACAAACGGTCCCCCAAAAGGAGCAGTTGGAGGGACTGGATCTCATGTGGTAAATGTGGAAACAAAAAGAATGTGCCTCCACATGGTGCAGATAAAAAAGGGTGTTTTTATTGACAAAAACGACCATACACAAATAAAAGCGTGATCACGGTGGATAAAAACAAATGGGCAACAAAGAGAGTGGTGTATGTACCCAATTACAATATTAGAATCCGAGGTCTCCCAGAGACCATTACAGATATACCAGAGGCAGTGCAGGACTTAATCAAAACCCTGATCCCCAATATCCCTCCCCACCGCCTGGAAATTGACAGAGCCCACAGAGCCCTCGGACCCCCCAGGAAGGATGGCACCCCAAGGGACGTCATTGTGAAACCCCATCACTACTCTGTAAAAGAGGAAGTAATGAAACGTGCTAGATCTGCGCCTTCTGTGTTATGCCGGGGCCACCAAGTACAGATCTTTACAGATCTCTCCCCATCCACGATTCAGAGGAGAAGAGCTTTAAAACCATTGCTGCATGCTTTAACCCAGAAGGATATCAAATACAGGTGGGCCTTCCCCTTTGCAGTCAAATGCACTGAACAAGGGAGACAATACGCTTTTTCCACCCTACCGGAAGGTGAAAGACTGCTCCTTCACCTGAAGCTCATTTCTCAAGAATCCGATATGGACATCTCCAACACTGGCTCTGGCTCCAACAAAAGACCTATACCTACCAGCCCGCAGTCCCCCCTATGGACCAAAGGTAAAGCAAAGAAGGCAAAGGACAATGGACCCCCCTGAAGCAAACTCCCTCAGAGATCGACCCCCTCTTTTTCTGGTCCTAAACTTCGATCCGGGAGTCTTGTGACCATACGGTTGTGGGCTATCCTTAGCCCTGGTCACGGGATTTCTGTAGAACTCTCACCATTAATTTATTCAATTTAAAAGTTGTTGTTTCCTGTTCAAGTTTCCTGAACAGCCCAGGGATGACTCCAGGACTTCCGAGACTCTCCGGGTTAATCCGGTCCACTCAATATGGAACTTTCCACACCCTAAGTAGGGTTAGCACCCACAGACTTTAGAAGGACCTTCTCTATGTTACCCAGATGATTACCCTGCAGCAGGAGACTGGAGGATTAAAAAGTATTCCTTCATACCAACACACAGGGTCGACATATGCTGAACGAGCCCTGTGGAGCTCCTCCCCGCTTCTACCGCGGGGGGGTCCATTAGGGAGTCGGTTAAAGAATGGAACTTCTCTCTAGCCAAATCCCCGGATGGCTGTGCACATCTTCATCATTAACTAGCAAGTTATTTAATACATTAGGGCATCCTGTTTCAGAATGGAACACTTGCACTCCCACCCAACCCTTAGACACCCGATGGTCTCCGATGGATGGGTAGTCTGCGCCCACTTGGGGCAGACTCGACTTTTGTACCACTCATGGTCTACGGAGGGCAGCTCCCCCCCTGTAGTCCGGTTATCTTACTTAGGAGAACTTATTTTTTCTATTCTTCTCTGTCCCCCTCTCTTTATCGCCCTCTACCCCTACTTCCTGACAAAGTGCCTAATTTCATTATCTTTTGCAGACCACCACATCGACGACCGAGACCTGCACTATGAGACTTCCCTCAATCCCAAAGGAGTAGCCTCCGAAGCCAACTTGACCTCAACACTGCTTAAGGTGAGTGGGGGTGGATCATGCCGTTGTTTCTCCCTCTTGCTCCATGGCTAAGGCTCCAGACACCAAAATCCTCATAGCCTCACACAACGTTCAGGGCCTTAACTCCCCGATTAAGAGGAGAAAGGTACTAAATTACTATAAATCACTAAAACTAGACATAATTATGTTACAAGAAACACATTTCCCTGCCCGATATAGCCCCAAGTTCCTTCACTCACATTACCCGCAATTTTATCTAGCCAGCGCAGATAACAAAACGAAGGGTGTAGCGATCTTATTCTCGAAATCCTGTCACTTTGTGAAATTATCGGATTTTGTTGACCCGGAAGGGAGATTTATCCTAGTGAAAGGCACGCTTGGGGACCAACTTATCTCCCTAGTATCATATTACACACCCAACAGAGGACAATCCACATTTTTCAGCACCCTATTGTCCACTCTCACACCGAAACTGGAGGGAATAATCATATTCGGGGGAGACTCGAACGTGGCCTTCGATCAAGGTCTAGACAAATCCAAGCCCCCTAAATCCCAACTGATTCGCCCTTCAAAAGAAAGCCTCAAAATAGCAAAAACTCTATATACATATGGTCTGACTGATACATGGAGAGAACTAAACCCCTCCAAGAAGGATTACACCCATTACTCCCACCCCCACAATACTTACGCACGGATAGACCATATCCTTACGCCTTCCACCCTTCTCCCAGCTGTACTCACAGCCCGTATTAAGGACACAGCACTATCTGACCACTCATTAGTGATTATTTCTATTCTGGCAGGGATCCCAGGAGGGTCAAACAGACAATGGAGACTGAATGAGTCCTTGCTCTCTGACCCTGTCAGAGTAATAGAATTGAGAAAAGCCCTTAGTATTTTATACTAAACAGCATTGAAGGTACCTCAGCAGAAATGCTCTGGGCAGCACACAAAGCCTTCATCAGGGAAAAAGCTCGTTCAGATCTCTACCCGAGTGAAAAAAGAAAGGAGGGCCGATATAACACGACTAGAGCAGGATTTTGCGGTATTAAAAGCACTACACAAAAAGGACCCATCCAAGGTGCCCATAAACCAATTAGATAAAGCCAGATTAGACCTAAACCTCGCCCTCACGGCAAAAGCAGACAAATCGATCAGATGGAACGGACATAAATTCTACGCCCAGGCAAACAAAATGGAGACGAAACTCTCCCCTCGGATTAGAATCCACAATATGCCCAAAATCAGGATAGGGGGTCAACCCCCCACATCCAATCCAGTCAAAATTCTTGAAGCCTTCCGAGGATTCTACATGAAATTATACAGCCCAGACATGCAAACCCACACAGATGCAATCTCACGGTACCTAGAGGGTATATCCATCCCCTCCCTAAAAAATGTCCACAAGGACATAATGGACTCTCCCATCACAGAGGAGGAGGTTAGGGAGGTAATTGAGAACCTCAAAACAGGGACAGCCCCAGGCCCAGATGGCCTATCCACACCCTACTACAAAACTTTCACTGACACCCTAACGCCACACCTGACCAAATTCTTTAACTCTAAAAGCAAAGGTGACCCCCTAGATCAATGATGGCGAACCTATGGCACGCGTGCCACAGCTGGCACGTAGAGCCATCTCTGCGGGCACGCGAGAGGGTCCAGGTTCACGGCGGGGAGAGAACACGGCAGCAAGCAGCGGCGAGGTGCAGAAAATTATCTGCATGAGTGAGTGGGCAGCTCCGCAGCCTCCATGCAGAAGGCTACAGACCTGAGAGCACGGGAGGGATAGAAGAAAGCAGCGGCGAGGTGCAAGAAACTGTCTGCACAAGTGAGTGGGCGGCCCCGCATCCTCCGCGTGGTAGGCTACAGGCCTGACAGCGCGGGAGGGAGAGAACTTCACCACTTAATTTTATGGCCAAAGAGGGGCATCCCTGTAGCCTTCCGGAGCCTGGACTCCTCAAACCTCCAACAGTGAGGCCCGGAGAACAGACTGACTGTGGGCCCTGAAAACGAGGACAGGCGGAGAGGCGCAGGCTGTGAGGGAGCCGCTGGATGGAACAGAGCAGAGGGCTCTCCCGGATCAAGGATGGAGACAGGTACTGGGCACAATTATACACTGAATACCTGCATACAAAGACTGGGGCAGGGAGGCAGAGCGGGGATTGCAGATAGAGACAGAGCTAGAGGTCTCCCTTTCTCTCAGCTCCCCTCTTTGTCAGTCCCCCCCCTTCTGATCCCCCTCGCTGTCCCCTCTCTCTCTCGCTGTCCCCTCTCTCTCTCTCTCGCTGTCCCCCTCTCTCTCTGTGTGTCCCCCTCTCTGTGTCCCCCCTCTGTGTGTGTGTCCCCCCTCTCTCTCTCTGTGTCCCCCCTCTCTCTGTGTCCCCCCTCTCTCTGTCCCCCCCTCTCTCTGTGTGTGTCCCCCGCTCTCTGTGTGTGTCCCCCCTCTCTCTCACACACACACACACACAACTTCTCTCTCTCTCTTTTACACACACCCCCACTCTTTCGCTCAGCACCCCTCTCTCGCAAATTGCCGTGTTGGCACTTTGCAACACAAAACCAACTTATTTACTTCAGTTTGGGCACTCGGGCTCAAAAAGGTTCGCCATCACTGCCCTAGATATTCACCTGAATACAGCTTATATCACAGTCATCCCCAAACCAGAAAAAAACCATGAAGACATCAGCAACTATCGCCCAATATCCCTCATCAATAATGACCTTAAAATTCTCACCAAAATATTAGCAAACCGATTGGCTTCTTTCATAAGCCAATACATACATAAAGACCAGGTGGGCTTCATTTCCGGTAGACAAGGCCCCGACCAAATCAGACGGGCAATAGACCTGATATCAATCCTGCAATCGAACTGGGAGGGGGGGACCAAACAACAAGGATTCATTCTGTCATTGGACCTACAGAAGGCCTTTGGCACTGTATCCTGGCCCTACATCTTTTCACTATTGGAGCGCTGGGGCTTTGGGGCCAGATTTATGGGTATCCTACAGGCCCTCTATTCACAACCAAAAGCTCTCATTAGGTTACAAGGTCACTACTCCAAACCTATAGACATCGCCAGAGGGACGAGACAGGGGTGTCCCCTATCCCCACTAATTTTTGAAACCCTAGCGATTGCGATACATCAGAACCCTGACATTAAAGGAGTCATCTGTGGAGATCAGACGCACAACTCTTGGAGGGGATGATAAGGGACTATATACAAGATTTTAGTAATAAGAATGATATCATTAGCAGTAATCAGCATGGATTCATGAAGAATCGTTCTTGCCAAACCAATCTATTAACCTTCTATGAGGAGGTGAGTTGCCATCTAGATAAAGGAAGGCCCGTAGACGTGGTGTATCTGGATTTTGCAAAAGCATTTGACACAGTTCCCCATAAACGTTTACTGTACAAAATAAGGTGCGTTGGCATGGACCATAGGGTGAGTACATGGATTGAAAACTGGCTACAAGGGCGTGTCCAGAGGGTGGTGATAAATGGGGAGTACTCAGAATGGTCAGGGGTGGGTAGTGGGGTCCCCCAGGGTTCTGTGCTGGGACCAATCCTATTTAATTTGTTCATAAATGACCTGGAGGATGGGATAAACAGTTCCATCTCTGTATTTGCAGACGATACTAAGCTAAGCAGGGCAATAACTTCTCCGCAGGATGTGGAAATCTTGCAAAAAGACCTGAACAAATTAATGGGGTGGGCGACTACATGGCAAATGAGGTTCAATGTAGAAAAATGTATCTATACACTGGGGGGAGAACCTCTGGGGGAATCTAGGATGGAAAAGGACTTGGGGGTCCTAGTGGATGATAGGCTCAGCAACGGCATGCAATGCCAAGCTGCTGCTAATAAAGCAAACAGAATATTGGCATGCATTAAAAGGGGGATCAACTGCAGAGATAAAACGATAATTCTCCCGCTCTACAAGACTCTGGTCCGCCCGCACCTGGAGTATGCTGTCCAGTTCTGGGCACCAGTCCTCAGGAGGGACGTACTGGAAATGGAGCGAGTACAAAGAAGGGCAACAAAGCTAATAAAGGGTCTGGAGGATCTTAGTTATGAGGAAAGGTTGCGAGCACTGAACTTATTCTCTCTGGAGAAGAGACGCTTGAGAGGGGATATGATTTCAATTTACAAATACTGTACTGGTGACCCCACAATAGGGATAAAACTTTTTCGCAGAAGAGAGTTTAATAAGACTCGTGGCCACTCATTGCAATTAGAGGAAAAGAGGTTTAACCTTAAACTACGTAGAGGGTTCTTTACTGTAAGAGCGGCAAGGATGTGGAATTCCCTTCCACAGGCGGTGGTCTCAGCGGGGAGCATTGATAGCTTCAAGAAACTATTAGATAATCACCTGAATGACCGCAATATACAGGGATATGTAATGTAATACTGACACATAATCACACACATAGGTTGGACTTGATGGACTTGTGTCTTTTTTCAACCTCACCTACTATGTAACTATGTAACAAATGTGGTCTTTTTGCCGACGACATCCTATTGTTCTTGACTTCCCCCCTCACCTATCTCCCCAACCTCTATCACTCATTAGAAAACTTTCGGGACTCAGAGTCAATTACTCTAAATCACAAGCCCTTAACATCTCTCTTACTCCACAGACGGTATCTCAACTGAAACAATCTTTTAAATTTGATTGGCACGATTATACGATTCGTTACTTAGGAATTTCGTTGACGGCTAAAATAGAAACCTTATACACATACAACTACCCCCCACTATACAAGAAATTAGAGGCAGATCTCAAACTTTGGTCCAAACACGGACTTTCTTGGTTAGGTAGGATCAGTTCAATTAAAATGACTTTACTCACAAGAATCCTCTACTTCTTCCGATCCCTCCCCATCCCCATCAAAAGAGAACATCTACGCTCACTGCAAAGTAGAATATTGAAATTCACATGGGGAAACTCGGGGTATCGCGTTCCCCAGAGCACCCTCTTTATACATAAACGCAGGGGCGGGCTGGGCCTTCCTGACTTATACAAATACTTTATTGCGGCCAGACTGTCCCAACTTTCCATACTTTACTCCAGATATGAAAAACCAGATTGGGTAAAAATCGAAAGACAGGCTACACATTAGATTATCTTCTTTGGTGCCCTCAGAACACCAGACCGCCCATATTATCTCCAGTTCTCTCACACTCTTACACCCTCTGGGATAGTCTTAGGAAAAACCCTTCTTTGGTCTCCTCTGGACGCCCCCTCGCACACCTTTTCCACAACCCTGATTTCCCGCCTGGATTAGACATCACAGACTTCAGATGGTGGTTGGACAAGGGGCTATATCGGATAGGTCATTACTTTACCTCTAGAGGCCCCATTATCCTAAGTTATTGTCTTAACAACCTAGAGCTTCCAGAATCAGAACAATTTCGCTTCAGACAAATTTCCCACTTCTTAAGCTAAATATGGCAAGACAAACCTCTGCCCCCCAAATTTACGGCATATGAGATGTGGTGTGGAGGAGCCGTGGAGCGGAGGGGAGGTATAGCGGTGATCTACTCTGCCCTCACTCGCCTTGACAGAAAAAGGCCTTCCATGTTGGCCTGGGAGGCTGACTTTAATTACAAGTGGGATCTAGAGACCTGGCAAGCGGCGTTCGATAAATCTTATAGGGAGATCCAAATTTTTCTTTGATGGAAGCTAACATAAAAATTTTAACTAGATGGTATCTCACCCCCAATAGGCTAGCAGCCATCTTTCCATCGGCAGATCCCCTATGCTTCAGAGGATGCAAGTTACTGGGTTCTATGGCACACATATGGTGGGAATGCCCCAAGATCCGCACGTTTTGGAGATTGATCTTTAACATGATCAATAAGGTAACGGGTTTCCAGATCCCTAGATCTCCTGAAGTTGCCATCCTCAATGCACACATTCCACATCTTCCCAAAGCCACCCTCTCCTTAATCCACTTTATTCTAATTGGGACTAAAATCACAATCGCTAAAGCATGGAAAAAAACCTAAACCATCCATACAAGCATTCAAAAAGAAAATATCGTGGATTATGACAGAAGAAAAGCTATCCAGCATATTAACAAATACCAGTGGTAAATTTCAGAAGATCTGGAAACCATGGGCCAACTATTTGGGAACTTCTCTTATTCCTGGTTTCATAGTATAGCATAACATCCATAGGCACTTTCGTCGATACTCTTCTCCCTCAACCCACTTCCCATTACCTCTCCCCCTCTTCATCCCCTCTCTCTTCTTTCTTTCTCTTCCTCTATTCTCTTCATACAAACCGGTTTACGATATAGGATTTTCAAATTATAGTTGGAAAGGGTCTGTCCAACGGATGCTGGGCTTACCGTTATGGCCCAGTCTTCACTACCCAGCTGTCTTGACATGAAGGAGGTGGGCGCCTGGTGGGGGTGGGGGGACTCTATCCCTGGCACAGCTTGATCCCGACAGGGGTGCTGGGGTTGGGTGGATCCCCACTACTCTAGGGGCCCAGCCATTATCTTGTTGTGTCAACATTCTCAAGAGAGACATAAAGACGACCCACCCATACTTTTTATTTCAGTTGTTTATTCTTTCATCTACTATCTTATATTGTTTGTATGTTTTTATATCACTTCGGAGGACTTCCCCCCGGAGAAGTTTAATATGCCACAACTGTACCTTGTATACATTTGTTAAAATCAATAAACATCTATTGAAAGTAGAAAAAGATAAAGTGGGTTTTGTCCCTGGGAGGGAATCTAAGGATAATGTAATAAGTGCATTACTTTTAATCCATGGAGCCAAAAGGGGAAATGAACCATTATTATTTCTGTCAGTAGATGCCGAAAAAGGCCTTTGCCAGACTGGACTGGGAGTATATGCTTGCAACATTGAGACATGCTGGCATAGGTCCACATATGTATAAACAGATAGAGGCACTATACTCCAGACCAACGGCTCAGGTACGGGTTAATGGGACCCTCTCAGGTACCTTTGCGTTCTATAGTGGTACACGTCAGGGATGCTCACTTTCACCTTTACTTTTTGTCCTTTCTCTAGAACCCTTGCTAGCAACTATACAGGCAAATCAGGAAATTAGGGGTGTGGAGGTGGCCGGACAAGAACATAAGGTGTCTGCATTTGCAGATGACATGATGTTATATGTCTCCAACCCTAGACAAACACTTCCAAATATTTTATCGAAATTTGAAAAGTATGGAGAAATTTCAAATCTAAAGACCAAAAGAAGACGGAGATATTGAACGTTTCTGTTCCCCTAGCAGAATGTAGAGATCTTAGATCTCTATATCCTTTTGCTTGGAAGCAGAAGGACTTAAAATATCTTGGTATTTTTCTGTCTACTTCAGAAGTGGATCCATACCAGGATAATTACTTGCCTTTGTTAAATAAAATTAAGCAAGATTTGAGGGGATATCCGGCGGATAAGCTGTCTTGGTTTGGCAGGATAAAGATGGTGACTTTACCGAAAGCCCCATATGTTTTTCAAACCCTCCCAATAAACATCCTAAAGCCTACTTTAAAACTCTTAGAATATAGAATATACATCCACAACTAGATGTCCAGTACCTATTTGTCTACTTCATGTGTATGTCCATGTTCATGTCCAAACAATATCATAAATATAGACAAAATAGCACATTGAGACATAGCATACTGCTGAACCATCAGAGAAGCCTCAGCAGCCAAGCCTCCTGGGCCCTCCATGTACAACTACCATCTGAATATATTCAAAACGTATGCAGTTAAAAGAACTGAACCCCATATTCATTATAATAAAACACAAAAGAATAAAGTGTTTTGTATTACGCACCATCATACAGAAACTTCTGGAGCAAAACCTGCTACGAAAAGAAGGCTATTAGAAACATCACATAGAGTAAAAGTTTGTGAAATGCGCAGAGACACAGATAGCGAATTTCACATATACAGTCAGGTCCATTAATATTGGGGCATCGACACAATTCTAATGTTTTTGGCTCTATACACCACTACAATGGATTTGAAATGAAACGAACAAGATGTGCTTTAACTGCAGACTTTCAGGTTTTATTTGAGGGTATTTACATCCAAATCAGGTGAACTGTGTAGGAATTACAACAGTTTGTATATGTGCCTCCCACTTTTTAAAGGGACCAAAAGTAATGGGACAGATTAACACTCATCCATCAAACTTTCACTTTTTAATACTTGGTTGCAAATCCTTTGCAGTCAATTACAGCCCGTAGTCTGGAACGCATAAACATCACCAGACGCTGGGTTTCATCCCTGGTGATGCTCTGCCAGGCCTCTACTGCAACTGTCTAGAGTTCCTGCTTGTTCTTGGGGCATTTTCCCTTCAGTTTTGTCTTCAGCAAGTGAAATGCATGCTCAATCGGATTCAGGTCAGGTGATTGACTTGGCCATTGCATAACATTCCACTTCTTTCCCTTAAAAAACTTTGGTTGCTTTCGCAGTATGCTTCGGGTCATTGTCCATCTGCACTGTGAAGCACCGTTCAATGAGTTCTGAAGCATTTTGCTGAATATGAGCAGATAATATTGCCCGAAACACTTCAGAATTTATCCTGCTGCTTTTGTCAGCAGTCACATCATCAATAAATACAAGAGAACCAGTTCCATTGGCAGCCATACATGCCCACGCCATGACAATACCACCACCATGCTTCATGATGAGATGGTATGCTTTGAATTATGAGCAGTTCTTTGCCTTCTCCATACTCTTCTCTTCCCATCACTCTGGTACAAGTTCATCTTGGTCTCATCTGTCCATTGGATGTTGTTCCAGAACTGTGAAGGCTTTTTTAGATGTTGTTTGGCAAACTCTAATCTGGCCTTCCCGTTTTTGAGGCTCACCAATGGTTTACATCTTATAGTGAACCCTCTGTATTCACTCTGGTGAAGTCTTCTCTTGATTGTTGACTTTGACACACTTACACCTACCTCCTGGAGAGTGTTCTTGATCTGGTCAACTGTTGTGAAGGGTGTTTTCTTCACCGGGTCTTTTGGTGTTGCTGAGCTCACCGGTGCGTTCTTTCTTTTTAAGGATGTTCCAAACAGTTGATTTGGCTACACCTAATGTTTTTGCTATCTCTCTGATGGGTTTGTTTTGTTTTTTTCAGCCTAATGATGGCTTGCTTCACTGATAGTGACAGCTCTTTGGATCTCATATTGAGAGTTGACAGCAACAGATTCCAAAAGCAAATAGCACACTTGAAATGAACTCTGGACCTTTTATCTGCTTCTTGTAAATGGGATAATGAGGGAATAACACACACCTGGCAATGGAACAGCTGAGCAGCCAATTGTCCCATTACTTTTGGTCCCTTAAAAAGTGGGAGGCACATATACAAACTGTTGTAATTCCTACACCGTTCACTTGATTTGGATGTAAATACCCTCAAATTAAAGCTGAAAGTCTGTTAAAGCACATCTTGTTTGTTTCATTTTAAATCCATTGTGGTGTTGTATAGAGCCAAAAGGATTAGAATTGTGTTGATGTCCCAATATTTATGGACCTGACT
The DNA here is from genome assembly GCA_037952835.1 of Lithobates septentrionalis. Lineage (NCBI taxonomy): Eukaryota > Metazoa > Chordata > Amphibia > Anura > Ranidae > Lithobates > Lithobates septentrionalis. Next base: position 7,191,695 of record JBBDGP010000593.1, on the reverse strand, counting down.
GTAAATGTTCATTTGCAAATAAAGGATACCTAGCAGAACTACAGCCACTAGAGATCCTTCCCCCAATGTATCCATTTCATGTGTATGTTCATGATAGATAAAACACAGACATAGAATACTAGCATACTGGAGAACAATGAGTTCAGAGTCATGGTGTATTCATCTAAGAGATACCCCCTTATCCGCAATACATATGCATTTGATGGTTATGCCATCAGGCAGACAGTAATGCCGCTTACACACGATCGGAATTTCCGACAACAAATGTTCAATGGGAGCGTGTTGTCGGAAATTCCAACCATGTGTAGGCTCCATCGGACATTTTTTGTCGTAATTTCCGACAACAAAAATTTCATAGCTGGTTCTCAAATTTACCGACAACAAAATTTGTTTCGGAAATTCCGAGCGTGTGTACACAATTCCGACGCACAAAATTCCACGCATGCTCTGAATCAAGTACGAGACGGAAGCACTCGGTCTGGTAAAACTAGCGTTCGTAATGGAGATCACACATTCGTCACGCTGCAAATTTTTAAATCTTTTAATGCAACGCATTCTCTTCTTCTTTATAATTCTAGAATAATGAAGTTGTTTTGCTGCTGATATTCACACAGAGTTCTCACAAACTGATTACTTTATTATTTCTCGTGATCTCATGAATAATATTTTTTATTTTTTTCGTCATAATAATGTTTAGAATTAATTTTTATAGTGATCTTTTTCTATTAATTTTTTTTTATCGAGATCTCCTGTTTTTTTTTTTATAGTGATCTCCATAATATTTTTTGTCGTTTTGTGTGTCAAGTTACCACAACACCATTATTATCTTGTATTTTTTAACCTCAAGGAGGTTGGTTGGTGTTGGTCTGCCTTGTTAATTTGACATTGTATGTTAGAAATGTACCTGCCTACTCAGAAACAAACTGTCCTTTTTGAAGTAAAACACATAGGCAAGTATTTGTGGAAAAAAAATAGACATTTATTAGGGGGTCTTAACAAAATAAAGAGGAAGGCAGCGCTGGATAAACTGGTGAAATTGGCAAAGCCTTTGTACCTCAGGGCACACGTCAACTATTTTACATGCAAAACTGGTGGCCTGAGGAGTCCATATAATAGTGAGCACAATCTGGTCCAGGACTCCAAGAGATCAGGAACACCAGCAGATGACATATATGTCCCCAGGCTGTGGTCATACAACAGCCTGCGTCTTTTGTCAGACCATCACTCTCTTGTCTTCCTTACACGCTTCTTTCCAGGCTGTGGTTGTGGTGTTGGAGTTGTGGCAGGAGGTGGAGGAGGAGGACGATGGTCGAACTCACAAACCTGGCTTTTGATTGTGAGTTCGTTCCTGCCACTTACCCCCGCCACCTCCTGGCTGCCATTTTTCTCAGCCTCCCCCTGGCTGAGGCTTTCCGGTGTATGGAAAAGGAATATAGTTTAAGTTTTTTGGTCATCAATCACACGCAATTTTTCAGCTCATGACTGTTGCAAATTGAATGTTAATAAATAGAAAAGACTATCATTCTGACCCCAGCATTTTTCATTCTTGTCCCAATCATTTTTGGCCACTACTGTCTATTGATATGTAAACCACTTTGTTAAATCAGTAATTAGTGATCAATAATAACATCTAGTTAACATCATTCATTTTTGGACAAGAAATATGTTGAACAATGCCATACCTGGCTCAAGCTGGGCTCCTCCACTTCTTCCTGGCTGGAAGGCCCAGGTTGGACGTCAGAAGCCTCAGCTTAGGTGGAAGGAAGCGTTGAAGGAAGAGTGGAGAGTGCTGGCCTGGGTTCACTCTGGTCTGACAGAAAACGCAGTCTGTCATAGTACCACAGCCTGGGGACATAAACGTCATCTGCTGCAGCTCCTGATCTCTGGGAATCCTGGATCTTCTTGCACTCCCTAATATAAGTGCTCCTCAGGCCACCAATTTTGGACTTCAAATAGGGGATGGTTGCCGTGGGGATCACGACTTCACAAATTCCAGCAATTGATACAGCGCTGCCTTCCTCTTTCTTTTATTATTATAAAAGGGGTGTTTTACCTGCCACAGACAGGGCAGCTCCCTGTACATATCAATGAATATGGGGATAAAGTATTGATCGTTGAAGTGATCCATTTTCTCTGCAAGACACAACACAAGACAAACCCTAATGTCAGGCTAAACTCTCCTAATCTTGTCCCAATATAGGCCTCAATCTATAAGCAGTATAGGCCACTGATGCACCAAGTTAAAATTGTACCTTCATTATCACGATCGGCGCTTCCGCTACTCCTTCCTCCGCTCACAGATCGTACGTACGATGCACGCGTGTTACGCTTTATATACACTGCGCATACATGAAACTCTGCCCGCCCCTGACCTTCTTTCTAGTCTATTCCCTGCCCTTTCTCTTTCGGTGCAGTGGGAGAGCACATAGCGGAGACGGAGCAGGTGCATGATAATCTCATCAAGGACGACGAAAGCCACAAACGTCCCAATCCAGGAGGAGATATAAGGCCTCAAATATGTCCTTTGTAGAGATGGTGGACATCTTGAAGAGGGCCGACTATGATGGGAAGTATGGACCGTACCCAAACCCAAAAGTGAGAAAGGCCAAGATCATGACTAAAGTTGTGAAAAGTCTGCACATTAATTTTGGGGTACGAGGATCCAAGGAGCAATTGAGGAAACGCTGGTCAGACCTGAAATTGAGGGAGCACGATCAGTACAGAAGAATCAAGAGAGAGAGAGTTCTGCAAAAAAAGCATTTGTCATGTGTTCCTATTATTATTATTACTTGCATGCTGCTCCATGTACTTTTCTTTACTGTTGTACTGTTTAAAATGGCAAGTTTCAGGTTTGTGGGCACAGTAATCGTTCGACACTTCCAAGCAATGTTTCATATTCCTATTTCTGGCCTCAAATATCTGTGTGCCAAGTATACCTTTTTTTTATTCACATAGGGGAGAAAAGACTAAGGACATCATAGGACACCAGGGACTCACAACCTCCTAAAGAAGGGGAAATCCCCACACCACAACCAGAGGATGTGGAGGAAGGAGAGGTTTACGAAGTGGGTGAAATAGTAACCATAACAGGTGAGTGTCTGAGAACACAGCTTCAGGTAATAGATGTATGTCTGCATATTTATAATACATGGTGTGTTTTTTTTAATTTTAGGTGATGTGGATGTTGTGGAAGAAGAATCTCATTTCACAAGTGCAAGTACACACGTCCTCATCGGGGAGATCAAGGTGTGCAATCGGGATTTACAGAAGATCAAAGAAGACATCAAAGATGTTGAAAAAAGACTCAAAAACATCATTGATGTTTTAGGCAGAATCTAAAACACACCAAAATTAGTCAATTTGTTTATATTTTTATTATTTTTCTAACTTTTTTAAAGTATATTGAAAGCCAAATTTTGAAGATGCACACAGTGTGTCAACATGTGCTTACTGCCATCACGGGATATCAATGTACGTGTTTTGTGGGTGCAACCCCTTCCTTGCAACTAAAGTAGCTGAGAGGAAGGGATTGCACCCCCGAAACAGGTCCATTGATCCCCAATGATGGGGGCTAGCACATGTTCACATTATGCATGGGATCAGGAGGTAAATCCCCATTTTGACTCTCAATTTGTGTGCATCTTCAAAATTTGGCTTTCACAGGGGTGACATCACCCCATCTGATGAAGGCAAGATCAACACAGTTTGGACATACTAATGTCTGATATTGCCTTCAATTTATCAAAGTTGAACTTTGTAAGTTCCTGAGTTGTGTATTGTTTTATGGTTTTAAACATGCCTGTTTACCCCAAAAAAGGATATTTCTACCGTCAAACAAAAAAATGTTATTCCAAAAATATGTTGGTTTGTTCAAAAACCCTTTTCTAAAGCACATGTGAATGTGCACAGAGTAAAAAGTTTTCTACTCAACAATGTGTGGCTTCTTCTTTCAATGCTCAATACCAGTTTTTTGAGTAAGTTGGTGCTTACAGTGACAATGGGGGTTATTTACTAAAGGCAAATCCACTTTGCACTACAAGTGTACTTTCAGTGCAGTTTCAGTGCAGTTTCAAGTGCACTTTTGCAGTGCATTTGTAGTGCAAAGTGCATTTTCCTTTAGGAAATAACACCTACAGCGCTTTAAAATTAGCCACAATCAGGTCATGACTCAAAAAAATGTATTCATGGTGCTGAAAATGATGAATATTTTTTTAGTAATGCATTACATATATTAACAACAAAAACAAGATGTGTGTGTAGCAGATCCACAACATAATAGTTAGCTGAAGAAGAGATTGTCACCACATGTATCAAAGAAATTACGTTTGCACTATTGAAGAAAATGGCCATAAAGAAAAGCCCATTGGGCATTGAAGCCCGCAAAGTACTCCATATATTTTAGATGGACCCCGCGGGCGCTTTCGGGGGGCAAGCCAGGATGGAGTAGGGCTGGGGAAAAAATCGATTTAAATCTTGAATCGAGTTGAGAGGTCAAATCGATTTCAAATTTAAGCAAATCGATTTCTTTAGATTTTTTTTTTCACCGCGCCGGTCTTGAGGAGCTGCGGGCAGGAGTTTTTAGGCGAGGCTGCGGCTTTGGCCTAGTCCGCGAGGCCGGACGCCGCAGACTAGGCTGAAGCCGCGGCCTCGCCTAAAAACTCCTGCCTGCAGCTTCCCAGGACCGACGCTGACACCGCGCCGGTCCTGAGGAGCTGCGGGCAGGAGTTTTTAGGTGGGGCCGCAGCTTCGGCCTAGTCCACAAGGCCGGACACCATGGATTAGGCCGTAGCCTCGCCTAAAAACTCCTGCCCGCAGCTCCTCAGGACCGGCGCGGTGTCCAAAAAAAGAAAAAAAACTTCATTCGAATCGTGAATTTCGTTTTTTTAAGAAAATCGCAGATTTTTGGGGGGGAAAATCTCCCAGCCCTACGCTGGAGTAACCAATTCTTCATCTATGAACTCCTCCCCGACCTGTTCATGGACTGGGCTTGGGTCAAAGTAAGAACCCCAACACCAAGCCCCTGCACAGCACGAACTCTACGATGAGTACGTACCCGCATTATGGCTTCAAAACGGTCGGCTCATCAGAACTAACAGAACGCACTGAAAATCAGAAAGGCCTGAGAAGAGCGAGCTGAAAATCAGAAACGAGCAGACAAGAACGCACTGCAAATCAAATACGTACTATAAAAATACGCACTGAAAAACAGATGCGAACTGACTTCACGCACTGAAAACCAGATACGAACCCACAAGCACAAACTGAAGAGCAGTAATGATCTGAAAAGCACGAGGCTGAAGACCGCGAATCGTCTCTCACCAAACTTCTACTAACACGAGATAAACACGAGATTAGCAGAAGGAGCCCAAAGGTGACTCCGCCTATTATGACGTCACCACCCGGGGCATGATGGGACAGTGACGTTATAATGGGCGGAGACACCGAATGACATCACCCGGTGACCACGCCCCATACCTATATAAGTCGTTGCGCACCTCGTACACGGCATTACAGCGGGAGAGAGTGTCGTGTTAACATCGGAAGAAGACCGGAGGGAAGAAGACGATGGAGAAGACCGGGCCACCGCTAGCAAAAGAGCGGCAAAAGAGCAGAAAATAGCGGAGGAGCCCAGCAGAAGAAACGGAGAGCGGGAGAAGAACCGGAGACCGGGAGAATAGGCCGGAGAGCACGGAGAAGAGGCCGGAGAGCACGGAGGAGTCGGAAGAGACCCCCGAAGTCAGAAGAAGACCCCCGGAGCTGCCTAATAAATTACTTCTTAAAACCTGTCTAGTGTGTTTTTTTATTGACACTTTTTTCCTCAGGTGAATGGGTAGGGGTACGATGTACCCCATACTCATTGACATAGGGTGGGGGGCCGGGATCTGGGGGCCCCCCTAATTAAAGGGGGCTCCCGGATTCCGATAAGCCCCCTGCCCGCAGACCCCGACAACCAACGGCCAGGGTTGTCGGGAAGAGGCCCTTGTCCTCATCAACATGGGAACAAGGTGCTTTGGGGTGGGGGGGACGCCCCCGCCCCAAAGCACCCACCCCCCATGTTGAGGGCATGTGGCCTGGTACGGTTCAAGAGGGGGGTCGCTCGCTCGTCCCCCTCCCCTTTTCCTGACCGGCCAGGCTGCGTGCTCGGATAAGGGTCTGGTATGGATTTGGGGGGGACCCCACGGCGGCGTAGGGGGTTCCCCTAAAATCCGTACCAGACCCAAGGGCCTAGTATGCTCTTGGAGGGGGAACCCATGCCGGTTTTTTATTTAAAAATTGGCGTGGAGTTCCCCCTCAAGATTCATACCAAACACAGTGCCTGGTATTGGCAGGGATCCAAGTCGGATCCCCGTTCATTGAAAGTCGGACGTATGTCGGCTTCAAGTCGCAGGGCAAAGTCGGATCCAAAGTAGGACAACTGTCGTGTTGCACCAGTGTGAACCCGGCCTAAGGCTGGGATCACACTGGTACGACATACGCTCCGACTTTGGAAGCACGTGTCGTGTGACTTGTGTAAATCAATGGTTTCCTATGAGAGCTGTCTTAACTGGTCCGACTCAAGTCGGTCCGACTTTGAAAATGTACCCTGCACTACTTTGGTACGACTTTGGTCCTACTTCAGCCCATTGACTACCATTGAAGTCATATCAAAGTAGGATCCTTGTCCTACCCATCTGACTTGTGACATCCGACATGGTGATTGCAGCAGCAGTAAAAGGAATTTATGTCACACTGGGATTGTTTTCATTGGTCAAAGGACAAGTCAGACTATCACAAAGTTGGATCAAAGCAGTATCCTGTTTATTCAAGTGGGAAGGATTTAGGACTGATGTCGCAAAGCAAAGTAGGATGACAGTCGTATGACTGTCGTGTAGTATCAGTGTGAACCCAGCCTAATCCTTTTAGAAATCTTTTGCCAAAGATTTTTGGCCCAGCTGGCATTTTGCCCTCACAAGAAGCACATGCTTAGGGAGGGAATGCAAGCCGCTGGTCTTATCCTGTAGGCCTGGTTCACACTGGTGCGACACGACAGCCGTCCTACTTTGGATCTGACTTTGCCCTGCGACATGAAGCCGGCATGCGTCCGACTTTCAATGAACGGGGATTCGACTTGGATCCCCGCCAATGGCCGGCACTGTGTTTGGTATGAATCTTGAGGGGGAACTCCGTGCCAAATTTTAAATAAAAAAACCGGCATGGGTTCCCCCTCCAAGGGTACACCAGGCCCTTGGGTCTGGTATGGACCTTAAGAGGAACCCCCCTACACCGAAAAAAGGGCGTGGGGGTCCCCCCCAGATCCATACCAGACCCTTATCCGAGGACGCAGCCCGGCCGGTCAGGAATGGGGGCGGTGACGAGCGAGCGCCCCCCCCCCCTCCTGACCCGTACCAGGCCGCATGCCCTCAACATGGGAGGTGGGTGCTTTGGGGCAGGGGGGCGCCCTGCGGCCCCCCCACCCCAAAGCACCTTGTCCCCATGTTGATGAGGACAAGGGCCTCTTCCCGACAACCCTGGCCGTTGGTTGTTGGGGTCTGCGGGCGTGGGGCTTATCGGAATCCGGGAGCCTGATCTTCTGCCGGCTCCTCCGCTATCTTCTGCAGCTCTTTTGCTAGCAGTGGCCCGGACTTCTGCCTTCTGTCTTCTTGTCTTCTTCCCATGTTGACACGACGCTCTCTCCGGCTGGAATGCTCTCTGAGCCCTCCGATGTTTTACTTATATAGGCGGTGACTCCGCCCCCTTATGCCATCACAGTCCCTGGGTATGCTGGGACTGTGATGTTTTAGGGGGCGTGGTCACCGGGTGATGTTGACCTTATGACGGCACAGTCCCAGCATGCCCCGGGACAGTAACCTCATAAGGGGGTGGGGTCACCGCCTATATAAGTCCATTGCGGAGCGCTCAGAGAGCATTCCAGCTGGAGAGAGCGTCGTGTCAACATGGGAAGAAGACAAGAAGACAGAAGGCAGAAGTCTGGGCCACCGCTAGCAAAAGAGCTGCAGAAGATAGCGGAGGAGTCGGCAGAAGATCAGGACACCGGGAGGAGACACCGGAGAGACCCCCGAAGTCGGAAGAAGACCCCCGGAGTCGGAAGAAGACCCCGGAGCTGCCTAATAAATTACTTTAAAAACCTGTGTACTGTGTTTTTTCATTGACACTTTTTTCCCTAGGTGCATGGGTAGGGGTACGATGTACCCCATACTCATTTACAAAGGGTGGGGGCCGGGATCTGGGGGCCCCCTTATAAAAGTGGGCTCCCGGATTCCAATAAGCCCCCCGCACGCAGACCCCGACAACCAATGGCCAGGGTTGTCGGGAAGAGGCCCTTGTCCTCATCAACATGGGAACGAGGTGCTTTGGGGTGGGGGGGACGCCCCCCTGCCCCAAAGCACCCACCCCCCATGTTGAGGGCATGCGGCCTGGTAAGGTTCAGGAGGGGGGGCGCTCGCTCGTCCCCACCCCAATTCCTGACCGGCCAGGCTGCGTGCTCGGATAAGGGTCTGGTATGGATTCGGGGGGCCCCCACGCCATTTTATCGGCGTAGGGGGTTCCCCCTTAAGATCCATACCAGACCCAAGGGCCTGGTATGCTCTTGGAGGGGGAACCCATGCCAGTTTTTTATTTAAAATTTGGCCGGAGTTCCCCCTCAAGATCATCTGAGCACAAGTCGCATGCCGAAGTCGGATCATGCGAGGCAGCGATCCGACTTTGATCCGACTTCAATGATAGTCAATGGGCTGAAGTAGGATCAAAGTCGGACCAAAGTAGTACAGGGAGCATTTCTAAAGTTGGAACGACTTGTGTCGGACCAGTTAGGACGGCTCCCATAGGGAAACATTGAATTTCACACTTCATGCGACATGAGCTCCCAATGTCGGACCGTTTGTCGGACCAGTGTGAACCCAGCCGTAGAAAAACAATATGATGCAACATCGCTGCTACCACTAAATAGCATTATTTGCATAATGGTTTAGTAAGAACAGAGGTGGCCTCAGCATGTTCTGGATTACCCTTGGAGCTGTCCTGGCTTGCAGGCCCTACAGGGCAGGATGGTGCAGCATCAGACATGGTCAGCCCCTGCTCCAGCCCCGTCCCCAACTGCCCTGTCACTAGTATGGGTGGACACATACCTTCTGATAGTGTGCTCTGTTCCCCCTGCTGCAGAAGGTGTCTGGCTCCAAAAAAAATTAAAGATGCATGTTCTCAGTTTCAAAAAACGTTGCCTAAAGCAGAAGTGATGTCACTCGCTGCAACCAATCAGGATGCACACAGAAGTGACACAAGTGGAAGTGTGGCATAACACACATCTGTTCATACCTCCACCAGGATGGCGCCAGTCAGAAGTGCGTCCGGAAGTGATGTCGTCACCGTGACCCAGGAGCAAGACACCGCTATCTTGGTCAACCCTGTGCTCCAGACCGAACATAGCAGCTGGGAACCAGTGCCTGGGGGAAAAAAGAGAGTAGATGCCCTTCTGCCTCCTGGCCCTGCAGCAATGAGGGAGAGACACTCAGGGAGCTGTCGGGCCGATGCTTACAGATGGAGAGATGGTTGCTTACCCCCAGTGGGAGCAAAACCTCAGGCAAAAAGGACGGAGTAAGCCCGTGGAGGGCCTCCAATCGCCCCTACCCTGAAGCTGCCTAACCTCCCTATAGGATTGTAGAGGCAGTCCGACGGGGAGGCCCTTGCAACTAGCACAGAGCCTAGAAGAAAATAACAAACTGCTTGTTGCTCCTGTTGGTCTGGAGGAAACACAAGAACTGAGGGATGCAGGTAGGAGTGAACATTTTATAATGCTGGACAAATGTGTTTCCTGTTTGCGGGTGGGAAGAGCCTTATCTCTCAAATGCTGCCCTGGAAGATGACTTGAGGAAAAAGGTTCCCCCTAGGTGTAAAGTCAAAACATTTCCCTGTCTTTGCCCAAGATCACCCGGAGGCAGTTGGGATATCTTTGTGGCATGTAAAGTCATAGGTTTTGCCACATTGGTGACAGATGAGTAAACAAAGCTAGATACCAAATTATCTAACAAGATATAGTACATAAACTCTCAGAAATAAGGGCATGAGATGGTAAGACTGTGTAGTCACATCAGGTACAGTAGAAGTACAAGGCAAGAGAGCAGGTCCTTACAGATGTATTTTAGGTAACCAGGTGAAATCGAAAATTATTTTTGTAAGGAATACAGAAGTCAACTAATGATACTTTATTTAGGGAACATTATTCATGTACTGAAAAATGGGGATCATTAATGATCCAGGCAGCTCCAATCTCAAGAAGCATTTACCAAAAAAGTTATCTTTACTTAAGGGTGACAAAACATTTGGTGACAGTGGGTACCTCACCTCACATCCAGCTTTGCACAGCAGTCTCTTGTACTCATCCCACACTGGTACTTTCAGGCCTTTCTCTTTATCACTGTCCACAAGGTCCATTACAGCTGCCTGCCAAAAAAGAAAATGAACAACAAATCAAAGAGGCACAACATCTAAAACACAATTCATTTATGAAAGAGACTGAATGAAGAAACAACATGGTGGCCATAAACAGCCCAATTCTGCCCTCCGTTAGATAACCAATAAAACAAGTGGACAGATTTGTGGAAAGATCTGTGTTCTCCTGGTTAGTGTGGTAAGTTTTTAATAGGAAAGCAGGAGGGACTGGCAAGAACACCAGGGATTTCACATAAAGGAAGCAATACAAAGAGAACAGGATACCTTTTCAAACAAGTACATGATACAGCAGGCACATATCAGGAATATGAAATGTTGGGGTTACAAACACAAACGTTGGGGCTGCAACAGCAGACCACAAGGGGTTCCTCTTCTGTCAGCCAAGAACAGAAAGCTGAAGCTTCAGTGGGTACAGGTTCTCAAAGACCAGTAAAATGTAGCCTAGTCTGTTGAATCTGTTGAATCTTGATTTCTATTGAGTCACACAGATTGCGGGCCAGGGGCCATAAGAACACTTCTGATATGTGAAAGAATGGGAGATTTGCAACATGAATGTGCAGCTGAAAATATGCAGAAATTATTTGATGCAATCATGTCAGGATGGAACAGAACCTCAAAAGGAATGTTTGTGGAATGCGAAATCCATGCCATGGAGAATTGGGGCCTGTTTAACACAGGCTTCAGCTTGTATAAGAGCAGTCTGAACAACAAGCTTTTACGAAGCATTTGCAGAACTGTCAGCAAGATTTGTTGAAGCATTTAAAGCAGACTACAGATACATTTAAAAAGATAATCTTTTTAGATCTTAAAAAGATTTAAAACCATTACAGGTTCACTTTGATATTTTCTAACTTTCAGTTCCTTTTTTCCATTTTATTTTTGACAGAATAAAAAAATGATCTTACCTTTAATATTTTCTTCTTTTTAGTTCTTATTTTTACAGAATAAAAATGGATACTTTACATAAAAGACTAATACGTTCCTACAATTCCTCCCATATGCATAAAAAACTAAAAGTGGCTTAAATCTCAAAACTGACAAAAATAGAAGGCTATGGGTTGTTCATGGCTTGTTCCTTTAAATTTTTACCTAACCTTATAGCAGCAATCATATGAATGTAAGGGTTGAGTTTTAGAGTAAGATTCTGAGGTTTGTTAAATGTTACCAAAATATAAACAATATTGTAAGTTATCAAATTACCTTTAAAAAGGATGTAAACCCGATTCATGAAATTTGAGCTGGGCACATATATCTGCAGGCTTTTTTATTTCTCTTCAAGGCCCTAAGTCCCATGGCTTTCTCCTGCTCTGTTCTTCTGTTATCAGCATGATTAGCACAGAGCTGGTCTATTCACAGCACAACTCTGCAAGTCTCTGCCTATGTGGAGGGGGGTGTGTGCGCTTTTCCTCCAATCAGCTGTCTCACAGTGTATAGCAAGTATCCACACCTACAGGGGAACCAGGAAGAGAAAATTCTAACAGGACGTGCACTTTCTAAACAGTATATAAAGCTGAAGACAGCAGATATACATGTAAAACTTATGTGGGGAGATTTTTTTCATCTCTGTGTATCATCTGAGGCTGTTCACTTCACTTGGTATATATGAGGGTTAACATCCACTTTAAGTCTTAATGTGTGTTCACTTTGCTTTTTCCAACTCTGTCAGAAAATTTAGACAAATTCTTCTGAGAGCGTTCGGTAGACCATTTGTATACAGAAACCTGTCCTGCTTCTGTGGTTGGCTTATTGTTTTTTCCCAGAAATTTGCACACAGGTGATAATGAAGACAGGTCCTATTTTTTTGAGGACAGGAAAATGTACATGTCTCAATAAAGTGTCTCAAGTCCTAACAATCTATACTGTTGCAACCCCTACATGTATGTGACTACAAGGAGTCCGGTGGTAAAACACCACTGAAAAAAATTGTTATATGAGATCACCAGCTTGTAAAAGTAAATAGTCTTTATTGATCTCTCAAAACAGGCAAACACAAATACCTTTCTTCAGCAAAAGTAAAGCAAACAGTCCATAGTCAAGGTATAGGAAAATCAAACAACAGGCTCATTGCTAGACTCTTGGTTCCACACTGGGGTTTAGGGTGCCACAAAGTTCACAGGGATTCACCAATAAGCTTTTCAGTTGTCAGAGAGTTCACACTTGTTCACAGCATGTGAACCACTCCACTCTCCACTGTTTCCTTCCTGCTGCTTTTCAAGGCCGCTATTGCATGTGGTTTAACCCCTTCACCACCAAAGTCCCTGTAATCAGGGATTGGAGGTTCTTTCCTCCAAAAACTCTCCCGGTGTCCTGTACATAAACACTGCTGTTGCAGGACTACAAAGAACGAGAGCATGTTGGCTGAATAGGAACTGACAAAGAAAATAGGATAGTCTTGTAGTGCCATAATGGTACATATTTTTTCATCTAAATATTTCACCTAGAGAGTAAATATTTTTTTCAAAGCAGACAACTTTCACTTAATTTGAGAAGTTAGGTAACATTTTAGGATTTGGGCAATGGGAAGTATAACTCATATTGATGCATTGAGAGAGAGGGGTTAAAACTATCTGAAATGGGTCAAATAGCTTTGTACACTGTACACTGCAGTAAAGTTTTGACTTATAAAACCATTCGTTATAAAACCATGCTATGTTCACCAAGGGAATACAAGAGTTTGCCTTTTTTAACTTCACCTTAACCAACCATTTTTCGCCATTTTGACCATACCAAAACAAGCCACATTTAGAACTTTGGAAATGTTTTCAAAAATTAGAAAGGTGATAAACAAAGTATATCCAATTAGAATTGTTGGCCTTTTCAACATATTTGAATAAGCATACATTATATTTGTTCAAATGGTGCTTAGTGATAAAAGGTGCTACACTTCAATAAAAACAAAAGCAAAAGCAAAATTTGTTTTCATCAATTTATACATAAATTTTTGTCTATTTAGATAATAATGGATACAATATGTTAAAAAAAAGTTTCTCTGTCCGTTCAGATAATTTCAATAGGGTGTACAGTGGAACCTTGGTTTACAAGTAACACGGTTAGCGAGCGTTTTGAAAGACGAGCAACTTTTTTTAAAAATTCTGACTTGGTTTGCGAGTATTGTCTCGCAAAACTAGCAAAATTCAAGCTGAGGTGTGCAGTACCGCATTTGGCCAGAGGTGCGGGGGCGCCGGGGACACTCGGAATGGTTTGGAGCCGTTCGGTAATACTCGGAATCACTCGGAAACCCACAGAAATACTCGGTTCCTGATGGTTTCCGAACCTTTCCGTGTTCAGCCGAGCTGTCCCCGAGTATTTCCAAGGCTCTCCGGCGCCACCCCCACCTCTGGCCACATGCGGAATTGCATGTAATAAAAGTCAATGCGGAACAAATTATCTTCGTTTACATTGACTTCTATGGGGAAACTCGCTTTGATATGCAAGTGCTTTGGATTACAAGCATTCTCCTGGAACGGATTATGTTTGTAATCCAAGGTTCCACTGTACCTATTTTTTTGCATATGACCATATATACCCAGAGTGCAGTCTCTATATCTTCCTCTATTCACAGGTTTGTGTGTTTTTAGCTGTTTGATCCTTTACAATTTGGTAGGAAAACCTGCGCTAATGAGCATAAATAAAATGTAAATAAAATGTGCCCCGTAGAAGACGTCACGTATGACGAAACATGTAGGGCGTGGCCTCGCAGTGCTTGCCATCACGCATCCTATGCTTGCACGGACGTTCAGCCTTTGTTTTATGGCGGCTTTTTAAATTTAAATTTTTACTATTGTATTTTGTACAGACCTATGGTCAATCAAGGCAATAAACTCCTACTATTACTACTACACTATTGGAGTTTTTTTTCCCCTTTCTTTCTCTTATCTACGGAACTTTTTGAATAACGAGTCTCCCTCCTGACGCTGAAGCAGAGAGATCAGCTTTGAGCGGGTGGTGCTCGCAAACAAGACCCGGACATCAATATCCATCTGTCCCTGCAGAGGGTTATATCTGCAAGCTCATATGACCTCGCTACATAGGAGGTCCAACAAGTGCGGTAAGGGTACATCTATTACTACTCTCCCGCAACTATCGGTGGTTTGGAAGTATTCCTACATCTTTCACCTCTCTACCCTGATGCGATATACCCAAGGAACGACTTATCTTCTTCATACACCTTCTTCTTTTGTTTTTCACGGACTAAATGTGGTGTTTTTCAAGCGATTTGGAGTGCAATCGCATTTTTGAACTTTCACTTTTTCTTTTTCACATTTTTTCTTCACGGAGATGTGTTATAACTTATAAATTGCTGTTTTGTCATTTTGCTCCACTGGGGTTTAAATATACCACAGCTTCTGGTATCATTCCAAGGAGCCTTTTCAGTCGCAGATTCAAATTTCATTACATGATATATTTATGCTAGCGCACAATTTTAGTTTTTTATGATCCTTTACAATTGTATGTGCTGGCATACTGGATTCCAAAGGTGGCATACAAACTTCAGTACAACATCTTTAGGGCTCATTTACACTTGCTTTAAAATGTGGCAATAGACACACATTTTAAAGCGCTCTGAATGCCAATCAAAGCACTTGTCACTAAATATAATGGTAAATTCACAGTCCTGTTTACACAGTATGTTTCCTTTGCTTCAAAAATTATACTCCATGTCGCTTTGTTGGGCAACAGGCATGCAAAGTTTTACTTTATTATAGTATTTTTTTGACAGTTGGGTTTTGTAAATGTTTTATTTTTTGCTGTTTTTGTATACATCTGCAAAACTTTAATAAAAAGAATTTACCAAAATAGTTTAAAGGTCGCAGACTAGCACTTACAGGTTCAGGGACATAGGTATCCATTGGGAAAAGTTGCAAAATGGCCTCCAAAAGTCTAGGGATTCCTAAACCTAGAAAATACACAGAGATCATGTGGTTTGTTATACTTATAGTTGTTTAATGACCAACCATTGACTGGGTACACAACAATAAATATTTCATTGGGCCCTATTTTAATGGCATTCGTTTGAGCATCTTTTACTGCAGCATACTTCAGATAATATGCCTAAGTTTTAGTAGGGGTTGATTTACTAAAACTGGAGAGTGCAAGATCTGGTGCAGCAGTTTTTTTTGTCAAAGCTTAATTGAACAAGCTGAAGTTAAAAGCTGATTGGTTACCATGCACAGTTGCACCAGATTTTGCACTCTCCAGTTTTAGTAAATCAACCCCACTGTGATCTAACAAAAGCCCTCTTTAAGTAAGGTGTAGCTCTAGGTTTGTAAACCAACTGAACTGACTGGGACTGAGGACACTATGTAAGAATGGGACTGTGATAGCAGATCTGTACATGTGCATTTGCGCTTGCACGTTGTGAGTAGGTAAGCCCATTCATTTTATTGGGCTGCACTACCTACAAGAAATGTGGGCAAATAAGTCATCAGCTCCCCTCTCTCCCCCACCACATGCTGCGGCAGCATACAGTTTGGCGCTCACGAAAATTATTAGCCACAGGTGCCGATGTCATTAAGAATAAATTACTCCACTGCATGTCTGTTAAAGTGCAGCACACTCCCCTGTAGGTCGGAAATATGTGGGATTTTGAGTGGTTTTCCCAGCTGCAGAGATGGGAACCTAGCCTAAGAGGAGAGGGGGACTGTGATGTGAAGTATCCGAGTCATCACACAAACATGCGATGCAGGCCACTGCTAGAAGAAAATGTTATTTACTGGACCCACTGTGAATTTTAGGCCATAGGCTTAAATGATGGGCTGTCTAATCCCCCTAGCAAAGGCAGAGCAAGAAGCAGAGAGCCCCCTGCGGGTAACTTCAATAAGTATAAAAAGGAACTGCCTAAAAGGAAGCTGTAGCCGAGGGCTAGGTGTGTACGATGACCAGACAGTGGAGAGAAAGATTGCCTGGGATGTTTCAGAGAAATACATAGGGAGGGGAGCTCTCAAAACAACCTTGTCCTTGTGTAACACTAAGAAAGGCTCTTTACAGGATAAGGCAGCTAACTCAGAGACCGTCTGCACAGAAGTGACAGCAATGAGAGAGGCCACCCTGCAAATTAGTCAAATAAAAGAATATCCCTAATAGGTTGGAAGAGATCCCAAAGAAGCAGGTTAAGCTCCTACAGCATCACAGGAGAATGTACAGGGGGAGAGATGTGTGCAATAAGAAGCCTACAGTCTATTAAAACAGAATGGCCAAGGCTGAGATTTGCCCTTTGATGACACTGAATAGCAAATGCTAATTTAAACCAGACTGAAGAGAATAGATAAGATTTGTCCTATGGAGTACTTTCTAATGCCGCGTACACACGGTCGTACTTTTCGTCTACAAAAGTCCAACGGACGCTGACGGACTAAAGCTGGCTGGTAATCCGATCGTGTGTGGGCTTCTCCGGACTTTCAACTGACTTTTTTAGCCTCAAATCCGACGTACTTTAGATTTGAAACATGCTTTAAAACTTTACTTCGTAACTACGACGGACCCCGAAATCCGCTCGTCTGTGTGCTAGTCCGACGGACAAAAAGCCACGCTAGGGCACCTATTGGCTACTGGCTATGAACTTCCTTATTTTAGTCCGGTGTACGTCATCACGTACGAATCCGACCGACTTTTGTGTGGTCGTGTGTAGGCAAGTCCGTTCGTTAGAAAGTAGGCCGCAAGTCCGCCGCAAGTCCACCGAAAGTCTGCCGGAAGTCTGTCGGACAGGCTGTCTGACTTTTGTAGACGAAAAGTACGACCGTGTGTACGCGGCATTAGATTAAATTTCCTGGTCTCGCACCAGGCAAAATACGGTTTTCAGTTCCGATAGTAGACTTAGTGTAAAGTCAACGTCCTAACCCTCAAGAGGGTAGAGATAACCGCATCCATTAGGCCTTCTTAGGACCCAGGCTTCAACAACAATGTTGTTAAAAGCTAGAGACCATGAAGCAGGATGGAGGACTTGCCCTTGAAACAGATGGTATGGATGATGCAGAAGGACCCCCAGAGTGTCTGCCAGGAAGTCTGAGTACTACCTCCCCCTGGACCAGTTCAGTGCAACAAGAATCACTGGAATGCCCTGCATCTCAATCCTGCAGAGCACATAAAGCAGAAGCTCAAAAAGCGATGCTCACCAGAGCATCAACTGCAAAGGCCCAAAGATCCATGTCTGGTGTCCCGCAAATGCGTAAAGGGTTTGGAACACCTCTATATAGAGAACGCTCCCCTCTGGATCCAAACTGAGAAAGTCCACCTGACAATTTTTCACACCTGTGATGGGAAAGACAGATGGAGCCAGAACATGTAGTTTTGCCCAAGAGAGGATCAAGTCATTTGAGCAGCCTTGGCATTGTCCAACCAGATTCTTGTCAGGTGAACTCACAAATAAGGGGTCTACTGTTGAAATGAAAACTGTATTGCTCTGAGTTCCAGGATATTGTTGGAAATAGGGGCCAAAGAAGCCTCCGCATATAGACATAGAAGAGGCTTGTTCTGGAGACATGGCAAAGTGTACCCACCAAACGTCCCATATAGCAGCATATGGCCACAGGTAAAAGTTAGTGGTGACCAGAGGAATCTATTAAAATGGTGGTAATGTCTCTGGCCATGCGCATAGTCCAGTGAGCAAAGACCTGGCAAAGTGGCAGGTCTGCAGAGGAAGAAATTCCTTAAAGGCTAAGTTCACCTTTGTTCACTTTTTTTTTTCTGAATTCCAGCCCCCCTATGTACCAATATAGCATTAATGTACTTATTTTGCAAAAAGAAAACAGCTTTCCACTTATTCTACAAACGCTTACCTCACTCTCTTCACAGCTGTTTAAAAACACTGCTCGATTATTTCTGCTTTACTTCCTGGACAGACTTTAGGTCATGACACAAGAAAGGGTTGACCAGCTGAGGGTAAAATGCAGGGGGATGTGCTAATAAGATCAGCTGGTCAACTCCTTCCTGTGTCATAACCTGAAGTCTGTCCAGGAAGTAAGGCAGAAGTAATCGAGCAGTGTTTTTAAACAGCTATAAAGAGATGTGCATAAAAAATGGAAAGCTGTTTTATTTTTGCAAAAGAAGTATACTAATGCTATATTTCATAGGGGGGCTGGAATTTAGAAGAAAAAAGATGGTAAACAAAGGTGAACTTAGCCTTTAAAGAGGTGTTAAAGAGGACCTTTTGTTTACTGGGTCCTTGAACACAGGATTATACTCCACAGGAATCATTAGCATGTGGGTAATACGAGAGATGGCAGGGTCCACGACAGAGACTGTTTATTTTTGCATGAAGCAAAAAATTTTGGAGTAGCAAACAGCTTTACAAGGTGAGGCCAGTCATCATATAGGATGGGCTCTAAAACAACTTGACTTGGAGGGTATTAGCAGGCTTGAGCAATTGTAGGGACCCCATGCAGGACACCATGGGGTGAGCAGATTAAGGCTGCTGTAATGCTAAAGAAGAGCGTACAGAATCAAAAAGGATAGCAATGGTATCCTTAAAGTGGATATAAACCCCATTCATGAAATCTAACCTGGGCACATATATCTGTAGTGTTTACTTATCTCTCTGCAAAGCCCTAAGTCCCGTGGCCTCTGACAAGTTCTCCAACACAGGAGATAAAAGCAACTGAAATTTTGTGTCAGGGAGGATGCTATAAATAGATTAGCAGAGAGCTTGTCTATTCACAGCACAGCTCTGCAGGTTTCTTTGTTCTTCTGCCAATGTGGAGGGGGGGGTGCCTTTCCTCCAATCAGCTCACACAGAGTGTATGTCCAGACTGCCCTATCACTGCTGAATCAGAAAGAAACATTTCTAACATGTGCACTTTCTAAAGAATATAGAAAGCTGAAGACAGCAGATATACATGTAAAACTCATGTAGGGAGATTTGTTTCATCTCTGTGTATCATCTGAGGCTGTTCACTTCACAGGGTATATGTGAGGATTAACATCCACTTTAAGCTTGGATGAGATTTCAATAGAAGGTGATCTGACTCCTCAGTGTCCATATGGATACTCCAGCCTCCATGCACCTCTGCACGACAAATACCTTTTCTTGTCCCAAATTAATGTATGTTTCCAACAGGTACATGAATTTTGGGCACGCACCAATGTTTGTCATGTGGAGGCACAAGAACATTCTAAAGAGTGACAATCTCTTTATGAATTCCCTAGTATGTTTTTTTTCCAGAGATTGCTTTTTTTTAACATTCTGCTGAAGCTTTGTGTAGCAGTACTGCTTGGACCTTAGAAGAACTGGATACACTCTAAATGCTTGTCCAAAAAAAATATGTTTCATGGACTGTACACATCTATGTTGTTTCAAGTGCTTTAATATGGCTGCATTCACCTTAAGAATGGTGGAAAAGTGTAATGAGGAGGATAAGGAAGCTAAAGCTTACATTTTAAAACATCACTTACTCTTTACAAAATAGGACAACACCAAACAGATGTGCAAATTAAGTAAATATAAATCACCAAGAAATTGGTAAACTTAAAATTTACCATCTGCTCGAATAAGTTCTGGTCCAGAACGGCTTATTGAGGACACTGGGAAATTGGCATCTGCAAGAACTGAGAAAGAAATGTAAGGATCACAAAAGCATTGAAACTAATTGGTGTCATATATATATATATATATATATATATATATATATATATATATATATATATATATATATATACACATACACACACATACACCACATACACAGATACATACACAGTATCTCACAAAAGTGAGTACACCCCTCACATTTTTGTAAGCCCGGGTGACAACAGGAAGCAGATGTAGCGGGTGCAGTTGCAACCCCCCCCCCCCCCCCCAATTGGCAAAGCAGTGATCACTTAGGCAGTGGCGCTGTGACAGGGAGAGGAGAGCTGTGTACACAGTGTCTGTGTATCTCCCCGCTCGCCCCTCTCATTTCTCCTGTCAGCTGAAGTTGAACAGAAGAGAGCGGCTCTAATCGGGTTCCTCTAAGCGCTGCCCGGCTTCCTGCCTGCTCTGATTCCCTCCCCATTGGCCACAGCAGAGGGCCAATCAGAACATACTGGGGGGGGTGGGCATCATGGGAAACATAGTCCCGGAAGATTGGCGGCCCCAGTGTGTCCAAAGACAGCAGGCTACAGTCCCCCCAGCATTCTGGGGGGGGGGGGGACCTGGAACACAGCAAACAGCAGAGTGCTACAGGAGAAGAGAAAAAGGGAGGACTGTGCTGGGGGAGGGCAGATAGAGTCACGCTGTACCAGCACCACCAGAGAGGGAGCCACGCTGTACCTGCACCACCAAAGAGAGAGCCATGCTGTAACCTCACCACTAAAGAGAGAGCCACGCTGTAACTGCACCACCAGAGAGAGAGCCACACTGTAACCGCACCACCAGAGACAGAGCCAGGCTGTAACTGCACCATCAGAGCGAGAGCCACACTGTAACTGCACCACCAGAGAAGGAGCCATGCTGTACACACACCACCAGAGAGGGAGCCACGCTGTACCCACACCACCAGAGAGGGAGCCATGCTGTACCCGCACCACCAGAGAGGGAGCCACGCTGTACCCGCACCTCCAAAGGGGGAGAAAGACGAGCCACTGCCAGGGCACAGACATGCTACACTACTGACTAGAGTCAGCCTGGGCAACCCAAAGTGAGCGAACATCCAGCTAGAGGGATTACTGCTGTGGTTTCGCTGTGTCTGGTAAGAGGGCCTGTTGGCCATTATCCATTACTGTTCCTGCAGACTGAGCCGTGCCTAACCTGCTATTCTCTAGGCCTTATTGACCGCTACAGCGTCCCTCTCTGTCCTCTTCCCGGGCTGTCCCTCTGTCCTCCTCCCGCTGCGTTCCTCTCTGTCCTCCTCTCGCAGCGTCCCTCTCTGTCCTCCTCCTGCGGCGTCCCTCTCTGTCCTCCTCCCATGAAGATGACAGGGCGGGTCTTAAAAAGGAAGGGGTGTGGCCTTGACAGGAAGGGGTGGGTCAAATTTAAATTAGGAGGTGCGTGAGTTTAGTCAGGCCTAGGGCAGCACAAAACCTAAATACACCACTGAGTTTACCCCTAAGTGAAAATGTCCAAATTGGGCCCAATTAGACATTTTCCCTCCCTGGTGTCATGTGACTCGTTAGTGTTACAAGGTCTCAGGTTTTAATGGGGAGCAGGTGTGTTAAACTCGGTGTTATAGCTCTCACTCTCTCATACTGGTCACTGGAAGTTCAACATGGCACCTGATAGCAAAGAACTCTCTGAGGATCTGGAAAAAATAATTGTTTCTATACATAAAGATGGCCTGTATGTATATATATATTATATATACATACATATACAGTATCTCACAAAAGTGAGTACACCCCTCAAATTTTTGTAAATATTTTATTATATCTTTTCATGTGACAACACTGAAGAAATTACACTTTGCTACAATCTAAAGTAGTGAGTGTACAGCTTGTATAACAGTGTAAATCTGTTGTCCCCTCAAAATAACTCAACACACAGCCATTAATGTCTAAACCGCTGGAAACAATAGTGAGTACGCCCCTAAGTGAAAATGTCCAAATTGGGCCTAAAGTGTCAATATTTTGTGTGGCCACCATTATTTTCCAGCACTGCCTTAACCCTCTTCATCATGGATTTCAACAGAGCTTCACAGGTTGCCACTGGAGTCCTCTTCCACTCCTCCATGACGACATCACAGAACTGGTGGATGTTAGAGACTTTGCACTCCTCCACCTTCCATTTGAGGATGCCCCCCAGATGCTCAATAGGGTTTAGGTCTGGAGACATGCTTGGCCAGTCCATCACCTTTACCCTCAGCTTCTTTAGCAAGGCAGTGGTCGTCTTGGAGCCGTGTTTGGGGTCATTATCATGTTGGAATACTGCCCTGCGGCCCAGTCTCTGAAGGGAGGGAATCATGCTCTGCTTCAGTATGTCACAAGTTCCCCATTAGCCTTGTGATTGACAGTGTGCAAATTCCATATCCGCTGTTGGACTGTGGAACCCACCCACTGCTCTTCACTGCCAATCACAGAAGAGGCTGAACTGATGGGGAACTAGTCTTTCAGAATTTCCCATCAGTATCCCCCCACCCCACAACAAAATTCCTCAGCTGATGCACCCACCTGCAGTGCCTTGAAAAAGCATTCATACCCCTTGAAATTTTCCACATTTTGTCATGCTACAACCAAAAAACGTAAATGTATTTTATTGGGATTTTATGTGATAGACCAACACAAAGTGGCACATAATCGTAAAGTGGAAGGAAAATGAAAAATGGTTTTCAATTTTTTTTTACAATTAAATATGTAAAAAGTGTGGCATGCATTTGTATTCAGCCCCTTTTACTCTGATACCCCTAACTAAAATCTAGTGGAACCAATTGCCTTCAGAAGTCACCTAATTAGTAAATAGAGTCCACCTGTGTGTAATTTAATTTCAGTATAAATACAGCTGTTCTGTGAAGCCCTCAGAGGTTTGTTAGATAACCTAAGTGAACAAACAGCATCATGAAGGCCAAGGAACACACCAAACAGGCCTGGGATAAAGTTGTGGAGTTTAAAGGAAGTCGTGTTAGGGTATAAAAAAATATCCCAAGCTTTGAACATCTCAGGGAGCACTGTTCAATCCATCATCTGAAAATGGAAAGAGTATGGCACAAGTGCAAACCTACAAAGACATTGCCGTCCATCTAAACTGACAGCAGCCAAGAGGCCCATGGTAACTCTGGAGGAGCTGCAGAGATCCACATCTCAGGTGGGAGAATCTGTCCACAGGACAACTATTAGTCATGCTCTCCACAAATCTGACCTTTATGGAAAAGTGGCAAGAAGAAAGCCATTGTTGAAAGAAAGCCATAAGAAGTCCCATTTGCAGTCTGCGAAAAGCCATGTGAGGCTCACAGCAAAAGTGGAAGAAGGCGCTCTGGTCAGATGAGACCAAAATTTAACTTTTTGGCCTAAAAGCAAAACGCTATGTGTGGCGGAAAACGAACACACCCTCCCCACCGTGAAACATGGTGGTGGCAGCATCATGTTGCGTAGATGCTTTTCTTCAGCAGGGACAGGGAAGCTGGTCAGAGTTGATGGGAAGATGGATGGAGCCAAATTCTGGGCATTCTTAGAAGAAAACCTGCAAAAAGACTTGAGACTGGGGCAGAGGTTCACCTTCCAGCAGGACAACGGCCCTAAACATACAGCCAGAGCTACAATGCAATGGTTTAGATCAAAGCATATTCATGTTTTAGAATGGCCCAGTCAAAGTGAAGGCCTAAATCCAATTGAGAATCTGTGGCAAGACTTGAAAGTTGTTGTTCACAGACGCTCTCAATCTAATCTGACAGAGCTTGACCTACAGAATTTTTCAAAGAAGAATGGGCAAAAATGCCACTCTCTAGATGCCCAAAAAGACTTGCAGCTGTAATTGCAGCGAAAGGTGGTTATACAAAGTATTGACTCAGGGGGGCTGAATACAAATGCACGCCACACTTTTCATATATTTATTTGTATAAAAATTTTAAAAAATTAACATTTTCCTTCCACTTCACAATTATGGGCCACTTTGTGTTGATCTAACACATAAAATTCCAATAAAATACATTAACGTTTTTGGTTGTAACATGACAAAATTTCAAGGGGTATGGATACTTTTTCAAAGCACTGTATGTGGCCAAGCAGAGATCTCAGTAACTCCGATGGATGGATTCATGTACCTGTTACTGGAAGGTATACGAATATGTATGCTGTAAGCAACAACAATTGTGGCATAAAGGTGTGACTATTTACCACACTCTTTATAAATTCCTCTATGTACAGTATGTCGCCTATGCCATATAATCCTGCCCCCTGCCTGCTAGCAGATTTTTGGTACAGGATTAAAAGACATAGGAGCTATATCGCGGTGTGCAGTCCAGAGTAAGTGCCAGGAAAACTCCCATGGACATGTATAGACATAAATAGTGCCCAGCTAATCAAGAAGGCCAAAGACTCATGAACCCACAAGAGGCCAAGGAGAAGATGGAAGTGTCACCAATAGGGATGAGCTCAGGCACGTTCAGACACAAGTCCAACACCGTCTGAGCTATACACCTAAGAAGCTGTCAAAGCTGACAGCCAATCACAGGCAGCGGAGGCATGCTCTGCAATGCTGTCGCAGATATACAAGGGAAGTGTATCCGTGTGGCTGCAAGGATGGGTGGAGGGGAGGTGGGTAGATGCCTCCACCACCTATGATTGGCTGTCTGGTTTGTCAGCTTCCTGGGGGTATAGCTCAGATGGGTTCGGACTCCTGTCTGAACATGCTTGAGCTCATCCCCATTGGTGACGTTTCCATCTTCTCCTTGGCCTCTTGTGGGTTCAGAAGTCTTTGGCCTTCTTGATTAGCTGGACACAGTTTATGTCTATACATGTCCATGGAAGCTTTTTCTGGCACTTGCTCTGACTTGATTTGTGTCTGGACCCACCTGAGTCACCAACAGAGCGATGAGGGAGCAGTGTTGAAGGGGGGCACCTTAAAAGACAAAGGGGGTTATTTACTAAAGGCAAACCAACTGTGCTTTACAAGTGCACTTGGAAGTGCAGTTGCTGTAGATCTGAGGGGGGCAAGCAAGGAAAATAAAAAACAGCCTTTTTGCTTGCACATGATTGGATGATAGAAATCAGCAGAGCTTCCCCTCATTTCAGATCTTCCCCCTCAGACCTACATCGACTGCACTTCTAAGTGCACTTGTAGTACCACAGTGGATTCGCCTTTCGTAAATCAACCCCATAGTGTGCCACAAAGTGCAAATGCACGGTGCATATGTACACATTACAGCAAAAGCTTCTGGGAGGCCAAAGTGTTTTTACGCTTTAAATATACCATTGAAAGTGCTTTTTATACCTGTTCTATAAGTGCAAAACGACCCATTGCTCCTGCTTGAGATCTTTCCTCTGCTGATCAGTGATCATTGTTCTCTCTGTGAACTAGAAGGGCTCACGGAGAAGGGCTGCAAAACTGGAGTTTTTAACCCCTTCTTTGGGGTTAAAAGTCCCCCACTAGCGTCTGAAAAGCGCCACTTAAACAGCGCCAAAGCGGCCGCAGTGTGAAAGGGATCCAAGGCCGGGTTCACACTTATGCAAATTGGATACGTATTTCACCACATTCAATTCACATAACAGAAGAGTGTGCCCGGCTCTCAATGTAGACGGTTCACACAGCTCCGGGGCTGCTGCGGTCCACACTGGAAAGGGGTCCTGTGCGTCTTTGGCTCCGTTTCAGGTCTGAATTCAGGCAAAAATTCAGACTTGAAACGGAGAACGGGGACGCACCGGACCCCCTGCTGCGAGCCACGGCTGAATCTAGTGTGAACCTGGCCTTAGCAGCAGAGGCAGCAGTCAGGGGTGTTTTGTTTTTTTGGGCCACAGCAGGAATTATACCCCCTGTGGCTTTCAGTGGGCTTAATGCCCACCAAATACAACCCCGTTCAAGTGAATGGAACCGCTCTGCAAATGTCCTGCAAATGAATTAAATGTACATGGTTGCGGAGTGCTAGTGTGGGGACCAAGGGGTTAAAGAAGGAAGTAAGGAGGTGTTTACAAATGCTCTCTGAGGAGCAATCTGAACGTGGATTGCTCTTCAAGCAGGACTGTAAGTGTGAACGAGCCCAAAAAGGTCTCCCTCTATATGATGGAGATGAGAAGAGTGGGAGGTGTTCTGTAGTCTTGTCCTACACACGTTATACAAAGTACTAACAATTCTGTTGCTAGCAAGAGCTTGCCAAACTCATTAGTATACAGAGGTGAAATACTCCCTACATTCCCTTTCCAACTGGATGAGAAAGGCATCTTGTTCATCAAGCCAGAAACATGGAAGTAGGTGTCTTTCTCACACACCTTCCAAGGGTGACACGGCCCCAAGGGTGACACGACCCCAAGGGTGACAACGCTGCTCCTCCATAGATAAAGTACAGTGAGCGTTGTCAACCAACAATAGGAAGTGTATTACATTCCCCATACAGTTATAGAAAGATTTCGTTGATACAATATGCTGTCAGTCCTGAAAACAAAAAATCTAATTTTCCAGGGACACATATTCAAAACCCGAGAAGGTTCCTACAATCAATGAGGAAGAGGTGACATTTCTGCTCAGAAATCTCTTCCTCTCCTCTGTCTGGGCTCTGCTGGACTCTCAATGAAGACTCCGAGCCTAGAGCTCCCCCTGCTGGCCGCACCTGGCACTGCGGCTTTGTGCTGTAACGTTCAGCATTTACGATAATTCCCTTCCCCATTGGAGTCTCACCGATCTCATCCCCGTGCCCCATGCGGGCCAGTGTGTACAGCAGCTCCGGGGACAGCACGGACGGTATACCCTTCAGAACGACCATATCTGATCGCTGTGCTGTCACAGACTACAGGAACCCGGAAAACCGGCCTATTCCCAGCATGCTTTGCACCGGTCCGCTGACACACGATGTTAGCTACATATTTACTTGTAAATCCGTGCTGGGTGACGTCATAGTCTGTATCATGAACATTCGCCAATGTTTTTGTTTAAATACGTTTCCCCTATTTTCTCTTCTTTAGAGCATCTCAGCACTGCTAATCCTCTGCAGCCTCTTCACAACCACTTCCTATGTAATTGTACAGCAGCCACTTTTGTTATTCCTTAGGGCAAGTTTCCTGATATAGGACATGCCTGTAGCCCCTCCACTGGGAGAGCATGTGACAGGGTGAGAAATGGGAACAATCAGGAGTCATCTTATACTAGGAAGTTCACGGTGCAGTACTCCAATGGTAGGATCACCAAGTGTATTCTCTCCAGCATTAGCAGTCATTGGACATGTATCCTTATGTGCAGAGAGCGCTCATTGTGAGCTGTCACCCACACCTCCAGGTCACTGCAGTAGGGAGCCAGCAGGAACAAGCTCCCGATCACACCATAGACCCCCAACCACACAAACCACGTGATCAGGAAGTCACTGCCTGGCATTTAACACCTACCTAATAATGGGCTGCCAGGTGGCGATGGCAAGCAAGGGGTTAATGAGAGCTGTAGTTTGAAAAAAATGTAAAGTGAATTCAACATGTTGAAGCTTAAAGTGTTTGTTACCCCAACACTTCATATTCCTGATATGTGCCTGCTGTACCATGTACTTGTATGAGAAAGTATCCTGTTCTCTTTGTATTGCTTTCTTTATGTGAAATCCCTGGTGTTCCTGCCAGTCCCTCTGCTTTCCTGTTAAAATCTGTCCACACTAAGCAAGAGAGCACAGTGTGGTCAGTTCTCTACCCATGCTGGGAACTTTGTATGCTCTCCTCCAATGATCAGACTTGTCCTGACACACCTCTGCTGCACAGCCATTCACTGGGAAGCTCCGTGTACTGCAGCTTCTCCTCCCCCAGCTCTTAGGCATCTGAGAACAGAGGAAATGTGATCACTTATAAAAAAGCAAAAAAGGGATTTATAATGGGTTTTTTTTTAATCTATACACAACTATTTTGCCTTTCATTTCTATTTCAAACTAAATGGGTTGTTTTACAAAGTGATCATTTACAATCACTTGCTGACCGCTGCACGCCAATATACATCGGCACAATGGCAGAGGTGGGCAAATGGGTGTACCTGTATGTTCCCTTTAATTGGCGGGGCTAGTGGGCGGCGGGAGGGGAATTTGGAGCGAGGGGGTTGTGCCCGGAGGGGAACTTTGAGGGGTTGAGGATTTGTGCCAGGAGGGGGGGGGGGGGATTTGTGCTGGGGTCATTTGGCGAGTGAGAGGATTTGAGCTATTAGGGGGGGGGGGGGTCGGGGGGACATAGATTTGTGCTGGGGGCGGTTTGGGGGGGATTTGTGCTGAGGTCATTTGACTAGTGAGAGGATTTGAGCTATGGGGGGGGGGGTCGGGGGGGACATAGATTTATGCTGGGAGGGGAGATTTCCTCAGTGGGGTGGATTTGTACTGGGAGGAGGGGAAAGTATGCTCAACTCGTAAGCATGCATATAAGTGCTCAATTTTTTTTGGGGGGGGGGGATTTTTGCTGACACATAATGGACACACATCTTGTGGGGGGGGGGGGGTGGAATTTGGTATGTTTTCCCCCAGCACTACGCCAGTGTGTGGGCTATTTGCCCACACTGTGATGCACAGGTGTACTTTGTATTCCCTTCCAGGTTCCAGGCAGTCCCATTTGATTCAATTGCGGGTGCACGGCATGTCTGTGTTTGGGGGCCGCACTCACATGGCTGTCAAATTTGGAGCAGCGGCTGTGTCCCAATTGAAATGAATGAGAATGAGACTGCCTGCATGAGGATGCATTGAACGTCTATGCATCCCTGTGCAGGAGTCCTTGGCAAAGGTGTACACCATAGTATGCCTGTGTGAATGAGGCCTAGGTCCCTCTGCCATGGTGACAGATCGGACTTGTAGTCTTCTATTCACAAATTTATATGGGGAAAATGGGGGGGGGGGGGTTGAGAGTGGGAGCTGCAGAATGGCACCATGCTTCATTTTACACCCTAAGCCTGGGTTCACACACTAGTGCGAATCGGATGCGGGCTTTCCCGCATCCAATCTGCATGACAGGAGAGTGTGCCCAGCTCTCAATGGAGCCACATCTCTGTGGTGGCTGCAGAGCGGATTGCACAAGGATCCTGTGTGTCTTTGGCTCAGTTTCGGTCCGAATTAAGGCAAAAATTAGGGCCTGATTGATTCCTGAAATGGTGAACAGGGACACACCAGACCCCTGCTGTGAGCCGCTCTGCACTAAGTGTGAACCCAGCCTAATGATGGCTGTAACATGAAACTGTGTCAGAAAGTGGAAGTAGCCATTAAAGTGTTACTAAACGCACAACAGGAAAATCAGTCTGTATGTGCAGTAAAGCATTCTTGTTATACTCTGGGGAAGGAACCTAAGGGGTTTATCCTCTGCATTGTGTAAAAAGGCTGTTTGATCCTGTCTTCTCTGATCCTCCCGTCCTTCCACGGACTCCTAATAACACAGAGTCTATGGAGTCAGGCTGCAAGGAAGGTTAAGGAAGATATTAAAGAGCAATTCCAGGTATGGATACATAGGTTCCTGTAACTATGTACTATATATACTGTACCATACCTTGTTCATCGCCCTGCCTCCCTATCTCATAAAATCAGGGCTAAAAGCAAGGCATTCTCTGAATGGTGCCCATGCCAAATGGCCATTTTTTTGTGTTCAGAATGCATCAGGCCAGCCACTTGGCATGGGGCCAGGAAGCACATGGTAATCACTGCAGTAGCCATGTCTACTTCAGTGCTTTTCAGCTTCCAGGGGGATCAGTCAGGTATGGTACATGCAAGTTGGACCAATGTAACTACTATATGTATAGAACATGAATCAGTTTACTTAAAAACAAAGCTGTGCAACCGCTGGAGGCTGTCATGACTGAGCAGCCTTATTAGTAGGAATGAATGAGGCTGCTGTGCACATGCATGGAATGAAGGGAAGCCGGGTCCATTTTGCGGATGAGATCACTGTTGAAGGGTAATATAAACCCAAACTGCTGTAGTGAAAGGCAACTTGTGTGAAATTGTTCTGTAAGGCAGCTTTATAATTTAAAGTGGTTGTGAAGGCAGAAAGTTTTTTATCTTAATGCATTCTATGCATTAAGATAAAAAGCTATCTGTGTGTAGCAGCCCCCCAAATACTTACCTGAGCCTCCTCTCGATCCAGCGATGTCCACGAGTGCCTCAGCCACCTGGGACTCTCCCCCCTGATTGGCTGAGACACAGCAGCGAAGCCATTGGCCCTGCTGCTGTCAATCAACATCAGTTAGCTAATAAGGAGAGAGAGGGGGTGGGGCCAAACCACGGCTCCATGTCTGAATGGACACACGGAGCTGCAGCTCAGCTTGGGTGCCCCCATAGCAAGCTGCTTGCTGTGGGGGCACTCAACAGGTGGGAGGGACCAGGAGTGCCAGCGAGGGACCCGAGAAGAGGAGGATTGGGGCTGCTCTGTGTAAAACCACTGCACAGAGCAGGTAAGTATAATATGTTTGTTATATTTATAGAAAGAAAAAAACTTGACTTTAGTAGCACTTTAACTATTTGCAGACTTTGGGCATGCTACACACACCCTAAAAAAAGTAATTATTGTACACAGAAAATGTGTAGCATGTTCAGTCTCTGCCTTGCTTCTGGGACCCCCCTTCCCTCTCCAAATATACTGTAATTGTCGGCTGTGATTAATCAAAGCAGGCAATACAATACAATAAACTGAGAGAAGTCAGAAGCTCTAGCTGTGTGTGTTTATAAACAACACGGCTCTAGATTACAAGTATACAAAGATACAAATTATCATATTGTTACATTTGTATATTTCTGTTGATTGGGATGATCTGTAAATAAAGTAAGTTTTAGCAACCTGACAAGTAAAAAAAAAAAAAAAGTTTTTACCTTTCTATTAATAAAAGGTTCCTCTTTTTAACCCTCTTATTAACCCTTAGTTTACTTTAATCAGCCCTAATTAACCGCTTAACGACTGATCACTGCAGATATACTGTGGCAGGGCGGTCACACTTCGCCAGATCACGTACCCAATACGTGATCCGTACAGTGCATCAGGGTAGAGAGAGCCCCTGCCGCCCAGCTGTGCTGTGATTAGCGGCCGGCCGCTGATTGGTTGCTGGCGCCCGATGATCGGCTCCGGACATTAACGAAGAGAGCCCTGTGTAGGTAAACAAACACAGGGCTCTCTTCTGACAGCAGCAATGTGCTGTTTTTTTCTTTCTGCAAAGCAGGAAGTAAAAAACAGCTCATTGCTTAGTAAAAACAGCACACACAGTAACACTTGTTAGGCCCACATTTAACCCCTTAATCGCCCTGGATTGTAACCCCTTCCCAGTGTAATTAGTACAGTGACAGTGCATATTTTTAGCACTGATCACTGTACTGGTGTCACTGGTTACCAAAAAAGTGTCAGTTAGGTGTCCAATTTGTCCGCCGCAAAATAGCAGTCCCACTATAAGTCAATGATCGCCGCCATTACTAGTAAAAAATTAAAAATAAATAAAAATTCAATAAATATATCCCACAGTTAGTAGACACTATAACATTTGTGCAAACCAATCAATATATGCTTATTGGGATTTTTTTTACCAAAAATATGTAGCAGAATACATTTTGGCTTAAAGTGATGAAGAAATTCGATTTTTTTATATTTTCTTATTCGATGGGTTTTAAAGCAAATTTAAAATTTTTTATTTTTTTTTCAAAATTGTCGGTCTTTTGTTTATAGCGCAAAAAATAAAAACCGCAGAGGTGATCAAATACCACCAAAGAAAGCTCTGTGGGAAAAAAGCACATACATTTTATTTGTGTAGAGTGTCGCACGACCGCGCAATTTTCAGTTAAAGTAACGTAGTGCCATATCGCAA
The DNA here is from genome assembly GCA_037952835.1 of Lithobates septentrionalis. Taxonomy (NCBI): domain Eukaryota; kingdom Metazoa; phylum Chordata; class Amphibia; order Anura; family Ranidae; genus Lithobates; species Lithobates septentrionalis. The sequence continues at coordinate 7,159,918 of JBBDGP010000593.1, read as the reverse complement.
AAAATGGCCTGGTTATGAAGGATGATAAACCTTTCCAGAGCTGAAGTGGTTAAAGTGATTTTATAGGCTAATTTTTTTGTTTGTTTGTTTTTTAATAACAAACAAGTCATACTTGTTCTGTGCAATGGTTTTACACAGAGCAGCCCCGATCCTCTTCTTCTTGGGTCCCTCACCCGTGCTCCTGGCTCCCCCCTTTGTCTAGTGCCCCCAATAGGAAGCGGCTTGCTATGGGGGCACTGGTGAGTGCTCACTGCCGAGCCCCATTCTATGCGTCCATAGGACACATAGAGGAACAAGACAAGGAATTGGTCGCACACTGGAACTCCAAATTATCTCGATTTCATCTTTATTGTCAAAAAAGGTTCAGACAGATACAGGCATTGCCTGGTGTGTTTCTCTCTGTTCTTTGCTAGGACACATAGAGCATTGACTGGGCCCCACCCCGTTTGTCCTGCTGATTTTTTTGTTTGTTTCTATGTTAGTAACTATTATTATTTAAACTTTTTTTGTTTTAATATTTGTACACATTTAACATAGATTTACTTTAAAAAAGCGCAAAATGAAAAAAAAAAACACTTTTTTAAAATTTGTAAATATCTTTGCAATGCTTTTTACCAGAATCATAATTTTAGTTCCATTTTAAGCATGACAAATTACAAAATAAATTGTGTACTTTTTATCTGCAGTAACACTATTTAGTTTTAAACAAACACTGCTCAAAAAAAGAAAAAGTGTGTTTTGTTTAGTTTTGTTGCAGTTTATTGTTTAGGGATTGCCCCCAAAAAAAATTTGCAAGACAATATCAAGCCTTGTTTGCCCTAAAAAAAAAAAAACAATATATGTATTACCTTGTTATGTTTAGTAACGACAAAGTTATTGCCAAATAAACAGGTCTATAGCTGATATCCAAAAATTGCTCTGGTCTAGGGATGCACTGATACCACTTCTTTTAACAAAGATACTTTTTTTTAGTACTCGCCGATACCAGTTACCGACACCTACGGCAACTGTTTTGTTTACACTTCAGCTGTCAACAATGGTACAAAGCAACTTATTGAGGTGAGCGAAGCACTACTAGGGTTGGTGGTGGATCTCTTCTCACTGGGAGTCTGGTGTGCTCATATTGGTTTTCCAGCACTGGGATATTGTCAAGGATATCTTTCTGCTGTGTGTGTGTACTCACCGTTGGATATGGACTTTTAATTAACACATATATGCGCTGCACCTATTTGTATTTATATGACTTTTTACATACTTCTCCATAACAGTGGTGGACTCCTATGGTGTTTTGCATCTTTAGCAAGGAAATCTCCACTGACACTGGCCCCGTTCTTGTCTATGGGAAATTACTAGGAGAATGGGGCTACCTGCAAGGCGTATCTGTGCTTAGTTTATCTGTGCTAAGTTTATTGCTTTACAGTGTATGACCCAAGTTGGGAATGTCGTTAGACTAAAGTTAGGGACCATGCTTTGTAGAGGTGCTTGGCATGGCAGTGTGGCTTCACAGAAGCCCAAGAAGTCTGTTTTTTAAAGCAGAACTCAAGGAAACAAAAATTATCCCTGGCGGTGGGGCTGTGCCCACACTGCTAGGGTTAACTGCTCGTTTAAGTCAGGGCGATTTGTTTATCTAAAAAGAAGAAGCAAAAAAATACTCTTGCGCACAGGTGTGTTGGCTAAAAAGTCCCAGGGGTTCAAGAAGGACTATGGATTTCGGCCTTGCTGCTCTCAAAGGATGGGATTGTCCTAGTGTTAAAAAAGAAGAGAAAAAAGAGCGCACCAGCCTAGTGCATTATCCTTGGCAAATTTATTTAATTAAAAACAAGATAAAAGCTACTCACAAAGGTCGAAGAAAAAATCGCATAGTAATGGCACAGAGGCAATAATTCCAGTGGTAGCAGTTTTCCAGGTCCCAGGAAGGAGGCATACGGACTACTGCCTCTGTGCCATTACTATGCGATTTTTTCTTCGACCTTTGTGAGTAGCTTTTATCTTGTTTTTAATTAAATAAATTTGCCAAGGATAATGCACTAGGCTGGTGCGCTCTTTTTTCGATTTGTTTATCTGATCCTCCGCTCCTGCAGGCTGGTCCCTGCAGCTTCTTTTGCGTTCTGACTTTCTAACATCTTACATCATCAAGATCAATGAAGGGTTCACAGCCCTGCACTGGACATGAGGACATGAAGGACAGTCCACTGCTGGAGCATAGGGAAGAGCATATTGTTGGGGGAGCGGAGGTAGGGTGAGTAAAAGTGCTTTTACTGCAGCCCTAGCCTAAGTAATTTGTTAACCCTTGCAGTGCAGATGCAGTCCCTACATTTTACATTTTAATTTTCCTGGAGTTGGGCTTTAAACTCGGTTCACACTAGTGCAGGCCGTGCGGCCCACGTTTGCTTGGGCACGGCTGCTCTGCCACGTGAAATGCACAAGAAATATCCATGCACCTTTTTAAAAACACGGCTGTAGGGATCCCGCTGTTGGGCTGAGATGCATGGGGGTGTCAATCAGAATGAATGTCAGCCCCACGTGTCTCACAAGAGCAGTGCAATTCGGTTGCGGGAATTGATACGATTCCCGCACCTGCAAAGCACAATGCGGGCTAGTGTGGACTTAAACAGTTTAGACTTCCATTTTGTGCTGACTAGTAAATGCCCTGGGAATTTATTTTAATGGTTCTGTTTAATGCCCTGCCCATTTGCACCTTTCATTTTCTAGTTATGGATCTGAGTGGTTGCCATTTTACTTTTTTTGTGGGATGTAGTGCAGATCCACATTGGAGGTTGTCAGCTGCCATTAAAGTGGTAGTAAATTCATAATTGGTAAAATCCGCTGACAGGCAGGCTTTTTATAACAGAACAGACTCTAGAGGTCTCTTCTGTCATACATGTCCCCCCTGCATGTCAGCGGGTAATGTGATCTGAGCTGCGCATGCTTTGGCGTGCCACAGTAACGTCACATTGGCCCGGCCAATCAAACACCCAGAGATGCAAAATTTGTAACAAAGATCGGGTGAAGATGGAAGCAGTGGGAACTGGGGAGAGCCCTGACAGCGCTTCGCTGGAGGGCTCCGTTTTTTAGGTAAGTCTGTCATAATATACTAGTATGCGGTGCATACTAGCACACTATGGCTTAAACCCGCAGGTGGGCAAATTATTTTAATTGTAAAAGATAAATTATTATCACTTTAAGTCTGGACTTTTGATGTATTACAGGATCTTTGTGAAGGAGGGGCTCCCTTCAAGGCATACCTACTCTCAGTTTATTGGCTGCTATATACATCTCTGGACGTAAGCTCTGTTAGACCAGAGTTGGGAACCACACTTTGCAGAGGTGCCTTGGCATGACAGTGTGGTTTGTTTTAACACAAATTGTTGAAACTGTTTAGACATCCTTTTTTAGCTGACTTGCTGGTAAGTGTGCTGGAGAATTTGTATGGTTCTTGGTCATATTCAGTCAGGAGGCTAGGGAAGGGGAGCTGGGGATTTTGTAAACAAGTATGGTTTTATTTGACACCTCAGTATTTCTTTTGACATTACTGTTTGAGGCTAGAGGTGAGCACTTGGTTAGCGCCAGAAGATTGGATGTGCATTTATACTGAATATGAATCTCCTCCTGCATCTCCATGCAGACTGTTGCTTCTCCTCTGCTTAACCTCCGCAGACTATTCCTTCTAATGCCCCGTACACACGGTCGGACATTGATCGGACATTCCGACAACAAAATCCTAGGATTTTTTCCAACGGATGTTGGCTCAAACTTGTCTTGCATACACACGGTCACACAAAGTTGTCGGAAAATCCGATCATTCTGAATGCGGTGACGTAAAACACGTAGGTCGGGACTATAAACGGGGCAGTAGCTAATAGCTTTCTTCCCTTTATTTATTCTGAGCATGCGTGGCACTTTGTCCGTCGGATTTGTGTACACACGATCGGAATTTCCGACAACCGAATTTGTTGTCGGAAAATTTTATCTCCTGCTCTCAAACTTTGTGTGGCGGAAAATCCGATGGAAAATGTCCGATGGAGCCCACACACAGTCAGAATGTCCGACAACACGCTCCGATCTGACATTTTCCATCGGAAAATCTGACCGTGTGTACGAGGCATAAGAATTCTCCACCCATCACCTTATGAAGGATGAAGACATCACTTTTGACCTTGTAAAAATGATGGTCTTAGAACTCTTTCCCCTCCTGCACAAACTTGTTTCCTCCTGCACAAACTTAATGTTACTGAGTTAAAGTCATGTGACATCTTCTTCTTTTGAGAGATAAGGACCCACCCTCTATGAATAAGTCCCTAATCAAGCTCTGATTGCTCGCTGCTACTGGGCCTGAGGCCTGCAGTACCTCTCCCCGGAGGCCCAGTAGTTTAAAAGCATGTCTTTAAGTGGTGGACTACTGCTCCCAGCCAGCCCAACTTGCAAATCCTGTGCCCTCAGCCCACATTGACACAAATCCCCACAGTCTCTCAGTCTCTTCTCTGATCCAGGACTCCTCATCATTCACCATGTGACTGATGAAGACTTTGCTAATGAACGTGTAGAAGCAAAGTTCCCTCACAGCTCTCCCTGGGCCTCCTTTTGCGACCGGTGCAACCACCCCAGATGGCGTTGTCCTCCTGCTGCTGCCTAGTATTCCATTCCTCACTTCACTCAGCCGACAACTCTCTCCCAGTGGCATATCACCTCAGCTTATATAGGAGGCCCGCCCCCTGCCAATGCCAATTGAGGATTGGTCAGGGCTGCCTGCCACTCCAGTTCCAGGCCCAGCCCCTCTTCCAGAATCTTGTCTCTGGAAGCAGGGGAGGCGGCCCAGAACTAGAGCACAGGTGGTCACACCCACTGCTACTCTGACCACTCCCAGCCCCCAGATCAAAACAGACAGGCCTAGCCTGCAGCATAGGCCTGCCTAAATTTACCTGTGCTGACTGTCCCTAGTAAAAAAAACTATTACTATCACCTGCCTATTGGTAGAGGGTGCTACAATATTAAAGGCCTTCATATTTTGTATGTTCACTTGAGGTTATATCCTCTTCATTTTCTGTACAACAGTTTGTTTCTTTTTCTGCCTTTCTTTCTCTCCTGCAGGCATGAAAAAACATATACAGTAAAACCTTGGATTGCGAGCATAATTAGTTCCGGAAACGTGCTTGTAATCAAAAGCACTTGTATATCAAAGTGAATTTCCCCATAAGAAATAATGGAAACTCAGATGATTTGTTTCACAACCATTTATTCATAGGTCTTTCAGTTTATAGTCTAAATAAAAAGATTACAGCAATGTGATAGGTTTTGTAACCATAAAATGTCCATTCACAAATGGCAGCCTCCACCAGGGGATTAGAAGCAAAATCCAGAAGGAGCTACAAAGTATAAAAGAGAAGAGAGGTGCCTCTAAGAGTCGGTTCACACTGAGGCAGCATGATTTGCAGCGCGACTGCCTCAGACGACTTGAACACGACTGCAGCGGCGACTTGCAAAACGACTTCTATATAGAAGTCAATGCAAGTCGCCTCAAGTCGCCCCCAAAGTAGTACAGGAACCTTTTTCTAAGTCGGAGCGACGGATTAGAACGGTTCCATTGTACAGAACGGGACGCTACTTGTCAGGCGTTAAGTCGCCTGACAAGTCGTCCTAGTGTGAACCGGCTCTAAGTGTAATAATATGCTTACATTTAATGAAGGTTTAACATTAAGCAACTCACATGATTAATGATTAAAACAGGCACACCTAAGTATGTAGGCATCCAGGGTAAAGCTGTCCACATAGACCGCCCTCCACACCACCGGCTCTCACCGCTGTCAGTCTGCAATCGTGACCAGAAAGACTACCCTGAAAGTGAGGCTTGAAGCGCTCATGGAGCACAGAGTGGAAGGGATGACGTTGATGGCGGTACGGAAGATGGTCTATGTGGACAGCTTTACACCGGATGCCTGCATACATAGATATGCCTATTTTAATCATCAACCATGTGAGTTGCTAAATGTTGTACCTTCATTAAATGTAACCATATTGCTACACTTAGAGGCGCCTCTAAGTATGTATTTAAAAATTTTGCTAGTTATGCAAAACGCTCTCAATCCAAGGTTTTATTGTATTTACACGCAAGTTCATATTTTCATGACTACAAATTTTTTTTTTTCTATTTTTATAGTCCTGATCTTATTGAATAACAATATATATATATATATATATACAGTATATACAAAACCTCTGTTATCTGTTAATGTTTTATGTGTAAATTCTGGACTGAAAAAGCAACATATGCTGCCAACATTTTGCAGGCTTTCAGCTTCACTTCTCCTGTAAATGTTAATCTTGCTTCTGCCAAATAGGGAGGATCAGGAGACAGTAGGGGGTAGGACCAAGCTTTTACAGGAGAAATACAGATTTGCATATAAATGTGTAGATGCCTGTATCTCTGCAGCTACTGTCTGTTTTTACATCAGATTTTCATGAAAGGTAACCTCCACTTGTGCATGTTTTCAGATGCTTTGCTTGAATTACACAGGTTTTGAAAGGTTTGATTTCAGATCCGTATTCAAAACCCCCAGAATAGAGTGGTGTTTTAAAATGCAGTGATGGTACTATGAGGATTTGTGTCATACTTTTGGTGCCATTAAACCTGACATTTTAAGGGAGGTGTTTATAGGTAATGCCCCCTCCTGAACATTATTCCACTGGCTAGACATGCAAAATGAAAGCAGGAGCATGTGACAATAGATAAAGTACTCAGCAGTCTGTCAGTGTTAGTGCTTATTCACACATGCATTGATATCCTGTGTTTAAAGTGGAGTTCCACCCAAAAGTGGAACTTCCACTAATCAGATTCCTCCCCCCCTCCGGTGACACAGTTGGCACCTTTCAGGGGGGAGGGGGGTACAGATACCTGTATATTACAGGTATCTGTACCCACTGCCGGCATAAATAGCCGCAGAATCTGCGGTTATTTACGCCACTTCCTGCTCCCTCCCGCTGCCTGCTGGGAAACACACACGGGTCCCAGAGGCAGCAGGGAGCATTCGTATTGAGCGGCGCGACTCGCGCATGCGCAGTAGGGAACCGGGAAGTGAAGCCGCACGGCTTCATTTCCTGATTCCCTTACCGAAGATGGAGGCGGCAGCACCCGAGGACGGAGAGACGCTCCGGCCTCGGGTGCCGACATCGCGGGCGCCCTGGACAGGTAAGTGTCCATGTTTTAAAAGTCAGCAGCTGCAGTATTTGTAGCTGCTGACTTTTAAAAAATTTTCTTTCGGCGGCGCTCCGCTTTAAGCTGCATTTAAGCAGTGTTTTTAAAGCCTTATAACTGCCCTTATGCTGCAGGCATTACCCTGGTACAACCACTTCAACAAAATGAGGCACAGGTACATGATTTTGCGTGAAGTGGTTAAAAAGGGGTCAAAATCTTTAACCAGTAACTATAAACCTGTTATGACCTGTACACACGATCAGAAATTCTGCCAGCAAAAGTTGGATGTAAGCTTTTGGTCAGAAATTACGACCGTGTGTATGCTCCATCGGACTTTTGCTGGCAGAATTCCAGCCAGCAAAAGATTGAGAGCAGGTTCTCTATTTTTCGGTCGGTAAAAGTTCTTATCCAAAAATGCGTTCGTCTGTATACAATTCGGACACACAAAAAATCACACATGCTGGTAAACAATTCGACGCATGCTTGGAAGCATTGAACTTCATTTTCTCGGCTCGTCGTAGTGTTGTACGTCACCGCATTCTTGACGGTCGAAAGTTCAGAGAACTTTTGTGTGACCGTGTGTATGCAAGGCAAGCTTGAGCGGAATTCCGTCGGAAAAACCATACAAGTTTTTTCTGACGGAATTTCTGATCGTGTGTATGGGGCATTAGTATAACTTCTAGAGTTGGGAAGATACTGGAAAATGTAAGGTGGATGTAAACCCACCACTCATGACTCTCAACTATTGCCATTTTTCTTATGTATATATGTACAGTGCCCTGCACTATTCACCCCCCCTTGGCATTTTTCGTGTTTTGTTGCCTCACAACCTGGAATTAACATGGATTGTTTGAGGATTTGCATCATTTAATTCACAGAACATGCCCACAACTTTGAAGATTTTTTTTTATTTTTTTTATTGTGAAGTAAACAAATAGGACAAAATAACAGAAAATGTCAATGTGCATAACTATTCACCCCCTGAAGTCAATACTTTGTAGAGCCACCCTTTGCGGATATCACAGCTCCAAGTCGCTTTGGATACGTCTCTATGAGCTTGCCACATCTTACCACTGGAATTTTTGCCCATTCCTCCTTGCAAAACTGCTCCTTCAAGTTGGATGGTTTGCGCTTGTGAACAGCAATCTTTAAATCTGACCACAGATTTTTCTATTGGATTGAGGTCTGGGCTTTGACTAGGCCATTCCAACACATTTACATGCTTCCCCTTAAACCACTCAAGTGTTGCTTTAGCAGTGTGTTTGGGATCAATGTCCTCCTGGAAGGTGAACCTCCTTCCTAGCCTCAAATCACACACTAATGCCGCGTACACACGAGCGGACATTACGGCGGACTTTGCCCGGCGGACTGGATTTCGTCGGACAATTCGATGTGTGTGGGCTCCAGCGGACTTTGTTTTCTCAAAAGTTCGACGGAATTAGATTTGAAACTTGTTTTAAATTTATCCGTTGAAATCGAGTCCGGTCGAAAAGTCCGCCGTCTGTATGCTAGTTCGACGGACAAAAAGCCACGCTAGGGCAGCTATTGGCTACTGGCTATGAACTTCCTTGTTTTAGTCCGGTCGTACGTCATCACGTACGAATTCGACGGACTTTGGTGGATTGTGTGTAGGCAAGTCCGTTCATTCACAAAGTCCGTCGGAAAGTACGTCGAAAAGTCCGCCGGGCAAAGTCCGCCGTAATGTCCGCTCGTGTGTACGCGGCATTAGTGGTAGAGGTTTTGCTTGAGAATATCCCTGTATTTAGCAGCATCCATCTTTCCCTCAACTCAGACCAGTTTCCCAGTCCCGACTGCTGAAAAACTTTCCCACAGCATGATGCTGCCACCACCATGTTTCAATGGAGGGTGTTCTTTGGGTGATGTGATGTGTTGGGTTTGCGCCAGACATAGCGTTTTCTTTGATGGCCAAAAAGTTCAATTTTAGTCTCATCAGACCAGAGCACCTTTCTCCATAAATTTTGGGAGTCTCCCACATGCCTTTTCGCAAACTCAAAACGTGCCATTTAGTTTTTTCCTGAAAGTAATGGCTTTCCTCTGGCCACTCTGCCATAAAGCCCAATTCTATGGAGCGTACGGTTTATTGTCATTCCTTTGTACAGATACTCCAGTCTCTGCTGTGGAACTCTGCAGCTCCTCCAGGGTTGCTTTAGGTCTCTGTGCTGCTCTCTGATTAATGCCCTCCTTGCCTGGTCCGTGAGTTTTGGTGTGCAGCCGTCTCTTGGCAGGTTTGCTGTTGTGCAATGTTATTTACATTTGGTTACGATAGATTTAATGGGGCTCCTAAGGATCATCAAAGATTTGGATATTTTTTTATAACCTAACCCTGACTTCAACAACATTGTCCCTTACTTGTTCCTTGGTCTTCATGGCAATGTTTGGTTAGTGGTGCCTCTTGCTTAGGTGTTACAGCCTCTGTGGCCTTTCAAAAAGGTGTGTGCAGTACAGGGCTTTTTTCTCAAGCAATAGGTGCTGGAACTCACCCGCGACCCCCAAAACCCCTCCACCCACACACACTCTCCAAATCACATCAAATAGTGGGTGTGGTCAGTCAAATTTCACAAACAGTAGGAGTGTCTTAAAGGGGCATTTACCAGGATTGCATTACATACAGAGTGCAGACCTGTCACTTGTAAACACAGAAACCGGACTTCTGTGTTTACAAGTGATTGTGGTGAGCAGGCCCCCCACAAGGGTCTGAGCCAGAGGTGGTGGAACTGAGTTCCACCAAGTTCCCCCTGAAAAAAAGCCCTGGTGCAGTATATGTAATGACAGATCATGTGAGACTTAGATTGCACACAGGTGGACATCATTTCACTAATTATTCGACTTCTGAAGGTAATTGGTTGCACCAGAGCTTTTTATGGGCTTTATAACGAAGGGGGTAAATACATACGCACAAGCCAATTATCAGTTTTTTATTTCTGAAAAATAGTTTTATGTATATATTTTTCTAATTTTACTTCACCAACTTAGACTACCGTGTTATGATCTATCACATATAATTCAGATTAAAAAAACATTGAACTAAAGGCTGTAATGTAACAAAATAGGTAAAAAGCAAAGAGGGGTGAATACTTTTGCAAGGCACTATATACATGCCTCCTGCATGAATCCCTACCTTTTAAAAATCACCCCCTGCTGCACAGCGAGCCCTGCAAATCTCCGAAATCCATGAGCGGGTTTATGCGCCGGAGCTATGTGGATGGAGTTGTGACGTCACTAGACTCCCGCCCACCTCTACACTCTCCTGATTCCAGGCAGCATCGCAAAGATAGCAGATCAAGCTCACGGCCCCCTGTGACTTCTGCTAATGTGCTACACAACACAGGCTGTAGTAATAGCTGTGAGGAGCTAAGAGAGAGGGATGATGATGCTGGGAAAGTACACTGAATGTCTCTCTCATGCTAGTGCATGAGATAAGGAAATGAGCTGTCAGTCACAGCAAGGGGGAAGAATGGACTGGTATGTCTCTGTCTGTCCATTTTTATCTCACTGAAAGAAGATAAGAGCATTGCTAAGAGCTGGATTAAAGCGGAGTTCCACACAAAAATGGAACTTCCGCTTTTCGGAACCCTCCCCCCTCCGGTGTCACATTTGGCACCTTTCAGGGGGGAAGGGGGTGCAGATACCTGTCTAAGACAGGTATTTGCACCCACTTCCAGCATAGACTCCCATAGGAGTCTATGCCTCTTCCTGTCCCTCCGCGCTGTCTCCTGGGAAACACACAGCTCCAAGGAGATAGCGGGGACCAGTTACAATGCGCAGCGCGACTCGCGCATGAGCAGTAGGGAACCGGGAAGTGAAGCCGCAACGCTTCACTTCCTGATTTCCTCACCTAGGATGGCGGCGGCAGCTGCCGAGAACCGAGCGGGTTCTCGACGTCGCCTGCCGACATCGCTGGACCCTGGGACAGGTAAGTGGCCATGTATTAAAAGTCAGAAGCTGCAGTATTTGTAGCTGCTGGCTTTTAATATTTATTTTTTTTGGCGGTTTAGGTGGACCCCCGCTTTAACTCTTCGTGGCAAGACTGGGCACAGAAGACATGAAATCATATGCTGTACCAGGTACAAGCCTTAATTAAAAAAAATTGGGGGGGTTTACATCAACTTTAAGCAAAGGTCAACATGGATTCATAAAACAAAACACAAGTTAAAGGCGCAGAAAATTATTCCAAGAAAACATATACCTGTTAAGAACAAAATGAATATATAGTCTATAATGGGAGATAGAGCCAATCCCCAATCAATAGTCCATATGGCATGTATATTGTATAATGCAGCAGTCTTTAGGTGTAAAATCAATTGGCTAAGGGCAGCCACCAATATAGGAACAGAAGCAGATTCCAGCAGCAGCTGAAAATAAAAGAAGGAGAGGTGCCTCTAAGTGTAGGAGTATGGATACAATTTAATGAAATTAAAACAAATGGAAACTCACAAAGGTGTGAGATTATCAGGCACATCAGTAGAGGGGGATATCCTGATGGGTTATCATCAGTAGAACATAACACCGTCCAACGGCTACCAGCGTGTATGATATTCCCTGCTAGTAGGAAGTTGGCCTTAAGATGGAGTTGGTTCCAAAGTGAGGCTTGAGGCACAGGTGGAAAGCAGCGTGGGGGGGTGATGACATCACTGGCATGCAACGCGCTTACTAACTGTGAATGTCCCGGCAGTCACGTTCCTTTATCAAGCTTAATACTTGAACTAGCTTGCACTACATAGGAGGCATCAGCTTATGTGGTTCTTGCTCCCTACTACAGCTCCAACTTTACAAGCAGTTCCTCTGCATTGCACTCTGTTTGATGCTCTGGAATGGTGGGTCAGCAAGCCCAGACTGTGATCTACCAGTCACCTGGCCGCAAACTACTGGTTGCTGACCCCAGTCTATGGTGATCAGTGGTGTATCCCAAGGTTCAGTGTTGGGATCCTTACTTTTAGTCTGGGATTAAAAATATAATTTTAGTGTTTGCAGATGACACCAAGCTATGCAGTGGAATAACGTCCTTACAGGATGTCTCCGACCTACTAGCTGACCTTAATGCACTGTATAATTGATCTACTATGTGGGATACAGTATGAGGTTTAATGTTGATAAATGTAAAGTTATGCACTTGGGGGCTAAGAATATGCACGCATCATAAATACTAAGGGGAGTACAACTGGGGGAATCAATGGTGGAGAAGAATCTGGGTGTACTAATAGATCATAAGCTTAATAATAGCATGCAAGATCAAGCAGCAGTTTCTAAATCAGGCAAAATCCTTTCTTGTATTAAAAGAGATAAAGACTCCAGAGAGAGAGAGACATAATTTTGCCCCTGTACAAATCATTAGTAAGACCTCATCTGGAATATGCAGTTCAGTTTTGGGCACCGGTTCACAAAAAGGACACTGGGGAACTGGAGAACGTGCAGAGAAGGTCAACCAAACAGATAAGAGGAACGGAGGAGCTAGGCTATGAGGAGAGATTAGAGGAACTGAATTTATTCTCTAATGAGGAGATTAAGGGGGGATATAAACAACATGTATAAATACATAAGTGGTACATATAGTGAACTTGGTGCTGAGTTATTCACCTTAAGGTCGCCACAGAGGACAAGGGGGCACTCTTTACGTCTGGAGGAAAAGAGGTTTAATCTACAAATACAGAAAGGCTTCTTCACAGTAAGAGCTCTGAAAATGAGGAATAGACTCCCTCAAGAGCTGCTTCTGGATAGCTCAGTAGACTGTTTTTAAAAAAAAGGCCTGGATTCTTTCCTAAATACATAAAATTTAACTGGATACTAATATTTATAGGTAAAGTTAATCCAGGGAATATCCGATTGCCTCTTGGGGCATTGGGAAGGAATTTTTCCCCCACTGGAGCAAATTGGATCATGCTTTACTGGGTTTTTTTTGCCTTCCTCTGAATCAACTGTGGGTATAGCATAGTGTATGTCCACTTTAATACTGGGTACTTTTACCCCCTTACTGACCAGGACAATTTTCAGCTTTTAGCACTGTTACACTCTGCATGACAATTGTGCGTTCCAGCATTGCTGGTGCAGAGTGATGCCCCTAGCTGCCAGGGGAAGAACTTCTCCAGTGAGAGTGGGGGGGAGGCCAAGGGGAAGGAAAGGAAGATTTTGCTGGTAGGGGACTGAATTCTCAGAAGGACAGAGAGGGCAATCTGTCACAAGGACCTGAAGCGCTAAACTGTATGTTGTTTACCGGGCACTCGGGTTCGGCAGATTACGGGGGGGGGGGGCGGGCTGGGGAAGATCCAGCTGTCATGGTGCATGTTGGCACCAATGACAAAGTCAGAGGAAGATGCAGTGTCCTAAAAAAACGATTTTAGGGATTTAGGAGCTAAATTGAGGAATAGGACCTCCAAAGTAGTATTTTCAGAAATAATACCGGTACCTCAAGCCACACCAGAAAGGCAGCAGGAGATTAGGGAAGTGGAACAAGTGGCTGAGGAGCTGGTGTAGAAAGGAGGGGTTTGGGTTCCTGGAGAACTGGGCCAACTTTTCAGTCTGTTACCAGCTTTATGGAAGGGACGGACTGCATCTAAATGAGGAGGGTGCAGATCTGCTGGGAGTGAAGATGGCTGAAAAGTTAGAGAGGCTTTTAAACTAGGCGACGGGGGGAGGGGGGGGTCTAGACATAGAGATAGCCAGTGTGGAACGTATTTCAGTGGGTAGTATTGGGGGCATTAGTGGTAGGTTGACTAAAGCACCTAAACCCGTGGTAAGTATAGTAATAAGTCCTATTTGCAACCTCAGAACACCCAATAAGGAGATAGCATGCGTTCAGACAAAACTACAAGGCATGTTCACCAATGCCAGGAGTCTGGTGGACAAGATGGGAGAACTAGAGCTGCTACTCTATGAGGAGGAATTAGATTTAGTGGGAATTTCAGAGACCTGGTTCAATAGCTCTCATGATTGACTGGCAACCATTCAAGGTATTCCCTATATCGCAGGGACAGGGAGGGTAAAGAAGGGGGAGGGGTATGCCTGTATATCAAAAATGATATACAGGTGAATGTGAGGGATGACATTACTAATGGCGCAAGGGAAGAGGTGGAATTCTTATGGGTAGAGTTACAAAGGTAGGAAACCAAGGAGAAAGTAATACTGGGAGTATACCTGTATATCAAAAATGATATATACCTGTATATCAAAAATGATATACAGGTGAATGTGAGGGATGACATCACTAATGGAGCAAGGGAAGAGGTGGAATCCTTATGGGTAGAGTTACAAAGGGAGGAGACCAAGGAGAAAGTAATACTGGGAGTATGCTATAGGCCCCCTAACCTGAGGGAGGAGGGGGAGAGGGACCTCCTATCACAGTTTGTAATGGCGGCAAGGATGGGAAGTGTCATTATAATGGGGGATTTTAATTATCAAAAAATAGACTGGGCGGAAAGAACAGCACATTCGTCGAAGGCTTGCCATTTCCTAAGTGTCTTACAGGACAATTTCATGGGTCAGAGGGTAAATGCACCAACAAGAAACAATGCGTTACTAGACCTACTGATTACTAACAATACAGACTTGAACGTGGATGTAGAAATATGGGACAACTTAGGAAACAGCGATCGCAGGTAAATTACTTTCACCATAAATCACACAAATAGGAAACATAAGGGGAATACAAAGACACTGAATTTCAAAAGAGCCAACTTCCAGAAACTACGCTTCTTGCTAGAAGATACTAAATTGTATAAAATCCTAGGAACGAAGAACACGGAGGAAAAATGGGTGTGCTTTAGGAGCATATTAATTAAGGGTATTCGCCAGTGCATCCCAAAGGGTAATACATTTAAAAGAGCTAATAAAAGCCCTGAGTGGCTTAACGCCAACATAAAGATTCATATAAAAGCAAAGTAGAAGACCTTCAAAAAATACAAGGCTGAGGGGTCATCATCAGCATTCCAACTGTACAAAGAATGTAATAAGAAATGAAAGGGTGTAATCAGGGCGGCTAAGATAGAACACAAAAGGCACATAGCAGAAGACAGAAAAAAAATCCCAAGCAATTCTTTAAGTACTTAAATAGTAAAAGAGGGAGGACAGATCATATTGGCCCCATAAAGAGTGAGGAGGGGAATCTGGTTACAAAGGATGGTGAGATGGTGAATGTTTTGAATGTATTCCTCTCCTTAGTCTTCAATGAAAGGTTTATCCTCATGACACGACACAGGAATTACTCTCATGGTTAACAGAGGATAAAATTAGAAACACACTTGAATAACTTAACATAAATAAGTCAACGGAACCAGATGGCTTGCACCTGAGGGTCCTTAAGGAACTCAGTCACGTAATTGCCAGACCTTTGTTCCTAATTTTTAAGAACAGTCTACTGACTGGTATGGTACCAGCTGATTGGAGAAAAGCCAATGTAGCACCAATCTTTAAAAAAGGACCAAGATATATCCCTGGGAACTACAGACCAGTTAGCCTAACATCAATAGTATGCAAGCTCTTGGAAGGGCTGATAAGGGACTATATACAAGATTTTAGTAATGAAAACTGTAGCATTAGCAGTAATCAGCATGGATTCATGAAAAATCGTTCTTGCAAAAGAAATCTATTAACTTTCTATGAGGAGGTGAGCTGCCATCTAGATGAAGGAAGGCCCTAGACATAGTGTATCTGAATTTTGCAAAGGCATTTGATACAGTTCCCCACAAACGTTTACTGTACAAGTTAAGGTCTGTCGGCAAGGACCAAAGGGTGTGTACCTGGATTGAAACCTGGCTACAAGGGCGAGTTCAGAGGATACTCGGAATGGTCCGGTGTGGAAAGTGGGGTCCCTCAGGGTTCTGTCCTGGGACCAATCCTATTTAATTTATTCATAAATGATCTGGAGGATGGTATAAACAACTCAATCTCAGTATTTGCAGACGATACTAAGCTAAGCAGGGCAATAGCTTATCTGCGGGATGTGGAAACCTGGTAAGAAAATCTGAACAAATGAATGGAGTGGGCAACTACATGGCAAATGAGGTTTAATGTAAAAAAATGTAAAATAATGCATTTAGGTGGCAAAACATGAATGCAATCTACTCAATAGGGGGAGAACCTCTGGGGGAATCTAGGATGGAAAAAGACCTGGGGGTGCTAGTAGATGACAAGTTTAGCAATGGCATGCAATGCCAAGCTGCTGCAAGCAAAGCCAATAAAATACTGGCATGCATTAAAAAGAGAATTGACTCCAGAGATAAAAACAATAGTTCTCCCCCACTCTACAAAACTTTGGTCTGGTTGCACCTGGAGTATGCCGTCCAGTTCTGGGCTCCAGTCCACAGGAAGGATGTGCTGGAACTGGAGAGCGTCCAGAGAAAAACAAGCTAAGAAAGGGGCTGGAGAATCTAAGTTATGAGGAAAGATTACAAGCACTGAACTTACTCCCTGGAGAAGAGACGCTTGAGAGGGGATATGATTTCAATGTACAAATACTGTACTGGTGACCCCACAATAGGGATAAAACTTTTCCGCGAAAGGGCATTTAAAACGACTCGTGGCCATTCACTAAAATTAGAAGAAAAGCGTTTTAACTGGAAACTGCGTTGAGGGTTCTTTACGGTAAGAGCGGTAAGAATGTGGTATTCTCTTCCACAAGCAGTGGTTTCAGCAGGGAGCATAGATAATTTCGAAAAACTATTAGATAGGCACCTAAACGATCATAACATACAGGGATATACAATGTCATATTGATTTAAAAGCGCACACACACAGGTTGGACTTCTTGGACTTGTGTCTTTTTTCAACCTTACAAACTGAATTTAATTTGTTCATAAACGACCTGGAGGATGGGATAAACAGTTCAATCTCTGTATTTGCAGACAATACTAAGCTAAGCAGGGCAATAACTTTTCCGCAGGATGTGGAAACCTTGCAAAAAGATCTGAACAAATTAATGGTGTGGGCGACTACATGGCAAATGAGGTTCGATGTAGAAAAATGTAAAATAATGCATTTGGGTGGCAAAAATATGAATGCAATCTATACACTGGGGGGAGAACCTCTGGGGGAATCTAGGATGGAAAAGGACCTGGGGGTCCTAGTACATGATGGGCTCAGCAATGGCATGCAATGCCAAGCTGCTGCTAACAAAGCAAACAGAATATTGGCATGCATTAAAAAGGGGATCAACTCCAGAGATAAAACGATAATTCTCCCGCTCTACAAGACTCTGGTCCGGCCGCACCTGGAGTATGCTGTCCAGTTCTGGGCACCAGTCCACAGGAAGGATGTACTGGAAATGGAGCGAGTACAAAGAAGGGCAACAAAGCTAATAAAGGGTTCTGAAGGATCTTAGTTATGAGGAAAGGTTGCGAGCACTGAACTTATTCTCTCTGGAGAAGAGACGCTTGAGAGGGGATATGATTTCAATATACAAATACCGTACTGGTAACCCCACAATAGGAATAAAACTTTTTCGCAGAAGAGAGTTTAACAAGACTCGTGGCCACTCATTAAAATTAGAAGGAAAGAGGTTTAACCTTAAACTACGTAGAGGGTTCTTTACTGTAAGAGCGGCAAGGATGTGGAATGCCCTTACACAGACAGTGGTCTCCGCAGGGAGCAACGATAGCTTCAAGAAAAACTATTAGATGAGCACCTGAATGACCGCAACATACAGGGATATACAATGTAATACTAACACATAATCACACACATAGGTTGGACTTGATGGACTTGGTGTCTTTTTTCAACCTCACCTACTATGTAACTATGTAACTATATGTATGTAAAAAGAAGAAATATGTACCCAGAAGAAATTATCATTTTTTTCACACAAATAGAGCTTTCTTTCAGTGGTATTTAAACTCCACTGTGTTTTTATTCTTTGCTAAATAAACAAAAAAAGACCGCAGTTTTGAAAAAAAAAATGTTTTTCTTACTTTCTTTTTTTTTTGAAAACTGACAATTTTTATTTATTTTCAAAATCTCCTAACAGAAAAGTTGTAGAAATCATAGACCTGGCGAGATGTCAACATAAATTATGGCCAGTGATAAAACTCGGTTAAGACATGCAAATTAGATATCCAAAGACAGTATATGGTATCATCAGATTGATTAAGATTCAGAATTTCTGTATCACAACAGAGTCTTACCTGAAAAAGTGTGTGTTGGCGAATGGAGGATAAGGGGAATATAGGGAGAGAATTAGAAAAGCAAGAGAGCGGAGATGGTAGTGGGAGAGAAAAGATAGGAGAGGACAACCACCCGCCCTAGGACCTCTGCACCGCCCGGGGACACCAACCACATGCGACCTCCCCAAGGTTCTTCAGGATATCAGGTTGTAGGGGCCTCTAGCATATCCCACAGCTCCCACACTCGATTGTGTGTATCAAGGGTGTTATTTAGGGAAGCTGTCAGATATTCCATCCATTTAACATCTCTGATCCTGGAGTGTAGTTCAAACAATGAGAAGTGTTCCCTCCTTTTTCATTTCAGGGCTACCAAACATCGCGCAGCTGTTAACACCTGGGCTAAGAGCTTTTTAGACAGTTTAGAGAAAGAAGGGGGTGGGAAGCCCAGGAGGAAAGTTTTAGGGTTGAAGGGCACCCAGGAACCAAAGATGGAGTGGAGTAAGGACTGCACCATCTGCCAGTAGGGGGCAATCAGAGGGCAGGCCCAATAGGTATGATATAGAGTCCCCACAACTTTACAACAGCGCCAACAGCGGGAATTGGCAGAGGGGTATATGGAGTGGAGCAGGTCAGGGGTTTGGTACCAGTGGAATAAAATCTTGTATTGTTTTTTTTTAGAGAGCGTGCAGATGGAGCTCTTAGAGGCCTGCGACCATATGAGCTGCCACCTCTTCAGGGGTATATCGTTTTTCTTACTTTCTGTTTTAAAATTTTGCAAATAAATAACCTTTCTTCAGAAATTTAGGTCAAAATGTATTCTGCTGCATTTCTTTGGTGACAATAACCCAAATCTGTATATATTATCAAGGGCTCATGCACACTGGATGTTATAAAAATGGCAGTAGCTTTGCAGTGAGTTTTTTAGCGCTTTTGAGCGTTATTGCAATGGTATTTTTGAGCTTTTTTGAGCGTTAGTGATTTTTAGCAAGAAACCACCTCTCTGTTATTGGTAACTCCCGCTTTCCCATAATGCATCTCTGCAAAGCCTTTGTGTATTGTTTAGTGGCCATTTTCAGAGCAGAGAGGGTACTAGAGGAGAGAGGGAGCACTGCATTGTTCAGGAGCTCTTTTGATTTTTCTTGCTGCTATGGATCCTGTGATTCAGAAAATTGATGAGGCTAGGCTACTGATTCTATTAAGGGTGGTGTGCAGACAGACAGCTGGAGGAAAGAAGCAGCCGCTGATGACGATTCTGGACCCATCCTTTTTCCATATAACATTTGTATAATTTTTTTTTCATGGTAAAAAGAGCTTTCTTTTGGTGGTATTCCATCACCACTGGGTTTTTTACTTTTTGCTAAAGTAGTGTAGGGGCTGCTTTTAGGTCGCTGGGACTTGAAGACGCACGGATGTTAAGGGTACTTATTGGAAATCATGGGGTGCCACTTGTCAGACGACCTTGCAGTCCCAAGTCGCAGGACGGATCACACAGTTGTGGAAGAGGCCTTGAAACAGCTTAGAGGCTGCATTAGATGCCTATGTACTTGGCTAATCCTGACTATAACTAGTATGGGCCCAGGTGCAGTTGAGCAGGTGCAGCTTAGTATACATGCTTGCTTATTGGCATGGAACACAAGCCTGCATATGCACATGTTTGCAGAGGACCCGCCCAATGGCCCCCATGCCTGACAAACAGGTGGCGCCCATCCGCCCAGCATGAAGCCTCCCAAGGCACTCACCAAATTTTAATGCCTACACTCTCGTGTCAGGCTAAGACGCTTTTAAACCACTTGAATAGGATTTCAAACGAGTATCCTCCACACTCAGCGCGGCACGCTTGATGCTTGCCAGAGCCACTGAGTGTGTGAAGCTGACACGTAACTGAGAGAGGAGAGAGAGAGGATCTGTCAGATTTGAGCGTGATGTCAGGGGTGGGCGGGACCCGTCCGGGGTGGGCGGGACCCATCAGCTATCAAACACCAGCCAATGGGATGGGATCTGGGCGGGCCACTACGTGTATGTGGCCCGGCCCCTTTTCTTAAGCAGCCCAATCATTGGCTGGTGTTTGATAGCTGCTGGGACCTGCCCACCCTGGCCGGGTCCCGCCCACCCCCGACATTAAGCTCAATTCTGACAGCTCCTCTCTCCTCTCTGTTACTTGTCATTTTCACACACAGTTACACTCGGCTCAGTTTTAAACCTGCCAGTGCCAATCAGTGCCATCTGTCAGTTCCATCTGTCAGTGCCACCTGCCAGTCCCACCGCCAACCAGTGCCACCTGCCACCACCAACCAGTGCCACCACCAATCAGTGCCACCTGCCACCGCCAACCAGTGCCACCTGCTAGTGCCAACCAGTGCCTGCCAGTGCCACCTGCCACCGCCAACCAGTGCCACCTGCCAGAGCCACCTGCCAGTTCCAAACCAGTGCCACCTGCCAGTTCCAAACCAGTGCCACCTGCCAGTGCCAATAGTGCCACCTGCCAGTTCCAAACCAGTGCCACCTGCCAGTTCCAAACCAGTGCCACCTGCCAGTGCCAACCATTGCCTGCCAGCGCCACCTGCCACCGCCAACCAGTGCCACCTGCCAGTGCCACCACCAATCAGTGCCACCTGCCAGTGTCAACCAGTGCCACCGCCAATCAGTGCCACCTGCCAGTGTCAACCAGTGCCACCGCCAATCAGTGCCACCTGCCAGTGCCAATAGTGCCACCTGCCAGTTCCAAACCAGTGCCACCTGCCAGTTCCAAACCAGTGCCACTGCTAATCAGTGCCACCTGCCAGTGCCAATCAGTGCCACCTGCCTCTGCCAATCAGTGCCATGTGCCAGCGCCACCTGCCAGTACCACCTGCCAGTGCCAACCAATGCCACCTGCCAGTGCCAACCAGTGCCATCTGTCAGTTCCAAACCAGTGCCACCAACCAGTGCCACGTGCCAACCAGTGCCACCTGCCAGTGCCAGACAGTGCCACCTGCCTAAGCCAACCAGTGCCACCTGCCAGAGCCAACCAGTGCCATCTGTTGCCAGCCTTACTCTTTCTGGCCAGCCCATAACCCTGATGTAACAGCGTTACATTGGAGTTATTGACTGGGTGCTCCATTGTGAGTTAGGGTTATGGGGCGAAAAATACTGGCCTTACCCCGGGAGCTGACAATCCATACCACTCTAAAAAAACTGTCTCCTAACTTTTTCGACTGGCTCCTAGATTCAAAGCAAATTTGTCAAGCCCTGGTGTAAGGTATTCCTCCACATGTAAATAACAAAGGTGCTCAAATAGTGTGATAACGTAAAAAAATACTTTAATAAAATCACTTCACATCTTCAACCTTTACACTCATATTGTAGAACTTCACAACCAGCAAGAGTAATCACAGCAAAACTTCAAGTAACAGTAGCACAGTAGATTATGCGGTCATGGCGGATCCGAGGTTTGCTAGCGTGTATACCACTCTCACCCCTTCCTTGGTCCTAGATCTCAACTCGCTCCTCCACTGCTTAGTTCGACGTTCCGTGTCCTACGCCAGTGATGATGATTGCCGTACAGCAACGCCCCCCCCCCCCCCGTGTCCTTGCAGAGGCCATTTTTTGAACCAATCGGGGGATTCTGTTGGTCCTTTATCTCGGAAAGTGGCTTCTTTGGCTATCACTTCACTAAGTGGAGTGTCAGAGTTTCCGGCTCTTTCATGCAAGGAACCTTTCTTGGTCTCGCATCATGATAAGGTGATGTTGCGTTCTCATCCATTTTTTGCCTAGAATGGTGTCTAGTTTTCACTTAAATCAAGACAATGTCTTGCCTTCTCCAGGTCGTTTATAAACAAATTAAATAGGATTGGTCCCAGCACAGAACCCTGGGGGACCCCACTACCCACCCCTGACCATTCTGTGTACTCCCCATTTATCACCACCCTCTGAACTCGCCCTTGTAGCCAGTTTTCAATCCATGTACTCACCCTATGGTCCATGCCAACGGACCTTATTTTGTACAGTAAACGTTTATGGGGAACTGTGTCAAATGCTTTTGCAAAATCCAGATCCACGTCTACGGGCCTTCCTTTATCTAGATGGCAACTCACCTCCTCATAGAAGGTTAATAGATTGGTTTGGCAAGAACGATTCTTCATGAATCCATGCTGATTACTGCTAATGATATCGTTCTTATTACTAAAATCTTGTATATAGTCCCTTATCAGCTGGTCTGTAATTTCCAGGGATGTATTTTGGGCCCTTTTTAAATATTGGTGCTACATTGGCTTTTCTCCAATCAGCTGGTACCATTCCAGTCAATAGACTGTCTGTAAAAATTAGGAACAACGGTCTGGCAATCGCTTGACTGAGTTCCCTAAGTACCCTCGGATGCAAGCCATCTGGTCCTGTTGATTTATTAATGTTAAGTTTCTCAAGTCTAATTTTAATTCTGTCCTCTGTTAACCATGGAGGTGCTTCCTGTGTTGTGTCATGAGGATAAACACTGCAGTTTTGGTTACTGAAGCCCCCCGATTCACTCGTGAAGACAGAGGAGAAGAATAAATTCAATACCTTCGCCATCTCTCCATCCTTTGTAACCAGATGTCCTTCCTCATTCTTTATGGGGCCAATATGGTCCGTCCTCCCTTTTTTACTGTTTACATACTTAAAGAATTTCTTGGGATTTTTTTGCTCTCCTCCGCTATGTGTCTTTCATGTTCTATCTTAGCCGTCCTAATTGCACCCTTACATTTCTTGTTGCATTCTTTATAAAGTCTGAATGCTGAGGATGATCCCTCAACCTTGAATTTTTTGAAGGCCTTCTCCTTTGCTTTTATATGCATTTTTACATTGGAGTTAAGCCATCCAGGATTTTTGTTCGCTCTTTTAAATTTATTACCCAATGGGATACATTGGCTAATGCCCTTATTTAATATGCTCTTAAAGCAAACCCATCTCTCCTCCGTATTCTTTGTTCCTAATATTTTATCCCAATTTATGCCTTTTAGCAAGGTTGTAGTTTAGGAAAGTTGGCTCTTTTGAAATTCAGTGTCTTTGTGTTCCCTTAATGTTTCCTATTTGTGTGATTTATACTGTGTAATTAATATATGTTCGGGTTTAAAGGGATGAGGTGGCAACCCTAGACAGATTGCGCCGCTGAGCAGCCCCATGGCCATGTGAGCGGCGCCTTCTGAGAGGACATCATACGACATCCACACTGAAGGAGGAAATTTCTGCCGAGCTGTCAATCTGCTATAGGCCAGGTGGGAAGGTGATATGAACAATTTCTAATTGTGTGTGTGTGCATGTCTGTGTTTTTTTTTTTCTATGTTGTTTGAACTGGATGGACTAGTGTCTTTTTTTTCAGCCAGATTAACTATGTAACTATATGTATCTATGTCATTTATAAAGTGTTTGCTGGGTGCTGGGGGAGAGGCAATGGAGGTTCCTGTATCCCAGAATGCATAGTTACATAGTTAGCCAGGTTAAAAAAAGTCCATCTAGTTCAACCAATAAAAGGGAAAAAAATGAACTGGGAAATAATAGAGAACTAGGACAGAACAGCTTCAGCCACTTCCTGTTTGTACAGAGCAGCTGTGTGATAAAACCATTTACTTCTGTGTGCAGGCAAAAGCATGAAGCCAGCCAAGTGTACTGACAGCACCAGGAAGGAACCTAGACATTGAGTATTATTCTCTGTGTCAGCAAGTGTCAGTGCAAGCAAGTGACCGTGACAATTTTTCAATGATCATCTTGAGCTGGACCAAACAAAGTGTCAGTCTAAGAGATCAAAATATATCAATCCATCTTGTAGAGAAATCACAAAAATATCACACCACAACTTAAACACACTTCACACTAGCAGTTTATTTCCGCTACATCACATTGTGATGTGTGACGGGGGCAAATTTTTGGCATGGCATGTGTAACACCTCAGTTCACTGTCTTTTCAGCTTAAAGGGGGAGCAGTTGGGGGCATGTAGTAAAAAATGCCACTCAGTTGTATGTTTTTACTGCCACCCGACCTAAAGGTTTTTGTCATTCAGTTCTACAACATTCTAGTCTACAAGAAGCCATGACCTAGCCTGGTTCACTAAGGCTTAAAGGAGAAGTATGGGGTTGTGAAAAAAACATCTATACTCACCTCCATGCTGCAGCATTGGTCTGATGCTGCAAACTGTCCCCCACTGGCTCTAAGCCTGAGAACTGAGCGATCACATAGTCACTGATCACTCAGTTCTTGGTCCGCTCTGATCAGAGAACAGTGATTTTCAGGCTCTGCTCTGCCCTGCCACCACTAACTGATGCGCTGGGTTAGAGAGGGGGTGGAAGCAGCTAGCTCATGCTCTCAGCTGCACACTTATGGCTCTTTCACACGGAGGATCCGTATGTCCGTTTTTCATCCTTCCGTTTTCGGATGAAAAACAGACATACATGCATCCCTATGGAGCGTCGGATGTCAGCGGTGACATGTCCGCTGACATCCGACCCACTCCGATCCAAAAAGTGTAACGGAGGAAAACCCTACTTTTCCATCCATTTTCGGATCGGATCAGGTGACGACGGACTCTACGGTCCGTCATCATCCGATCCCCCATAGGGGAGAGCGGCGCTCTAACAGGTCCGTCGCTGCACAGTGTGCAGCGACGGACCTGTCATTTTCCTGCTTAGCGGGGATCAACGGAGCGATCCCCGCTGAGCAAGCGGGTGTTCACGGGGCGGATCATCACTGATCCGCCCCATGTGAAAGAGCCCTAAGAGGCAGAGCCAGCTGCCGATCAGGTATCTAGGTGGATCTTGACAATATAGTTGGGATCCTTCCAGAGCCTGGAACAACTTTGTGACATCAGCCGACAGTGGGCTTTGGCTGATTTTAGGTCATAGGAGAGCACAAACAAGTGCACTTCTGTGACCAACAAAAGAATTAGGGCCAAAAAAAGCTTTGGCCCTACTTCTCTTTAAAACTCATGTCCTTATGTATACATATCCACTTCATATCATTTCTCATGTTAGACTGAAATCCACAAATAGAATTCCCTGTTATATCTAACCGAAGACTTGACAGCTTGCAACTGTGAAAAGAAAAAATCCTAAACGTGCACCTATAGGCAAAAATAAAAAAATACACATATCATGCTGATTTGCCACTAGCATTAAGACAGTTGTTTTTGTTTGTTACTAAATTCCCCTTGTGATATAGTTTTATGACCTGTTTATCCTGCCAACAGAGTCATTTTCATTTGCTGTAGAATGGAGATGCTGTTTATTCTGCAGTGAAATCCCACATGAGCATTGTCATAGTTTTAGATGTACTTGTAGTTTTAAATGTACTTTAAGTAGGAGACTCCACTTAACACGTTTTAAGCAGTTTTTGAACAGTTAAAGCAACACTGGTACCCCGTAACTGAAATTTTTGCTTGACAACTTGGTCTGTTAAAAGAAGTAAAAAATAATAGATCTACAGGCAAAATCAACAGGTGATACAATTATGACATATGTAATTTTTCTATTTTGCCCATAGTTTAATTTAACTCCAGAAATAAAAACATACAATTTTAGTAATTTTGAGTAGGCTTGAGGTGACTGTAGCCATATTAGTGTACTTACAAACAAAAACAAACAGAGTACTGTCTTTTGAACTTTTATAATTTGCATTAACATTACAATTTTCAGGATAAGCTTTCAGGGTGTACCCCCTTCTTCAAAGTCCAAGCTGTACTGCTGGGACCTTAAACAAGGGGGTTACACCCCAAAAGCTTGTCCTGAAAGTTTGGATGTTAGTACAAATAAAAAAGCATCACGAGCAGAACTCAATTTTTTTTTAGTAGTTTTTTTTTTAGTAGGGTTTTAGTTGAGCAGGGGAAGGATAGAGCCCATGTCCATTTTGTATTACTGTCTGTGGCCCTTATGCAGGTTTTCCATTTCTTCCTGTTTTTGAAAGCTTTGTATAAAACCAACAGGGTTCTAATCCTTCCTCACGCTATACAAACCAAAAAAAGTTTTTGCTAGAGTTACACTAAAAAACGTATGGGTTCTGGAAGTCTTTATTATCTTAATATGCTATGAACCAGATTCATCTGTAGCAAAGTTAGCCAGAAGCCCAAAAGATAAAAAGATAACCCTGCAGAAGATAAAATACACACACACACACACACACACATATATATATATATACACACACATTTGTTACATAGTAGGTGAGGTCGAAAAAAGACACAAGTCCATCAAGTCCAACCTATGTGTGTGATTATATGTCAGTATTACATTGTATATCCCTGTATGTTGTGGTCATTCAGGTGCTTATCTAATAGTTTCTTGAAATTAGGGAATTCCACATCCTTGCCGCTCTTATAGTAAAGAACCCTCTATGTAGTTTAAGGTTAAACCTCTTTTCTTCTAATTTTAGTGAATGGCCACAAATCTGGTTAAACTCCCTTCTGCGAAAAAGTTTTATCCCTATTGTGGGGTCACCAGTACGGTATTTGTAAATTGAAATCATATCCCCTCTCAAGCGTCTCTTCTCCAGAGAGAATAAGTTCAGTGCTCGCAACCTTTCCTCATAACTAAGATCCTCCAGACACTTTATTAGCTTTGTTGCCCTTCTATAGTATTTATATATATATATATATATATATATATATATATATATATATATATATATATATATATATGAAAAACATTTATTTGCATCATTCAAGATCCAGGTTGTTGCAGCAGAATTGTTACATCTGCTTTGGACAACGCAAGCCTTCTGAGAACAATAATCTTCATGTAGAAGCATTTAAATGCAGCTCTGGTCTGAGACTGGGGAATAACAAAACCTAAGAGGACAGCATATAACTAATGACACCAACGTTAGAGTGGAAAAAGCCAGGACGTGCAGCAGCTGCAAATGCAAAAAAAGGACCTCTGTGTCCCCCTTTTCTTCTGCACCATCCCCTTCCTCCACTACCAACACATCATATTGATAAGAATGTAATTTGATGGAATCTTCTCTTATTCTGCAAATGTAAGTGTGGAGTCAGTGCAGCTGTAAAACTTGGGGTGGGGTGGGGGGGAGCAGATATGAAGAGGGGAAGTAGAGAAAAGAATGGAAGAGGGGGTGGGGAAGGGGTGAAATGGTTAAGAGAAGCTGGCTATGTCTGCTCCTCTGAATACGCTTTTCTCCCAGCAGGACCCATGCTGATCTGTCTTTGCTTCAGCTTTTTCAAATGAGTTAATCACCGTTTGCCAGAATGTAACGTTTTGCAACCATTGTCCCCCATGAAGGCTTCAATTTGGGTATACATTTATTATTTTGACCTTTGGCTGGCAGGGGGACAGACTTCAAAGAACAGTTACTTTCCCTGCTAGAGAGAAGCTTTGTGCAGACATTTCAATGAGAGGTTTTTCTATACTTGGTTAAATAAAAGAGAAACGTTTAGTCTCAGAAGTTGAGTGGGGAAACACCTCCAGATCTATATTCAATGAAAATAAAAATCAATTAGTCTCTGGGTATGAGGAGCAGCGTGAAGGAAGGGCCGGGATTATGCATAAATGGTCTTTAGAAAATAGAGAAAAGTTTCTCTGTAATCAAATCGTGCATGGTACACTTCTGAAAAAGGCCGCGTCTTTGTGCATCCAGCGCAGGTATTGTGGAGTCTACAGGCTGCTCATTTTCTACATGCCAAGCAGAAAGTGAAAGAAGTGCCTCAGATTGGAGTAAAGAAAGTATCTATAGATCTTTAAATATGTATTCTGACTGATCATTTACTACTGCTAAATTCACATTTTAAAGATGTATCTGATAAGAACTACATTGAATAAACCTACCTACTCATTAAAAGTTTAAAGATATTATAGAACTATTGTTCGGCAAAGTCATTTATACTTTAAGCTTACAGTGTATGCAAATCCTACATCCGTTTTTAGTACGTTTGGCATTATGCCTCACTCATAGGCATGTGCACTGGGTGTGCCTGGGCACACCCTAATCACCTTGTGCAGTGCAGAGTGCCCCTACTGCCCTGGCTCATTCGTGCCCCCCCGAACACTTCCGGCTTCCTTCCTCTTCTCTCCCAAAGGCTTCTGCTGCAGGGGGGAATATATATATATTATATATATATATATATATATATATATATATATATAGAGTGATCGGTAATATGTATTTGAGCTTTGGAGTGCACACCCTAATGCAATAGGCTGAGCACACCTATGGCCTCTCTGTATACAGTTTTTTGTGAGCCTATTGCAGAGTTTCTTATTTGAGATCTGCCACTCTCTCTTGCATTCTGACAACACACAACACTAGGACACCCACTTAGCAGCACAATTGTCAGCCTCAGAAAGGCAGTTGCTTAAGCTCGCCATACGCGGCTCAAATTTTGGCCGATTCCTACTGAATTGGCCAAAGTACCACTTTAAAGCGGTGTTCCGCCTGGGGAAAAAAAATTAAAAGTCAGCGGCTACAAATACTGCAGCTGCTGACTTTGAATATATGGAGACTTACCTGTCCAGGGAGCCCATGATGTCGGCACTCCAGCCGATTTTCAGATCAGGTGCCTGGTGCTGCCGCCGCCATTCGTCATAATGGAAACTGGCAGTGAAGCCTTGAGGCTTCACAGCCGGTTGCCTACGTCACATACGCAAAGCGCGCTGTGCTTTTTAACTGGCCCGGTGGAGGAGGAAGCAGGCGGGGGACCAAAACTTCCAAGGGGGCAGCGCTGTCTCCCGGAAGTGGGGAAGGGTACCTGTCAAAAAAATGTGGCACCGGAGGGGGGGACGGAAGCAGATAAGCTTTTGGGTGGAACTCTGCTTTAATCACTTGCTGACCGCTTGCCCGCCCGCCGACTCATATAAGCACCAGCACATACCTGTACATCAGCACTGTCTTCGGGGTTCAGGGCACACACGTGACCCCGCCCTGGCCGACTATCGCTGTAATTGGACACAGCAGGATTTTGTCAACAGGTTTCAACCAATGATCCATGGCTGGGACCTGCTGATTGGCTGTGCCCAATAACTGCCCATGAATGAATGAATGACTTGTATAGCGCTACCTATGCGAACTGAATCGCCTCAGGGCGCTTTTTGCCGCCAGTGTCTATCTGCGGTATGGCGCAGTCCTTTGCCCCATGGGGTCCGGACACACTTACAAACACATACACATATTTGGCCAATTTTTTCGACAGGATCTTATTAACCTTAACCTACCAGCATGTCTTTGGAGTGTGGGAGGAAACCGGAGTACCCAGAGGAAACCCACGCAGGCACAGGGAGAACATGCAAACTCCAGGCAGATGGTGTCGTGGTCGGGACTTGAACCAGTAACCCTATTGCTACTAGGTGGAAAGTGCTAACCACTACACCACTGTGCTGCCCAGAGCCCTGTGTTGACAATCAACACAGGGCTCTGTACAGAGGGAACAATCTGTGTTTATTCTTGCTGCAAAGCAGGAAGGAAGAGCAAACAGATATTTAGTAAAAAGCAGCACGTTACACATATTAACACTTGTTAGGCACACACTTAACCCCTTCCCAGCCAGTGTCATTAATACAGTGACAATGTATAGTATAATCACTGATCACTGTATTAGTGTCACTGGTGATGTCAGTGTCAGTTAGTCAGTTATTGTACCTCCCAGCCAGCATCAGTTAGTATCAGATTTCCCACCGCACCAGTCCCACTATAAGTCACTGATCACCGCCATAACCAGACTAAAAAAAAATATATAAAAATTCCAGTATATATACACCATAGTTTGTAGACGCTATACATTTAACACAAACCAAACACGTAGCAGAATACATTTTGGCTTAAATTTATGAAGATATTACATTTTTTAAATGTATGTTTTATTGAATACAACTTGTTAGAAAGTTAAAAAAAAACAAAAAAACTTTTTAATCTTTTTTTTTTTTATATAGCAAAAAATAAAAAACCCAGTGGTGATCAAATACCGCCAAAAGAAAGCTCTATTTTTGTGAAAAAAATGATATAAATTTCATTTAGGAACAGTGTTGCATGACCAAGCAATTACCAGTAAATTAGCTTAGTGCTAAATATCAAAAAATGACCTGATCATGAAGGAGGTAAAACCTTACGGTGGTCAAGTGATTAAGGTACCAGAACCATCCAGCTCAGCAAACTTTGATTTAAAAATTGACTCCAATCACTGTTTGGGTAGTTAGACAGCCGCAGGTGAGGAACTTAAACATGTATGGCAAACCTTAGTGTTCTTAGCAAATGGCAGTAGCAATAGTTATTGACTTAAAGCAGACTTTTACCCTAACTGTGAAATGGTTTTCCTTCACCTCCTCACTCCTCCTTCTCTTAGCAATGGACCCGGCACATGTGCAGATGAGCCACAGGGCTTGGATCTCGAGAGTGATCTTTGAACCGCATACTAGCACATTATGAAAGACTTACCTTAAAATTAAGCCCTCCAGTGGCGCGCTGTCACCGCTGCAGAGGCTTCCATCTTCACCCGGTTTCTGATTGGCCGAGCCGCATGCACGCGGGAGTCTTGCCTGGGGCACACAGCTCTGAAGGAACGGCACAAGTATGCTGTTCCTTCTGAGTGCATGCGACGGTGATAGAATGTCTCTTAAAGTGGTTGTAAACCCTGTTACACCACTTGCACCTACAGGTAAGCCTATAATAAGTCTTACCTGTAGGTACTGTAAATATCTCCTAAACCTGCACGGTTTAGGAGATATTTACCATATACGCTTGCGCAATGTCATCGGTGCATGCGCACTGAAGAAATAGCTCGCTCGTGCGTTTCTTCAGCAGTGTGCCATGACCGGCGGCTCCTGCGCGCATGCACGGGAGTGATGTCATCACGGCTCCAGCCAATCACAGCTTGGGAGCCCGTGAGCCCAGAAATAACTCCTGGACACATGTCACCGGTAACATCGGTGTGTGGGGCCGCTGCAGCAGCTTCAATCTAGGGTAAGTGTTTCATAATGAGCTAGTATGCAATGCTACATTATGGCGGACACATCGGACACTTTTTACACATTTTTGAAACCATTGGAAATTATACAGCGATTAGTGCTATAAAAATGCACTGATTACTGTGTAAATGTCACTGGCAGGGAAGGGGTTAACACCAGGGGGCGATCAAGGGGTTAACTGTGTTCCCTATGTGTGTTTCTAACTGTGGGGGGATGGGACTGTCTAGGAGGAGAGAGAGAGATCGGTGTTCATACATAGTATGAACACACGATCTGTCTCCTCTCCCCTGAAAGAACCGGGATCTGTGTTTAAACACAGATCCCGGCTCTCGCTCTGTCGCGAGCGATGACAGGAGCCTGGCGGGCACTCGCCGGGCACTCGTATCGGCTCCTGGCACAGGCTGTGGGTGCGCGCGCCCCTAGTGGCCAAAAGGCGAAGCGGCGTAAGGTAACATCGTTTCACCCAACCGTGCCATTCTGTCATAGTAAAACTGCGGCGGCTGGTCGGCAAGCGGTTAAAATCACTGCTTCTGTAAAATTGATCTTTTTTTTTAAAAAAAATTTGCATTGATACATGTCCCCCAGGGCAGTACCCAGGCCCCAATACCCTTTTTAGGGGCGATAACTTACATATCTTCATAATGGGGACTTTTGATTTTTCATGTTTGGGTCCCATAGACTTTAACAGAGTTCACGAATCGGGGACAAACTTTTTCCCTGTTGGGGCGATCGGAGCAGGGAGGTGTTTGGCCCAACACTACAGGTAAGCTTTATTAAAAGGCTTACCTGTAGGTGAAAATAAAATGACATGGTGTATTACCACTTTTAAGTGTAGAGGGGGGCACTGCAAAGGTTTTTTCTTCCACCCCAGATTTGGGCTTTAAACATATTTACTTAAAGTATCTACAGTGTTATAGTCTAAAATAGTACATTTGCCTATTTCTGCAAAAAACATTAGGATACAAGGTTGCCTGGGCTAAACAGTAACCTTGTGAGCTTTCACCTGCTTACCAACTTTGTAAATCAAAGTTTTATCTTTACATTTCGAGTTGCAGCTCTTTTTACGGGAAATAGCACAGCTCTCTTAGTATTCATAAAATGTAGGAATCTATTTTAATTTAAGAGTATGGCTATACAGATTGTGTGCCCTTTTTAAAATTTGACCATAATAGGTAGAGTCACACCGATCCCATTAACTAAATAATGTTTTTAAATAAAATTATTGATTTCCTATAGATCCAGGAGGTCTAATATATAACAATTTTCACAGCCCTTAAGTCTAACCTGCTTTGCCAAAAAGTCCCTTGGCGAGTCCCTTGTCTTTGTGGGTTTGCGCTTTTTTTTTCTTAAATGTGGGCATGGGAGAATCGCTCTTAAAAAAAAAAAAAAAAAACATTCTAGGCTGTTTCTAACAAAACTCCAGAGATGTGTTGGAGCTCCTCTATCAATCAGTACTATATTCCAGTTTTACTTGAATATCATAGGCTTGAGTCTATATTGCATAATTCTACATTCACTGCAATCTGTTATGCAGCGTACACACGGGCGGACTTTTCGATCGGACTGGTCCGACGGTCTATCTGACGGACTTTCGGCGGACTTCCGACGGACTTTCCCAACGAACGGACTTGTCTACACACGATCACACCAAAGTCCGACGGATTCGTACGTGATGACGTACGACCGGACTAAAATAAGGAAGTTCATAGCCAGTAGCCAATAGCTGCCCTAGTGTCTGGTTTTTGTCCGTCGGACTAGCATACAGACGAGCGGACTTTTCGACCGGACTCGAGTCCATCGGAAAGATTTGAAACATGTTCCAAATCTAAAGTCCGTCAGATTTTTGACCGAAAAAATCCGTTGCAGGTCCGATGAAGCCCACGCACGGTCGAATTGTCCGCCGGACTCGGTCCGTCAGACCAGTCTGGTTAAAAAGTCCTCTCGTGTGTACGCGGCATTAGACTTTCATTCATTTTTTGTGGGTAGGGGGCAAAATTCTTGAGATTAATAAAACTAAACTCCTATGTACTAGTGTCTTCATATAAGCTGTCAGTAGGGATGAAGGTAAAGTAGTGGGAGCCAGTTTGACTGCATAGTGCTCTCTGTCTTAAGGCTCGTCCACACTATAAGAAAATCAGGGAAACATTTTAGTTCAAAGAATTTTCGTACGATTTTCGTATAGTGTGTACACAACTTTCGACAGCTGATTCCGAATGTTCGTACGAAAATTCTCAAAGGGACAAATTCCAAAATTTTTCTCCTACGGGAACGGAACGAACGATTTTTGTTTATTGTGTACCATTTTCGTATGATTTTCGTCCAAGAAAAATCAGAAAAGAAAGACTGCACAATGTGCGCATAATCAGCAACAATACACAACAAAAAAGCCTTTGTCGTATGAGAATATTCGTAAGAATTTTTGTACGGATTTTCTTTCATCGGTTCCGATTTGCTGTGAAACATCGAGAAAAATCGGACGAACGTTCGCCTGATTTTCTTATAGTGTGTACCCCACTTAATGCTGAGACTTTGCACACAGGCAAAGAGAACAGGTTGAGTGGGGAAATTACTTAATCAGTGTGATGATGTTCCTGTACAACAGTCTGGCTTATGGCAGAGCAGCGACCAATTTTATTGCTTAACTGCCTGAAAGAAAAGTAAGGTAACTGAACAAAATTACCAAAAACCTCTTTAGTTAGAGTTTGTCAGTTCCTACAAAAAGTTATTTCCACCATGTTTTTCGCTGTCTAACTTGAATTCAACTTTAAAGTGAAGCTGTGGGCTTGCCATGCCTGGTAAAGTGGTCCAGGTACCTAGAGGTATCCACAGATTAATTCCAGAGCACCCCAGAATCCTTCAAATTGGGTCATTCCAAAACCCAATTAGCTTCCTCCCACCACTCACACTTCCCTATTGGTTAGTAAACCATCTGTCAGTATAGCATAAGCTCTGCTTCCCTTTTATAAAGTTGCCCACTAATTTACCTTGTATCCTTCTGGGACTTTATAAAATTGATAAACTGTTGAATTTCGTATATTTAAAATCATAGTATTTTATTGTAAAAATTTGTGTTTAAAACATGAAAAACATGTCTTATATGTAAATTGTGAAAGAAATTGTTATAATAAATATTTTCAGTTTAATGAACATGCAAACATAAATTTTTTGGTGCATGGCAGTCTTGGATCAGTCCACTCCTTTGGGCCCTTGACAATACATACATCTATTTAGGGATGTGGGTGGCATTAAAATGTAAGTAAACCCCCCTATCGTTTTCAACCAAGGAAGCTGCCATCTTGGCCTCTGTTTAATCTACAACTGCCATGATTCTGCACATGTGATCAGTTATGACACCAGCCATTGGATGGTTTGACAGTTTGGTTGAGAGCACAACCAATGGGAGTGATACATTTCTGGCACGTGCCGGAAATTAAAC
This sequence comes from Lithobates septentrionalis, assembly GCA_037952835.1. Classification (NCBI taxonomy): domain Eukaryota; kingdom Metazoa; phylum Chordata; class Amphibia; order Anura; family Ranidae; genus Lithobates; species Lithobates septentrionalis. The sequence continues at coordinate 7,125,279 of JBBDGP010000593.1, read as the reverse complement.
CGTTTTATGGATGGGTTTACTTCCGCTTTAAGCTGCAGGTAATACAATAACATTTACATATAGATACAACATTTATTCATGATCAGCAACGATATTTATTAAGTTGTCCTAATATATCTTAGAGATACAGTACCCCTTCTCTCATCTTAGAAAAAAGAGAGAAAAAAGAGAGGCTCCCATCATATCACATAGAGCGTGGTGGTCCCACCCCTGTTACTAGGAACAAAGGTGATAACCCCCTATGTTGGGGCTTTAAACAGACCACCCACTCAAAAATATGTAAAAAGTATTCTTTAATGATATAGAGTAAAAAACATGTAAAATCCACATATGACAAAGATGCACAACGTGTGTTACATAGAAAATCTAATAATTATTGTACACAAAATTAGCATACAATAAAATTGCCCAAATGCCCGACGCGTTTCCGGTATGAGATGTTCAAATACCTTCCTCAGGGTCCAAAGGTTCAAAACGTTTCTAACATTCAAATAAATTCTAGTGTGATGATTCCATGTCTAAGCAGGCAATGAGGACAGAATAGTCCATGCTGGCACTACATAACTTGCAAACTGTAAGTATTATAAATATTGGGCACATTCTCAAAGTGCATAGTATCTGCAATATCTATCCTAAGATATATGCCCATGTAGTTCACATCCAGGTAGGTGGGACAGACAGTTTACTGAAAATGGTAATGTTAGCTAAATAGCCAAGGAATAAATGTCCAACTGTCCTACCGCAGATGAATCCTGCGGATGTATCTGTTTGGCATGTGGTGACTGGATCAATGCCCTTCTCTCGTCTTTGCACCAAGAAGGGCTTTGATTAATTATAATATGGTAATATTATATATATAATAATAATAATATATATATATATATATATATATATATATATATATATATATATATAATATGTTTTATTCTCCTTATTGTTTTCAATGTATATATTTGTATTGTATATTATTTCTAACTTCAATATGCCACTATACCTACTTACTGTAGAACATCATAAATTATCTCTGTCTTCCTGACAAAGTCAATCACAAAATGTGTTAGCAGTCTGTACCTCCTATGGTCACCTGTCTACAATGCAAGATACAGTATGATGAACGAAGGATGGTTATCATATAATTTCTACTTACCCAGATACAGTATGTATCTGTAAATTGTGCACAGGTTTTAAAGGGGAAGCCTCCAGAGTTACCAGAACAATCAGAAGTCATTCAAGCATGGAGGGTTACCGCAACTGTTAAAATTGTAATTGTTCACATGAATTTATGTTTTAAACACAAATTTGTGCAATAAAAGGCTATGAGGGGAGAGGGGGGAGTTAACTAAACTGGAGTAGACTAAATTTGGAGCAGCAGATTTTCAGCTGTCTACAAGTGTACCTTTTTTTTTTTCTGCCTGAGATTACCGCTTTGGCTGCCCATGTAGGCTTTAATTTGGGCCTAGATACATTTTACTGCAATTTTATATATTGCTGCCAATAAAGCAACTTATGCTTATAGCCAGTGACAATGTACTCTACGTATATTTTCACTATAATAGGCTACACATTTTTCCTCTTGATTGGAACTGTATTAATGGACATTTTGGTATAAAAAAAATCTATTACACACAAAAAATCTTCTTGTAATTCCAGCGTAAGGTCACATTCAAGGACCTGCATTTGAATGCCTGTATCTTGTATAGTATTAATAGTTATTCATACAATTAAGTCACGCAATGCAAATATAATAATCTTGTTTGTTCAAATAAGCAAAATTGTTTTCCTTGGTTAAGTTTTGAATTGTTTTTAGTAAATGTGCAGTGAAACTGTCAATGGGGAACTAAGCCTTCAGGACGGAAATGGGTTGATTGACAGCTTTAGCGGTTCTCAGCTCTTGTTCCAACTTTCACAGCAATCAAGAGTTTTCTGTTTTCCTCACACTAATCGCTTATTAGTCTTCACAGAAAGAGGTGACAAATGCAAATAAAACAGCCTTATAAGAGGTTATAATGGGCACCGCATGGACCCATTTGTCTCTTGAAGCTTTTAAAAGAGCTGTTAAAAGACCAGGCTTAAACACCCAGTAAAGAGAATAAGAACTTTTCAAGGCTGTTTGTGAGGGATAGGAGGTTCGCTGTGAGGGTGAAAAAAGGCCAGTACTCATTTGATCCACAGAATCTCAATAAATAAATAAAAGTCGTCTATGCTGAAGGAAAATAGCTTAGCCTAAAGTGTAAGTAAAGGCAAAACTTTTTTTTTTTGTTTTGTTTTGGATAGAGCAGAGATGGGTTAGAACCCCTGTCAGTTTTTATTGCTGTCTGTGCCCCGGTTAGGGAGATTCACTATTTCTATTTGTCCTGCTTAGACTTCATGTACACTGCTGCTGGTAAACGGACATTTAGGAGCAGTTGGGTATTTTTTTCAGCTGCCCCTGAACTCTCCTCCATGTTATCTTAGCAGTACATGTACACAGGGTCGTTTATAGTCATTTCTAGGCAGTTGAGTTTTGAAGCACTTATTGGAACGCAAAAAAATGGGTTCAGGACGGATGTTCAGAGGCATTTGAAACGCCAAATGTATCAGCCTGTAAACGCTGCTAAACGTGGTAACTCGCTTTTAGCAGCGCTTCGTTTACAGATGTTTTTTATTTTAACAAAAAAAATTACATTTTTTCTTTAAAAATGCTTCTAGACGCAAACGCAGCTAAACTCGGCATGTAAATGCGGCTAAACTGACGTTTTTAGACATCGGTTTCTAGCTGTCAAGTTGAATCGTTCAAGAGAGGTTAAACAATGTCCTGTGGAAGCCTTAGCATTATCACTGAAAGTGAAAGTAAAAGAAAATCTTAAATTTTAGGTTGTCCTCAGAAAAGTAAGGCCCCTTTCACACTGGGGCAGTGGGGGCGTCGGCGGTACAACAGCGCTATTTTTAGCGCTGCTGTACCGTCGTTCTTGCAGCTGTATTCGGCCGCTAGCGGTGCGGTTTTACCCCCCGCTGGCAGCCGAAAAAGGGTTGAAATCCCTCGTACAGCGCGGCTATAGCCGCGGTATTGCCGCGGTATAGCCGCGCTGTCCCATTGATTTCAATGGGCAGGAGCGGGGAAGGAGCGGTGAATACACTGCTCCTTCCCCGCTCCAAAGAAGCGGTTTGCAGGACTTTTTTCACCGTCCTGTCAGCGCACCGCTTCAGTGTGAAAGCCCTCGGGCTTTCACACTGAACAAACAGCGGAGGCTGTTTAGGGGCGGTTTGCAGGCGGTATTTTTAGCGCAATACCGCCTGCAAACCGCCCCAGTGTGAAAGGGGTCTAACAGAGGAAAAATCTTACAAAGGGGACAATAGCTCTGGTGACCTGGGGGTCCCCAAGGAATTCCCTTAATTTGCAGGGATTTCCTCTCACTTACTGTGTTTGCTATGGGACAGGAAGTGAAGGGAAATTTCCCCCATGGGTTACAGATGGCGAAAAACGACTAGGGTCATAATCTTCCCCTACCCTATCCAAAATAACAAAAAATATATATATTTAACAAAATTAGATGGTCAGTAAGCCCTCTTTGTTGTCTGGAAAGGGCTGAGTGTTGGTGCAGAAGTAGACCTTAATTTAAACATTTGTAAAGATTCATGTCAGGTTCTTTTGCAAAGTCCAAGCATACCAAATCCACATTGCTGTAGTGTATGTTTAATGCTTTTCTAAACATATGCAGGTTATCAGTTCTGATGTTATTTTTTGTCACATATTCTTGTATGTGGTCCCTTTATAACCACTAAGCATTTGAAATGTTTAGATATATAGTAATGGGTAGGAGAATTGAAAGATATTTTTAGTTTCATGCCTATCTATCGGAATCATGCCAGCCATTAAATCTGAACTCCAGGTAAATTCAAGAAAATCGATCAGTACAGACTAGCATTGTCACAATCAGAGGGTAAGATCACCTGGGACTGTAGCTCACGTTATAGCAGCCAGTGCAATGACTAAACAGGTGTACCCGGGTACAGGTCCTCACAGATGCGGGAGCAGTGTGACCACAATGGTGGTGTGCCATATTCGCAGGATCTAAGGAGGTCTTCTCCAGAGCCACTGGTGTTATGGATGTTGCCCTGCATGGCAGCCCCAAGGTTGTGGTTCTCTATCATACCCGTGCAAGCATAAGTACCTCGGGTGTCTTGGCAGTGGAAGTGATGGTTTGGCCCCCACAGAGCCCTGATCTCAACATAATTGGGTCTGCCTGGAATTACATGAAGAGACAGAAGGATTTGAGGCTGCCTACATCCACAGAAGATTTGTGGTTAGTTCTCCAAGATGCTTTGAACAACCTACCTGCTGAGTTCCTTCAAAAATTGTGTGCATAAGCCAGAGGCATAACTAGAACTATCAGGGCCCCGGTGCAAGAAACCATGAAACTCCTGGCAGGGGCCCTTTCCTCTGAGCCCGGGGCCTTCAATCTCTATCTCTGCAGCCTCAGCTGCACAGAACGAATGGACAGGAATAGCTCTGTACAGAGCTTCCCATTCATTCACAAACGAAAGCATATCAAACACAGATTACTATGCTTCAATTATGAATAGACCATTCAGAAAAGGAAGTGGTCAGAGGGGGGCACTGTGAAAGGAGAAGGGCAGTGTAACAATAAGGAGACAGTATGATAGGGGGCAGTGTTATAAGAGGAGTTCAGTATAACAGGGGGGCAGTGTGACAGAACAAAGTTACCTAGGAAGTGTGACAGGGGTTTGGGGTGAAGGGAAGGGGGCAGTGTGACAGGAGGAGGCAGTGTGATAGGAGGAAATGGTATGATGGGGGGTATTGTGAAACGAGGGGGGCAGTGTAATGGGAGTGCAGTATGACAGGGGGGGGTGACAGGAGGGGGACAGTATAATAGGGGGTATTGCGACAGGGGGGGGCAATGTGACAAGTGGGGGGGGCAGTGTGACAGGAGAAGGGTACGTGGGAAGTGTGACAAGAGGGAGGCAGTGTGAAATGAGGGGGACACTGTGAAAGAAGGGGGGCAGTGTGATGGGGGGGGGAAAGTGTGGCAAATTGGATCATACTTTACTAAGTTTTTTACCTTCCCCTAGATCAGGGGTCTCCAAACTATGACCCTCCAGTTGTTTAGGAACTACAATTCCCATCATGCCTAGTCATGTCTGTAAATGTCAGGGTTTTACAATGCCTCATGGGATGTGTAGTTCCGCAACAGCTGGAGGGCCGTAGTGTGGAGATCCCTGCCCTAGATCAACTGTGGATATAGGATTGTGCATATGGGATTGTATGATTATTATTTTTTCTTTTTTTCCCTTTTATTGGTTGAACTAGATGGACTTGTGTCTTTTTTCAACCTGACTAACTATGTAACTATAAGCATTGTGTTTACCTAGAAGAATTTATAATGATTTGATGCCAAAGGGTAGTTACACAATATTGATTTGGTTTTAGATTTTTCTTCTGTTTGCTCACTTTGCGTTTTGTAAATTGATCAAATAAACAATTAAAATACTGTATATATTTCTAAAAGTATTCATACTTTACAGCATTTCTTAACTGCCTAAAACTTTTGCACAGTACTGTATGCTGGATTTGAATTGCCCAGATCAGCGACACCTGGCTGGCATACCTGCATAATATAAGTATCCAGTGAGGCATTTGCTTTGCATGCCCAAAACGAATGGCATATGCTGTCTGTTTGCTTTACTGCATTGTGAAAGCTTGCAGTGTAAACAACCCTTTAGCAAGCAGTAGTACCCAGTTAATATTTTTTCACTTAGGAATTGTATTTATGGTCAGAAAAATTTAGAAACTACGCAAAACCCCAGGCTTTTTTAAATCAGATTTTTTTTTGCTTTCCATGACTTGTTAAATAACACGCATACAAGCAATACAATTGCAAACCTGAACTTGGATTCTGATTTCATTTAGAACATTCTTGTTTGAACAATTTTTTTTTTCAGCAAAAAAATCTTGCTTGGTAATTATTGAAATAACAAAAACCTGGACCTACACCGTATTAGTATATTTTCTAATGTATACCAAGGGTAATTTTTGTCAAATAAAGTAGAAAACTTTTTAGGTGCAACTTTGAAAGAAATTTCTTACAAGGCAATAGTTCCCCCTGCTGGGGCCTTTTAGAAAAGAACTGTCGAAAGATGAGTGTTATTTCTGTTAAGGTATCAAGAAATTAGAAATTGAACATCTAATTACTGTGATGCAATAAGGTACTATAAAAATATTGTCCGATGTGTCCGCCATAATGTCGCAGTCATGATAAAAATCGCAGATCGCTGCTATTACTAGTAAAAAAAAAAAAAAATAATAATAAAAATGCTATAAATCTATCCCCTATTTTGTAGACGCTATAACTTTTGTGCAAACCAATCAATATACGCTTATTGCGATTTTTTTTTTTACTAAAAATATGTAGAAGAATACATATCGGCCTAAACTGAGAAAAAATTAGCTTTTTTTGAAAAAAAATGGGTATATTTATTACAGCAAAAAGTACAAAATATTGTGTTTTTTTCAAAATTGTCGCTCTTTTTTTGTTTATAGCGCAAAAATAAAAACCGCAGAGGCGATCAAATACCATCAAAAGAAAGCTCTATTTGTGGGAAAAAAAGGATGTCAATTTTGTTTGTTGTCAGTTAAAGTGACGCAGTCCTGAATCGCAAAAAACGCTCTGGTCAGGAAGGGGGTAAATTCATAGTTACAGTGCCTTGCGAAAGTATTCGGCCCCCTTGAACTTTTCAACCTTTTGCCACATTTCAGGCTTCAAACATAAAGATATAAAATTTTTATTTTTTGTGAAGAATCACCAACAAGTGGGACACAATTGTGAAGTGGAACAAAATCTATTGGATATTTTAAACTTTTTTAGCAAATAAAAAACTGAAAAGTGGTGCGTGCAAAATTATTCGGCCCCTTTACTTTCAGTGCAGAAAACTCACTCCAGAAGTTCAACGAGGATCTCTGAATGATCCAATGTTGTCCTAAATGACTGATGGTGATAAATAGAATCCACCTGTGTGTAATCAAGTCTCTGTATAAATGCACCTGCTCTGTGATAGTCTCAGGGTTCTGTTGAAAGCGCAGAGAGCATCATGAAGACCAAGGAACACATCAGGCAGGTCCGTAATACTGTTGGAGAAGTTTAAAGCCGGATTTGGATACAAAAAGATTTCCCAAGCTTTAAACATCCCAAGGAGCACTGTGCAAGCGATCATTTTGAAATGGAAGGAGTATCAGACCACTGCAAATCTACCAAGACCTGGCTGTCCCTCTAAACTTTCAGCTCAGACAAGGATAAGACGGATCAGAGATGCAGCCAAGAGGCCCAAGATCACTCTGGATGAACTGCAGAGAACTACAGCTGAGGTGGGAGAGTCTGTCCATAGGACAACAATCAGTCGTACACTGCACAAATCTGGCCTTTATGGAAGAGTGGCAAGAAGAAAGCCATTTCTCAAAGATATCCATAAAAAGTCTCGTCTAAAGTTTGCCACAAGCCACCTGGGAGACACACCAAACATGTGGAAGAAGGTGCTCTGGTCCGATGAAACCAAAATCGAACTTTTTGGCCACAATGCAAAACGATATGTTTGGCGTAAAAGCAACACAGCTCATCACCCTCAACACACCATCCCCACTGTGAAACATGGTGGTGGCAGCATCATGGTTTGGGCCTGCTTTTCTTCAGCAGGGACAGGGAAGATGGTTAAAATTGAGGGGAAGATGGATGCAGCCAAATACAGGACCATTCTGGATGAAAACCTGTTGGAGTCTGCAAAAGACCTGAAACAGGGACGGAGATTTATCTTCCAACAAGACAATGATCCCAAACATACAGCAAAATCTACAAAGGAATGGTTCACAAATAAACGTATCCAGGTGTTAGAATGGCCAAGTCAAAGCCCAGACCTGAATCCAATCGAGAATCTGTGGAAAGAGCTGAAAACTGCTGTTCACAAACGCTCTCCATCCAACCTCACTGAACTCGAGCTGTATTGCAAGGAAGAATGGGCAAGAATTTCAGTCGCTCGATGTGCAAAACTGATAGAGACATACCCCAATTGACTTGCAGCTGTAATCGCAGCAAAAGGTGGCTCTACAAAGTATTAACGCAAGGGGGCCGAATAATTTTGCACGCCCCACTTTTCATTTTTTTATTAGTTAAAGTTTCAACAATCCAATAGATTTCGTTCCACTTCACAATTGTGTCCCACTTTTTGGTGATTCTTCACAAAAAATAAAAATGTTATATCTTTATGTTTGAAGCCTGAAATGTGGCAAAAGGTTGAAAAGTTCAAGGGGGTCGAATACTTTCGCAAGGCACTGTACATAGTTACATAGTAGGTGAGGTTGAAAAAAGACACAAGCCCATCAAGTCCAACTTATGTTATTCTTCCAGGGCTGAAGCGGTTAATGAATGTCACATTTACTGGTTTATAAATATGTCTCTATATCTTTAGCATTAGTAAGATGTGATGTTATTGTGATGCAATATGGACTGTAAGCCCCCATTCACATGCGATTTGACATGTCAAATCGCAGCCTATTGCCTGCAATGGCACTGTCCCAATCAGTGCGACGCCACACAGATTTCCAAAAGTAGTTCCTGCACTACTTTTGGTGACTTTGGGGGCGATTTCAATAGACATCTGTGCATAAACCCACACAGCTGTCTTTTAAATCACCCCTGACTCGCACTGAAATGCGGGTTTGAAATCGTGCGAGTTCAGCTGACCTTGTAAGATTTTAGCTGAACTCGCACAATTATAAACCTGCTTTTAGTGTGAACGTACCCTCAGGTATTATTTTGATCAACAGATTCATGTAATCCTTAACCACTTCCCGCTCTGCCTATAGCAGAATGACGGCCGGGCAGTGGTTCAGTTATCCTGACTGGGCGTCATATAATGTACAGCCGGATAACAGCCGGTGTGCGCCCGTGGTGGCAGATGCCCACACTGGACCACCAGGGAAGCCCCCAGGACCACCAGGGAAGCCCCCAGCATGTGGATGGCCAGGTACAACCCCCATGGCCATCCACATGTAAAAAATATGCCCAAAATATGCCAATCAGTGCCCACAAATGGGCACTGACTGGCACCTCTGTGGCAATTTAAAAAACAGGGATGCCAGCCATCAGTGCCACCTATCAGTGCCCATCCGTGCCCATCAGTGCCCACCTATCAGTGCCCATCCGTGTCACCTATCAGTGCCACCCATAAGTACTGATCAGTGCTGCCTATGAGTGCCCATCAGTGCCTCCGAGTGCCCATCAGTGCCGCATACCAGTGCCACCTATCAGTGCCCATTAGTGCCACCTATCAGTGCCCATCATCAGTGTCCATCAGTTCCACCTCATTGGTGCCACCTCATCGGTGCCCATCAGTGCAGCCATATCAGTGCCCGTCATTGAAGAAGAAAATGTACTTATTTCCAAAAAAATGTAACAGAAACAAAGAAAAACATGTTTTTTTTTTTTTTAATTTTCGGTCTTTTTTTATTTGTTGCGCAAAAAATAAAAATCGCAGAAGTGATTAAATACCACCAAAAGAGAACTCAATTTGTGAGAACAAAATGATAAAAATTCTGTTTGGGTACAGTGTAGCATGACCGCGCAATTGTCATTCAAATTGCGACATTACTGCAATTGACAGTGCTGAAAGCTGAAAATTGGCCTGGGCGGGAAGGTGTCTAATGCTGCGTACACACGAGCGGACTTTACGGCAGACTTTGCCCGGCGGACGGGATTTCGTCAGACAATTCGATCGTGTGTGCGCTTCAGCGGACTTTGTTTTCTCAAAAGTTGGACGGACTTAGATTTGAAACATGTTTTAAATCTTTACGTCGAACTTAGTTACATAGTTAGTTACATAGTTAGTAAGGTTGAATAAAGACGCCAGTCCATCCAGTTCAACCTGAGTAAGCACCCACAATTATCCCCATCCCCGCACATTGCGTCCCATCAAGATGTCCATCCACTATTTTATTATTTTTTTTTTATATATATATTTAAAGTACCCATGTAGCACCATCAATCTACGCAGGGCTCCACATACACCCACACCCACACCGAAGGGGTCTGCAATCCAAGGTCCCCAGCTCACACCCATACACGAGGACCAATTTTTGGACAGAAGCCAATAAACCTAACAGCATGTCTTTGGTTTGGAGTGTGGGAGGAAACCAGAGTACCCGGAGGAAACCCACGCAGGCACAGGGAGAACATGCAAACTCCAGGCAGGTAGTGTCATGGTTTGGATTCAAACCAGCGACCCTATTGCTGCGAGGCGAGAGTGCTAACCACTACACCACTGTGCTGCCCAGTGCGGCCGAAAAGTCTGCGGTCGAAAACTTGAGTGCGGTCGAAAAGTCCGTTCGTCTGTATGCTAGTTCGACGGACAAAAAAACACGCTAGGGCAGCTATTGGCTACTGGCTATGAACTTCCTTGTTTTAGTCCGGTCGTACATCATCCCGTACGAATTCGACGGACTTTGGTGGATTGTGTGTAGGCAAGTCCGTTCATTCAGAAAGTCCGTCATAAAGTCCGTTGAAAAGTCCTCGGGGCAAAGTCTGCCGAAAAGTCCGCTCGTGTGTACGCGGCATTAGTGCCTGGTATTGAAGTGGTTTAAAATAACAGAAAGAAAATGCCAAAGAGCAAAATGAAGATGAAATACAATTAGACAATAATTGCAGATAATAAAACAAGAGGTTTGACAGGGAATAAGGTATGGAACATCCAACTGCGAAACAGGAGACATAATTAGCAAAGAAATGTTTCCAAACAAAATTGGAATATGTATCTGCATCCAAACAGGCCCAAGTTTGATTATAAGTACTGTATGTTGTCCGATTTGGGGCAAGTACAGATTTTTTTTTTTTTACGTATAACTCTTTATTCAAAGGTTTTTCCAAATATAAACAATCATGTAGAAAAAGAAGACAAACAAAGAAATAAACCTATTACAAAAACCAACTTCGCTAAGCATATACATCTAATAGGCCAACATTGACACTTATTAAATTTATAAACTAAAGATATAAACTAGAGATAGGAGATTAATACAGAATATAAATTAATACACCACCTTAATGCAAATTCACTTCGAATCAAATAATAACCTCCAAAATATGTTGATATGCATCGAATACTGCAATTGTTAACCTATATGCTTATACCTTAACTTAACTACTTTAAAATGAAAAACCTTTCTCCTGACCCAAGTACAGATCATAACTGTACACATCAGAAAGACCTAGTTCAATACCAGCCTTGTCATTGGACAGCTTGCATGCAGAGAATTTTCAAATGGTCAGAGTACCAAGTGGACCTGTACAGTGTATGTGCACAGTGTTGATGGCCTACACCACTGCTGACCACAGTGGTGACCACATGACCACATGCACAAGCTGGGAAAGGGAGAGGAATCTTTCCCTGCATGGCTATCATTCTTTATAAGCCAGGCCAAACATAGTTTGCTTTACCGTACACAAGAAGCCATTACTTTAACCACTTCACCCCCGGAAGGATTTGCCCACTTCCTGACCAGGCAATTTTTTGCGATACAGCACTGCATCACTTTAACTGACAAATGCGCGGTCATACGACGTTGTACACAAAAAAAATTGCTGTCCTTTTCTTCCCACAAATGGAGCTTTCTTTTGGTGGTATATGATCACTTCTGCGGTTTTTATTTCTTGCGCTATAAACAAAAAAAATAGCGACAATTTAAAAAAAAAAAACATTTTTTACTTTTTGCTATAATAAATATCCCCCCCCCAAAAAAAATTCTTCATCAGTTTAGGCCAATATGTATTATTCTACATATTTTTGGTAAAAGAAAAAATCGTAATAAGCGTATATTGATTGGTTTGTGCAAAAGTTATAGCGTCTACAAAATAGGGGATATATTTATGGCATTTTTATTATAAATTTTTTTTTTGTTTACTAGAAATGGCAGTGATCAGCGATTTTTAGTGGGACTGCGACATTGCGGCGGACAGATCGGACACTTTTTTGGGACCATTGACATTTATAAAGTCATCAGAGCTATAAACAGCCACTGATTACTGTATAAATGTTACTGGCAGGGAAGAGGTTAACACTAGGGGGCGATCAAGAGGTTGAGTGTTCCCTAGAGAGGTGTTTCTATCTGTGGGGGGAGTGAACTGACTGGAGTAGAGAGATCGCTGTTCCTGATCACTAGGAACAGATCTCTCTCTACTTCCCTGATCCCCATTCTGGCTCTCTGAGGAGCGATCGCCGGTCGCCAGCAGACATTGCGGCCGCCAGCCACGCGCATCGACTCTTAAAGCAGCCGACATACACCTATGGTGGTTTGCGCAGCCATGCCAACCTGCTGCATTATGACGGCGGCTGGTCGGCAAGCAGTTAATTTGGAATGGTTTCTCCTATCCAATAGTTGTCATTTGTGGCAGCTCTTTCTAGGGAATATTCTCTACAGGGCTCCCAGGTTAAGGTGGTATGGTTCTATTCTGTCAGAGATTGTGGACAGTATAGAAAGTCCTCCAAGGTATCATTGCATTAGGCTGTAGTCAGAAGGAATTAAAGGATAAGTTTAAATTTTGTAACTTGTTACACCCGTATATAGGGTGTAACATGTTACAGAAGTACCCCCCCCCCCCCCGATCCACTGTTTTGGCTTGGCAGCGAACGGGGGATCGTCTCCCCCCCGCTCGCTGCCACAATCTAAAGGAAACGCGAGCAAGCGTCATTCATGCACAATGTTCTGTGAATGGACTACATCTACTGACAGCCTTTGCTGCTGTTGGCTTGTAGTTCTCATTGAACTACCCCGGCGCTGTTGAACACTGCCGTAGTTCATTTATTCTTCCTGTCAGTGCGAAATTGCCTGCCCGTATGATGTACAGGGAGACGGTTTACACTGACAGTCTGCAGGAGACCCTCATGGCATCAGATGCAGCACTGAAGAGTGTATTCCAAATGCGGAGAAGTCCCTGTTTTTATGCCGCGTACCGTCTACAAAAGTCCGACAGCCCGTCCGACAGACTTTCGACTGACTTTTGGCGGACTTGCGGCAGACTTTCTAACGAACGGACTTGCCTACATACGATCACACAAAAGTCCAACGGATTCGTACGTGATGACGTACACCGGACTAAAATAAGGAAGTTGATAGCCAGTAGCCAATAGCTGCCCTAGCGTGGGTTTTTGTCCGTCGGACTAGCATACAGACGAGCGGATTTCTGGGTCCGGCGTAGTTACGACGTAAAGATTTAAAGCATGTTTTAAATTTTGTGGCTGGAAAAGTCCGCTGAAAGTCCGGGGAAGCCCACACACGATCGGATTGTCAGCCGTATTTTGTCCGTCGGCGTCCATCGGACTTTTGTAGACGAAAAGTCCGACCGTGTGTACGTGGCATTAGTCTACAAAAACACAAAGGGGATAATTCCTCCATCCACCTCGCATGTGTGGATTGAGAAATCCTGCTGGCAGATCAACAAAAAAACACAATCCATCTATGGCTAACTTTAAAGTCACGCTCGCCTAGATAAGTGATGCTAAGGTCATTAACCCAGTCAATTAAGCAACAGCCCAGAGCTCATATTGTACTTAGTGTCTGTTCTGCTATGTTGACGATAAAACAATCCCTTCTAGGTTAACTAAATAGTAGAGCTGTATGATTAATTGTTAAAAGATAGCAATCTCGATTCAACCTCCCTCCCAAACCTCGATTTCCTCGATTCTATGTGACAAGTGCAGAGCCACTCAGAGCTGCAATGTTTTTCAATATGAGGACAGCACTAGCAGATAAAGAAGAGATACATTGTATCTCTCCAGCTTTTAGATTAAAAGAATGAACTTCCGTCTGTAAATAAGGTCAGTTTAACCACTTAAAGGCTAAACCTTTTTCTGACATTCATTGCTTACAAGTTAAAATCAGTATCTTCTGCTAGAAAATTACTTAGAACCCCCAAACATTATATATATATTTTTTAACAGAGACCCTAGAGAATAAAATGGCGGTTGTTGCAATATTTTATGTCACACTGTATTTACCCAGCTGTCTTTCAAAAACACTTTTTGGGGAAAAAAATACTCTTCAATTCATTTTTTTTAAAAAACAGTAAAGTTAGCCAAATTTTTGGTATAATGTGAAAGATGATGTTACGCCGTGAGAATCGTGATCCTTATTCTAAGCAAAAAAATTGTGATTCTCATTTGAGCCAGAATCGTGCAGCTCTACTATGTAGTTTGCAAGGATTTTAGCAAGCTCTCTTTTATGCATTAATTCTTACTTTTCCCTGTCCTGAAGGCATGCTTACATTTCAGTGTTCTTTCTTTAAGAGATTTCTAAATGGGACAGCCAAAATTTTTTACCACTAGAGGATCAATTACAGTGTAAATTAAAAAGGTGCCATGCCTGCATCCCTTTGAACAAGGAATAACCTCACAAAAGTATGGCAGCAAGCATGAAACTCCTATTGCAGCAGAGAGTGCATGTAGCTTGACTAGCTGAATTTAAAGTAGAACTAAAGGCAAAACATTGTTTCTTATCTTGGACAGAGTAAGGGAGGGTTTCACCCTTGTCAGGTTTTACTTTGCCATCTGTGTCCTATTGGGGAAATTTCCCTTCACATCCTGTTGCATAGCCACACCAGGAAGTGAGAGGAAATCCCTCCAAAGCGAGCGTCACTAGGATCACCAGAACTAGCATCCCCATTTTAGGATTTCCCCTCTATTACTGTTCTGGGGATAACCCAAAATTTGGAATTTGTTTTCACTTTCAGCAATGCTGATTATACAAGACATTGCAAATCTCCCTGAATGGGACACAATCAGCAATAAAAACTGACAAGTGTTCTAATCACTCCCCACTCTATACAAAACTAAAAAACAAAACAAAATGCCTTCAGTTATACTTTAAACTCCTTTGAAAAGCAGTGACTCATTCACACATGTAGGAAGTAACATTTCTGGGAGAAATCTGTACAATACAGCATACAGAACCCACAGGTTTCAATAATGCAAAAAGGTGACATTTGAGATTTTGAACCGTTTTTAGAAATCATAAAGCAGCATGTTGGTGTTAAAAGGTACAATATATCAATTTTTTGGCTTGTGTGGCATTTACATATATTGTTATTTTAGTGGGGTTCAGTGCGGTGTGAATTTAGCCCATTCAATTTAATGGGCTGAAATGTCACTGGATTGGACCAAAAGTAATGCACGCACTACTTTTCAAAACTGCACAGCACCAGATTTCATGGTACTGCGGTACCATGCGATCTGGTTCAGGCAATCGCACTGCATTTGTGATCTGCATCTGGCGTGTCATTAGGATTTTTATTGACACCCGCAGCAGATCGCACACCCAGTGAGTCTTGGATGCGGTGCAGGAAACACGTTGAAAGTGGGTTTCCTTCACCGTGTTCTGGTGTGGCCGAACTCTAAAGGTATATTCTAGAGCAGGGGTCTCAAACTGGCGGCCCTCCAGCTGTTGCCAAACTACAAGTCCCATGAGGCATTGCAAGGCTGACAGTTACAAACTTGACTCCCACAGATAGAGGCATGATGGGACTTGTAGTTTCACAACAGCTGGAGGGCCACCAGTTTGAGACCCCTGTTCTAGAGCTTTCCAAAAGGCTCTGTCTTCTAGTTTAGCATTAAGGCTACTTTCATACTGGGGCGGGCGGGCGTCGGCGGTAAAGCGCTGCTATTTTTAGCGGCGGTTTACCGTCGTTTTAACAGCGCTATTCGGCCGATAGCAGGGTGCTTTTAATCCCTGCTAGCGGCCGAAAAAGGGTTAAAACGGTTTGGCGGCGCCGCCCCATTGATTTCAATACACCGCTCCTACAGCGCTGCAAAGATGCTGCTTACAGGACTTTTTTTTACTGTCCTGCAAACACACAGCTCCAGTGTGAAAACACTCGGGCTTTCACACTGGAGAGACAGAAGAGGCTCTTTACAGGCGCTATGCAGGCGCTATTTTTAGCGCTGTAGCGCCTGTAAAGCGCTTCAGTGTGAAAGTAATCTAAACTTCTGATCTGTCAACAAATTCTTTCTTTAAACCACGCAGTGTTCTTGGTGTCATTTTTTTCTGTTTTAATCGGTTCTATTGGAAAAGCTTTTCTTCTCCTATTTAAAATATATGAACCTTGCTTTTATATGCTGCTGTTACACACATATCTCATGTATGTTCTTTTATGTGATATAGATAATTGTTCTATGTAATGATGAACTAGAATTTACCAATAAAAATTACCAATATATAAAAAAAAAACTTCTGATCTGTAAAACAATTTAAGTTAAACCAACCTTAAATGTTGAAGAAAATGAAATATATTCATAAACCTTCCCCCCCCCATTTAACCCCTTATTAACCCTTAAACATATTTAGCACTAATTAACTCATCTTTTTCCCTTACTGTAGCTATTGTTTTAATGATTTGAGATTATGATTTTTTTTATTGCAATTTTTTTTATCCATCAACACTTTTGCATCGCAATAGCACACGACGAATTGCGATGCCATTCATTTTTAATGGCACACCACCGCACTGCATTGTAAAGTGTTGCCGTGCATTGCATTAAAAAAAGAAGGGTCATGTGCAATTGTAAGAATGTTGGAGTTCGTTGGCAGTCCATTCATTTTGAATGAGCTACTTTAAAGTGGGAACTATACTCACCTAGTATCCAGTGATGCACCCTCCCCAGAACTCATCACCGTCCCTTGACATCTTCGGGTGGTCAGCTTCTGGGTCTTGATTGTCGGTTGCTGTCATTGTCCGGGCTGAGATGGCATCACTCCTGTGTATGTGCAAGAGAGGTCAGATTCGGCATTGCCAAATTGATGCAGTGAACTGCGCTTATTGTACAGGGGCGGACAGCACAGTGGTGTAGTGGGTAGCACTCTCGCCTATCAGTAAGAAGGGTCGCTGGTTCGAATCCCAACCACGACACTACCTGCCTGGAGTTTGCATGTTCTCCCTGTGCCTGTGTGGGTTTCCTCCGGGTACTCCGGTTTCTTCCCACACTCCAAAGACATGCTGGTAGGTTAATTGGCTTCTATCCAAAATTGGCCCTAGTATATGAATGTTAGGGACCTTGGATTGTGGGCTCCTTGAAGGTAGGGACAAATGTGAGTGTGCGATATATGTGTGGCGCGCTGCGTAAAAATTGACAGCGCTATATGGGTACCTTAAATAATAAAAAAAAAAAATAGGGATAATTGTAGACACGCACCCACACTCGCTCAGGTTGAACTCGATGGACTGGTGTCTTTATTCAACCTTACTAACTATGTAACTATGTAACTATGACAGGCAGGTAAGTAGCTTTAATGCAGAATTAATGCAGCGTGTCTCTTTAGCATCAAATATCCTGCCTGTCCGCCCATTTTCATTGTGGAGCCCAAAGTTCCACTGCTTTATAACAGAAATGATATTGTTTTAAAACTACTACTGGTTGAACTAGAAAGAAAAAGAGCATTTTTGTTTTGGTTTGGTAACATATATCAACTGCATAAAAAATAAAATATTTTTGCAAGACAATATTACCAAAAAGCCTTTTTTTACAAAATAAAAAGTGTTATTTTATTATCCTAAGTGATGATAAAATAATCATCGAAAAGCTCAAATAAAATGCTTTGATCCATTAGGGGGTATATAGATGTACACTGTAAAAAGCAAATACATAATTCCAGACATTGAGAATACAGAATAACATACAAATAGAAATAAAACATAAATAATATGGGGTGGGGTCTAATAAACAGAGCAAATGGGGATAACACTGTCCTGGCGCCACAGGCACATTATGCCATTGACTCCTATCCCCATCACCATACAATAGATCTCCTATCATCTAACCACATGCACCGAAAGGAAATATACTCTTTTGTGAGAAATGAACACCTCTGACCAATTACAGCATTCAAATCAAGCACCAATTTGATATGAGCACCAAGCCAGAGGGAGAATGTATAATATGAGAGGCATTCACCAGTTACAATGTGTCTTCATGTTAAATACTTTCAGACAGAGTAACCAGAGCCCAGTAATTAATACCGATGAAAAGTGGAAAAGCACAAGAGTGAAAACAGACATTCAATAACAGGAGCTGTACAATGTGACTCAGTCATCATAGGCAGGGAGCTAACAGAGGGTTTTAGCTAATTGGGGTATGTGCTTCATAGCAGCTGAATGCCGCTGTCACAAATATGTCTTGGCAGGAGTAAGCATTAGCTTCTGTGTTTCCATCCTGACTTACGATAATTCAAAGATCAGGTCTGGCTCATATTCAAGCTCTGCAGGACTTGTGCTGAAATCTGACAACAAATGCCGGTTTATGTTAAATTGCTCTCAATCTTTCTGAGTGCACATGTGGACAGATGGACCCACAGCCTCTCTGCAAATAATCGGCATTGAATAAAAATAGTGGCACCAAAAAATATCTTACAGATTGTTATATATTGTGAATTTTTTTTTAATGTTATGGGTAAATAGATTTTCAACTGTTGTAGAGAACTCACCTTTCTCTATTATTTGTATAAATATGTCTAACTAGAAGTGGTGGCTGGTGGTATATCCACCCTTTTTTTAAGCCAATTGGAGCCTCGGGCTCCAATCATGTGCTTCTAAAAAGAAAAAATTGGAATCCATGCGTCTGGCATGTAGTTTAGGGGTCGGGCACATGGATTAGGGGGGGCTGTGCCCCTGCGCCCCGTATGGACGGCCGCCACTAGCTAGTTTATATAAGAGTGGAAGTAAACTCTCTCACTCAACATGACCTATGTTTAATCATTATGCTGCTAGCATTAGTAAACAGATAGGAACCTACTGTATGCTAAATATTATTTCACCTGCTGTCTGCATGCCAGAGCTAAGGGCAGGTGGATTCCTTGAAGTAATTGCTACATGAATAATCTGCCCTTAATCAAGATGGTCATATCTAGAAATGCTAGAGGGTGTTTCTCAAAGTGATTTCTCAACAAAATAAAGCATGGAGACATTGCTGATTAAGTTAGTTTGCTTTGAATATTAAAAATGAATAAAACAGCATTTTCATTTTGTGGAGCTCTTGTAAACTTTAAATTGGAGAAGTGGGCACACATATGCACGTATGGTGGACCTGTCCTATAGTCATCTTATTCAGCTGAAATATTTAGCATGCTCACGGTTCTAATGGGGACCAACATAGCACTGGACCCTACTATAGCGCTACTGAACACGCAATCACGATCTTACAACCGCCCAATTTAAATTACTACTGTATGTGACAACAGCTTCTAAACATAACATTGCCAAGGCTTGGAAAAAGCCTACAATATGCATTTTGGAAACTAAACACAGAATAACCCAATTTATGATACATAGTAAAGTTGAGGCTACCTTACTTGACTGCATATTGAAACCTCTAAAAATCTGGCAGCCATGGGTGGACCACTATTTTTACCCTCCAACTTTGATTGATCATTATTGGAACCCTAATTTCTTAATGTGGAATAGAGATGGGCCGAACACCCCCGGTTCATTTTGTGCCAGAACTCTCGAACCCCATTGAAGTCTATGGGACCTGAATTTGAAAAATCAAAAGTCCCCATTTTGAAGGCTTATATGCAAGTTATCAACATAAACAGGGTATGGGGGCCCAGGTACTGCCCTGGGGGACATGTACCAATGAAAAAAAAAAAAGATTTTAAAAAAGTTTGTAAAGGAGCAGTGATTTTAATGATGCCTAAAGTGAAACAATAAAAATGAAAAATTCCTTTAAATATAGTGCCTGGAGGGTCCCCTTAGTCTGTCTGTAAAGTGGTGCATCTGTACTGTTTATAGAACCTGCTGCAGCAAAACTGACATTTATAAAGAAAAAAAGATTACATTTAAATTGATTTTCCCTGCAAGCTTTCTTTATTTTGGAAACAACGGCTTGGGGAGCCAGTCTGTATGATGAGGCCACAATTTAGTGCACTCCAAAAAGATTTTTGGGAAAAATTATGGTGTTTCTTTGGCAGACTTTGTATGGAAATAACAAAGTTTTGCACCACAGTGAGCAAGCCTTGTGTGAAGAAGCGAAATAATAGTACACTCAGGCCAAGATTAACAATATTTTTTTTTTAATAAAGTCTGTTGTCTCTTTCGCAGACTTTGGATAGAAGTAACAGGTGTGGAAAAATTGGTCTTGGTGTTGGTGGTGCCTTAACACCCTAACCCTATAGAGGTACTCTTGATGAAAGCAAGAATTGGCCTTGCTGTAAAAAAAATTTAATTTGATGCACCTGACAAACAGGTGCGGAAAAATTGGTCTTTGGGTGTTAATTGTGCCCATGAAACCTATATCAAAAAATTACTTCAAGATAAAATCAACACCCACAAAGCTAGGCAGCCTAGACAGTCTTGCAGAGATTTGAGATCCCTATAACACTTAATCAGCAACATAGGCATCAGAGGCTTGATAGCTGCTGCTAATCCAGGACCGATTCATTTTGACAAATGTCTGTGGACTGATGCGCTCTTTTATCTGTCACAAAATCTCTGATAGCACTGAATGCCCATTCAAAAAACACGCTGGATGCAGCTCAATTGCATACTGGGCAAGTTCTGGCCAGTGGTCTATTCTCATGACCCAGGAACCCAGTGGATCATCTACTGGAAAGCTTTCCATGTCTGAATCTTCCACCATATGATGCAGGCGCTGCCAATGGGATATTGAAGCTGAAAGCCCTGTGCGCCGAGGACCAAAAAAATGTTTTTGATGCATCACTGAGGCGGCCCCATTCTGCACTGCTCCTCCTTTGACCAACAGAAGCCTCAAGACTAGCTTTCATTAAACTGTAACTGTAACCTACCAGAATCTGGAAAGGCATTACATAAACTCCTCTTTAAAGGTGTCCTCAAGATATTTCATCCTGTGCTCCCTCTGCGAGGGCAGGATGAGTTCCGAGAATATTCCCTTGTAACGGTGGTCAGGGAGGGTTGCCAATTAATAATGAGCCGTCTCCTTGATGCCACAAAATCTCGGGTCCTTTCTCAGGCTTTGAAGAATAAGCCTATGCACCGCAAATTTGCGAAGGCATGAGAAGCATGAGTCCTCAGGGTCACTCAGGATTACAGTATCTAGAACTTCCTTCTCCCAGCCATAGACTACTCCCAAGGTTTCTAGGGACTGAAAACCATCTCTTAATGTTTGACGTATGTCTTCCTCTGCTTCAATGCCTCCAAAATGCCTCCAAAACTGCCAGAATCCTCCTCCCTCTCCTCGTGTGTTCCGTGGCGTCGCAAGAATGGTGTTTGCATAAAGCAGGCCTTGAAAGGAAAGGAATACCCTGTCCATAATGTCACACAGAGTATGCTCCAGCAGGAACACAAGAGGGATGCTTGCTGCCTCCTCTAATGGTGACTGTACAGTGCATGCATCTTTTATCAGCAGCTATTGGCGTGGGGAAAAAAAGCAGAGCTGCCCTAAGCCTGTCCTTGTGCCATACTCACACAGGTACTCGTTGACGACCCTTTGCTGTATGTGCAGCCGCTGCAGCATTGTTGAGTTGAGTTCCACCTGGTGGGCATGTCACAAATCAGGCGGTTTATAGGCAGGTGGAATTCCCGCTGAATTTCAGCCAACTGAACACTGGCTGTGTATGACTGTCTGAAATGGTTCAGACTCTTCGGGCCTGCCTTAGAAGATCTTGCAAACCTGGGTACCTGTTTAAAAAACGCTGCACCACCAAATTGAAGACATGTGCCAGGAATGGTACCTGTGTCAACTTTCCCTGTCGAAGGGCAGACAGAAGGTTAGTGCCATTATCACACCACCATTCCTGGCTCAAGCTGGCATGGAGTGAATCACCTCTGGGCCTGCCCCTACAGAGCTGAAAGAATCTCTGCTCCGGTGTGGATCCTGTCCCCTAGACAGACCAGCTGAAGCACTGCATGGCATGTTTTAGCCTGACTCATTGATTAGCCCCTTGAACGCTTAGGGGGTACTGGTGATTCATAGGACAATTCAGCAGAGGAGGGCATAAAGGAGGGGGTGAGGCTGACAGATGTTGCATCCTCACCACCAGCTGCATGGAGATGTGGTGGCAAAACAAGCTCCAGCACCGAGACCTATCCAGCATCCTTCCTAGTTGCAAGCAGAGTTACTCCGTGTGCTATGAACGAAATATATCGTCCCTGACCATTCTTGCTGGACCACGTGTCAGCAGTAATGTGGTCCTTGCTGCTGACTGCCTCGCCCAACGATGCCAGAACATTGCCTTCCACATGATGACAGAGCTGGAATGGCCTTACGTGAAAAGAAATAGCGACTGGGAACCTGCCATTGTGGTACAGCACATTCTGCAAATTCACAGAAGGGGGTGTGCTGGTGGTGTGCTGCTGGCAGACATGTTGCAAGGACCTGTGACATCCTTTCCTACAGGTGATACTCGAAAAATTAGAATAACGTTCAAAAGTTCATTTATTTCACTAATGCAACTTAAAAAGGTGAAACTAATGTATGAGATAGACTCATTACATGCAAAGCAAGATAGTTCAAGCCGTGATTTGTCATAATTGTGATGATTATGGCTTACAGCTCATGAAAACCCCAAATCCACAATCTCAGAAAATTAGAATATTGTGAAAAGGTGCAATATTCTAGGCTCAAAGTGTCCCACCCTAATCAGCTAATTAAACCATAACACCTGCAAAGGGTTCCTGAGCCTTTAAATGGTCTCTCAGTCTGGTTCAGTGGGAATCACAATCATGGGAAAGACTGCTGACCTGACAGTTGTGCATAAAACCATCATTGACACCCTCCATAGGGAGGGAAAGCCTAAAAAGGTAATTGCAAAAGAAGTTGGATGTTCCCAAAGTGCTGTATCAAAGCACATTAATAGAAAGTTATGTGGAAGAAAAAAGTGTGGAATAAAAAGGTGCACAAGCAGCAGGGATGACCGCAGCCTGGAGAGGATTGTCAGGAAAAAGGCCATTCAAAAGTGTTGGGGACTTTCACAAGGAATGGACTGAGGCTGGAGTCGGTGCATCAAGAGCCACCACACACAGACGGATCCTGGACATGGGCTTCAAATGTCGTATTCCTCTTGTGAAGCCACTCCTGAACAACAAACAACTTCAGAAGCGTCTTACCTGGGCTAAAGAAAAACAGACCTGGTCTGTTGCTCAGTGGTCCAAAGTCCTCTTTTCTGATAAGAGCAAATTTTGCATCTCATTTGGAAACCAAGGACCAGAGTATGGAGGAAGAATGGAGAGGCACACACTGCAAGATGCTTGAAGTCCAGTGTAAAGTTTCCACAGTCTGTGTTAATTTGGGGAGCCATGTCATCTGCTGGTGTTGGTCCACTGTGCTTCATTAAGTCCAAGGTCAACGCAGCCGTCTACCAGGAGATTTTGAAGCACTTCATGCTTCCTTCCACAGACGAGCTCTATGGGGATGCTGACTTCATTTTCCAGCAGGACTTGGCACCTGCCCACACTGCCAAAAGCACCAAAATCTGGTTCAATGACCATGGGATTACTGTGCTTGATTGGCCAGCAAACTCGCTTGACCTGAACCCCATAGAGAATCTATGGGGTATTGCCAAGAGAAAGATGAGAGACATGAGACCGAACAATGCAGAAGAGCTGAAGGCAGCTATTGAAGCCTCCTGGTTCTCCATAACACCTCAGCAGTGCCACAGGCTGATAGCTTCAATGCCACGCCGCATTGAGGCAGTAATTGCTGCAAAAGGGGCCCAAACCAAGTACTGAGTACATATGCATGCTTATACTTTTCAGAGGTCCGATATTGTTCTAGGTACAATCCTTGTTTTATTGATTGCATGTAATATTCTAATTTTCTGAGATTGTGGATTTGGGGTTTTCATGAGCTGTAAGCCATAATCATCACAATTATGACAAATCATGGCTTGAACTATCTTGCTTTGCATGTAATGAGTCATATATTAGTTTCACCTTTTAAGTTGCATTAGTGAAATAAATTAACTTTTGCATGATATTCTAAAACATCACATGACAGACATGAAGGGGGGGCTGTCAGTGGAGGCTGCTGAGAGGTCACGAGATATAGTGGGAGTAGACATGATAGGGGAGGAGTGAGGAGAAGAATTGTGTCCCTTGTGTGTGTGGCTTTTAGATGCTCTTGTCAACGAGCTGAGTGGTGGGAGGTTAAATGCCTTGTCAAGCATGTGGTACCCAAATGGCTGGTAGTTTTTGCCACGCTTGATCTGCTTGTGGCAGAGATTGCAAATTGCAACAGTGTGATCTGCTGCACATGTGCTAAAAAGGCCCCCACAGCTCTGTGGGACGTGGGCCAGGAGATAACAGCTCCACAATCTGATGGAATAGGGTGGCTGCTCTCTACTCTTCCATGATGGCTGCCCCTGGAGGAAATCCTACCCTGTTGGTGTTGTTTCTCCCCCTCACTTTCCTCCTCTGCTCTATCTAGCACCCAAGTCACGTTAATGACTTCATCATCATCATCCCCTCCATCCTCATCATCACTGGAGCCAACTTGGCAATACGCTGCAGCTGGTGGAACATGACTACCAATTAGTTGTTTATCAGTGTTCTCCCCTCTCTGTAGGCCCATGTTGTTCCCTTCCTCTACCTCAACCAACAGCAGAATCAAGTAATGTCTGTGCATCCCCAAGAAGCAAGTGGTTGATGTGTTCAAATACTTCAGCTGACTCCTCCATGCATGATGCTATGGCAGGAGTAGCTGTGAACAAGGAGGCAGAATAAGCCACTCTGGCAACTGCGGTGGACTGCGCACTAGTGTCAGCTTGGGTCATAGAGGAAGAGGATAGTTTAGTATGCCAGTCTACCACCACCTCTGCATGCTGTGGCTGGATAGCATGGGCAACATCACTAAACAGAGACAAATGTGCCCTGCACAAGGACAAACCATGTCCACTTTTGCCTGTGGACACAGACTCTGCTGGCCCCCTCATAGTGGCATGGGAATGTCTCCCTCTCCTTGTTGGCCTCCCAGACATGAAGGGGGGGCTTATTACCCAAATTTAATAAACTGGGAAACGTGTGATTGAATGCACTTTACTGAGTGAAAAATGATGTTTGTTGCACTTTAAAAATTGAGGACTGGCACCTGACAGGAATGTAAAAACTATAAAAATAATAAAAAAAAATTTAAAAAGGGGGAACACCAGCGTTTCATTCAGATAAACTCTGGCAGACAATTAAAAAAAAAGGGGGTATACGGGGGACAAAAAAAAAAGGGGGGTATACAACACTAAATGTTATGTAATGCTCTGTTAAATACTGCACTACACTACACCAACACACTACAGAGGACACTACAGTGGAGGGTGCGGGGGACAGAGGACACTATGAGGGGACAAATGACGCTACAGTGGGGGGGGGGGGTGCAGGGGACAGAGGACACTATGGGGTACAGAGGACACTACAGTGTGGGGGGGTGCAGGGGACCGATGACACTGCTTTGGGGGCACAGGAAACTTGCTATGGAGGGAGTGATTTGAAGAGGGACAGAGGACACTGCAATAGGGGGGACCCTACTAGGGACCCCATCACCCCTGGGGACAGGGACCCTTTCTCCCCTGGGGACAGGGACCCCATTTTCCCTGGGGGCAAGGACACCTTGTCCACTAGGGACAGGGACCCCATTACCCCTGGGGACAGGGAGCCCTTCTCCCCTGGGGACAAGGACTCCTTCTCATCTGGTTACAGGGACCCCATCACCCCCTGGAGACAGGGACCCAATCTCACTTGGGGACAGGGACCCCTTCTCCCCTGGGGACAAGGACTCCTCACCTGGGGACGGGGACCCCATCACCCCCTGGGGATAGGGACTCCTTCTCACCCGGGGACAGGGACCCCATCACCCCCTGGGAACGGGAACCCCACCTCCAGACCATGCTGGGTGAGAGAGCTGGCGTCAGCCACCTTTGGGTGCCAGGATGGGGGATGGGGCAGTAAAATCCAAATCCCCAGCCACACGCTTCCTCAGGGTGAACTGGCTTTGTATTAGAGAAGCACCTTACTTAGTAGGTGAGGTTGAAAAAAAGACACAATTCCAACCTGTGTGTGTGATTATATGTCTGTATTACATTGTATATCCCTGGTTGTTGCGGTCGTTCAGGTGCTTATCTAATATTTTTTTGAAACTATCGATGCTCCTCGCTGAGACCACAGCCTGTGGAAGGGAATTCCACATTCTTGCCGCTCTTACAGTAAAGAACCCTCTACATAGTTTAAAGTTCAACCTCTTTTCTTCTAATTTTAATGAGTGGCCACGTGTCTTGTTAAACTCCCATCTGCGAAAAAGTTTGGGGTCACCAGTACGGTATTTATAAATTGAAATCATATCCCCTCTCAAGCGTCTCTTCTCCAGAGAGAATAAGTTCAGTGCTCGCAACTTTTCCTCATAACTAATATCCTCCAGACCCTTTATTAGCTTAGTTGCCCTTCTTTGTACTCGCTCCATTTCCAGTACATTCTTCCTAAGGACTGGGGCCCAGAACTGGACAGCATACTCCAGGTGCGGCCGGACCAGAGTCTTGTAGAGTGGGAGAATTATCGTTTTATCTCTGGAGTTGATCCCCTTTTTAATGAATACCAATATTCTGTTTGCTTTGTTAGCAGCAGTTTGGCATTGCATGCCATTGCTGAGCCTATCATCTACTAGGACACCCAGGTCTTTTTGCATCCTAGAGTCCCCCAGAGGTTCTCCCCCCAGTGTATAGATTGCATTCATATTTTTGTCACCCAAATGCATCATTTTACATTTTTCTACATTAAACCTCATTTGCCATGTAGTTGTCCACCCCCTTGATTTGTTCAGATCTTTTTGTAAGGTTTCCACATCCTGCGGAGAAGTTATTGCCCTGCTTAGCTTAGTATCGTCCGCAAATATAGAGATTGAACTATATCTTAACTACCCCCCACCCAGCCACTGCACATAAATGGCCGGGTGGTCCTTTCCTCGTTCAGGAACGTCCCTCAGAACGAGTGCTCGCAGCGCGGCCACGAGGCCATTATGATCACAGGATCCAGCTGAGCAGAGATTGGGATATGGGTGTTGTGACTGGCCCTCCTGATCACCTGACGGCTGTGTCCAATCACAGCCGTCACAATGTAAACAGAGACGCGTGTCTCTGTGACAGTTCTCCCCGCGAGCTCAATGTGGGGGGGGGGAGGGGGAATCTTCAGATCTGTGACAGCTCTCCGTATGAGGATGATTTTACACAGAGAGCTGTTACAGATCACCCCACAAATAGTACACCAAGCACCACTGATACCCCTGTCCCCATGAAAAATCTGTCTGTCCCCATGACTGCCAACACCAAATAAACACTGATTTGGGTTATTTTTACCAAAGAAATGTAGCAGCATAATTTTTGGTCAAAATTATCAAGAGACATTACTTATTTGCAAAATTTTATAACAGAAACTTAGAAAAATGCATTTTTTTTTGGATTTGTAGCGTAAAAAATAAAAACCCTATCAGTGATTAAATACCACCAAAAAAAGGCTCTATTTGTGTGAAAAAATGTAATTTGGGTCCAGTGTTACATGACCGCACAATTCTTATTCAAAGTGTGACAGCGCTGGAAGCTGAAAATTGGTCTGGGAAGGAGGGGGGTGAAAGTGCCCAGTATTGAAGTAGTTAAAGTGAGGTAAACCTGTACCTGTTATTATTACTATGTTAGGATATTATCTTCATATATTAACAGGTGAATGCGGCCCTCCAAGCATTCACATACATTGAACCCGGCCCTTAAGTGGAAAAAGGCTGCTGACCCCTGCACTACACTATACTCACACACCATACAGTGGAACCTCGGATTGTGAGTAACGCGGTAAATGAGCGTTTCGCAATACGAGCTATTATTTTTTTAAAATCCTGACTTGGTTTGCGGGTGTTGTCTTGCAAAAAGAGCAGGATTCAAGCCTCTGCAGTGTGCAGTACCGCATTTGGCCAGAGGTGCGGGGGCGCCAGTGACACTCGGAAACACTTCGTTCCCGAGTGCATCCGAGCGGTCTCCAAGTATTTCCGAGTCTCTCCGGCGCCCCCCCCCCCACCTCTGGCCACATGCAGTATTGCATGCGATTGAAGTCAATGTGGAACGAATTATCTTCGTTTCCATTGACTTCTATGGAGAAACTCGCTTTGATATGAGAGTATTTTGGATTACAATTTCTCCTGGAACGGATTATGCTCGTAATTCAAGGTTCCACTGTACAAAAATGCTACACTCAGAGTCACAATAAGTGAACACACTAACTCGCTAGTAGCAAACTGAGCCCTGCTCTATCGCCACTCCAGAAAAAACACACTGCAAAAGATTCCTGTGGGAAGGAACCTTTTATAGTGTTGGGTGGGAGTATGAGCACCGATTGGACAAAGTTATCAGGACGCTGACAGTGCTTTGTGCCCTAATTGGCATAGCCTTGCACCTGACCAGCGGTCAGGTGCATTGCTTCACCCAATTAGGGCCTAGAATGCACTGTGAATATCCCACCGAGTAACCCGCAAATTCGGGTATTTGCCTAATGGGCGAACAGGCAATCTTCGGGCCGAACGTTTGCTCGGCCCGAACAGTTTGCCCAACTCTACTGTGGAATAGATGAAAGTGCTTTAGGCTATTAGAACATTGGACTTTGTCAGACCTGTGAGTGACTCGAAACCCCCCTTTCTTCCCTTTACCTCTCGCTTTCCTTCTACTCGTTTCTCTAACTTTATCTTAACTACTTTTGCCTAAATTTATACCCAAGGCTTGGTATCAATCACTATGAACGGAGAGTTCTGGAGATATTAAGCTGAAATTAGGGGAAACTATGCTGTCTAACTTTTAAGGAGTTCAATGTAATTATTAAGATCTGTTGATCACCACTTGTACAAATTGTAAAATTTTCCTCTTGATGCCTACGGAGTGTATTACTGTGTAATTTGGTTTGAGCTTCATGCCTGTACACTGATGTGTCATTCTCAATAAAATTTTTGAACAGAAAAAAATTGGAGAAGATGCTGCCGCTAATCAACATGAGGCCCTTGTATTAATTAGGAGTGATCACTTCTCTGTTCTGCTGTGACTGATAAACACAGCAGAGGAACTGCATGCTCCAATCTCTCTGCCTATCCCCACCCTTCCTCAACTCAGCATGAGCGGAAGGTTAACCCTATAGGCTCTGGTCATATAGTGTGATCATTGCATTGGCAGAGAGAGGGATGTTCACTGTCTGCTAACAGCTCACATCCTGCACTGCAGCTCTAAACTAGTGGGGATCTGCAGCTGTTTGATATAGAAAAATACATTCACTCTGAAATAAAAACAGACGTGTGGCCTCTCCCCCTGATGTTGGCTATCAGGATGAAACACGCAGGGCGGGGCTATTGAATGTGATGTTATCATGCACCGTCCACTGAAAGTGGACCCAAAAAAATGGTTTGCCAATCAGATGCATGTATTGTGGCACTGCTAGATTTTAGGATGCCATCTATGAGTGCGCATTTTCTACTAAGTAAATTGGAGTTCTTTTCTTATATGATACATATAAAAGGAGAATCTGTGAATATTTCCCAGGATTTGTTGGTGTGTTTCAGACTAGGAGGATTAATCTCTTCATGTGCAATTTGACCATCAGTTAAATACAGCCATCACATTCCCCTCAAGTGGTGGGACCACAGTCGTACCAGGCTTATCCCATCTATTCAGAGTAATGACATTAGGATGCTGGCAGTGCTTTTAACCCCCACATCCTTGCATTTGCTGGTCAATGCCAATGCTGTTACTTTTCCCCATAAGCACATCAGTCTCATGCCCCACAGGTAAGTGGTGAGGCAATAGGCAGGTGATCACAGCAGTCCCAGGCTTGTCCCATCATATTAGAGTAATGATATTAGGAAGCCCAGTCTGACAGTTCTAGTTAATCAACATATTAAATGCTATATAATGATCCCCAACACTAGTGCCAGTGACTGTAATTCTTATAGCCAGCATTAATGTCCGTGCCTGCAATGATAGCCCCCAGCATTGGTGTCAGTGGCCACAATAACAACCCTAAGAATTGATGTCAGTGGCCATAATAACTCCCAACATTTAAGGGAGTGACTATGTGCCTATTACACCCACCCTCCCTTCATTGGTGGTCATTGGCAGTGCTGTTAACCCCCTCCTCCTTGCATTGCTGGTCAGTGGCCATGTTGTTACTTTTCTCCAATAACACCACCAGCCACAGGCTCCCCAAGAAAAGAGGTGAAGCAATGGGTAGGTGATCAGAGAAGTACCAGGCTTGCTCTGGCTGCTCAGTGTAATGACATTAGAAAGCCAAATCTGACAGTTCTAGTCAATGTACGAAATGCTGTACTACAAAGTAATGTGTACTTTGAATAAATACATGTTGATCCAGTGCAATGACTGGGTTAACCTCCTGCAGGTGGCAGTATAATCAAACCATGAAGAAGAGTGCAAGCTATGTCCGTCAAGGAAGAAAAAAAGGTGCACTGAATTATCCACCTTCGATTCAGTTATTCGATCCACTGTCTGTTGATGAATTTTCAAAAGCAGAATAATTTATTATCATTATAATGCAGCTGCAGCCTCCTCACATAAAAGACATCACATGGCCATTATCTTCATTAAAACAACATACATTGCATAATACATACTGCATACTTAATTTACCCCAAAAAGCCTCTAGTATTCAAAAACCATATATACTGCAGAAAGAACCTGTTTCGCAGCCTGGTGGTATGAAAGGAAATAGTCCTAAATCACCTGCCAGAGAGCAACACTGTAAACAAAGCATTCGCAGGATGGGATTTATCCTTCAGGATATTCATAGCTCTCTGAAGGCCCCGCCTCTCCCCCAGTTCTTCAATACTTGGTAAATACACCCCCTTAAGGGGGCGTGGCTTGGCACGCAGCGCGGATGGCAGCATAGAGCAGGAGCTTCACTCTTTCCGCAGCCTTTCAGCCACACACTGACCGCTCAAATCCGGATAATGGGCAAACCGAACCAGTCTCAGTCCAGTACACCTGCCAGGAGCTCCTCCACGGTCTCGCGATCGTACAGCATACCTGACCTTTTAAGGTCCCAGCATCAGTCGGCTCGGGGCTCAGATACCTCCAAGATGTCGCCCGACGACCACGAGGACAACTACAGTGAAGACTCACAGGCAGCATCAGATAAGATGGTGAGACACTGCTCTCCTCCCGACCAGCCCTTGACATACGCTGATATGTCAGCATTTGTTGCTGATATAAAGAATACCTTCTCCTTTGCTGTTACGGAGCTAAAAGCACATATGCTGGCCCTGAATGAAAGAGCTCATAATGTCGAACACCTAGGGCAAAAGAGGGATTAGATTTTGTCTCTGATGTCCATACAGCCCAACTAATAGCAGTTAATCGTCACCTAGAAGATTTGGACAATAGAGGTAGGAGGCACAACATCAGGGTGAGGGGGGTGCCGGAGACAATCTCACCTGAACAAATTGTTCCAGCTCTGACCTCCATATTTAACAACCTGCCGGAGAGGCCTGTGGACACTACCATTGATTTTGAGCGGGCACACCGAGCCCTCAGGCCCAAACCGAGTGAATCGGCGCCGCCTAGAGACATAATATGCTGTATCCCAAACTATAAGCTTAAAGAGGACATTTTAGCCCATGCACGTCAAAATGAGCTTATCACCTTTAAGGAGAAAAAAAAATCACACTATTCCAGGACCTTTCGCCAATCACATTAACCACTTCAGCCCCGGACCATTTGGCTGCCTAAAGACCAGAGGACTTTTTCCAATTTGGCACTGCGTCGCTTTAACTGCTAATTGCGCGGTCATGCAATGCTGTACCCAAACGAAATTTGCGTCCTTTTCTTCCCACAAATAGAGCTTTCTTTTGATGGTATTTGATCACCTCTGCGGTTTTTATTTTTTGCGCTATAAACAGAAAAAGACCGAAAATTTTGAAAAAAAAATGATATTTTCTACTTTTTGTTATAAAAAAAATCCAATAAACTCAATTTTAGTCATACATTTAGGCCAAAATGTATTCGGCCACATGTCTTTGGTAAAAAAAATGTCAATAAGCATATATTTATTGGTTTGCGCAAAAGTTATAGCGTCTACAAGCTAGGGTACATTTTCTGGGATTTACACAGCTTTTAGTTTATGATTGCCTATGTCATTTCTTGAGGTGCTAAAATGTCAGGACAGTACAAACCCCCCCCCCCCCAAATGACCCCATTTTGGAAAGTAGACACCCCAAGGAAATTGCTGAGAGGCATGTTGAGCCCATTGAATAATAATTTTTTTTCTCCCAAGTGATTGAATAATCATAAAATAATAAAAAAATTACAAAAAGTTGTCACTAAATGATATATTGCTCACACAGGCCATGGGCATATGTGGAATTGCACCCCAAAATACATTCAGCTGCTTCTCCTGAGTACAGGGATACCACATGTGTGGGACTTTTTGGGAGCCTAGCCGCGTACGGGGCCCCGAAAACCAATCACCGCCTTCAGGATTTCTAAGGGCGTACATTTTTGATTTCACTCCTCACTACCTATCACAGTTTTGAAGGCCATAAAATGCCCAGATGGCACAAAACCCCCCCAAATGACCCCATTTTGGAAAGTATCACAGTTTAGAAGGGCATTCCATGGCCTCCGAAACTGTGATAGGCAGTGAAGAGTGAAATCAAAAATTTACGCCCATAGAAAGCCTGAAGGCAGTGCTTGGTTTTCGGGGTTCCGTACATGGCTAGGCTCCCAAAAAGTCTCACACATGTGGTATCCCCGTACTCAGGAGAAGCAACAGAATGTATTTTAGGGTGTAATTTCACATATTCCCATGGCATGTTTGAGCAATATATCATTTAGTGACAACTTTGTGCAAAAAAAAAAAAATTTGTCTCTTTCCCGCAACTTGTGTCACAATATAAAATATTCCATGGACTCGACATGACTCTCAGCAAATAACTTGGGGTGTCTACTTTCCAAAATGGGGTCATTTGGGGGGTTTTGAACTGTCCTGGCATTTTATGCACAACATTTGAAGCTTATGTCACACATCACCCACTCTTCTAACCACTTGAAGACAAAGCCCTTTCTGACACTTTTTGTTTACATGAAAAAATTATTTTTTTTTGCAAGAAAATTACTTTAAACCCCCAAACATTATATATTTTTTTTAAAGCAAATGCCCTACAGATTAAAATGGTGGGTGTTTCATTTTTTTTTTTCACACAGTATTTGCGCAGCGATTTTTCAAACGCATTTTTTGGGGAAAAAACACACTTTTTTAAATTTTAATGCACTAAAACACACTATATTGCCCAAATGTTTGATGAAATAAAAAAGATGATCTTAGGCCGAGTACATGCATACCAAACATGACATGCTTTACTATTGCGCACAAACGTGCAGTGGCAACAAAATAAATACATTTTTAAAAGCCTTTAAAAGCCTTTACAGGTTACCACTTTAGATTTACAGAGGAGGTCTACTGCTAAAATTACTGCCCTCGATCTGACCTTCGCGGTGATACCTCACATGCATGGTGCAATTGCTGTTTACATTTGACGACAGACCGCCGCTTGCGTTCGCCTTAGCGCGAAAGCAGGGGGGGAAAGGGGTGCTTTTTTTTTTTTTTTCTTTATTATATTTTTGCTTTTTTTATCTTATTTTAAACTGTTCCTTTCTTCTTTTTTTTTTTTAATCATTTTTATTGTTATCTCAGGGGATGTAAATATCCACTATGATAGCAACAGGTACTCTTTTTTGAAAAAATTGGGGTCTATTAGACCCTAGATCTCTCCTCTGCCCTCAAAGCATCTGACCACACCAAGATCGGTGTGATAAAATGCTTTCCCAATGTCCCAATGGCGCTGTTTACATCCGGCGAAATCTAAGTCATGAAATGCTCGTAGCTTCCGGTTTCTTAGGCCATAGAGATGTTTGGAGCCACTCTGGTCTCTGATCAGCTCTATGGTCAGCTGGCTGAATCACCGGCAGCATTCTCAGGTTCCCTGTTGAGACAGGAGAGCCAGAGAAAAACACGGAAGACGGTGGGGGGGGGGGGCATTCCCTCCCACTGCTTGTAAAAGCAGTCTAGAGGCTAATTAGCCGTTAGGATTGATTTTACATGAAAGCCGACCGCTGGCTGAAAAGAATGATACCAAGATGATACCTAAACCTGCAGGCATCATTCTGGTATAACCACTCAAAGTCGTGAATGGCGTACCTGAAGACAAAAAAATGGTTAACAATAAAACACAGTACGGTAACGGTAAAGTATAAAAAATTGCATACCTGAAAAGCAAACATGATAAAACATAATAACAATAAAACATTGCAGAATAGAATACAGTAAAAAAGAGCAGAACAATAGAGAGAGAGAGAACAATAAAACGACAACTATTTTTTTTTTTTTTATATTTTTTTTTTTTTTGTTACACTTTTTTTGTAACTAACTTTTATAACTGTAACCGGTTCCAGGTTCGGGTCTCTCAAAATGCGATGGCATCTTGGGAGACCCTGTGAAAGTGTGCCTAGTCTGTGCAATGCTGTACCCTACGCTAATACTCAACTAGTGAATGGTAGCGTTCAAAACATTCACCAATGCAAAGACCAGGATTATCAGGACAGGATGGACAATAATAGCGGGTGTCACGCCTATATTCGCGCTTGCTGCAGACACAACATCTTTTTTGGGGGAGTTCGCTGGGTAAGGGTACTCGGGAGGACATAAAGAAAATGCCTCTCATGCAGCCGACTGCATTTGGTTGGGGATGTGAATGAGGGAAGTACGGGCGCTGCAGAAGTGGTGGGTTCCCAATTAGGATTGGCGAATGCAGCAGGAAGGGCATTATGGGCACGACAAGCCTGTTTGTCTTCTTCTTGGTGGCAGCGGGACACTACTTGTGCTTGCCACCTCACCAGCTTGAACTGCACTTATGGGACTCGCCACGTCACCAAGTGTTACTGCAGTGCTGGTTTGACTACGACCGGGGTGTACTAGGCCGCTGGTGCTTGCCAGTTTCCCAAAACGCTACCAAAAAAACTGTTAGCGATCGCAGGGATCAGGCTTGACTCTGCGAACGCTGCTGTTATGCGTTTAGTGTTTTGTAAGTGACAGTGATCGATCGATACTGCATTTGGGTGGGCTGGGCTGGGCCGGGCCGAGGGGCAAAACGCAGGTGCTAGCAGGTATCTGGGCTGATCCCGCTAACACTGCGTTTTTGGGAACCCTAAACTGCTGGGGACGCTAGTATAGATCTCATCAGATATTGATCCGTTCAGATACTATACCACTAAGGGAGGCGTATGCTGCGTGCGTGGGTGTTAGCGGTACTGGCGCTAACCTGATGCTGCCTGGGGCTGGTGCTTGCCAGTTCACAAAAAAACAAGAAAAATAGCCCTGGGACTTTAGATGAGGTGAGAGAGGTTTAGCCAATGTCCACAGCGAACACTGAGACAAAATCAATTTATTCATTTCAAAATGTTATGTAACGGAGCGGTAACAACAATGATTGTGAGTTACCAGGCATAATAGCCAATGTACACAACACAGATGAACGTAAATATACAAAGATTTATTACAAATGTTATACATCAATAAGCAACAATAAAACTTGAAAGTTGCTGGGTCAGTAAATACACATACAAAATAAGATGATAAAATGTACATACATGTGGACAGGGAAGTATGTGAACATAATGCAGACATCAATAATACCCAGCATGTACCGGCATAAACAAGCATCAATAAAGCCCTATGCATTTCGCGAGACCCTGCTCGCTTCTTCAGGGGCGGATGCATGAATGTTGTATCTGCAATGTAAGTAATAAGATCAATAAATGTATGTGGTTGGTAAATGGGGGCAGGTGGAATGATTGGCAAGAGAGGCCTGATGCAGAGACCTCATACTTACCGAAGTCTGAGATAAATCGCCAAACGCTGGATATCAAGATGGCAGCAGTGTGATGCATCCAGCTCGGGAGCTGAGGAGGCGGAAGAAAACAAAGGCCACAATAGGGGAACATCCGGAGGGTCAGCACGGTCTGGATAGGGGTATTTCTCACTGCGGTCTCCACTTAGCCCCTTAAAATTGTGTCTGGAAAATGTCTGCAAGGATGCACATATATCAGAGGGAATCATAAATGCAAAATGAGCTTATTGTATAGGGTTCTAAGCTTTAATTTATATATACATAAAGATGTAAGTAAGTGAATTAAGCTTATAAGAGTATCTTGGTATGAACAAACTAACTGAGATATGGAATATAGTAAATGCATGAATGCATGGTTATAAAACTGGTATGGGCAGAGAGACTACGGGGCAATGTAGAATGATATAGTATTACATGTGTATAAAAACAATGTAACAGACCCAATAAATGTCAGGAAAGTAAAAAAGTTGTACCTCAATGGAGTGAAAAACATCCAATGGTTGTCAGTTTGTTCTTAGAGATGTGACCGCTCTATCCAATCGTCAAGTTGTGAATCAGAATCCCAGCCGTGCTGAACGTCCAGATATACCCACAAGACCGCGAAGACTACGCCCCCAGCGTCATGTACGGGCGGTGACGCATGGGCGTCCAGAAGACATCCACCATCAAAGGGGGGTGCACAAATGCAACAACCACCCAACCGTCCGGGATGACCCACACAGCCCACACCTGAGTTACCTCAGGGAGACGTCAGTGTATGGGCGTGGATAACATGGCGCCGATGTGCAGGTGGCCACCCCCGTCAACAGACAGGAGAGGACAGCAAGAGATCAGGAACAGAGCTCCCCTATGCACATCGCAGCCCCCGAGCTGGATGGAAACCACTGCCACAAAAGACAAACAGCGAAAGGGGAACAGCTCAGCCCAGCAAGGCCCCCTGGGAGCAGTATGCAAATATAACTGGCCAAAGGGTGATAATACACTAGATGTAATATGGACAAAGGCTAATGGTAACAACAGACCAGTGTGTGGGCTGAATGGGTGTCTTCCACCCGGGTTCAATCAAAAAAAGGAAGATTAAGGTCTGGTGTGACCCCTCTGACACCTCCATCCCTAATAGTGCACAAAAAAACAAGAAAAATAGCCCTGGGACTTTAGATGAGGTGAGAGAGGTTTAGCCAATGTCCACAGCGAACACTGAGACAAAATCAATTTATTCATTTCAAAATGTTATGTAACGGAGCGGTAACAACAATGATTGTGAGTTACCAGGCATAATAGCCAATGTACACAACACAGATGAACGTAAATATACAAAGATATATTACAAATGTTATACATCAATAAGCAACAATAAAAGTTGCTGGGTCAGTAAATACACATACAAAATAAGATGATAAAATGTACATACATGTGGACAGGGAAGTATGTGAACATAATGCAGACATCAATAATACCCAGCATGTACCGGCATAAACAGGCATCAATAAAGCCCTATGCATTTCGCGAGACCCTGCTCGCTTCTTCAGGGGCGGATGCATGAATGTTGTATCTGCAATGTAAGTAATAAGATCAATAAATGTATGTGGTTGGTAAATGGGGGCAGGTGGAATGATTGGCAAGAGAGGCCTGATGCAGAGACCTCATACTTACCGAAGTCTGAGATAAATCGCCAAACGCTGGATATCAAGATGGCAGCAGTGTGATGCATCCAGCTCGGGAGCTGAGGAGGCGGAAGAAAACAAAGGCCACAATAGGGGAACATCCGGAGGGTCAGCACGGTCTGGATAGGGGTATTTCTCACTGCGGTCTCCACTTAGCCCCTTAAAATTGTGTCTGGAAAATGTCTGCCAGTTCACCAAAACACTACCAAAAAAACTGTTAGCGATCGCAGGGATCAGGCCTGACTCTGCGAACGCTGCAGTTATGCGTTTAGTGTTTTGTAAGTGACAGTGATCGATCGATACTGCACTTGGGTGGGCTGGGCTGGGCCGGGCGGAGGGGCAAAACGCAGGTGCTAGCAGGTATCTGGGCTGATTCCACTAACACTGCGTTTGTGGGAACCCTAAACTGCTGGGGACGCTAGTATAGATCTGATTGAATCATATATTGATCCGATCAGATACTATACCACTAAGGAAGGTATACGGTGCGTGTGTGGGTGTTAGCGCTACTGGCGCTAACCTGACGCTGCCTGGGGCTGGTGCTTGCCAGTTCACCAAAATGCTACCAAAAAAAACTGTTAGCGATCGCAGGGATCAGGCCTGACTCTGCGAACGCTGCAGTTATGCGTTTAGTGTTTTGTAACTGACAGTGATCGATCGATACTGCACTTGGGTGGGCTGGGCTGGGCCGGGCGGAGGGGC
Source organism: Lithobates septentrionalis (assembly GCA_037952835.1). Classification (NCBI taxonomy): domain Eukaryota; kingdom Metazoa; phylum Chordata; class Amphibia; order Anura; family Ranidae; genus Lithobates; species Lithobates septentrionalis. The sequence continues at coordinate 7,086,997 of JBBDGP010000593.1, read as the reverse complement.
AAAACGCAGGTGCTAGCAGGTATCTGGGCTGATCCCGCTAACACTGCGTTTTTGGGAACCCTAAACTGCTGGGGACGCTAGTATAGATCTCATCGGATCAGATATTGATCCGTTCAGATACTATACCACTAAGGGAGGCGTATGCTGCGTGCGTGGGTGTTAGCGGTACTGGCGCTAACCTGATGCTGCCTGGGGCTGGTGCTTGCCAGTTCACCAAAACACTACCAAAAAAACTGTTAGCGATCGCAGGGATCAGGCCTGACTCTGCGAACGCTGCAGTTATGCGTTTAGTGTTTTGTAAGTGACAGTGATCGATCGATACTGCACTTGGGTGAGGCGGTCCTTAAGTGGTTAAGCAACCGCAGGGCTCTGCGTCCTCTGCTGGAAACTCTGAGAGATCACCACCTTAATTACAGATATTCCCGTTCCCGTTTGCCCTATCAGTCACTCTAGATGGGGTTCCACACACCCTCAAAACCCCCGGATGAGTTACCATCATTGTGCACAGCTCTCCAATTACCACCGGTGAACCTGCCTGACTGGTACCGGGAATTCCAGTTTCCTTCAGCAGCTCACAGCCCGCCAGTCACACCACACTCCATGCCGACCAAACATGTACCCAAGAAGAGGAAATACCAGAAGCAGCAAGGAGCGGACCCTATGAGATCTTCCCAAGCCACCAGGAGTACAAGAGCTAAAGAATACACCTGAGGTAACTGAACTATGGGTTTCTCTCCCTTTCTCCAGATAAACTTCAATGCGGAAGTGTACGCCATAAGTTACAGTTTTGCCCATTACACCTCCCTGAGTATGTCCCTGTTGAATTTCCCACTGGGAGTGGGATCATTTCGGTTGTTTGGATGTTACCTAGGCGGGCACTTGAACGTTGCTCTTTGTTTCTTTAACCGCCATTTCAATTCTTCAGAGTACAATCACATGGGCTCAAGGTTCCTCTGGGCTCTCTTTTACGGCTGTTACCATCATCCCTCATAGGGGTTCACTGGTACACCGACGGAACGCATGATTGCTCTACATATATTGTTTGATAGCTTATCATTATCCATGCATTATTGATGTACCCCCTAGATGTGTGCATGCTGCCTCTATGCCCCCTCCTGGGGTTGTGCGGGATGCAGCATGTGCACATTTTCTAATATTCTTAAAGCTTGGTTGCCTTTTCTGGAATTTTTCTTTTTATATATGTTATATGTTATGCTTACATAAGTCAGTGTAAAGCCCCATACACACGATAGGACTTTGTACAAACTTTCCCTTGGATTTTTGTGCAAAGGGCGTTGCCCAAAAGTTTGTCTTGCATACAGACGACAGGACTTTTCCAGCCAACTTTCACCATATCACGTGGTTTTTCAGCCCTTTACCACCACCCTTTGGTCAACTTGTGTATTGTTGTCTGATATTGTGTCAATCACGCCACTTTTATTGGCGAGATTGACACCTTGCGAGCCGGGTTGACACTGGTGTGGGGATCCGACTTGGATCCCCGCCAATGCCAGGCACTGTGTTTGGTATGAATCTTGAGGGGGAACTACACGCCAAATTTTAAATAAAAAACCGGCATGGGTTCCCCTGCAGGGGCATACCAGGCCCTTAGGTCTGGTATGGATATTAACCACTTGCCGACCGCCTCACGCCTATATACGTGAGCAGAATGGCACGGGCAGGCAAAATCACGTACCTGATACGTGATGCCTTCCCGCGGGCGGGGGGTCCGATCGGACCCCCCCCCGGTGCCAGCGGCGGTCGGCTTTTGTCTGGCAGCGATCAAAGATGAGGGGGAGGCCATCCGATCGTGGCCCCCCCTCGCGATCGCTCCCAGCCAATGGGAAACATCCTCTGCCTCTGTATAGTACACAGAGGCAGAGGATGTTATGTCATCTCTCCTCGGCTCGGGAGTTTCCGTTCCAGCGCCGAGGGGAGAAGACATGTGAGTGAGTGCACAACACTACACAACACAGTAGAACATGCCAGGCACACTAAACACCCCGATCCCCCCCCCCAATCACCCCCCCCCCCTGTCACAAACTGACACCAAGCAGGTTTTTTTTTTTTTTTTTTTCCTGATTACTGCATAGTGTCAGTTTGTGACAGTTAGAAGTGTTAGGACAGTGAGTATTACCCCCCTGTAGGTCTAGGGTACCCCCCTAACCCACCCTAATAAAGTTTTAACCCCTTGATCACCCCCCGTCACCAGTGTCACTAAGCGATCATTTTTCTGATCGCTGTATTAGTGTCACTGGTTCCGCTAGTTAGGGACGTAAATATTTAGGTTCGCCGTCAGCGTTTTATAGCGTCAGGGACCCCCATATACTACCTAATAAATGTTTTAACCCCTTGATTGCCCCCTAGTTAACCCTTTCACCACTGATCACCGTATAAGTGTTACGGGTGACGCTGGTTAGTTCGTTTATTTTTTATAGTGTCAGGGCACCCGCCGTTTATTACCGAATAAAGGTTTAGCCCCCTGATCGCCCGGCGGTGATATGCGTCGCCCCAGGCAGCGTCAGATTAGCGTCAGTACCGCTAACACCCACGCACGCAGCATACGCCTCCCTTAGTGGTATAGTATCTGAACGGATCAATATCTGATCCGATCAGATCTATACTGGCGTCCCCAGCAGTTTAGGGTTCCCAAAAACGCGGTGTTAGCGGGATCAGCCCAGATACCTGCTAGCACCTGCGTTTTGCCCCTCCGCCCGGCCCAGCCCAGCCCACCCAAGTGCAGTATCGATCGATCACTGTCACTTACAAAACACTAAACGCATAACTGCAGCGTTCGCAGAGTCAGGCCTGATCCCTGCGATCGCTAACAGTTTTTTTGGTAGCGTTTTGGTGAACTGGCAAGCACCAGCCCCAGGCAGCGTCAGGTTAGCGCCAGTACCGCTAACACCCACGCACGCACGCACCGTACACCTCCCTTAGTGGTATAGTATCTGAACGGATCAATATCTGATCCGATCAGATCTATACTGGCGTCCCCAGCAGTTTAGGGTTCCCAAAAACGCAGTGTTAGCGGGATCAGCCCAGATACCTGCTAGCACCTGCGTTTTGCCCCTCCGCCCGGCCCAGCCCACCCAAGTGCAGTATCGATCGATCACTGTCACTTACAAAACACTAAACGCATAACAGCAGTGTTTGCAGAGTCAGGCCTGATCCCTGCGATCGCTAACAGTTTTTTTGGTAGCGTTTTGGTGAACTGGCAAGCGCCAGCGGCCTAGTACACCCCGGTCGTAATCAAACCAGCACTGCAGTAACACTTGGTGACGTGGCGAGTCCCATAAGTGCAGTTCAAGATGGTGAGGTGGCAAGCACAAGTAGTGTCCCGCTGCCACCAAAAAGACAAACACAGGCCCGTCGTGCCCATAGTGCCCTTCCTGCTGCATTCGCCAATCCTAATTGGGAACCCACCGCTTCTGCAGCACCCGTACTTCCCCCATTCACATGCCCAACCAAATGCAGTCAGCTGCATGAGAGGCATTTTTATGTCCTCCCGAGTACCCCTACCCAACAAACCCCCCCAAAAAAGATGTCGTGTCTGCAGCAAGCGCGGATATAGGCGTGACACCCGCTATTATTGTCCCTCCTGTCCTGACAATCCTGGTCTTTGCATTGGTGAATGTTTTGAACGCTACCATTCACTAGTTGAGTATTAGCGTAGGGTACAGCATTGCACAGACTAGGCACACTTTCACAGGGTCTCCCAAGATGCCATCGCATTTTGAGAGACCCGAACCTGGAACCGGTTACCGTTATAAAAGTTACAAGTTTGCAAAAAAAACACAGTTGTCGTTTTATTGTTCTCTCTCTCTCTATTCTCTCTCTATTGTTCTGCTCTTTTTTACTGTGTTATATTCTGCAATGTTTTATTGTTGTTATGTTTTATCATGTTTGCTTTTCAGGTATGCAATTTTTTATACTTTACTGTTTACTGTGCTTTATTGTTAACCATTTTTTGTCTTCAGGTACGCCATTCACGACTTTGAGTGGTTATACCAGAATGATGCCTGCAGGTTTAGGTATCATTCTTTTCAGCCAGCGGTCGGCTTTCATGTAAAAGCAATCCTAGCGGCTAATTAGCCTCTAGACTGCTTTTACAAGCAGTGGGAGGGAATGCCCCCCCCACCGTCTTCCGTGTTTTTCTCTGGCTCTCCTGTCTCAACAGGGAACCTGAGAAAGCAGCCGGTGATTCAGCCAGCTGACCATAGAGCTGATCAGAGACCAGAGTGGCTCCAAACATCTCTATGGCCTAAGAAACCGGAAGCTACGAGCATTTTATGACTTAGTTTTCGCCGGATGTAAACAGCGCCATTGGGAAATTGGGGAAGCATTTTATCACACCGATCTTGGGTTGCCAGGATAGTTCAAAACGCCCCCAAATGACCCCATTTTGGAAAGTAGACACCCCAAGCTATTTGCTGAGAGGCATGTCGAGTCCATGGAATATTTTATATTGTGACACAAGTTGCGGGAAAGAGACAAATTTTTTTTTTTTTTTTTTGCACAAAGTTGTCACTAAATGATATATTGCTCAAACATGCCATGGGGATATGTGAAATTACACCCCAAAATACATTCTGCTGCTTCTCCTGAGTACGGGGATACCACATGTGTGAGACTGTTTGAGAGCCTAGCCGCGCACGGGACCCCGAAAACCAAGCACCGCCTTCAGGCATTCTAAGGGCGTAAATTTTGGATTTCACTCTTTACTGCCTATCACAGTTTCGGAGGCCATGGAATGCCCAGGTGGCACAAACCCCCCCCAAATGACCCCATTTTGGAAAGTAGACACCCCAAGCTATTTTCTGAGAGGTATAGTGAATATTTTGCAGACCTCACTTTTTGTCACAAAGTTTTGAAAATTGAAAAAAGAAAAAAAAAAAAATTTTCTTGTCTTTCTTCATTTTCAAAAACAAATGAGAGCTGCAAAATACTCACCATGCCTCTCAGCAAATAGCTTGGGGTGTCTACTTTCCAAAATGGGGTCATTTGGGGGGGTTTTGTGCCATCTTGGCATTTTATGGCCTTCAAAACTGTGATAGGTAGTGAGGAGTGAAATCAAAAATGTATGCCCTTAGAAATCCTGAAGGCGGTGCTTGGTTTTCGGGGCCCCATACGCGACTAGGCTCCCAAAAAGTCCCACACATGTGGTATCCCCGTACTCAGGAGAAGCAGCTGAATGTATTTTGGGGTGCAATTCCACATATGCCTATGGCCTGTGCGAGCAATATATCATTTAGTGACAACTTTTTGTAAAAAAAATTTTTTGTCATTATTCAATCACTTGGGACAAAAAAAAAAAAATATTCAATGGGTTCAACATGCCTCTCAGCAATTTCCTTGGGGTGTCTACTTTCCAAAATGGGGTCATTTGGGGGGTTTTGTACTGCCCTGCCATTTTAGCACCTCAAGAAATGACATAGGCAGTCATAAATTAAAAGCTGTGTAAATTCCAGAAAATGTACCCTAGTTTGTAGACGCTATAACTTTTGCGCAAACCAATAAATATACGCTTATTGACATTTTTTTTACCAAAGACATGTGGCCGAATACATTTTGGCCTAAATGTATGACTAAAATTTAGTTTATTGGATTTTTTTTATAACAAAAAGTAGAAAATATCATTTTTTTTCAAAATTTTCGGTCTTTTTCCGTTTATAGCGCAAAAAATAAAAACGGCAGAGGTGACCAAATACCATCAAAAGAAAGCTCTATTTGTGGGAAGAAAAGGACGCAAATTTTGTTTGGGTACAGCATTGCATGACCGCGCAATTAGCAGTTAAAGCGACGCAGTGCCGAATTGTAAAAAGTGCTCTGGTCAGGAAGGGGGTAAAATCCTCCGGGGCTGAAGTGGTTAAGAGGAACCCCCTACTCCGAAAAACAGCGTGGGGGTCCCCCCAAATCCATACCAGACCCTTATCCGAGCACACAGCCCGGCCAGTCAGGAAAGGGGGTGGGGACGAGCGAGCGCCCCCCCCCCTTCCTGAGCCGTACCAGGCCGCATGCCCTCAACATGGGGGGTGGGTGCTTTGGGGGAAGGGGGCGCCCTGCGGGCCCCCCACCCCAAAGCACCTTGTCCCCATGTTGATGAGGACAAGGGCCTCTTCCCGACAACCCTGGCCTTTGGTTGTCGGGGTCTGCGGGCGGGGCGCTTATCGGAATCCGGGAGCCCCCTTTAATAAAAAACACAGTACACAGGTTTTTAAAGTAATTTATTAGGCAGCTCCGGGGTCTTCTTCCGACTTCGGGGGTCCTCTTCCGAATTTGGGGGTCTTCTTCCGACTTCGGGGGTCCTCTTCCGACTTCGGGGGTTTCTCCGGCGTCTTCTCCCGGTGTCCGCATCTTCTGCCGGCTCCACCGCTATCTTCTGGCGCTCTTTTGCTAGCAGTGGCCCGGACTTCTGGATCGTCTTCTTCCCTCTTCTCTTCCAGAGATGTTGACACGACGCTCTCTCCAGCCGGAATGCTCTCTGTGCGCTCCGCAAGGGACTTATATAGGCGGTGACCCCGGGACTGTGATGTCATAGGGGGGCGGGGTCAAAGCCTATATAAGTCCGTTGCGGAGCGCACAGAGAGCATTCCGGCTGGAAAGAGCGTCGTGTCAACAACTCTGGAAGAGAAGAGGGAAGAAGACGATCCAGAAGTCCGGACCACCGCTGGCAAAAGAGCGCCAGAAGATGCGGACACGGGGAGAAGACGACGGAGAGACCCCCGAAGTCGGAAGAAGACCCCGGAGCTGCCTAATAAATTACTTTAAAAACCTGTGTACTGTTTTTTATTGACACTTTTTCCCCTAGGTGAATGGGTAGGGGTACGATGTACCCCATACTCATTCACATAGGGTGGGGGCCTGGGATCTGGGGGCCCCCTTATTAAAGGGGGCTCCCGGATTCCGATAAGCGCCCCGCCCGCAGACCCCGACAACCAACGGCCAGGGTTGTCGGGAAGAGGCCCTTGTCCTCATCAACATGGGGGCAAGGTGCTTTTGGGTGGGGGGCCCGCAGGGTGCTCCCCTCCCCCAAAGCACCCACCCCCCATGTTGAGGGCATGCGGCTCAGGAGGGGGGGGGGGCGCTCGCTCGTCCCCACTCCCTTTCCTGACCGGCCAGGCTACGTGCTCGGATAAGGGTCTGGTATGGATTTTGGGGGGACCCCCACGCGCGAGATGTACAGTACCCTGCCGCCGAGAACCAGCGCGATCCGATCGCGCTGGAAACATTCTCGCGGCTGCGTACTGTAGTTTGTACAAAAGTCCGATGGCTTTGTGTACACACGATCGGACTTTGCTCCATCGGACTTTTGTTGCCGGAAAGTTTGTCCGTTCGCACAGCCAACAAAAGTCCGATGGAAACTTAAAAAAGTTTGTCCGATGGAGCGTACACACGGTTGGATGTTGCTCCAAAACAGCTAATTTGCATGTTTGTTGTCAAAAAGTCAGATTGTGTGTACGGCCCTTTAGACTTACTTGTAATATGTTTTAGTAGGCTGCTGGAGGGAGCCGTTTCCCATTTTTCTTTTTTTTTTTTTTTAACATCAAAGTTTATTGAAGTAAGAATAGTGCAACTATGGAGTCGTAGCTCCATCATAAAACAGAAAGAAGAAAAACATATATAGAATATATATATGAGTCAACATTGACTCTAACAGTTTGTACATTTCAATTGTTTTCCAATGTAGAGACTTGCGCCCCTGGCTAAGTGCATTTTTAGTATTGTCTCAAAGTTTTGTCTAATGTTATTTATCTGTTAAGAATAGAAAGTAGTAGGAAAAAAAAAAAAAGAAAAAAAGAAAAAAGAAAGAGTAGAAAGTAATCCATAGCATACACATAAGCAATTGGGTAATAACCCCTATATCTTATGTTGAATGTTCTTTTTCTAGATTTGGTTCAGTCATGGTAAACATTCCGATAAAGTAAATAGTAACAGTCATTCTTTATTAAGGAAGTAAATAATCTGTGATAGATCCTGCTGTGAAGTTTAAGCTCTCTAACCTGGGTTCATTAAGTTTGAGTATTTTTGAGAGTATCTAAATATAATCCAAGGATTCCATGTTTTATGGAAACGTTCAACATTTTCTCCTGCCTGGGCTATGGTCTCCTCCATCTCACGTATCTCTGAAATCTTACTGAGCCATTCTCTAATAGTTGGTATTTTTGTAGATTTCCAGTGGTGTGGGATCAGAGCTTTTGCAGCATTCAGCAAGTGTTTAGAAAGTGAATGTTTATACTTTTTAATAGTGAAATCTGTGATATGGAGGAGGCACCCGGCCGCGTCTAATGTTAATGATGTCTCAGTGATTTGGAGAATAATCTCCTTAACTTCCGACCAATAAGATTCTAGCACAGGACACTGCAACCGAATGTGTAGCAGAGTTCCTTTTTCATTATGGCAACGCCAACATGTGTCAGGATAATCTGGAAACCAAGAGTGCAGTTTTGCCGGTGTGGCATACCACTGAGTAAGCAACTTGTACGCTGTTTCCTGAGTGCTTGTACTTAGTGAGCATTTATGGGCAAAAATGCACGCTTTTCTCCATTGTTCGTCTGACAATGATATGTCTAATGCTTTCGACCAACTCTCTCTGAATCCATGGTCCTCCGCACCTGCTCCATTTTGTATCCATTTGTAAGCTAAAGAGGTCGTTTTGTGGATCGGTTCTCCTGTCTTGCAAGCCTCTTCTATGTCTGTCATTGGTCTGTTAAAGTTAGTTTTTTTCCCTGTTTGATTAAGGTAGCTTCGGCATTGAAAGTATGTCCATAAAGGTAGATCTGGAATATTATTTACTGCTTTCAGGTCAGTAAAGTCTCTAAAGTCTTGGTTGTAAAAGCAGTCCATGGCTAATAATGTTCTATTTGCATTTGTAGACCATAGGTAGTGGTTCTTAATGCCTGGTATAAAGTCAGGGTTGTCTTGTAATAGGGTGAGTGGACTTAAGTGAGAGGAGAAGTTTGTGAGATTGGTTAGTTTATGAAAGATTGCTAGAGTGGTGCCTATGAGAGGGTGGGATTTCATATCTGCCGGAAGGCTAGTCCAAGGGATCCATGGCAAGAATCTAATTGGGATTTGACTTACTACCTCTTCCAGCTCTACCCAGTCTTTAATTTTGTGATGACAGTGCCAGTCCACTATCCTTGTGATGTGTGCTGCTAAGTAATATGCACGAAAGTCTGGAATACCCATCCCTCCTTTCTCTTTAGGTTGTGTGAGTACTGTGCAGCGAATTCTGGGTTTTTTGTGGGCCCATACAAAATTTCATTTGGGTTGCGTTTAAGGCTTTAAAAAAACTTTGGGGGACCTTAATTGGTAGGTTTCTAAATAAGTACAAGACTCTTGGTAGTATAGTCATTTTGCATATAGCAATGCGTCCAAACCACGAAAAACCTTTCGCGTTCCATTTTTGGAGATCTGAGCAAATGGACTTTAATAGCGGTGTAAAATTGCGTTCATAGATTTGGGAAATCTGAGGAGTCAGCCATACTCCTAGGTATTTAAGCGCTGAATTTTCCCATTTAAAGGGGCAGTTGGATTTGATAGCTTCTATTTTATTCGTGGGGATGTTAATATTCATTGCTTCGGACTTGGAATAGTTAATTTTTAGGTTGGAGAGGTGACCAAATAAAGAGAATTCTTTTATTAGAGTAGGGAGAGAAATATGGGGGTTAGATATAGAAAATAACAGGTCATCTGCATAGGCCGCTACTTTGAACTCTTTCCCTGCTATTTTAAAACTGTTTATTGCTTTCTCTGCTACAATCCGTCTAATGAATGGTTCCAGTGTTAGAATAAATAAAATTGGCGAGAGGGGACAACCCTGTCTCGTGCCGTTTTTAATTTTCACTGTTTCTGAGAGCGAACCATTCATTTTGAGTTGTGCCGTGGGATTGTAGTAGAGGGAGGAGATCCACGTCATCATATGGTTTCCCAAGCCAATATACCTGCATGTCTCCAGCATAAAGTCCCAGGCCACTCGATCGAAGGCCTTCTCCGCATCTGTCGACAGGAGAAGGCCCTCGATGTTCTCCCTCCTGGTAGCGTGAATCAAGTTGAGCACTTTTATGACGTTGTCTCTGGTTTCTCTGCCAGGCATGAAACCTGCTTGCTCAGAAGCTATTAGGTTGTGAAGTAGAGGCCTCAACCTATTGGCTATTATTTTTTTACATCAATTTCACGTCTAGATTCAGAAGCAAAATTGGCCTATAGCTGGCGCATTCTACTGGATCTTTATTTGGCTTGGGAAGAATTGTAATGTGTGCTGCTAGGAAGTTTGGCGGGATCTCCCTGGGTTGTGACATGTAGTTCAGTGCTCTCAGCAACGGCCCAAGCAGAGTGGTCTGGAACGTTTTATAATATATGGCTGTGAAGCCGTCTGGGCCTGGGCTTTTCCCTGGTTTAAGGTCTTTGATTGTTTGTTGTAGTTCTATAGCTTCAATGGGTTTTTCTAGTAGGATTATGTCTTCTGTTGTCAGAGTAGGTAATTTGGATTCTTTAAGGTAGTTTTGAATACTTTGTTGTCTTGTTCCCTGTGTCTCGTTAGGTTTTAGTGAATCAGGCATTTTATTTAGGGCCGTGTAATATTCGTGAAAGTTGCGTGCAATATGTTTGGTGGCAATATCCATTTTTCCCTCTTTTGTTCGAATGCCTGAGATATTGTGTTGTGTTGTGTTCTTGTGGCTTTCAGGGCTCTCCCTAGAAATTTGCCTGTTTTGTTACCATGTTCGTAATAAATTTTTTTCCTGAAAAATAAAAATCTTTAAGCCCTTGTGTCATAAATCTGTTGTAGTGCCTTCCTGTTTTCTAAAAGTTCTGTTGCTGATTGTTCTGTCAATGATTGTTTATGTAAAGTTTCTAGGCTACGGATTTTCTCTGTCAATTGTTTAATTTGTTTATCCCTTTCTTTTTTACGTTGGGAACCTGCTCGAATGAGCTCACCTCTGATTGTACATTTATGGGCCTCCCAAATTGTCAGGGGGTTTACTTCAGGTGTGGTGTTGTGAGCAAAGCATTCTTTCAGTGCCTTAGCAATTTGTGGTAACCAAATTGGATCTGTCAGTAAAGCTGAGTTCAATCTCCATTGGTTGGATTTAGGGGGAGGTTCAGATAAGTTTAAAGTTGTGATGTAGGGGCGTGATCTGATAAGATTTGAATCCCTATTTTTGCTTCCGAGATCCTGTCTAGGTCTTTTTGTGTAATAAAGATGTAGTCTATTCTTGAGTATCTGTTGTGTGGAATTGAATAGAAGGTGTAATCTTTGTCATTAGGATGCAAAAATCTCCATGAGTCGACTAATTGTAGGGAATGGAGTAGTGCTTTAATCTTTTTAAGGATTTTGTATGTGATATAAGTTTTGCCGGAAGATGTATCAGTTAGAGGGTTTAACGGCACATTGAAGTCTCCTCCTAAAATAAGGCATCCTGAGCTGAAATCTCGGAGTTTGTCAAGTATGCGTTTACAAAATGTTACGTGTGCTGTGTTGGGAAAATATACATTGGCCAGAGTCATGGGAGTGCCAGAACAGTTACCCTTCAGGAATAGAAATCTACCCTCTGGGTCGACAATTTTATCTGTGACTTCAAAGGCGGCGTCTCTACTGATAAGTATAGACACTCCCTTAGATTTAGCCATGTTGTTAGTTGCATGATAGGTTTGCGTGAAAAAGGAGTCTGTCACTTTGGGGACCTTATCAGTCTGAAAGTGGCTCTCTTGTAAAAATACAAATTTGGGCTTACCTTTCTTAAGTTCTTTTAGTAGAGCAGTGCGTTTTTCAGGAATGTTTAGACCTTTTGTGTTATGAGAAATCACTGTGGGTGTACGCCCCAGGGATGAGTACGCCCTCTTGTGGATTCAAAGAGAGCCGACCGATCAAAATCTAGAAACAGAGCTTAATTACCGTTAGTATCTTAGCTGTAGACTGCGAATAATCAATACACTTTTCAGTTCCTAAAGAAGGATGAGATTTTAGAGAGAAGTAGGAGTGAGAGTAAGAGATAGAATTAGGAAAATGAGTAAGATATACTGTATTCTCCCTGGATACCAAGTAGGTCCAAGGTAAGTAATTTAAATCAGTACTACTCTGCAGGAGAAATCCCTCCCGCTAGAGAGTACTTGTTGGAAGCAGTGGATGGCTGCCCGGACTATTAGAAGTACTAATTGAAATGTAGTAATAAAACAATGTTTGTTATTAGAGCTGAAACCGGTAGCAGCCTATGTAAAAAATACTGTAGTTGTGTTAGTCAACTTAGCAGCTAAGATGCTTAACGTAGGAAACTGTGGGCTCCAATTATGAAGAGCTAAACCTGAACAAGAAAAGTAATAACCTCATCTTATGGGAGAATGACACCTTGTTGCGTGGAGACCTCGGGATCCCCTTTAAATGGGGCATGTCTCCCGCCATCTCCACGCACAGATGTGTGTGGGGAGGATTTCCACTGCGTTGTTGTTACCATTACCCCCGCATCTTCTCTAGTTTCAATATTGACCCTCTGTTTGGGATTGTCAATTTGTCTAACATTGCCAACTTACAACTACTCAAGTCTGTCATCATCTTTATGACTGTAAAGTTCCTTAGGCCTCCCCTCGTAAGTAGCATAGACCGTATGAAGTGTGGAGGTCTTAGTGTTAACCGCTCCAAGATGACTCTTCTTGATCCTTATTGGGAAAGTCCATAAGACAGATCTACAGATGGGTTGGGATCAAAGTGGGTGGTGTGTCTTTTTCATCCGAACGACTCCTAACTGGCTAGTTGGGGTTATTGTAGTGGAATGTTATAAAGCTGGCAAGGGAAACTTTGTCGTGGATAAGAGAAGCTTACGTACTGGCCAGCTGAAGTAGATCCATAATGAGGGTTCTTCAGACATCTTCCAGTCCCCTGGAAGAGTGTGGTCTGTTGTTCGGAGTTCCGGCTTGAGATCCGCCAGGGCGTGAAGATTTCATTTTTTTTAAATGCTGCTTATCTGGAGATGAAAGCGGTGACCTGGGTTGAAACTTCTCCAGAGGAGGTAGTAAGAACTCCTGATACCATTCTGGTAATTCTATGAGGTCTAATTGAAGTGCTTGGCAAAAATCCTGTAAATCCTAAGGCGATCGTAGTGTGTGTTGTCTGCCATTGTGGTTCACCAGGAGTGCAAATGGGAAGCGCCACGTGTATCGAATGTCCTTTTCTCTTAGCTTATCAAGTAGTGGTCGCAGAGCTCTGCGATTCTTCAGCGTTATCTGTGAGAGGTCATGAAAGAGCAAAATAGTCTCCCCATTAAAGATGATTTGATCGTTTCTGCGTGCTCTGCGCATAATGTCCTCTTTTAGAGAAAAGTTTTGCAAACAGCAAATGATATCCCGGGGCGGCATGTTATCAGGGCCTCTAGCTCTGAGTGCTCTGTGAGCTCTCACAAATTCTATGACTGTGTCTTCTGGTCTGTCTAGCAGGCTGTTAAAGACCCTTTGCAAAGCTGGGAGTATTTGTTCAGCTTCCACCGTTTCAGGGATCCCCCTCACACTTATATTGTTCCTCCTTCCCCTGTTATCCAAATCTTCTAAATGTTTATTTATTTCTATAAGGTGTTGGGCTTGAGTGGAGGTTACTCTCTCTAGGCGATGAATTGCTTTGTTTCTGCCTCTGACTGCAGCTTCTGCAGTGGCCATCTTGTCTGTGAGCACAATCATGCTGGACTTTAGGTCTGTGATTGCTGCAGAGAAGGTAGCTTTAATGTCGGCTGCAAAGCCTGACATGCCAGCATAGGTGAGTGGTAGATCGGGGTGAGGGGTGATCCTACCAGTGTCGTCTGCCGTGGATTGAGAATCCTCGCTGAAATCGTCCTCCACACGCGGCGTCGCCATCTTGGATTCCGGCTTGCTGATCCGCTCCGCCGGGAGATTTCGTAGTAAATCCGATATGTTCCTTCCTTTATACGCGGCCGCTAAACGGCGAGATCTTGTGCGGGGTGTCCCCAGATTCCTCCTGCTCATTATTAAGTGCTGTCGGTGCTAAGAGACGGGCTCAGGCCGCTGTTTCACCGGAGCTCCTGTATTAAGCGTCCATCTCTGCCGCGCACCAAGCCACGCCCCTTCCCATTTTTCATATCGACAAAATACCTGACTTCCTAATTAATCCGCCAGCTTCTCCCACGTACCCCACACTGTGCCCTACCTTCGGTGCCTTCACAGTGTTTTTCTCCTTTTGCCCAGTTTCTCTCCCTTTTTTTACCACCCGTTTGGCCCTAAGGTAGGCACAACTAGAAGAGCCCCTCTACAGCTAGTAGACGTGTGCTCGTTGTTACATTTGTACTTAATCCTCCTGTTTATTCAGGGGACCCCCCCGCCCCATTCCTTCCCTTCCGTCCCCCCCCCCTTTTTTTTTTTTTTGAGTAAAGGTCCTTGTTATCCTGCTTACACTCAATTGAGCAGGAATGGCATACTCTTCTCTAGGCAGATGCCCCACGCCAATTTCACACAATCTTAGGGGCCTTAACATACCAGAAAGACGGATATCCCTTTTAAGGGAACTGAAAAAGGCACAACCTGAGGCACGCTTTCACACTCAATCAGTGCCAAGACCGCTTGACAGACATTTTCCAGAGGTGTTCCATGCGCCAAACCCAGATCATAAATCTAAGGGAGTGTCGATTTTGTTGCATAAACATGCAAACTTTAAGGTGACCCAGCAATATGCAGACCCCCAGGGACGATTTTTATTCCTGAAGGGGAAGACTTGGCATAATAGACAGATTACAATTGCAAATGCCTATTTTCCTAACTCGGGACATCTAGCATTTTGCCGTCGCCTGGTGGATGAACTAAAAAGCTTTGCCACTGGATGCATCATACTGGGAGGGGATTTTAATATCCCTCTGCTTCCTCTGCAGGATACCTCCAATGGCAAATCTAGTATCTCGTATTCTATTTTACAGAAAATTAAGACCCTGCTGAACTCTGACCTTGGCTGATGCTTGGCACCTGGTACACCCAACAGGTAAAGACTTTACATATTACTCATCTTTACATAAAAAACACTCACGTATTGATTATATATTCATCACTCAACGTGACCTACCCCTGCTATACGCAGCCAACATAGGCCAACATAGGCATACAAACATTCTCGGACCATTGCCCGGTGTCGATCACCCTGACACAGACTGACAAACCTCACAAAACGTGTAGCTGGCGACTGAACCCTGACCCCACCACCTGTCCACAAATTGCCGCAGCACTTAAAATGTATTTCCAACTTAATGAAACAGATGACATGTCACCCATGACAATTTGGGAAGCTCATAAGTGCGTCATACGTGGCGAACTTATCCGCTTAGGCACCCATAAGAAAAAGGAGGCCAACTAAGACATTGCGTCGCTGGCAGAAAAAATTGCGTTATTAGAAACCCAACATAAGCAATCTGGCGCAGAAGCCGCCTCTTTGGAATTGCTAGAAACTAGGGAACGATTGAACTCCTTGCTCAATCTTAAAGCGAAACACATTCTTTATTTTAGGAAAGGCTTCTATTATGAACAGAGACAAATGTGGCAAATTTCTAGCAAAAGCTCTCAAAGAAATAACCCACGCTCAATCTATTTTATCCATTAAAAACTCAGAAGGTCAAGCACTACACAAAATGGATCAAATTGCATCACAATTTCACACCTTCTATACGAAGCTCTATAATCTGCCCTCACACCACAAACCCCCAGATTTTCAGGGCACTAGAGAACACATTTTGCGTAATTATATTGAAGAGAGCGGAATGCCCACTTTAACCCTGTCTGAGTATGAATCTTTAGAATCACCTATCACAGAGGACAAGCTTTTATTGGCTATTAAGGTTCTCAAAACGGGTAAGAGCCCGGGCCCTAACGGGTTTACGGCCCATTATTATAAAACCTTTACTGACATCTTAAAGGCTCCCCTCCTCCGTGCCCTTAATTACCTCAAGACCTCACCATCCACATCAAATACGTTCACGTCGGCACATGTCGCATTGCTTCCCAAACCGGCTAAAGATCCCACGGACTGTTCAAGCTATAGGCCAATCTTGCTATTGAACCTGGAACTAAAACTTCTGGCCAAAATTCTGGCCACTAGGATGACATCTTTTCTCCCAAATCTTATTGGGCCAGAACAGGTGGGATTCATGCCGGGAAGGGAAGCACGTGACAATGTCATAAAGACACTCAACCTGATCCATTGCGCACACACAAAGAGAATCGAAGGCCTTCTCCTGTCAACTGACGCGGAGAAGGCCTTCGACCGTGTGGCTTGGGACTATTTGCTACCTGCAGACACATTGGCCTCGGATCGCACATGATAGCATGGATAGTGGCTTTATATCACAAACCACAGGCGCGGCTTAAAATAAATGGTACCCTCTCGGAGGCAGTAGATATCAACAGTGGCACGAGGCAGGGTTGCCCCCTATCCCCTCTTTTGTTTATTTTGTCCTTAGAGCCCTTTATTCGTTTAATTAATGCAAACCCAGACATAAGAGGCTTCCAGATAAGTGACCGCACCTATAAAGTAGCTGCATATGCAGACAATATTCTATTCTCGCTTTCACAGCCACTTGTTTCAATCCCGAACTTGATAAAGGCCTTTAAACTTTTTGGCTACGTATCCAATATGAAAATAAATTACACCAAGTCGAAAGCCCTCAACCTTACGCTACCACCTGACCTACTAGCCAGAGCACATACCTCTAGCTCGTTTAAGTGGGTACCTTTATCCATCACGTATTTGGGAATAAAACTTACGGGCAACCTAGTAGACATCTATAACGCTACTTTTCCTCCATTGTTAAACAACTTACAAACGGAGCTTAAGGGTTGGACATCTAAACCCTTTTCATGGTTTGGCAGGGCTGCCATACTTAAGATGGTAATACTGCCTAGAATTCAATACCATTTCCATACCCTGCCCATACCAATCCCCTGTCAATTTTTTAAACGACTCCAGGCTATCATGCGCACCTTTATCTGGATGGGGTTTATAAACCACACATAAAACTTTATACCCTTACAAAATCAAAGGAGGGGAGGGTATAGGACTCCCTGACTTCAAACTTTACCACTTTGGGATACACTTAGCCAGAATCCTGGATTGGAATTGCCATAGGGGGCAGAAAGACTGGGTCACCTTGGAGGATGGCATCGTCTACACTGCACCTGAGATTCATTCCCTGGAAGAAACTGCCACACAATTTGCAACATCAGCCACTTGTAGGAGCGACATTGAAAACATTCCACGCGATGACAAGGCGCTACAAACTGTCTTCATCCCCAGGCCCCCTCACACCCATCATCCAGATTTCCCACCCGGGATGGATTTACGATTATCCTTAACCTCTGACCAACAAGTGCCCCTTTTAATAACACACTGTGTTGACGCTAACAAGCTAAAACCCTTTGCCTCTCTGAAGCAAGACTTGAGCTCCCAAAACTATTTCTCATACTGGACTTATCGCCAAGTACACAACTATACTGTATTCACACTTCTCCGGCCAAACAGCTAATCAGACACACCACCCCCTTTGAACAGGTCTGCCTCTCTGGAACCCCGGTAGCCAAATCTACCTCCCTGATGTACTCTTGGCTTCAGGGGGACGGAGGTGGGGAGACCCATGGAGCATGAGCACAGTGGGAAAAAAACAATGGCGACAAGCCTTAATTTTTGCACACAAATGTTCCATTGGAACAAGATTGCAAGAAATGTCATAATCTATTAACACATTGGTACGCCACACTGGTTAAGGTAAAAAAGTGGTACCCACTGTCTTATGACTTGTTGGAGATGTGAGCAAGCTCAGGGCATGTTACTACACATCTGGTGGGACTGTCCCCTACTAAGGCCCTTCTGGAATAAGGTTTGTGAACTGATTAAACTCATCACAGCATCAAAAACCCTCTCACACACACATGTGCTGCATATTGCGGATTTCTCCATGAGACGTTACAAAAAGTCTTTGACAAGACACTTGCTGAATGCAGCAAAAAGCCCGATTCCCAGGCACTGGAAATCGAAGGACATTCCTTCCATCTCCGAATGGCTTAATACCATAGGAGAAATTTATCACATGGAGAAAACAGTAGCCATTGCTAGGGAATCCTTTGAGAAATTTAACAAACTATGGTCTCCCTCGGTGGTGTTTCGGTATTCTGACCAATATTTACAACTTGATACTGGTTGAAACCATCATTGTAGCTTGGATCACTACTCTTTACCACCTCTAGTAGGTTGGAACACTGATTGAAAGTTCACCACTGTAGAAGATTGATGTCATTGTTTCTTTTATAGGCACTAAAGATTTTCATATTCGCTCTATTGACAAATCCGTCATTAGGCTCTCTTACCAAGGACCTTTTATCAACGACCCTTAATCCCCCCCCCCCTTTTTTATGTATAGCTCATCGTACTGGCCCAGGGCCCAGATAAGCCAACAAGACTAAAAGTATTAGATCGCATGCCTTGCTGTGATCCAAGGCCAGGGTCCGGCTAGAGACTAGCTATCATTTTATGTATATGTTTATTTTTTTTTTTGTTTTGCTTTCCTTTCTTGTCTTGAAAAGTTCATGACTGTTTATGCTCAATGTACTGATCTACTGTACTCACGTACACTTTGAACTCTGTAAACCATCTTTTCCGTAATAAAAAATTTTGAGAGAAAAAAAAAAAAAATTACACCCCCTTAATAATCTTCTGCTGTTTTTTTTCACCCTCTAACAGTAGGGTTCACATCTATGCGTTGTTGCGGGCTGCGTTTGCACAAAATAAATTCGCTGCCGTGCCTGTGTTGAAGCAAAAAGGGTGCATGCACCGTTTCAAAAACACGGCCGCAGGGAAATCACGTGGTCTTTGACCACGTGATTTCCCTGTGGTTCCTGCACATGTACTGTGATGCCATTCAGAATGGATGGCAGCCCTGTGCATTTTCACTGTGGGTGGTGGCGGGTATTGCTGCAATTACCACAGCCACACGCAGAAGTATGAACCTAGGCTTAGGCATTTGTGTCGAGGACCATGTACATCCCTTGCCACAGAGACATGCGATAAGTCAGCACACTCTCAATGGCAGCCTTATAGAAGCTAAGAAGGATTGGCTCAGAAAAGCCTGCCCGACAGAGCTTTCTCAAGAAGTATACTCTTTCATGAGCTTTGCCCACCAGATGGGATATGTGCCCTGTCAATGACAGATCCTCCCTTATTATTGTTCCCAAGAAACGGAACGGATGTACCCTCTCAACACCCCATCGATCACAACTGGCTCATAGCTGGTCTCCTAAACTCTCCTTTGTCTTATCCACATTTAGCTCTAAATTATTATCTTTGCACCAACCCACAATGTTTTCCTATTTCCTGCCGATGTGCAGCCTCGTCACCTTCCCTTATTCTCCCAACTAATGTGGTGTCATCTGCAAATTTTAGAGCAGCATTCACCTCAAAGTGAGACACAAATCATACTGTAAGTATATAATGTAAACAAAAATTGCAAGTTAGACTTACCGGTAACTTGTTTTCCAATAGGCTTTCAGGACAGCACCCGAGAGATCATGGCTCCTCCTCCCACAGGAAACACCTCATCAATTAAGTTTTTAATTGGAATCCTCCACGTTGCCTCATCAGTTGTTTGTAGAGAACTCCAGCCCCAGCTGCAACACATAAGCGACAGTTATATCATAGTATTACAGCATTAGCATAAACAAAGGGCGGGTTACTGCTGTCCTGAAAGCCTATTGGAAAACAAGTTACCGGTAAGTCTAACTTGCAATTTTCCAAAACGTCTTTCAGGACAGCACCCGAGAGGATAATCGAGACTTACTCCATTTAGGGTGGGACAACAGCCTGTAAGACTTTCCTTCCAAAAGCCTGGTCCCCAGCCGTCATGAGGTCTAACCTATAATGACGGGCAAAGGTTGTCAGACTTGTCCAAGTAGCTGCCTTACAGATTTGTTCGGGGGTGGCGCCAGCCTTTTCTGCCCAACTCACCGCCGAAGCTCTTGTAGAATGAGCCCGGACATTTAATGGACTCTCTTGACCTGTAAGGGAATAGGCTTCTGAGATAGCCATTCTTAACCATCTGGCAATGGTTCCTCTAGAAGCTTGTCTTCCTTTTTTATTACCGGAAAATAAAACAAACAGAGCATCTGAACATCTAAAGTCTTTAGTGTTTTCCAAGTAACTCAAGACTGCTCTTTTAACATCCAGGGTATGGAATTCTTCTTCCTTCTTACCCGATGGATTAGAACAAAAGGTAGGAAGTATTATTTCCTGAGTTCGATTCTGGATCGAAGCGACCTTCGGCAAAAAATTAGGATCCGTCTTCAGAACAATTCGGTCTGAAAAAATGGAAAAGAAAGGTTCCCTGATTGATAAGGCTTGCAGCTCATTGACTCTTCGAGCTGTTGTAACAGCCACTAAAAACACTGTTTTCAAAGTAATTAATTTCAGGGAGGCTAAATTAATAGGTTCAAAAGGTTCCTTGGTCAGGGCCTGTAGAACAACCGATAAGTCCCATGCTGGACAGCTTTTGATTACCACTGGTCTGGACCGGGTAAGAGCTTTGAAGAATCTTATTACTAGGGGTTCCGATGAAATGGGTTTTTCCAGGAATACCCCCAGCGCAGCAACTTGAACTTTGAGGGTGCTGACCGCTAAGCCCTTGTCCGCCCCTTCTTGCAGAAACTCGAGAACAGAAGAAATTTGTTTTGGAGATCTGTCAGATGCTGTGCACCAGGAGTTGAAGGTTTTCCAGACTTTGGAATAGATTGCTCTTGTAACCTTCTTTCTACTGGATAGGAGGGTAGCTACCAACCTATCCGAGAAACCTTTCCTCTTCAAGAGCTGTTCCTCAGTAGCCAGGCCGTGAGCTTTAGTTTTGCTACTTCCTGGTGAAACAGAGGACCTTGTAACAGAAGGTCTTTTCTTAACGGAAGGTGCCAGTAAGGTTCTTGTTGCATCTGAAGAAGGGATGAAAACCAAGGCCTGTTTGGCCAGAAAGGAGTGATGAGGATCACTGTTGTCTCCTCCTTCCTGATTTTTGCTATGACCCGAGGGATAAGCTGAAACGGGGGGAATGCGTAGCAGAGGTGAAATTTCCAATCTTGTGCCAGAGCATCCACTCCCAGTGATGCCTCGTTCCTGTTCAGGGAGAAGAAGCGAGACATTTGCGAGTTTTCCTGGGTGGCAAAGAGATCCACTCTTGGGCGCCCCCATTTCTGCACTATTAACTGGAAGACTTCTGGATTCAATTGCCACTCTGCCTCTAAAATCTGGTTCCTGCTTAGGAAGTCCGCTACTCTGTTTAGGGTCCCTTTTAAATGGACCGCGGATAAGGATAGAGTATGGAGCTCTGCCCAACTCAGAATGCCTTTTGCCAGGCTCTGCAGAACTTTGCTTCTGGTTCCCCCCTGTCTGTTTATGTAAGCCACCGCCGTGGCGTTGTCTGACAGGATCTGAGTATGTTGCCCCTGGACTTCTTTCGCAAAGGTCAGTAAGGCCATTTCTATAGCTTTTAGTTCCCTCCAATTTGAGGACCTCAGCGCATCTCTTGTGTCCCACGAGCCCTGGGCCCACCGGCTGCTCATATGAGCCCCCCAACCCCAGGAACTGGCATCTGTTGTCAACCTCACCTGAGTTGGGAAGGACCATAACAGCCCCTTTGAGTACCTTGTCTGGTTCTTCCACCACCACAGACTTCTTTTTACTGAAGTAGGGATCTTCACTAATGAATCTAGTGAATCCTGCTGGTGATTCCAGGTTTTTAACAGGAAACTTTGCAGAGGTCTGAAATGGAGCTTTGCCCACTGGATGGCCGGAATGGAAGAGGTCAGGGTTCCCAATGCTGAGATAACCTTCCTGATGGACAGAACTTGATTGGACTGTAGCAATGACACCACTTGTACCAACTTTTTCTGTTTTTCCTCTGGAAGAAAAATTTTTTGTTCTAAAGAGTTGATACGGAAACCCAGGAATAACACTTCCTGTGAGGGAATCAGATTTGATTTTTGAAGGTTTAAAATCCACCCTATGGATTCTAGGTGAACACGGGCTCTGAGCAAGTTTTCTTGAAGACCTTCTCTGGTCTGGGCAAAAAACAGCAGGTCGTCCAGATAAGGAATAACTGAGATCCCCTCTAGACGCAGAGGCGCCAGAGCTTCGGCCATTATTTTCGTGAAGACCCTTGGGGATGATGACAGACCAAACGGGAGTGCTCTGAATTGCAGATGTACCACCTTCTTCCCTTCTTTCAGTGCTAACCTCAGATATTTCTGCGACCTGGCGGCAATAGGAATGTGGAGGTAGGCATCTTGTAAATCTATTGATGCCATATAGCACCCTTGATACAGGAGGTTTCTTACTGAAAATATTGAATCCATCCGAAACCTCCTGTATTCTACTGATTTGTTCAGCATTTTGAGATTCAGGATAAGACGGAACTTTCCTGAAGGTTTCTGAACCAGAAAGACATGTGAGTAGAACCCCTGGAAGAACTCCCCCGCTGGGACCGGAACAATGACTCTCTGATTTTTCAGTTCCTGAATTAGGGACTTCATGGCGAGAGCCTTGACTGCGTCCCTTGGGACGTTTGTCACCAGGAATCTTCTTGGAGGTTCTTCCGTAAATTCTATCACATACCCCTGGGAGAGCATATTTACAACAAATTGATTTGAGGAAATGGCTCTCCACCGAGGAAGAAACTCCTGGAGTCTTCCCCCGACCATGACGGAGTCATTGTGGTTTTGCGGAGGCCGCAGGAGGATTGAAGAGCACTCCACCCCTACCTTTGGGCTTCTGAGAAGACCATGACTTCCTCTTGCCCTGCGTTTTTCCTTCCTGCTGACCTTTTTGGGGCCGAAAGAAACGCTTACGGGTTTGCACCTGTTTCTTCTTAACCGGAAACGACTTTTTCTTATCTGCCGTGCGGTCAAGAATGGATTCTAGCTCTGAACCGAATAGCAGATCACCTGCAAACGGAATACCACACAGTCTATTTTTAGATGCAGCATCCCCTGGCCACGTCTTCAGCCATAAGGCCCTTCTGGCAGAATTTGTTAAAGCTGCTGACCTTGCTGACATGTGGATAGATTCCGCAGATGCATCCGCAATATATGATATTGCTGCAGACAGGGTTGAAAAAGAGTCTAGAATCTCCTGTTTTGAGGAATCTGCTATGACATGGGCTTTCAACTGGTTAACCCAGTGATCTAAGTTCCTTGCCACACAGGTTGTTGCCATTGCTGGTTTCAGATTGTGCATTACTGATTGCCAGGTTCTTTTAAGAAGCAGGTCCATCCTTTTGTCCATGGGCTCCTTCAGAGTGCCCATATCCTCAAAGGCGAGGTCCGTAGACTTATGCCGCGTACACACGGTCGTACTTTTCGTCTACAAAAGTCCAACGGACGCTGACGGACTAAAGCTGGCTGGTAATCCGATCGTGTGTGGGCTTCTCCGGACTTTCAACGTACTTTTTTAGCCTCAAATCCGACGTACTTTAGATTTGAAACATGCTTCAAATCTTTACTTCGTAACTACGACGGACCCCGAAATCCGCTCGTCTGTGTGCTAGTCCGACGGACAAAAAGCCACGCTAGGGCAGCTATTGGCTACTGGCTATGAACTTCCTTATTTTAGTCCGGTGTACGTCATCACGTAAGAATTCGACGGACTTTTGTGTGGTCGTGTGTAGGCAAGTCCGTTCGTTAGAAAGTATGCCGCAAGTCCGCCGAAAGTCTGCCGGAAGTCTGTCGGACAGGCTGTCTGACTTTTGTAGACGAAAAGTCCGACCGTGTGTACGCGGCATTAGAGACCTGAGAAAAGGCAGAGTCCAATTTTGGAACCTTATTCCATATAGAATCTGGATTTTCTTCAAATGGAAATCTTTTCTTGTGAGCCCGGGAAAAGAAAGGCTTTTTCTCAGGTTCCAGCCACTCTTTTTTAATCATATCAGTGATAATTGAATGGACTGGGAAAGAACGGCCTTTTGAATCTCCTAAACCAGCATACATGCGGTCATGCAGGGAGAGTTCCTTCTTTTCCTCTTCTATCCCCAAAGTGGCATGGATTACTTTCAGAAGTCCTCCCACCTCTTCTAGCGACAATTTTTATTTAGAAGCGGCATCTGATTCATTTTCCTCCTCCTCAGAATCTGTATCATCTGGAGCGAGGGAAACGGACCCTTGAGAAGCGTCCTGGGATATCGGACCCCCAAAAATTATTTGAGAACCACTCTGGGGTTCTGAAGATGGCTGCGGAACCAGAGGATCCCTAGAGGGACCCGGCTCCTCTCTTAGGTTTGACCTAAAAGCTTGAAAAGGTGGCCCGGAGCTCATCCTTTATTGTTGACACCAAGTCGCCACAAACGGATGGAGTCTCCTCTCTGACCAAATTTGTAATGCACTCTGCACAAAGCGTTTTGGTCCAAGCATCGCTTAGTTTTTCTTTGCAGACAGGGCACCTTTTCTTGACTGGTTGGGCAGAACCTTTGGCCTGGACAAACAGAAAAGAGACATGGAACCACGCTTAAAAGGCTGTACTACAGCGCAAATAAAACACCCAGGTGCACTAAGGAAGAAACATCTCATTTTCCATGTGCCCAGCAAGCCACCACCACCTAATCCCCTGTTGTAGGGCAGATACACTAAATCCAGCCACTACAACATACCTTCTGAAGAGGGGTGGGGGGGAAGGGGTGGAAAAGGGTGAGTAATCCCCCCACAGGAGAAAACGGCCCAGGGTAATAGAGGACACAGTCCCTTACCTTAGCCTTGCTGGCGCCTTGGCCCCTTATCCGCTGCATCGCTATCCATAGCTGTCTGCGGTGCGTGGTGAAACGACCGGTTCCAGATTCGAAAACGCCGCTGCGCTGACCTGGAACCAGAAATAAAGGCGCCAGGTGACCCTGCCCTCTCCCACTGCGCTTTGCACCCGGAAATGACGCACGCGCCGACCCGGAAGTGCTGCCTCCTCCCTTACAGGATGTGGCTGAAGCGCTCTTCTGCCACCAGCAACATGGCGGCCGCCACCGCTCACCCCTCATGTAGAAGGGAACATAGGACGGCCGCCCGTTAGGCCAAAAAAAATTTGGAGGCAGCACCCCCGGACGTACAGGCTCTCCCCGAGCACGGAAGAGGGAGAGGGAGCCCACGGGACCGTCCATATAAGAGGCAAGTGGGAGGCTCACTCTCCTAGCCTAAAAAAAGACTTAACAGGTGAGAACCTGTGTCTCCCAGGATAAACCTGAGAGATCATGGCTCCCACCAGAGGTGTTCCTCCAGCTGGAGGAAACACAAAAAACTGATGAGGCAACGTGGAGGATTCCAATTTAAAGACTTAATTGATGAGGTGTTTCCTGTGGGAGGAGGAGCCATGATCTCTCGAGTGCTGTCCTGAAAGACGTTTTGGAAAAAGGGGGTTAGTAAACATGCCTGTGCCACCCCTGTACTAAGGGACAGCATCCATGAGCGGCAACTACCAATCCTTACCCTCTGCTGCTTATCAGCCAGGAAATCCAAAATCCAGTTCCAAAGGGTTGGGCTTAACCCCAGCTAATTTAACTTTTTGCAACATACCTAAACCCAATTAAAATATTGCAGCTTACCATGCCTTACATGTGGTTGCAGCATTAGATTTCCTTTTTATGTTAGGCTAAATAAGTTTATTAAGAGCATACTTCTATTTTATACAACTACAGAAAAATATCTGATGATCCTATACAGAATTTGTGCCCTTGTAACTTCCTTGGGACCAAACTGAAATCTCAAAACATTGTAATCAGTCCTCTTAGCCACCTTTTAAAATGTAGCCAAACTGAGATATCAGCCTAGGGTGACAATGTTGCACCACTATAGATACATTACAATAGATGAGCTTTGTCAAGCCAGGACAGGAAGTAAGTTAACGGCAGATTCACTAGGTGAAAATATGGGAAAAACAAAAACCAATAGAGCCATCACAACTAAGGACTGGTAAGATGAAATGTATCACGTTTTTGTTTTTTGATTCAGGTACGTTTTAGGTTTGCTTTGTTAAACAGATTAAATGTTTCTGTGTTTCCGCATAAGGGGGCTATGTGTTAGCCCTAAAAAAATAAAAAAAATAAAAAATAAAAAAAAAAAAACACACACACACACACACACACACACACACACACACACAGTTTCAGTAAAGCTCAACATTACACTCCATTGTCTATTTTCATACTAACTATCCATAGCGATATTAGCTGGTTTAACTATTGTCAAAATACATTTTACTGCCTGGTAAGTACAGTTTGACTATACTCAGGTACCTGTTTTGTAATGCCTACTGCCTCAGGTTAGAAAAATAATGGAGGGGCAATGAGGGACCTAGGGTGGAATTTTCTTTAATGTGTAAATAAAATGGGGGCAGATTTCAATAGTTCATTGCAGTATTCATTAGTGTAGCACTGTTCCCTTTCCATGTGTCATTGTATTTATTTATTGCCCACATATCATATTTATTCAAAACCAAGGACTATTACTCTAGAACAGCCTCTCTCAAACATGGTTCTATGGAGCCCTAGAGTTCCTCCAGAGGTTGTTAGGGATTCTTTGTTCCTTAAGCAATCTGCTTCTCAGATAAGTAACCACTGACATAAAAGTGTAACTAAACCCATATTCTTACCGGTTTCAGAACAGTTACATTCCCGGCATGCCAGGAATGCCATGGGTCACATTTACTTGTACTTTCAACCCGTCAACCCATCAACTGAGCACTCGTGCAGCACCCATGGCAGTTACAGATCAGACAGAGGCAAAGATGGCAGCTTCCTTGGGTGAAAAGGATAGGAGGGTTTAGGGTTTAGTTCTAGTTTAATTATCTTTTTTACCCTCTGAAAGGGGGGGGTTCATTTTCTCATTGACCACCAATGTAAGGGGTATTATCCCCACTGAGCACCAATGTAAGCATTTTTAATTCTGATAACCAGTATAAAGATGCTCTCCTCTTAATGTAAACCAATTTAATAACGTCCTTCTCCCATTCACCACCAATGTAAGAGAGCATTTCTCCACTGACCAGGAACATTTTAATAGCAACCAATTAGGGGAGCACTACATTGATCAATTTAGGGGCATTTTTCCACTGACCACCTAAGTAATACCTGAAAGTTATTTTAATGGTTCCTCTGTGTTAAAAAAGGTTGAGAAAGACTCCTTTAGATAATTGACATACATTTTTTCCTTAGTGTATATAAAGCATTGCTAAAAGGTCGTTGACTGAGACTGAAGCAATTGTTGGTGAAACTTGAATAGGTGAAACATGGATAAGAAGACCATAATGATAAATAAAACCCATACAAATTTTTTCTTCAACATTTTATTTATTAACATAGAATGGACTTTGTGACATTAAAATCCCATTGATTTACAATATTTACCAGGGCACAGATCCTTAGAAACCGCTTTTATTCCTTAGACACCAACTAGAACCACAAATCGCATAGAAGGTAATGAAAAGTCAGATGTCCTGAATATCTGTATTAGAAATGTAGAGTCTTTGGCTACTTTATAACCTCTCAAGTGCTTTTCATTGGTAAAATTAAGGCATGGTGTGATTGCACTTTCATTGGCTGCGAAACTACAACATGTTTCAGATTGGTCATGTACATATTTACTGGATAGTTTACTGATCTGTAAAATTTGCTTTCCTTTTCTCCACGAATGCAGTCATTCCTTCTTTTCGGTCATCCTGAAAAACAAATCACATTCGATGTTCAGTTTATTACTCGAGTCAATTCACAATTAGAAAATAAGAACATCGTGAAACACCTTACCGTAGCAAATGTGGAATGGAAAAGTCGTTTCTCAAGACGGTTTCCTTCGGACAATGACAATTCAAATGCTGTAGAAACAGGCACCTAATAAGTCTAGCATAGTTATTAGGCAATAATGATATATAGACATTTTTAACTTGGCCCTAAAGCAGAACTCTAGCCAAAAAAATTAAGAGTCCATTAAAAGATGAAACAAGACAACTCACCTACAAATCCCAGAGATGTTCTTAGTTTTCCAGATCATTTAACCCAGTTTCTCTGAGCATAGGCTGTCATGAACCCAACCCCTTGAGCAGTACCATCTTGCAGCTTGGGCTCAGAGCATAACTGTCCTCTAGTAAAAGCACTCTACCAGCTTCTAAGTCTTTTCTCTATACCACATTTTAGGAGCACTGGGAAGAAACCTAAGGTTAGCCTTGCTCTTAGGGCTGCCGACTTACACCAAAACACAGTGCAGGAAAGTAGCATTCCGTGCGTGAGCATGTGGTGAATGCGTTGCCTTTGCGATCTGCATGTGGGTGCCAATGTACTTCTAATGGCAACTCAAGAGCAGATCTCAAATGCAGCGTGTTTGCAGGCACCAGATCACATTGTACTGCAGTACCATGAGGTTTGAAGTAGTAGTGCTTGCACTGTTTTATCCATGTTTCAGTGCGATTTGCAGTCCATTCAAATGAACGAGCTGTCAAAATTGTACCGCACAGGATCACACACGTTCTGGTGTGAACCAGCTGTCAATGTAGTTTCATCCAGCGAAAGATTCTACCACACATACTGCTCAAGTCCCTAAGTAGCTGACTTATTTTTCTATGCAAGTATTATAAAGAACATCCAAAGAGAAAAAAAAAAAAAAAAAAAAAAAAAAAAAAAATAGACATATCATCCCAATAGAAGGGCAGGGATTCAAAATACAAATTTCTTTGACCTTTGACGGAGTTGTCCTTTAAGTTTTCCCTTCATTCTTTAGTAAAATGTGGCTCCCGAGTTCCTTACCTTTGCCTTTTCAGAAAGAATTAACAACTGTGTCTAGCTTTACTGCACATGTACGAAGCTTTCTCCATTCCTTTCTATGGACAGTCCAAAATATTGGCGACACTGCTTCTTTCTAAATTTAATATATAAAACTTTCCCACCCCTGCATGAATCTATATATTTTGCAGAGAATTAGTACAGCAACAGTTCATAAAATATTAACTTGCATCTACCTTTTTGTTAGCACAGCTAGGACAATACAGACTTGTAACATAGAATGTTTTTTCCCTCACCCCCATTGACAGCCTCTTTGGCCATAGCCACAATGAGTTTAGAATGCCCAGCTATCTTTTCAGCACAGCCGATAGCCTCTTCAACAACTTTATCTGCTGGGAACACTTTGCTGACAAGTCCTGCAAGTACAAGTAGTAAACATACATTTTGTTAGTTTAATCTCTAAGGAAGGAAAAAATATAAAATATATATACATACACACACATACTGCAAGTTCAACCTACAGTATACTGGGTATACTGATAATACATTTTCCATCATCTAACCTACTTTGCAGGGCACGGACAACCAAAATGAATTTGGCAGATCTAGGTCCCCTCTACTGAATTCTCCTGAAGAATAAATAAAAAATTCAATAGTGGGTGTGCGATGCTAAGCATAAAATGGAGCTAAGCCATTTACAGTCTGCAATTGTAACTCCCAAAAAAGATCTTTCAGATCTGTGAAAACCCAATTAGATGCATCGCAGTCTGTTAAATAATATTGGGCTGCCATGACATAACCTGAGTAAAGATACTCTATTACAAGTTGTTTGTTCTCCTGTTCATAAGCTGATGCACATATCTGACACATGTAAACTATTTGTACTTCCATGTACAGACAATTATTCTACCAAATGACATGGTTTCTGTGAATACAGATAAGGGTAAAAAAGTAAAAATGATTCAGGGCAAGTTCTTACAAATTACAGTATTTTGTTTTCTACCTCTGGTAATTCTCCTTCTAAAAAGTATTTTAGTATAGGTAAAAAGAAATGATCCTTCTACAAAGTATTTAGCATAGCCAAAAATCACAAGGAAATGAAAACCTGCTTGCTTGGCGTCATTAGCAGATATGCGATCACCAGTAAGAACAATCTCCATGGCCAGAGATTTCCCAACAGCTCTTGTTAGCCTCTGAGTACCACCTGCCCCTATGTTAAAAAAAAAAAATAAAAAAAAAATTAATAACAATATTGGGAGATGACAAAATATGAATAGCAGAATTTTCTAGTAAGCATTGTATTACAGGTATGAAAACACAGGAGAAAATATATGCTTTCTCGGCAAGTCATCTTGTTTGATACGATTGCTTTTTATTTAAAATGATCTGTCTATTTTCTCTGCACTTTAACTACTTCACCTCCAAAAGTTTTACCCCCTTCATGACCAGGCCATTTTGTGCTATTCAGCACTGCGTTACTTTAATTGGCAATTGTAGGTCATGCAACACTGTACTCAAATTTAGATTAATTTTTCACACAAACATTGCTTACTTTTGGTGGTGTTTGATCACAATTGGGTTTTTTATTACACAAAAAAAAAAAAAAAAAAAAAAACTAAAATTTTGAAAGAAAAAAAAAAAAAAAAAAACCCAATATTTTCTACTTTTGGTTGTAAAACATATCTAAAAAAATAAATACATCATATTTCTTCATAAATTTAGGTCAAAATGCATTCTGCTACATGTCTGGTTAAAAAAAAAAAAAAAAAAAAAAAAAAAACTTTAAGTGTATATTTAACTGGTTTTTGTAAAAGTTATAGCATCTACAAACTATGGTAAATACACTGGAAATGAGCTGTACACAGAAGGGTTTTTACCTTCATGCAGAGAATGCATAAAGGTAAAAGAAACGTCTACCTTTATTATTATTTTTATTTCAGGTACTTATATAGCGCCGTCAATTTACGCAGCGCGTTACATATAAATTGTACATTCACATCAGTCCCTGCCCTCAAGGAGCTTACACTCTAAGGTCCCTAACTCACATTCATACATACTAGGGACAATTTAGACAGGATCCAATTACCCTACCAGCATGTCTTTGGAGTGTGGGAGGAAACCGGATGTACCCAGAGGAAACCTACGCAGGCACAGGGAGAACATGCAAACTCCAGGCAGGTAGTGTTGTGGTTGGGATTCGAACCAGCAACCCTCCTTACTGCTAGGTGAAAGGGATATCCACTACACCACTGTGCCGCCCTTTAGAGCTACTTTAAAAATGGTACCTACAAATGATGCAAATTTACCTTAAAAAATAAGTTCACCTTTCGTAACATGTTACATCCATATTCAGATGCAGCAATCCTGGTAATCCTGCTATTACCACACTTCCGTCCTAGGAGGACGACAACTGTACTGCACAGCAATATTGCCCCAAGAATGGAAGTTAGGACTAGGCCATTGTGTTAGGACTGCACACCACCTCCTTCTCTTCTCCATTAACACAGGAGAGGTGTTCTGTAGTCCACAAAGATAGCACGGAGCAATGCTAACTGATAACAGTCCAGAAGAAGAAAGCAATGCAAGTTATCAGCTTGCAAGGTTTCTGCCTTTTTTTTTGTACTTGTCTAAAAGATAATAAAATGCTTCCCATGGTATGTGAGAAAATAAAATTCTGCTCAAGATTAAAGAAAAAGCTGCATGCACAAATGCGACAAAAAAAAAAAAAAAAAAAAAAGTAAAAAAACCGTGTTGCACTTAAAAGCTTAATTTGTGTGCCAAATGAATAAAAAAGTACAGAATATAGATGTATAAAATAATATACCAAATGAATATGCGAAGGGCAAACATATCCAAGTATACACTCAGCTAAATAATTTTGAAATTCCATATTAACAAAAAAGTTATATGGCCGCCTACAGGAGGGTTGGACACAGACAACCGAAAATCATTGCAGACCAGCCCAGGATAACTCCTCAAGATCCCAGCATGCCTCACTGATTAAAGGATTTTACAGTAAGTACAAGAATCCCCCCCCCCCTTCTCATCCATTGAGGGACACAGGAAGTCTAATACTGTTGGGATATCCAAATGCAATTCAATTGAGGGGTGGGCAAAAAAATAAATAAATTAAAAAAAAAAAAAACCCAAGATCAGGGACTGTAGCTCAAAGAGCCGCCTAACTTTATGCTGAAAGCTGCATTAGATGGGGAATGAACCTTCAACTGGTAAAACTTGGAGAACATTTGAAAAGACGACCAGGTGGCAACCATGCAGATCCCAGAAACAGTGGCATAATCCTGAAGGACCCAAGAGGCACTTACAGACTTATTAGAGTGACTTGACAGGAAAGGTGAAATCCTAAAGCGGACCTGGCAGAATCATTCATAAAAAAAGGGGGAAGGGGGGCAGACAGGCCTAGGGGTGTGACATCAGGTGGCGGCTGCCTGAACTCGGAACTGATGACGTCACAGAAGAAAAATGGCAACCCAGGACCAAACGGTGGCAGCAGAGAAGTGGATTTCAGCAGGACAATGCTGGATCTGCTGGGTGGGTGAATATCTGAAATGAAGACGATGCAGGATCAGGTAAGCAGGGATTGAGAAAAAAAAAAAAAAAAAAAAAGAAGAAGAGAAAGGAGGGCGTCAAGCTCCTCTTTAAGACCATATGCTTAAATGGTCTGTTGGAGCCCCTACATACTCAGGAATGACAATAAGAGAGAGTCAGTCTTTCTAAAGGAAAATGTGAGAATCTCTCAGCCCAAACTACATCCAGGCAATGTAGAGAGATCTTCTGATGAACTTATGCCAGACAGAAAAATGATGTGCTGGGTGAGGTGAAAATTGAACACTACCTTAGACAGGAAGGAAGTTCTCAGCCTCAACACACCTTGTCCCTGTGTAAGATCGGGAAAGGTTCTTTTCAGGGTAAGGCTGTCAGTTTAGACACTTGCCTCGCAGAGTT
Organism: Lithobates septentrionalis; assembly: GCA_037952835.1. Classification (NCBI taxonomy): domain Eukaryota; kingdom Metazoa; phylum Chordata; class Amphibia; order Anura; family Ranidae; genus Lithobates; species Lithobates septentrionalis. Next base: position 7,054,283 of record JBBDGP010000593.1, on the reverse strand, counting down.
GATGGTAAACAAGAAATGCAACATGTGAGAGAGTGGAAAAGGAAATAACCCTCATAGGTTCAGAGGGCAGTTTCTACAGTGTTAAGAGAACCAAGTTGAAATCCCATGGATTTCCTGGGGAGTGAACAGGGAAACCCCCTGCATAAAATTCTGGATCAAAGAATGGGAAGCCACAGTATATGCACAGTATCCAAAGTGCAGAGAGACCCGACTCTTAATGGTGCTAAGGGCCAATTGCTGGTCTAAGCTCATCTGTAAGTAGAGGATTCATCTTACAGTAAAGTTTTTGGTGGGAAAGCCACTCACCTCACACCAAGTGAAATATGCCTTTCACATAGACCTTGTATGAAGTAGTTCCTAGTCTTAAGCACCTTGGGAATCACTGATTCATTGATGCAGCTGTCTTAGAACCCAGCAGCCATGGCATTAAAGCCTGAGACTGAAGCAGGGCGGTACCACATCCACCTGGGCTAATCCAGAGTTATGAGAATCACTAGAATGTCCTCCATCTTGATCCGTCTAAGCAGGCGAGGAAGGAGTTTTAGGAAAGGGAAGACATAGATCGGGCTGTAATGATCCCACAAGCCCACTAGAAGAGCCCTGTACCTGCAAACAAACCCTTTTAGTATGGTATGGAACCTGGAGGCCAGGAGATCCACATCTGGTATTCCCATCCTGTGACACAGGTCCACGAACACCCCTGGGTATAACAACCATACCCGAGACCAAGGCCCATTCAGGGAGTTGCTAAGTAGAGACCAGCTAAAATAGCGATGAAGCAGAAATGTTGATTGAAGAAAAAAGTAGCTAAAACATTCAGCCTATTCTCAACAGAGCAGAGAAAAAAACGTCCACTCTACTAGGACACTAGCAAGAAACAAATGCATGCTGAGAATAGGAGGGGGTTATCTTGGGCTGGCCCGAAATTTTTTTGTTTGCCAGACTCCAATCTTCCTGTAGGCAACAATATAACCTGACTGTATAAAAGTTCACGAGTCCCTCGGTAGATTAGAAGAAAAAACATTTTGGCTGGAGGTTATTTAACATAGCATTTGCTGGGAGGGAAAGACCTTTCCCTACTCTCTTCACCCACTTTAACACCTGCTCGCCCGGGCGGGAAGCACTGTTGTTCTGAGAGGACGTCCTATGACGTCCTCCCAGAACGTGCCATGCAGTGGTGCGATGTCACCGGACACAGCAGTTGACTGATCACTGCACCGGGCTGCTGCCAGTGCCACCAGCATACTGTACACACTGTCACCAGTCAGTGTCCTGCACCAGGCTGCTGCCAGTGCCATCAGCATACTGTACACACTGTCACCAGTCAGTGTCCCTGATCACTGCCACACCAGTTATATGATAAAGTTGTACTGCACTGGTGACCGACCGTACAGTGCCTTGCAAAAATATTCACCCCCTTGGCATTTTTCGTGTTTTGTTGCCTCACAACCTGGAATTAACATGGATTGTTTGAGGATTTGCATCATTTAACTTACAGAACATGTCCACAACTTTGAAGATTTTTTTTTTTTTTTTTTTATCGTGAAGCCAACAAATAGGACAAAACAGAAAAAGTCAATGTGCATAACTATTCACCCCCTAAAGTCAATACTTTGTAGAGCCACCTTTTGCGGCTATCACAGCTCCAAGTCGCTTTGGATACGTTTTTATGAGCTTGCCACATCTTACCACTGGGATTTTTGCCCATTCCTCCTTGCAAAACTGCTCCAGCTCCTTCAAGTTGGATGATTTGCACTTGTGAACAGCAATCTTTAAGTCTGACCACAGATTTTCTATTTTATTGAGGTCTGGGCTTTAACTAGGCCTTTCCAACACATTTACATGTTTCCCCTTAAATCACTCAAGTGTTGCTTTAGTAGTGTGTTTGGGGTCATTGTCCTGCTGGAAGGTGAACCTCCGTCCTAGCCTCAAATCACACACAGTGTGGTACAGGTTTTGCTCAAGAATATCCTTGTATTTAGATCCATCTATCTTCCCCTCAACTCTGACCAGTTTCCCAGTCCCGACTGCTGAAAAACATCCCCACAGCATAATGCTGCCACCACCATGTTTCACTGTGGGGATGGTGTTCTTTGGGTGATGTGATTGTTGGGTTTGCGCCAGACATAGCATTTTCTTTGATGGCCAAAGTGTTAAATTTTAGTCTTATCAGACCAGAGCATCTTCCTCCATACATTTTGGGAGTCTCACACATGCCTTTTTGCAAACTCAAAACCTGTCATTTTGTTTTTTTGCTGAAAGTATTGGCTTTCTTCTGGCCACTCTGCCATAAAGCCCAACTCTATGGAGCGTACGGCTTATTGTTTTCCTATGTACAGATACTCCAGTCTCTGCTGTGGAACTCTGCAGCTCCTCCAGGGTTACCGGATAGATTAGATGGTGCTCCTAGGGATCATCAAAGATTTGGATATTTTTTTTTATAACCTAACGCTGACTTGTACTTAACATTGTCCCTTACTTGTTTGGAGAGTTCCTTGGCCTTCATGGCAGTGTTTGGTAAGTGGTGCATCTTGCTTAGGTGTTGCAGCCTCTGGGGCCTTTCAAAAAAGGTGTGTATATGTAAGGACACATCATGTGACACTTAGATTGCACACAGGTGGACATCATATCACTAATTATGTGACTTCTGAAGGTAACTGATTGCACAAGTGGGCGAATACATACACACATGCCAAATTATCATTTTTTTTTCTGAAAAATAGTTTTATGTATAGATTTAATTCAGATTAAAAAAAAAACAAAAAACACTGAACTAAAGGCTGTAATGTAACAAAATGGGTAAAAAGCCAAGGGGAGTGAATACTTTTGCAAGGCACTGTATGCATAAAAAAAAATAATAATTGTGAGAAAAAAAAAAAAAAAAAAAAAAAAAAAAAAAAAAAAAACGCACCATGCCTTGGACTGTCTACTTTCCAAAAAGGGGTCATTTGGGGGTATTTGTACTGGCCTGGCGCTTTTTAGGCCTCAAGAAATTAGATAGGCTGTCAGTATATCAGAATTGATCAATTTTCATTTTTTTTCCAGTAGTAATTAAATACCAAACGAAAGCTCTATGTGTGTGAAAAAAAAATGATAAAAATGTCTTACGAGTACAGTGTTGCATGACCGCGCAATTGTCATTTAAATGTGACAGCACTAAAAGCTGGCCTGGGCAGGAAGGGGATAAAAGTGCTCGGTATTGAAATGGTTAAGAGAGGACCATTCAACATTTACAACACTTTGTTTCCTTCCTCCTACCACTCCATTACACAATTTTCATGTTTTGTGACCTGTATATAATTATATTTTTACTCCACCCACCCCCCGACTTTGTGTCGTACCTCTAGTCAACAGCCTCCAGGGATATTCTTGTCATACATTACAGAAGGCTGTAGGTCAGTAAGCGCCAAAGTATCATGAGATTTTGTAAATGCACATAAATTTATGCAGACATGCCTACATAGATTTAAACCATTCTTTTTTAACCAGGGTGCCTTCTGGGTTCCTCAGGGGTGCCTTGGCAAAATGCTTAAAAATTGCCCAATAATTGTCTACAAGCCGGAAGGGGGATCAAGCCTGCCTTTTTTGCTACACAAAGCCACAAGCTTTAAATTGTGTATCATTATGATCTTGGGCTTACTGCTGGCCTTCTAACTACTAATGACTTTATAGGTTGATAAGGAGGCCATCAGGCACTTGAGAGCATCCTTGTGTGTCCCTCTCCATTAGCACTTTAGCTGAACGATGAAGAGAAACTTGAAAACAAACACTGGAATACTAGTAAGTACTAGTGTAAAAAGGTGTATTTGTTTTGTAAAAATAAATCAGCTCTAATGTTGGGTGTCCTACGTGTATTGAATTATGTAAAACTTATAGTTTTGTTTTTTATATTTTAGAAAGGGGTGCCTTGAGTGGTACCTGTGCATAATTTTTAAGGGTGCCTTGACTAAAACAAAAGGTTGAGAAACACGGATTTAAAAACTATGCCTAGGAGAGAAGTGGGAGGGTAAAGAAGTAAAAAACTATAAATTGTTCACAAAATATGAAAATTGTTAGCAATTGTGTAATGGACAAGTGGGAGGAAAGGAATGGCAATGTGCAGGGAATGGTAAAGGTCCTCTTTAATGTGAGAATGTTCAGACGTAGCCCTCTTTTCCACATACCTGCTTTGTTTAAAATTTGTAATCTGCACCTGCACGGTTTGATCACAGCATACCAGTATATATTCACAGTTTATGAACAGATTTGAATTAGCTTATTGTTAAATGATTAAATAAAATCAAGTTACCTGGAATTGTTCCGAGTAAGATTTCTGGTTGCCCAAACTGGGCCTTTTCTCCAGCATAAATAATGTCACACATCATGGCAAGCTCACAGCCTCCTCCCAGCTACAGAAATAAAGATGAAGCTTAGCCAATGTTGGAGCAGTGCAATATTCTCAAATGATACAGTAATATATGCATTGCAACAGTACCTGCTAAATCTAAAGCTACATTATACCCTTTTCCACACGGCCATAAAGTACAAAGTTTGTTTTATTTTACTCGGACAAAAACAGATAGTCTGCGGCTGTAGATTTTACAAATAAGATTTAATATGCTTACTAAATAAAAAGGGGAGTACGGCTTCATTTAGGGACGGTTCACACTGCTGCGATGCGAGAACCCATGCGAATTCAGTATGGGTTCTCGCACTGCATGTCACCTGACATCGGTTCACACTACCCTATGTAAACCGCTGCGGTTGTCAATAGAGTGATACTGACACCCCCAGACCGGTTTGCATATGGTAGTGCAATTCGGACAGGAATTGGATTGCATGGATGTGAACACCCATGCAATCTGATTCTGGTGCGGACTAAAAAAAAAAAAAAAAAAAAAAAGGAAGGAGGGGGTCCTGCGTGATTTTGGTCCGAATGCGATGCAAATTCAGTTATACAGATTGTATGGCTAAATTCGCATCGCACAGACATCGCATATGATTTGCACAGGTCACAAAACATGAATCACATATGCTGTCTGACATTGCGCTGGTGTGAACCGGCCCTTAGGACTTGCAGTTGGAGGGTGGCAAAAATGTATGTTTGAGCTATGCTTTTGCCACCTGCTAACTGCTATAGGCAGCAGATGGGGGTGTTTACATGCGGGGGTTGTGATGCTTTGCTTCTCACCCATGGCAAAGTTTATCCGACATGTAGCGACACATTTAGGCAAATGGAGAAGTGCCGCAAAACCTCACAGCTGCGTGCAATGCAGGAAGATGCAGTGCATTTGTTGGCAAAAATGGGGTTAAAACAGGCAGCGAGGAGGTTTCCATCCCTTCCTCACAGCCCGTCAGTAGCCTCAGAAGCGCGATCCACACAGAGATCGGGGGTTCAGAGGAATGGGAGAGTTATGCCGCGTACACACGAGCGGACATTACGGCGGACTTTGCCCGGCGGACTGGATTTCGTCGGACAATTCGATGTGTGTGGGCTCCAGCGGACTTTGTTTTCTCAAAAGTTGGACGGAATTAGATTTGAAACTTGTTTAAAATTTATCCGTTGAAATCGAGTCCGGTCGAAAAGTCCGCCGTCTGTATGCTAGTTCGACGGACAAAAAGCCACGCTAGGGCAGCTATTGGCTACTGGCTATGAACTTCCTTGTTTTAGTCCGCTCGTACGTCATCACGTACGAATTCGACGGACTTTGGTGGATTGTGTGTAGGCAAGTCCGTTCATTCAGAAAGTCCGTCGAAAAGTCCGCCGGGCAAAGTCCGCCGTAATGTCCGCTCGTGTGTACGCGGCATTAGACTAAATGTCAAAATCTACCCTGTAACAGGCTTCCTTATAAAAATGCGTGCATCAACTAAAGCATGTATATACAAGATTTAAGAATTAGCAAAAAAACGCTTCCACTGACCCTGCACCCTGCCATAATTTTTCAAACTTAAAGAGGTTGCATTGGCCGCTTGGTCATTTTTACCTACAGGTAAGCATATAATAAGGCTTACCTGTAGGTAAAATTAATATCTCCTAAACCTGCGCGGTTTAGGAGATATTGACTCTTCATGCAGCTGCTGACGTCAGCTTGCCGGAACGGAGGACTCCCACGCACATGTGGGGGAGTGAGGTCATTGTGGGTCCGGCCACTCACAGCGCCGGAGCCCGCGAGCCCGAGAGAAACGCTGAGGGAACATGTCAGCCCCCTCGGCGGTGACCGGGCGAGCTGCAGGAGCTTCGTTCTAAGGCATTTCATAATGTGCTAGTATGCGATGCATACTAGCACATTATGCTATGGTCTTGCAGGGTTTTTTTTTTTTTTTTTTTTAGGGGGGTTTTCGGCTGTTTACTACTGCTTTAAGGATAATTGGTTTCTGGCAATTTTGGGGGGAAAAAGGGAAATGCGATGCAAACAACATCGAGCCTCCACCATCAGTTTAAATAAGTCTAACCACTCTTGGACCTCGTATGGGAGATATACACCTGTAGATACCCATACTATGTGCTTTTCTGCTGAAACCAAGGAGCAGTTTTAGATTAAAGAGATTTTTAATATGACTAAGGCCTCATAGGCTGAAATGCGCCAACTGTTCTCATTTGCGTTTGGTCACTGTGGTTTGTCAATAAATATTACTTTTTAAGAGCAAATCACTGGAGTGCGGATCATCTTTTCCTCACTTCCCTACTCAGCCAGCGACTGTGGATCGAGCACCCGGGATCTCTGCTTTCTATGTGATGTATGGGTACTAACACTGACTTTTTTGTTTATATTCTAGATTTTTTATTACTTTAAAATATATATAAAAAAAAATTAAAACAGGCAAGCTAAAGGTTACTGTATTTGACATGTTTTTGCTGCTCTTTATGCTGCCATATCAATAAACCCTATGCATCTGCCAACAGCCTTCATATATGAGATTTACAGTAATTATCTTTCATCTTAATAAAAGTAATATAAAAAAGGCATAGTTAAAAGGCTTTGTTAGAAATAAAAAAAAAATCAATAGCAAGCATGGAACCGAGTTGACAGCCTAAAATGTTTCACCATTACCTTTTTATTATATGATGACTCAATACAGTTACTTAAAGCTTTTTACGACGCAGGAAATGTTCACATCCCAGTGATTATTATTTAAAAACCCTGTAATTATAACAATACATGTGAACTCACACTGATTAAACTTCACAGGCTGACTTAAAACACCCATGGCAAGGACCATGCAATCAGACATCTATTCAATTGCTAAAAATATCTTCTATACTAGTTACTTACACACCAATTATACAAATGGACCTAGAACCACCAGTGCTTAGAATAGGCTGAATCGCCTACCATTAAAATACTGTTGACTCACATGCTGGCTCTACAAAAAAATGGAATGACAAGTTCTCAAAGAAATAAAATATAACTAAAGGAAACACTTTTTTTAAAGATTTGTATAGAGGGGAGATGGATTAGAACTACTATTAGAGATTGTTTGCCAATCAGGCGCTGTGGGGGGGCATGAACAGACACGCTGACTGAGCGTGCTGCTCAGTGATCCCCGGGCTCCAGACCGGCTAAAGCATGTCCACACACCACCATACAGATGCACTTCCACCTGGTGGTGGAAAGAGCCAGGCTAACGGGCTTAGAGCTTACCTCTTGGCGCAGAGTGCGGATCCTGGGAGCGCAATTAAAAAGAACCCCGGTCCAGGAGGGAAGGAAGTTCGGCTCCCCTGATATTGGGGGGGGGGGGCCCAGGGAGGGTCGGATGTAAACCCACCATACAGGGCCAAGGAGTGACAGGCTTTGGTAGGGTTGTTGCAGCACATGGAAATGGCCAAATACCTCTGAGCCCAAAGCAGAGCTGTACAACCCTGGGATCTCCCAGGAGAATGGAGGATCCGGAGGGGGAGTGTGTTGGAGGGGACCCGAGTCTTCAGGAGGTGCAAGGAATCCCAGGAGGGGCGGGTGAAACCCTGGAAGTTGAAAGTCATGGTACTACAAAACCCAGCAGTGAATCAGCAAAAGACTTGTGATGAATCCAGAGACAGCCTCTACAGGGCAGGTGCAGTATGTTAACCCTTTGTATGGTGATCTTAATGAACTAAGTGCATCTCAATCAGCGTTAATAGTGGATTGGGACTTAAGAGAAAACATTTGAGAGCACTTCCTACAAAGAAAGACATTCAATTACTTATAACCACTGTTGAATCATCCTGCATACAGGCTGTGGAGAGGTTAAGGGAGGACATAGGGGCACAGGAGTAGAGGAAATGGAGATGGGCCAGGATGATATTAGACAAAGAGTGGCTGATATGCAAGATATGACAAACATCATGAGGAAGTGTTGAATTCTCTGTTAGATCAAATGGATAATCAAGAAAATAGAGATCGTAGGCAAAATATACATATAAGGGGCCTGCCTGAAATAAAACATTTTGAATTGCTTGGTGATCAGTCTGTTCCAGTTAATTCTGGGGCCATCTGCACCGGATAAGATTGAAATAGCCATCGTGCCCTCGCCCCTACCCCCCAAAAATGTAGAGAAACCAAGAGATGTCATTTGTAAACTACACAGATATCCAGTGAAAGAAGCCATCATGAAAGCAGCCGGCAATAAATCCACGATTTTGAATTTGAAGGTGCACAAATAGCCTCATTTCCAAATTTATCAAATAGAACTCTTATGCAACGCAGAATGATTAAACCCTTGGTTGGAAGTTCTACAAGCAGCTGATGTTGAATATCGCTGGGGATATCCCTTTAACTGCTTCAGCCCCAGAAGATTTTACCCCCTTCCTGACCAGAGCACTTTTTGCGATTTGGCACTGCGTCGCTTTAACTGACAATTGTGTGCGACGTTGCACCCAAACAAAATTGACGCCCTTTTTTTTCTCACTAATAGAGCTTTCTTTTGGTGGTATTTGATCACCTCTGCGGTTTTTATTTTTTGTGCTATAAACAAAAAAAGTGACAATTTTGTTAAAAAAAAAAAATATATATATATTTTACTTTTTGCTATAATAAATATCCCCCAAAAATATATAAAAAAAAATTTTTTTTCCCTCAGCTTATGCCGATATATATTCTTCTACTTTTTTTTTTTTTTATAACCCAAAAACTACGGGCACAGGTGGTGCACATCTGCCCGGATTCACCCTACCTTTAGGGGGGTGTGCCACAGACAGTGGCATAGTAGGTTATGTGCGTGTCCTCCTTCTCATCAGATGCATAAAAGGCGAGAGAGCTCAGAAGGCCGGGCGCAAACACAGATCAGGCACAGCAGTATAATAAGAGACTCATGGGAGTAATGATGGGCCGCCTCTGGCATGAACTGCGTCAAATTAAGGCAAAGATAGTTTTTTTTGCAAGAAACGCACTTCGTGGCAGGGTCGACCCCTCGTATGCCTCGTTTTCCATATAATCAATGGTTTCATGCACCTTCACCTATTCCTCGGGCTAGAGGAGTTACAATAGCTATACACAAACAATGTCCACTAGTACCTACAGAAATACGAGTAGATCCTGAGGGCCGCTCTTTGTTAAAGGAAAGATCCAGGACCAGTGTTATACCCTAGCTACTATATATGCCCCCCAATAACCATACCGTTAAACTTTGGATATCCTGGGGAAGTTTTGGGAAGGTCTATTGGTTATGGGAGGGGATTTTAACATTACCTTGGACGCTAGTCTAGACATCTCTTTAGGGAAAACCTTTGTATCTCACAAGGCGTTAAGATTTGTTAAGCACCGCCTTCACTCTCTGCATTTGGTGGGCAGTTGGAGGGTACTGCATGAGCGAGACAGGGATTTCAGTTATTACTCCAAAATACACAGTGTATATTCAAGGATCGATACGTTGTTGATCGATCAATATTATTTGAATTATGTAAATTCATCAACTATTGAGTCAATCACCGTGTCAGACCATGCTCCAATAAGTTTAACGATATGTCCGGCATCCATTGGGCACCTGGAAAGAACATGGCGATTGAATGAATCTATTATGGATGATAAACAGAATGTGGAATCCCTGTCCCGCACATTAGCATTATATTTTGAGACCAATATATCAGAGGAGGTGTCTGACCAAGTGGTATGGGAGGCCCACAAGGCGGTCATTAGAGGGGAGTTCATTTCAATGGGTTCGCGTATTAAAAAAGAGAGACAGAAGGAAATGGTCATGCTTTTAGAAGAAATACATAAACTTGAAATTAAAGAAAACCCATTTAAAACCAGGGGACACGCAGAGATTGGAGAAACTTCGGGCCAGCTTCTCGATCAAAAAGTTCAAAATAAACAGATACTTTGCCCACCGATTCTATGAACAGGGGAATGAGGGTGGGAGACTATTGGCTAGACAACCAAAGAAAACACAGGATTCACACCATGTTCACACTATAAAGACAGGCGATAAGCAGACAGTGGACTCCCAAGCAATAGCAGCTGAGTTTCATCGCTTTTATGGGTCTCCATATAACAGACTCGGTTCCTGTGGGGGCGGAGGAGGGTGGAGGTTTGGATAGAATTCAAGAATAACTTGAGGCCTCAGGGCTACTGGCCATTCCATCTGCGGCCTTGGAGGAAATGGAAAAAGCAATCTCCATTGAAGAACTGGGTGGAGCCATTGCGGCTTTGCCATTAGGTAAAAGCCCGCGACCTGATGGTTTCACAAATATGTATTATAAAAAGTTTTCCTCAATCCTGTTGGTTCCTCTTTGCAGATACCTCAATTCTATCTCGGTCTCTAAACCATTGCCTCCAGAGGCACTGTTGGCTTATGTGACGGTTCTCCCGAAGGTAGGGAAAGACCCTCAGTGCTGTGCCAGCTACAGAAACATTTCCCTCCTTAACTCTGACACTAAGCGCCTGGCTAAAATTCTGGCCCTATGGTTACAAGAACATATAGTTTAATTGATTCACCCAGATCAAATAGGGTTTATGAAGGACAGAGAGGCTAGAAATAATATTATTCGGGCCCTGCATGTATTACATTGGATGCATAATGTACCGAACCTGCCCCCCCGAGTGTAGTAATTTCAATGGATGCTGAAAAAGCATTCGACAGGGTGGGGTGGGAGTTTATGGTCGGAGTTTTGAGGGACATGGGTCAGAGAGCGGATGATGGGATGGGTAACGGCACTGTATGCAGATCCTAGAGCAAGGGTTAATGGTAGACGATCAAGATTATTTTGAGATACGGAATGGGACTAGGCAGGGATGCCCACTGTCCCCATTGTTATTTGCTATGGCGCTGGAGTCCTTTCTGCGCAAGATTTTGGGAAGTAGGAACATCAAGGGGATTTGTATTGGATCAAGGGAACATAAGATCTCAGCTTACGCAGATGATCTACTGTTGTAACTCTCCTTTTGAGTCTTTGACGGAACTGATGTTGGAAAAAGACAGGTTTAGCCTTCTATCTAAATTTTAAAATAAATATTGAGAAATCAGTGTTGATGCCGAGGCATGTGCCTTTGAGGATGAAGACCAACTAGCAATAATCTTTTCCTTTTGTTTGGCACCTTGATTCTATATTCTATTTAGGGATCTATATCTCTTCAGATATAAAGCGCCTATATGATTTAAACTATAGACCCTTGATGGCACCCATAATAAAAGACTTGCAAAAGTGGAGAAGTCATACTCTGACATGGTTTGGCAGGGTGAATGCGCTTAAAATGAGTGCAATTCCCAGGCTTATTTACGTTTTACATACGGTACCCATAACACTCCCACACACATTCTTTAAAACAAAATACGAAGGGCTTTTATGACCTGTGTGTGGGGAAATAAACATCCCAGATTGGCACACGAGATTTTGAGGAGACCAAAACGGGAGGGTGGGGTTGGATTCCCGGATATAGCGTTTTATTACAGAGCCATGGACCTGGTTCGTATAATGAACTGGTGCCATGACTCCGCTAGTAAAATTTGGGTGCCCTTGGAGAAAACAGTAAGTAGGAACTTGGCCGGAGCCCCCTGGATTCCGGTTTCTTATAGGGGGTTGTGGAATATGCATCACCACTGACGAAGACAACATTATCCATTTGGGATAGAATGAATAGTATGGGAAAGTTTGCCCCCCCAATATCCCCTATAACACCATTGGAAGGATTTCCCTGGTTTTCCCCAAGGAAAGAGAAAGGGAGTTTAGATCGCTTGGGAATGGACGGGAAGGGAAATTGCACTGGTGGCCCCACAGGGAAAAATTTCTTCCATTGGTGGATTTGGTTTGAATACAGGGGGAAGTACCAATGGCTGTATGGAAATACCGTCAACTGACAGACTTGTTCAATAAGTGGAAGCACCAGATTAGGCCAGCAAACCCGTTTACTACTTTTGAGGAATGGTGTGTTAACTCATCAGAGCCGGGTCATATGTGGTCTCGAATGTATAGGCTGGTCCGGAGCGCCCAAAATATGACAACTCCCCATTTCATTCGAGAATGGGAAAGAGAACTAGGCTATAATTTTACATCAGAGCAAATTAAAAGGCTGATGGGAGCGACACACCATACTTCAATAAGTTCCCACATATAGGAGATGTCTTATAAGTTCCTGACAAGATGGTATCGTACACCGGTTTGATTGGCTAAGATATATGCATCGGCAGATGTTAACTGCTGGAGGGGATGTAACCAAAGGGGTTAATTTCTGCATTTATGGTGGCATTTGCCCAAAGATTAAAGTTTTCTGGGTGGAGATAGTCCCTTAGATTAAGAAAATGACACTTAGACCTATAGAATTCTCTCCATTACATTTCTTTTTCATGGGATGCTATCATCTGCTAGGTTTTTTAAGAGAAGCGTTACTCCCCACTTGCTAAATGCAGCCAAAATATTGATACCTAGATTTTGGAAACAGTCTGGGTGTCCCACTATAAAGGATTGGAAAAGGGAGGTAGAAAAAATAATGGAAGCAGAGAGATGGGTACATATGGTTAAAGACCAACAGAATAAATTTAAGAGACATGGGCAGGATGCCTCAGAAATAGGGGATGGATTAAACCCTTTGGGGAGCAATGCTGCGTGTTGGATCGGATAGTCGGTGAGATGCGTCTGATGGGGGGAGGGGGGTGGGTGTTTTTTTGTTTTTTGTGTAGTTTCTTTTTTCCTCCTCTGGGAGGCACAGTGGAGAGCTGATTGAGGTCATTAAAGGAAGAGGATAAGTTATAATAGTAAATTAGGCATGGGATGGGAAACACGTAATGGAATCACATAAAGAAGGGTAGATTGAAATGAAAGGTGGAGGGGTATAAAAAAAAAAGAAATAGAGTGAGATTATAGTGAAATAAAAACACTAAACATAATAGGACACGAAAATAGTAATTTGAAATTATACATTTTTTTATTACTTAATTATATTTTTTGTATTGTTGGTTGTTTGACACACGTAATGGGGCGCTGTAAAGCCCCCTTCTTAATTATACTTTTAATAATGTTTTTCACAAATTGAGTTTTGGATATGGAGTAGGCAAGTGGGTGGGCTCTTTTTTTTTCCTCTCTCTCTTTTGAAGAGGACATGATCAAGGATCCGGTGTGTTTTCTCGCGGTGGGGGGTTAGTGTGGTCTATGCTAATAAAAAGATCTATACAGATATATTGGGCAATGTGTATTTCTATGTTGTATGTTGGAATTTGTCTTCATAAAAGAAAAAGTGATTATAAAAAAAAAGAAAAAAAGGAACAACTATTAGGTTTTTACTGCGGTCTGTGTCCCCATTAGGGAGATGCACCCTCTCTATTTGCCCATTTCACCATTATCATTGAAAATATAAGTAGAAGAAAATCCCAAATTTTGGTTTATCCCCAGAAAAGTATCTTTTATGGCCAGTTCACACGAGATGTAGTTCCATGCGATTTTTTCTGCACTAAAAATGCATGCATAGCACCCCCAATGGTGCACAGATGGCAAAAAAAACCTGACAGGAGTTATAACCCTCCCTTACCTTATCCAAAATGAAGAAAAACTTTGACTCCAATGACTCTATACTGCTTAGCTCTTGTTTCAAGGCCTCAAATCAAAATCCATTCTTACATTTGTGCTGAGGTTAGGTATGGATACCTGGGTTTTTAAGAGCACTGAGTTTGTAGTAATAAACAGTATCCGTTATAAAACTTACTGCATAACCATTAACTGCTGCAATGACTGGCTTCTTTGCAGTGGACACACGATTCCAGTGTGACAGGAAGCCTCCACCATAACATTCTTGGAAGGTCCTATTTTGCATCTCTTTAATGTCTGCACCAGCTGCCAGGAATGAACAAAAAATAAGCCAATGTTAAAGAACTGTGCTCAAACTACAAAATCACAACTTGAGGTCGGATGCCCATACCAGTAAGACTGGGCCTTCTGTTTTTCCAAGCTCACCCTGAAACATTTTGTAAATACCTGTTGCTCTTGCCAGTAGAACTACTGGATAGGCACTTCCTTGGATAGGGTAACAACTCTTCCTTCTGCAGAAAAATCCCTGCAGCGTTGTCATCCATTCTGCTGTTGCTGCTTAAATATTGGTGCTGTTGAATGCCCTATAAGTGAATAACCACTCTATTGCTCTGTAAATATCTAGTGATACATGCAACTACAGGTGTGATGAGCTAACACATTTGGTGGCATACATTTAATACCTTTAAACCTCTATTACGGTATATACTCTCTAGGTACAGGAGCACACTCAGGCTACTTCAATTGCTAATAGTTTAAAAAAAAAAGTGTCAGTAACCAATAGAAGTATAGTATTGTGTTGTGTTATCACTAAGGGCTCATTGTGATGGGCACTGAAACCCATCCTCCCCGCTTAGCTGCACATTGGAGCTGTACGCAGGCAGCCTATAAAAGTGGATGCAGATGTAGCAGCTGCAAGGACATAGTCGCATGTCAAAATTTGATGAAGTTTAATCAGCATGCAACACGTCAGTTGGGGGTGTCTGCTGACACCATCTCACTGGGTGGGGCCATCAGGACCGCTGGGATTACAGCGTTAGTAGAATATGACTAACCGGGACATTACATATTCATACTGACAGCCGACTGATTTCTTTACAATTGTGAGTGTTTTTTTCCCTCAAACTTTAATACATTTTAAGTGGTGAGCATTGTGGAGTCTTTATTTCTCTACATGAGAGCTACTGTATCCAGTGAAGGTTACCGTCAGGCTGGGGTGGCATATGATTACCTTAGGGCACTGTATTGACCTCCTGTGATATAGGGGTCCATCCAAAAAGGTGAGAGCACATTCAACGGCACGTGGTGTTTGCTATGGAAAATGGAGGTGTACACCTGGAAGAGTTGTTTGATCATTTGCACAAGAGAGACTGACTTCATATTACACTAAGCACTGAATGAGTGACACTCACTGTGAAAGTATTATTGGAGTTGCACACAACAATTATCGGTTTTAGACACTTGCATATGCATTATTATTTCTGCATTCGACTACACAAAGACTCAATTGTTTTATGTATATCTTATTTATCTTGCATTACACAGGGTGGATTTGTCACATTTGCACATACAGTGGCTATTCAAATTAAATTTTATTGGTGTACTGCAAAGAGTGGGATTTTACACATGTTATATTTGGTTTGTTTCCCATTTTCTGATTTGGTTGCATCTGAGGGGACTGTGCTCTGATATAGGTGTATGGTTTTGCTAGTTATTGTGTGAATCACACAATAGTGATAGCATCTCTCAATCATAATTATCCGTAAAAAAGGGAGGAGTGTTGACAGTAGCGCAGGAGCATTTTGTTGTTAATTTTTGTGGGAAGAAGCAGATGCACAGATCCCAACGCAGACACAGTACAAAGAGGCTCAACAGAGAGAACAGGTCTCAGCACCCGTCTGAATGAGCCCTTAAAGCAATTTGTATATGTCACCTAATTATGATGTTTTTAAATACCCTTTTTCCTTCTTTTTATAGTTTGTCACATGATCTGTATGGAGTAAACCTATGTGAAATTTCTGGGCGAAGCATGGGATGCTACATTCACCCATCATTGCAATGTCTTTGCCTTGGTCTGCACAGAGCTAAATTCACGTTTGGGGAACAAATTATTTTTATATATTTAAAATGTAGGTGTAAATTTCCACATGTCCGCATGATGGAGTTACATCAAAAGATCTTATGTGAGGGTATCTATATTAGGTAAACAAGTAGTTAATTCGAGGTTTCACCATAAGGCAGAATAACACTACTTGGCAATACTGCACATGTGAAAAAACAAATAATGAATATCAATAAACAAACATTGTCATTGTTTCTGTGTGCTCCCTCTCCATGTTACACAACCCCCCCCCCCCCCATCCAGGCCGGCCATCATCTTTCCTGCAAGTAGGGTCCCCCAGCACACAAATCTGGACCAGTAAAGACCAAAACTGAGCCACAGGGGGAGGACCAGGAGGGAAAGGTTGCGGACAATCTAGAGTGTATCCAAAAAAATAAATAAATAAAATAATCAATAAAAAAAAAAAAAAAAATTAAAAAAAAAGCCCTTTTTTTATGGATTTTATTTTTTGATACATTATATATTATATTGTCAGCAACCTTTCTTCCTGTGGCTAACTTTTTGCCTTTCCTGTTCTGGATTTGTGTGCTGGTGGACCCTACTAGCAGAATTGGTGATGCGGATTATAGCCTACCAGGGAGGGCGTGGTCAGTTGACACAGTGAGGGCACACACAACAACATTATGTTTATTGGTATTCATTACTTCTAATTAAGTGTATTCTTCACGTGCTGTATTTCCAAGTAGTGTTATCCTTCCTGATGACGCCTTATGGTGAAACATGTTGAAGATGAAGATACTCACATAGAATATCCTTTGATGTAACTCCATTATGCTGACAAAAGTGGAATATATGTGTGATTTTTAAACCCCTTTGTATCAATCTTCTATTTTATGTATGAATTGTTTTGTTTTTTTTCTGGCACCTTAAAAGTCCCACCATGGCATTTTTACATTTGTCTATGCCATTTAGGGATGTGGTGCCTTGTTGATTCTCCCACAATCCATCCCACTTTTATACGTTATTTTCAAAAAACACATAGTGAGGAGAATTTTTCCTAGCACACAGACATCAAGTATAATGTTCTCATTCCATTAAAGCCGATATAACAAAATCTGGATACAGATGGAACCACTTGCAGTCCGCCTAACTGTATATTTATGTCATTACTTTGAGGTTGAATACCAGGCTTATGGCAGCAGCAAGCTGCCATAACCCTGGTATCTTTTTTTTCGTTAGGCGGCCGGCTTTCCAATAAAAGTGGTCCCAGCAGCGGATTCACTTTATAGGCGACGGGAGAGGTGCCACCTTCTGCGCTTACCCGAGCTGTCGGTAAGCCCAGAAACTGATCCGATGAGGCCAATGGCAGACGTTGAATGAGGGCAAGATAGCCCCCACTCGGCTCTATATGATACTTTCTGCATGTTGCCAATAGACATGTATGACAATTAAAGTTCAAAAGTTGCTGATATAAACAATACTAACCAGCAAAGGCTTTCTCACTCCCTGTAATAACAATTGCTCCAATCTGAGGGTCCCCTTCAAACGAGTCCAGAGCCTGGTTGACTTCGGTCATCAGTTCATCACACAAAGCATTCAGAGCTTTGGGGCGATTCAGCTGTATAAAACCCACATTTTCATTCTTCCCTTTGCGCTCCACTAAAATATGCTGATAAGATGGGCCTGCCATAAGAAAGAAAGAAGTGATCACCAATTAAGTAGTACAGTTATGCTTACTAAGCCAATAGAGACATAGTATTTAAAGCGGGGCGCCGCCGAAAGAAAAAATTTTAAAAGTCAGCAGCTACAAATACTGCAGCTGCTGACTTTTAAAACATGGACACTTACCTGTCCAGGGCGCCCGCGATGTCGGCACCCGAGGCCGAAGCGTCTCTCCGTCCTCGGGTGCTGCCGCCTCCATCTTCGGTAAGGGAATCAGGAAATGAAGCCGTGCGGCTTCACTTCCCGGTTCCCTACTGCGCATGCGCGAGTCGCGCCGTGCAATACGAATGCTCCCTGCTGCCTCTGGGACCCGTGTGTGTTTCCCAGCAGGCAGCGGGCGGGAGCAGGAAGTGGCGTAAATAACCGCAGATTCTGCGGCTATTTATGCCGGAAGTGGGTACAGATACCTGTAATATACAGGTATCTGTACCCCCCTCCTCCCTGAAAGGTGCCAACTGTGTCACCGGAGGGGGGGAGGAATCTGATTAGTGGAAGTTCCACTTTTGGGTGGAACTCCACTTTAAATGCTACACAACTCCAGCCCTCAAAGCGGAGTTCCGCCTGGGAAAAAAAAAAATTTAAAGTCAGCAGCTACAAATACTGCAGCTTCTAACTTTTAATAAAGGACACTTGCCTGTCCAGGGAGCCCATCATGTCGGCACCTGAAGCCGACCCGTCCCTCGGCTCCAGGTGCAGGGGCCGGCATCCTTACTAAGGGAAACAGGAAGTGAAGCTTTACGGCTCCACAGCCTGTTTCCTATTGCACATGCCCGAGTCGCGCTTCGCTTCCTGAAAGGTCCCTGATGTTTTCTGGGATCTGTGTGTCTCCCAGAAGGCAGCGGGGGGGAGGGGGAGGAGGGGCCAGACATTGCGTAGTTAACCACATCGGTTGCAGCGATCATTCCCCAGAAGTGGGAGCAAATACCTGGATTTGACAGCGGAAGTTCCATTTCTGGGTGGAACTCCGCTTTAAAAAAAAAAAAAAAAAAAAAAGGGGTTCCTTAAAGAGGTTACAAACCTCTGAATTCCCCCCCCCCCCCACCCAAAAAGGCATAATGAGCTAGTATTAGAGCTGCACGGTTTGGGCTAAAATGAGAATCACGATTTCTTTTGCTTAGAATAAAGATCACGATTCTTGGTTTAACATCATCTTTCACATTATACAAAAAAAAAAAAAAAAAAAATTGGGCTAACCTTATTGTTTCATTTTTTTTTTTTAAATTCATTAAAGTGTATTTTTTTTTTTAAATTGCGTTTGAAAGACCGCTGCGCAAATACGGTGTGACATAAAATATCACAACAACCACCATTTTATTCTCTAGGGTTTCTGCTAAAAAAAAAAAAATTATGTTTGGGTGTTCCAAGTAATTTTCTAGCAGAAAATAATGATTTTTACTTGTAAGCAACAAATGTCAGAAAAGGTTTGGTCTTTAAATGGTTAAACCTCCCTCATTTACACACTGGAGTTCTTTCCTTTGATGAAAGAACAAAAAGATACTTTGTTTCTACTTATTAGGGTGTTGTGATAAAACTTGGCAGGCTGCCTGGATTTTTATTTTTTGTCCAGCTGTGATAACCCTCTGCACTTCGCATACTAGCTCATTATGAAATACTTACCTTAAAAAAAAAAGCTGTTGCAGTGGCCCACCGCACACCGCTGTCACGGCCAACATCTTTCCTGTGATTGGCCGGAGCCGCCTTTCACTGCACGGGATCAGAAGGAATGGCACCCGTGGGCCGTTCCTTCGGAGGGCATGAGCCAGTGATGTCACTGGCTGCATGCACTGGAAATATCTCCTAAACTGTACAGGTTTAAGAGATATTTTGAATACCTATAGGTAAGCCTTATTATAGGCTTACCTATAGGTAAAAGTTTACTTCCTCTTTAAAGTGATTGTAAAGTCTTGTTTAAAAAAAACAAAAAAAAACAAACATGTTATACTTACCACCAATGCAGTTGGTTTTGCACAGAGCAGCCTGGGTCCTCCTCTTCTCGGGTCCCTCTTCTGTGATCCTGGCCCCTCCCTCCTGTTCAGTGCCCCCACAGCCAGCAGCTTGCTATTGGAACAGCCGAGCCAAGTCACAGCTCCCTGTGTCCATTCAGACACAGAGCCCCGACCTGGCCCTGCCCCTCTCTCCCCTGATTGGCTAATTGACTTTGACAGCCGTGGGAGCCAATGGCGCTGCTCCTGTGTCTCAGCCAATCAGGAGGAGAGTCCTGGACGGCTAAGACGCTTGTGGACATCGCTGGAGAGAGATGGAGCTCAGGCAAGTATTAGGGGGTGCTGGGGAGGCTGCTACACACAGAAGGTTTTTATCTTAATGCATAGAACGCATTAACCACTTAAAGCGGAGTTCCGCCCAAAAACAGAACTTCTGCAGATACCTGTCAAATCCAGATATTTGCTCCCACTTCCGGCGAAAGATCATGGCAGAAACCGTGGTGATCTACGCCATGTCCAACCGATGGACGGGTCGGATTCGGGTGAGGACATTGCGGGCACCCTGGACAGGTAGGTGTCCTCATTTTAAAAGCAGCTGCGCTTGTAGCTGCTGACTTTTAATGTATTTTTTTTTTTTTTTTTTTCCCGCTGAAAAAATAAAGTGCCGAAGGCCTCGTTTACACACATGACAATTTGATCTGTACTACGTGCAGGGTTGTGTTTACAAACATGGGGTGCACAGGTGTTCCGTGCATCCCAGCAGTGCTGGCAGTCCCATAAATGTCTATTCAGAGACAACCGCTGCTCCCAATGCAACATTCCTGCAGGTGCAGGGCTCCAATCACACCTTGGGGGAGTCCAGAAACACCTGTAGAAAAGTGACGGCAGAAAAAGACTGAGTAGTCCATCGAGTCTGCCCTTTTTTTTTGTGGGGGGGTTTGTTGTTTTTGGTTTTGTTTTTTTCCTTTAACTTTGTTGTCCGACTATAGATCTATGTTTATCCCAGGCATGTTTAAAGTGATACTATAGTCTCGGTTTTTTAAAGAGAAAAATATCAAAAATGTCATACCTACCTGCTCTGTGCAGTGGATTTGCACAGAGCAGTCCGGATCCTCCTCTTCTTGGGTCCCTCATCGGTGCTCCTGGCCCCTCCCTCCTGTTGAGTGCCCCCACAGCAAGCAGCTCGTTATTGGGGGCACCAGAGCCGAGCTACAGCTCCATGTGTCCATTCAGACACGGAGCTGCAGCTCTGGCCTCGCCCCCTTTCTCTCCTCATTGGCCGACTGACCTTGACAGCAGCGGGAGCCAATGGCACCGCCCTACTGTCTCAGCCAATGAGGAGGGGAGTCCCAGGTAGCCAAGTCACTCTTAAAACATTGCTGAATCTAGACGGGGCTCAGGTAGAATGCATTAAAAGGGGTTGTAAAGGCAGGTTTTTTTTCTATGCATTAGGATAAAAAGTCTGTGTGCAGCAGCCCCCCCCCCCCCAATATTTACCTGAGCCCCATCTAAGTCCACGAGTCCCTCGGCCATTCAGGACTCTCCTTCCTCAGCCACTGAAACACAGCAGCAGCGTCATTGGCTTCTGCCAAAGTCAGTTAGCAGAGAGAGATCTGTATCTGAATGGACACACAGAGCTGCAGCTCGGCTGCCCCCATAGCAAGCTGCTTGCTGTGGGGGCACTCGACAGGAGGGAGTGGCCAGGAGCACTGAAGAGGGACTTGGGAAGAGGAGGATCCAGGCTGTTCTGTGCAAATCCACTGCATAGATGAGGTAAGAACGTGTTTTGTTATATAATAATAAAAAATAAATAAATAAAAAGGGACTTTAAGATAAAAAAAAAAATAAAAAATCTTCTGCCTTTACAAGCACTTTAAAGCCATTTACTGTTGACTGTCTTATTAGCTCTGCTGGTAATTTATTCCAAGCATCAACTACCCTTTCAGTAAAATAATACTTTCTATGATTAGTTTTTGAACAGTTAATTTGAGGTCATGCACCCACTGTGCTGGTAAACATATGGTCATGATGAGGTCAAACAATCAACAATACTCTTCCCCGGTTAACCGACTTAGTTTGAATCCCATTGAAATCGAGTCAGGAGGAAACTTATGGCTATACGATTGTTTGCAAATTCAATCACACATCGATCAGATTTAAAAAAAAAAAATAAAAAAAATAAAATAAAAAAAAACCCCACACACACACACGTGTGTGTCCCCACTACTAGTAAACTCCCTGTGTGTGTTGTCCTGTATTCGGCTGTGCTGTCATATACCTCTGATCGCTACCTACACACCACATAGACATACAGTACAGGGGGCTTCTTATGGACACACTGCTGTCTAATCACGTGATGTTCCATGTAGAGCGCACACTATACTATATCCTGCCTACTGTCACAGCTGCAAGACCGCATCCAAACACAGAACAGATCTCTCTCCCACCCCCGCAATATACCAGAGCTGTAGCCCCGAGAAAGCCCATGACGGATCGGAAATACAGATGACAGCCGAGTGATCCCCCTGCACAGTGTAGCCATGTTGTCCTCGTCACGCATGCGCACAGCGAGCGCCCTTTTAATGCCCGGGACTGGCTCCTGCAAGCAAGGACTTAGCCAATAGCGCATGCGCGGACTGTACTGAGCTTTGTAGCTGTAGCTGGCTTCTACTGTAGTATTCACATTAGAAATGCTGTTTTTATATTTCTGGGGTTGGACAATGAGAGAAAATAATAGTAATAAAAAAGCTCCAAATACAGAAACTGGTGGGATAATGTGAGGTGATATTAATTAACCACTTCAGCCCCAGAAGGATTTATCCCCTTAATGACCAGGCCTTTTTTTTTTTTTTTTGCGATACTGCACTACGTTACTTTAACTGCCAATTGCGCAGACGTGCGACGCTGTACCCAAATAAAATTGATGTCCTTTTTTCCCACAAATAGAGCATTCTTTTGGTGGTATTTGATCACCTCTGCATTTTTTTATTTTTTGCTCTATAAACAAAAAAAAGACCGACAATTACAAAAAAACAAACAAAAAAAAATAATATTTTTTACTTTTTTCTATAATATATATCCAATAAAAAAAAATGAAAAAACAAATGTATTAATGTGTTTAGGCCAATATGTATTCATATATTTTTTGGAAACAACAAATCGTAATAAGCATATATTGATTGGTTTGCACAAAAGTTATAGCGTCTACAAAATAGGGGATAGATTTATGGCATTTATTTTTTTTTTACTAGTAATGGCGGTGATCAGTGATTTTTAGCGGGATTGCGGTGGACAGATTGGACACTTGACACTTTTTTGGGACCAGTGACATTATTACAGTGATCAAAGCTAAAAATATGCACTGATTACTGCATAAATGGCACTGGCAAGGAAGGGGTTAAGTGTGTCCTAAGGAGGTGCTTTCTAACTGTGGGGGGAGTGGACTGACTTGGAGTACAGAGAGATCGCTGTTCCTGATCACTAGGAACAGACGATCACTCTGTACTCCCCTGTCAGAATGGGGGTCTGCTTTGTTTATATTAACAGATCCCCGTTCTGCCTTTCCGAGGAGCGATTGCGTGTGGCTGGCAGACATCGCGGCTGCCAGACCCAAGCATTGGCTCCCCCGCCGTGCAGGAGGCGCGCAGTGTCTCGTTTGGTGCAATGGGGCCACCCTGCTGCAGTATAAATGAGGTGGGCGGTCCTTAAGTGGTTAATGGACATTTGTTACTAAGGCCCCTTTCACACTTGTGCAGACATCCCAAGTCTCCGCTGTCTTCTGTCCATTCATCTTCAATGGTGAGAAAGGAAGGGTTGTGTGTGTGATTCCGCGCAAAGGAAATCTACAAGACAGATAAAGACTTTAAGAAAGAACTGCTGCCCCTACAAAAATACTACCACCTGAGTGGAATACAGATGAATTAATTAGGGAGGGTGTAGGTGTGGTGCTGTTCCCCTTAGAGCCCATTCACACAGGGGCAACACGACTTGCAGGTCGCCTCAGCGAGGCCACCTGCAAACGACTTCCGCGGCAACTTGCAAAACGACTTCTGTATAGAAGTCTATGCAAGTCGCCCCCAGAGTCGTACAGGAACCTTTTTCTAAGTCGGAGCGACTTGCGTCGCTCCGATCAGAACGGTTACATTGTACAGAACGGGAGGCGACTTGTCAGGCGACTAGGTTGCCTGACAAGTCGTCCCTGTGTGAATGGGCTCTTAGAGAAACTTATGTGTATATAATATTAAAGTGCTTGAAGTGCTAAAAAAATTATCAATGAACCAATATATCAATGTGTGTAGCAGCTTTAGACTGTAAGGCTGCTTTCACACTGAGGCGCTTTGCAGGCGCTAAAGTGCTAAAAATAGCGCCTGCAAAGCGCCCTGAAAGATCCGCTCAATGCACTCCAATGTGAAAGCCCCGAGGGCCTTCACATTGGAGCGGTGCGCTTGCAGGGCGGTCAAAAAAGTCCTGCAAGCCGCATCTTTGGATCGCTGTAGGAGCGGTGTATTTACCGCTCCTAAAGTGCCTCTTCCCATTGAAAACAATAGGGCAGCGCTGCAAACCCGCTGGCAAAGCGCCGCTGCAGCGGCGCCTTGCCGGCGGTTTTAACCCTTTTTAACCCCGCTAGCGGCCAAATAGCGCCGCTAAAAACTACGGTAAAGCGGCGATATATTTAGCGCCGCTGTACCGCCAGCACGCGCACGCCTCAGTGTGAAAGTACCCTAACTAAAGTGATTCGTGCTAATGTGTTACACCCCCTGCAGAGTGCAACACTACCAGGATTTGGATGCCTTCAGGGTTAATAGCGATAGGTGCAGATGAAACGTATAATAATTATAACCTCTGAATGTTCAATGCTCTGTTGGTGTTGAATGTGAGGGGGTTGGACCCCCTGTTAGTTTATATAACAAATGCTAGTAGTATTGTTATTATCAACATGCCATATATGGACAATAAACCATTTAAAAAAAGAAAAAGATATATATAATCCAAAAAAATAAAAATAATATTTCTCACATAAAGTGCAATAATAAATAAAAGCAAAGTGATCTGTGCTCTATAAAAAGTGTCCAGTGCTTTGCAAAGATGCTTTTTCTTATCTTTTTATTTGAGTGATAATAATAATAATAATATTAATCTTATCTGTGCTCCTATTATGGATGCACTCACCAAATAGCCTTACTCCCCAGGGGTACTGCGCAGTCGCAGTATATCCCACTGTGTAGCAATCTTGGGATGCTTGATCTGTATTTTGCTTTAGCACAGATAAGATCACCAACACTATTACCACTCAGTTAAGAAAAAGCATCTTTGTAAAGCACTGGACACTATTTAACCACTTGCCGACCAGCCACCACAATTGTACTGTGCGAAATGGCACGGCTGGGCGAAACAACGTTATGTAACGTTGCTTCGCCCTGTGGCCACTAGGGAGCTTGCGCCCGATGCGAGTGCCCGGCGTTCGCGATCACTGCCGTGCTCCCGCGATCGCTCCTGGCACACGGAGAACCGGCATCTGTGTGTGTAAACACACAGTTTCCGGTTCTCTGAGCGGAGAAGAGACAGATCGTCTGTTCATACAGAGTTTGAACAGCGATCTCTCTCTTCCCCCACACAGTCTCCTCCACCCTTCAGTTAGAACACACACTAGGGAACACAATTAACTCCTCGATCGCCCCCTAGTGTTAAGCCCTTCCCTGCCAGTGACATTTTTACGGTAATCAATGCATTTTTATAGCACTGATCGCTGTAAAAATGCCAATGGTCCCAAGTATGTGTCAAAATTGTTTGACGTGTCCGCCATAATGTCGCAGTCCCACTAAAAATCGCAGATCGCCGCCATTACTAGTAAAAGAAAAAAAAAAATTAATATTAGAAATGCCATAAAACTATCCCCTATTTTGTAGACGCTATAACTTTTGCGCAAACCAATCAATATACGCTTATTGCGATTTTTTTTTTTTTTTTTTTTTTTTTTACCAAAAACATGTAGAAGAATATATAATCAGCCCAAACTGAGGGGAAACAAAAGTTTTTTCTTATATATATTTTTGGGGGATATTTATTACAGCAAACAGTAAAAAATATTGCTTTTTTCTCAAAATTGTCGCTCTTTTTTTGTTTATAGCGCAAAAAATAAAAACCGCAGAGGTGATCAAATACCACCAAAAGAAAGCTCCATTTGTTGGAAAAGAAGGATGTCAATTTTGTTTGGGTGCAACGTCGCACGGCCGCGCAATTGTCAGTTAAAACGACGCAGTGCCAAATCGCAAAAAAATTTCTGGTCAGGAAGGGGGTAAAATCTTCCGAGGCTGAAGCGGTTAAAGAGCACAAGTCACTTTGTTTGCTTTTTTTTATTATTGCACTTTATGTGAGAATTGTTTTTTTTTAATATACATATATATATATTTTTTTTCTTCTTTTTAAATGGTTTATTGTCCCTATATGGCATGTTGATAACAACAATACTACTAGCATTTGTTATATAAACTAACAGAGGGTCCAACCCCCCTCACATTCAACACCAGCAAAGCAGGTAGCAGGAACATTCAGAGGTTATAATTATTATACGTTTCATCAGCACTCATCACTATTAACCCTGAAGGCATCCAAACCCTGGTAGTGTTGCACTCTGCAGAGGGTGTAACAAATTTGCACAAATCATTTTAATTACAGGCTAAAGCTGCTACGCACATTTATATATTGGTTCATTGAGAATTTTTTAGCACTTTAATATTATATGCACATAAGTTTCTCTAAGGGGAACAGCGCCACACCTACACCCTCCCTAATTAATGGTGAGAAAGGGACTGGGTCCTCAGTCCCTTTCCCTGTCTCAAAGAGGAGATGTCAGGGGTCTGTTTAGACCCCTGATATCTCACCAAAGCCCCCCCCCCCACAGGGTTGATTAAAAATATTATGCAAAAAAATATATTAAAAAAAAAAATGATAAAAAAAAAAATAAATTATAAAAAATATATATAAAAAGAAAACTACTGACGCCAGCCCCCTGCCCTACCAACACTGTCCACTGTCCTCTGCCCTAACCCCCCCCCCCCCCCCAAAAAAAAGCATTGTGTAAAAAAAAAATTGTAATATAAAAATAATAATAAAAACAAAAAGCTACTGACACACTGCTCTACTGACACTGCCCACTACCCCCCCCCCCCCCCAATCATTGTGAAAAACAAAGAAAGATTAAAAAGTAAATTGTAAAAAGGTAATAATAAAAATAAAGAACTACCACACTCCTCACATACATATACTCACTGCCATACACTCTGCACTTTATATTCCCTATTCCCATGGACGTCCCCCCAGAATTTTGCTCGGGTGCGCACCCGGGAATATCCGTGACCGCAGGGTCCAGAGGACCTGGCGCATCAAGGTTTACGGTAAATGGCCACTGACAGCGGCCCTTTACCACGTGATCGCTCCGTCAAATGATGGAGCGATCACTTGTAAACAAACCGGCATCATGTCCGGTTCCTCTCTCCCCTCTCTGTACCGATCAGTACAGTGTGAGCAGAGAGGGGATAGATCGGGTGCAGCAGCGCTGTGAGCTGGATGTGTACTGCCCATAGCACTGATCTGTGCCCATTCCTGCACTCATCCAGCCATCCATGCTCAGCAATACTCATCTATCCAACCATCCTCAGCAATACTCATCCATCCTCAGCAATAATCATCCATCCATCCATGCTCAGCAATTTTCATCCATCCATCCATGCTCAGCCATCCATACTCATCCATGCTCAGCAATACTCATCCATCCATCCAGGCTCAGCAATACTCATCCATCCATCCATACTCATCCATGCTCAGCAATACTCATCCATCCATGCTCAGCAATACTCATCCATCCATCCTCAGCAATACTCATCCATCCATCCATACTCATCCATGCTCAGCAATACTCATCCATCCATCCTCAGCAATACTCATCCATCCATGCTCAGCCATCCATACTCATCCATGCTCAGCAATACTCATCCATCCATCCTCAGCAATACTCATCCATCCATGCTCAGCCATCCATACTCATCCATGCTCAGCAATACTCATCCATTCACATCCATCCATCCATGCTCAGCAATACTCATCCATAGGGATGAGCTTCGTGTTCGAGTCAAACCCATGTTCGACTCGAACATCGGCTGTTCGACCGTCCGTCGAATTGCGAACGTTATGGGCCGTTCGCGCCAAATTCGTGTGGCGCGTCACGGCCCATAATTCACTGCGGCATCGCAGTGCATTGCTGGCTGATGATTGGCCAAGCATGCACTATGACCCGCATGCTTGGCCAATCACAGCGCCGTCAGTAGAGAGAGCTGTAATTGGCCAAATCCAGGGTGGCTTTGGCCAATTATGGATCAGGGGATTTAGTACACGCCCCACACTATATAAGGCCGCCTGCACGGCGGCCCTGTGTAGTGTGTTCCGGTGTGCTGATAGAGAGAGAGACAGACAGTGTCATTTGATTTGAGTTAGATAGATTAGGCTAGATCTGTTCCTGCTATTTACATTTAGTGCAGTGCGTCCTGCTCACAGTGTTCAGCTAGATCCGTTCCTGCTATTTACATTTAGTGCAGTCAGTGCGTCCTGCTCACAGTGTTCAGCTAGATCCGTTCCTGCTATTTACATTTAGTGCAGTGCGTCCTGCTCACAGTGTTCAGCTAGATCTGTTCCTGCTATTTACATTTAGTGCAGTGCGTCCTGCTCACAGTGTTCAGCTAGATCCGTTCCTGCTATTTACATTTAGTGCAGTGCGTCCTGCTCACAGTGTTCAGCTAGATCTGTTCCTGCTATTTACATTTAGTGCAGTGCGTCCTGCTCACAGTGTTCAGCTAGATCTGTTCCTGCTATTTACATTTAGTGCAGTGCGTCCTGCTCACAGTGTTCAGCTAGATCCGTTCCTGCTATTTACATTTAGTGCAGTGCGTCCTGCTCACAGTGTTCAGCTAGATCTGTTCCTGCTATTTACATTTAGTGCAGTGCGTCCTGCTCACAGTGTTCAGCTAGATCTGTTCCTGCTATTTACATTTAGTGCAGTGCGTCCTGCTCACAGTGTTCAGCTAGATCCGTTCCTGCTATTTACATTTAGTGCAGTGCGTCCTGCTCACAGTGTTCAGCTAGATCTGTTCCTGCTATTTACATTTAGTGCAGTCAGTGCGTCCTGCTCACAGTGTTCAGCTAGATCTGTTCCTGCTATTTACATTTAGTGCAGTGTGTCCTGCTCACAGTGTTCAGCTAGATCCGTTCCTGCTATTTACATTTAGTGCAGTGCGTCCTGCTCACAGTGTTCAGCTAGATCTGTTCCTGCTATTTACATTTAGTGCAGTGCGTCCTGCTCACAGTGTTCAGCTAGATCCGTTCCTGCTATTTACATTTAGTGCAGTCAGTGCGTCCTGCTCACAGTGTTCAGCTAGATCCGTTCCTGCTATTTACATTTAGTGCAGTCAGTGCGTCCTGCTCACAGTGTTCAGCTAGATCTGTTCCTGCTATTTACATTTAGTGCAGTCAGTGCGTCCTGCTCACAGTGTTCAGCTAGATCCGTTCCTGCTATTTACATTTAGTGCAGTGCGTCCTGCTCACAGTGTTCAGCTAGATCTGTTCCTGCTATTTACATTTAGTGCAGTGCGTTCTGCTCACAGTGTTCAGCTAGATCTGTTCCTGCTATTTACATTTAGTGCAGTGCGTCCTGCTCACAGTGTTCAGCTAGATCCGTTCCTGCTATTTACATTTAGTGCAGTGCGTCCTGCTCACAGTGTTCAGCTAGATCTGTTCCTGCTATTTACATTTAGTGCAGTGCGTCCTGCTCACAGTGTTCAGCTAGATCCGTTCCTGCTATTTACATTTAGTGCAGTCAGTGCGTCCTGCTCACAGTGTTCAGCTAGATCTGTTCCTGCTATTTACATTTAGTGCAGTCAGTGCGTCCTGCTCACAGTGTTCAGCTAGATCCGTTCCTGCTATTTACATTTAGTGCAGTCAGTGCGTCCTGCTCACAGTGTTCAGCTAGATCTGTTCCTGCTATTTACATTTAGTGCAGTCAGTGCGTCCTGCTCACAGTGTTCAGCTAGATCCGTTCCTGCTATTTACATTTAGTGCAGTGCGTCCTGCTCACAGTGTTCAGCTAGATCCGTTCCTGCTATTTACATTTAGTGCAGTCAGTGCGTCCTGCTCACAGTGTTCAGCTAGATCCGTTCCTGCTATTTACATTTAGTGCAGTCAGTGCGTCCTGCTCACAGTGTTCAGCTAGATCCGTTCCTGCTATTTACATTTAGTGCAGTGCGTCCTGCTCACAGTGTTCAGCTAGATCCGTTCCTGTTATCTTCCTACTGACAGGCAGGCTTGTCTGGTTACAGTATATAAAGCTACCTGAAGAAAATTACAGGTGTTCTATCCCAGCTTAGTGCAGCTACAGGCCATTAGTATGTCTGGAAGGCCAAGAAGGAGAGGCAGACAGTCACAAGCCAATAAGATAGGGCAAGCAGGCTCTGTGTCTAGTGCTGGTCGTGGAGACGGTGCATCCTCATCAGCACGTGGCCATGGGACACGCTTGGCCTTTTTTTCGGCAGCTGGCCGTGTTGAGCCGCAACATGCGGAAGACTTGGTCGAGTGGATGACCAAGCCGTCCTCATCCTCCTCATCCTCTCTCACCCATGCCCAGGGTGCTTTGTCTGGCAAAGCAGCGGCCTCTTCCCTCAGCTCAATGTCATCAGTGACTCCTTCCCTAGCTCCACCATGTCCTCCTGAGGATTCCCTCGAACTGTTTGACCACAGTGTTGGGTACATGCTCCAGGAGGATGCCCAGCGTTTGGAAGGCTCTGATGATGATACTGAGCTCGATGAAGGCAGTAACATGAGCACGGACAGAGGGGGTGCCCAAGAAGGACAGAAATCTGGCAGTCATGCTCCCCCTGCTGCAGCATACTGCCAGGTTTGCTCCAGTGATGAGGAGGGAGGGGATGATGAGGTCACTGACTCAACGTGGGTGCCTGATAGGAGAGAGGAGGAGGAGGAGGAGGCGGCACATCACCAACGAGGCAGGATGCCCTCCAGGGGCCAGCCTAAGGGCAGCACATTGACTGCATCACACCCCAAAGCTCCACATGTGCAGGGCGCTGCAGTCTCTGTGCGTTATTCAAAAAGTTCTTTGGTGTGGGCCTTTTTTGAGACGAGTGCATCAGATCGCACCGCTGCTATTTGCAACATATGTCTCAAGCGTATCTCGCGTGGCCAAAACATCTCCCGCTTGGGTACCACATGCTTGACCAGACATATGTTGACCTGCCATGCAGTTCGTTGGCAAGCATATCTAAAAGACCCACACCAAAGAACAAAGAGGATCTCTCCTTGCTCCTCATCAGCTGAGATTTCCAACCCCACTAGACCTTCAGTCCTCTCTGAGACCTGCAGTGAGAGGAATGAAGGTGTAGAATTAGGTGTGTCACAGCCAAGTACTTGTGGGCAATCTGCTTTTGGTACACCGACGTCAGATTGTACCAGGCAAATTTCCCTGCCCCAGCTGCTGCACCGCCGAAAGAAGTTTGCTCCCAGCCATCCACATGCCCAGCGGTTGAATGCTAGCTTGGCAAAATTGCTAGCACTTCAACTGCTGCCTTTTCAGTTGGTAGACTCTGCCCCCTTCCGTGAGTTTGTGGAATGTGCGGTTCCTCAGTGGCAGGTACCCAAACGCCACTTTTTCTCACGGAAGGCGATTCCGGCTCTCTACCGGCATGTGGAAGGCAATGTCCATGCCTCGCTGGACAGGGCCGTCAGCGGTAAGGTGCATATTACCGCTGACTCATGGTCCAGCAGGCATGGACAGGGACGTTACTTAAGTTTCACGGCGCATTGGGTGACTCTGCTGGCAGCTGGGAAGGATGCAGGACAAGGTGCAGTAGTGTTGGAGGTTGTTCCGCCACCACGCCTCCAAAATGCTGATTGTGACACACCTCTCTCCTCCACCCCCTCCTCTTCTTCTTCCTCCATGGCCTCTTCCTCGGAACCAGCGGTGCTCCGTAGGCGTTCAAGGGGCTACGCAAGTACGCAGGCCAAAAGATGCCATGCGGTGCTTGAGCTGGTGTGCTTGGGGGACAGGAGCCACACTGGGGCAGAGGTTCTGTCAGCTCTGCAGGGGCAGGTTCAGAGGTGGTTGACGCCACGCCAACTTAAGGCAGGAATGGTGGTTTGCGACAATGGCACCAACCTCCTCTCTGCCCTCCGACAGGGACAACTGACCCATGTGCCCTGTTTGGCTCACGTCCTTAACTTGGTGGTGCAGCGGTTCTTGGGCAGGTACCCGGGCTTACAGGATGTCCTGAGGCAGGCCAGGAAAGTCTGTGTGCATTTCCGCCGGTCATATAATGCCAGTGCTCGGCTGACGGACCTCCAAAAGGAGTTTAACCTGCCCAAGAACCGCCTAATCTGTGACATGCCCACCAGGTGGAACTCAACGTTGGCCATGCTGCAGCGGCTGCACACGCAGCAGAGGGCCATCAATGAGTACCTGTGTGACTATGGCACCAGGACAGGGTCAGGGGAGCTTGGTTTTTTTTCCCCACGCCAGTGGGCCATGATCAGGGATGCATGCACTGTCCTGTCACCATTCGAGGAGGCCACGAGGATGGTGAGCACTGACAGTGCATGCATCAGTGACACTGTCCCCCTTGTCCACCTGTTGGAGCACACGCTGCGTGGAATAATGGACAGGGCACTTGAGGCAGAACAGAGGCAGGAAGAGGAGGACTTCCTTAGCTCTCAAGGCCCCCTTTATCCAGACAGTGTTCCTGCATGCCCGCCGATCACACAGGAAGAGGACGAGGAGGAGGAGGAGGAGGAGGAAGATTGTGTCAGTATGGAGGTGGAGCCTGGCACTCAGCATCAGCAGTCTTTAAGGGATCAGTCCCAAGGAACACATGGACTTGTACGTGGCTGGGAGGAGGTGGCTGCGGACGTTGTCGTCCTTAGTGACCCAGAGGACTCCGGACCGAATGCCTCAGCAAACCTACGCTGCATGGCCTCCCTGATCCTGCAAAGCCTGCGTAAGGATCCTCGTATTCGTGGTATCAAGGAGAAGGACCAATACTGGCTGGCAACCCTCCTTGATCCACGTTACAAGGGTAAGGTTGCGGACCTTATCTTGCCATCGCAGAGGGAGCAGAGGATGAAACATCTTCGGGAGGCCTTGCAGAAAGGTCTGTGCAACGCATTCCCAGAGACTGGGAGGTTACAAACTCCTGTTTCTGGACAACGTGTTGCTGAGGCTTCGGTCAGTCAAAGAAGGAGCGGTGGAGAAGGTGGCCGTCTGACCGATGCGTTCAGACAATTTTTTGGTCCGCAGCCCCAAGGTATGATCGGTTCCAGCAACCATCGCCAGCGTCTGTTTTACATGGTGCAGGAATACCTAGGGGCAAGATCAGACTTGGACACCTTTCCCACCGAAAATCCTCTGGGTTACTGGGTCTTGAGGATGGATCACTGGCCAGAGCTTGCACAGTATGCAATTGAGCTACTGGCCTGTCCTGCATCCAGCGTTCTTTCGGAACGCACATTCAGTGCTGCTGGAGGCGTGGTAACCGATCACAGGGTGCGTCTGTCCACTGACTCGGTCGATCGGCTGACCTTCATAAAAATGAATCAGTCTTGGATCACCACCAGCTACCAAGCACCTGATGCTGATGTAACTGAATAATTTTTTTCAGATCCCTTCAAAGACTGCCTATGCTGATGCTGAGTGACTATCCCTGAGTAATTATCCTCTTCCTCCTCAATCATCACGCTGATAGCTTGTAAGAACATTTTTGGTTCTGGGCGCCACCACCAGTGCCTAAGGCACAATTTTTCAGCCCCTGTTTAACAGGGGCGTGTAATTACAATTTTTGATGTAATACTTTGCAGCAGGGCTCGTTCCTGCATTCCAACTAGAGTGTCTGTGAGGGGTTGCAGTGTTGTGGCACCAGCACCAGTGCCTAAGGCCCAATTTTTCTGCCCCTGTCTAACAGGGGCGTGTAATTACAATTTTTGATGCAATACTTTGCAGCAGGGCTCGTTCCTGCATTCCAACTAGAGTGTCTGTGAGGGGTTGCAGTGTTGTGGCACCAGCACCAGTGCCTAAGGCCCAATTTTTCTGCCCCTGTCTAACAGGGGCGTGTAATTACAATTTTTGATGCAATACTTTGCAGCAGGGCTCGTTCCTGCGTTCCAACTAGAGTGTCTGTGAGGGGTTGCAGTGTTGTGGCACCAGTGCCTAAGGCCTAATTTTTCAGCTCCTGTTCAACAGGGGCATGTAATTACAATTCTTGATCTAATATTTCACAGCAGGGCCCTGTGAGGGCTTACAGTGTTGTGGCCACAGCAACACCTAAGGCCCAAATTTCTGCTGAGTATATAGGGCAGGACCCTACTTTCAAACATCTAACTTACAAACGACTCCTACTTGCAAACGGAAGGAGACAACAGGAAGTGAGATGAAATCTACCCCTAGGAAGGGAAATTCTCTCCTGTAAGAGTTAATATGGGAAAACAATTTCTCCTTTCCACTGATGCTTTCCAATCCTTGTTCCACAAAAAAAACCAAATTTTCAAAAAACATTTTTCATTGGGACAAAAAAGTGAGGTGAAATCTTCTGAAGAGGAGGAAAGACAGCAAAACAAATGTCACAGGGGTGATAACCCTTCCCTATGTTTTCCAAAAAGCTTAAAAAAGATTTTTTGGCTGGAGCTAAACACGTTAAAAATGTACCCGTTCAAAATTACAAAGAGATTCTACTTAACAACAAACCTACAGTCCCTGTCTTGTTTGCACCGCCTGTATACTGCTGTTCAGAGTATATAGGGCCTTTCCTTATTTTAATTTGGGTGCGGGGTTCCCCTTAATATCCATACAGGACCCAAAGGGCCTGGTAATGGACTGGGGGGGTACCCATGCCGTTTGTCTCACTGATTTTCATCCATATTGCCATGACCTGACATGACATTAAACCCGCAAGCAGTTTTAAATGAGATTTTTTCCTTTAAAAATGACATTTGGTGCAGGGACTGTTCTAAACATGGGAAACACGCGTCACTTTACAGGCATACTATAGACACCCCCCAGGTACGATATTTAAAGGAATATTTCACTTTTTTTTTTTTACTTTAAGCATCATTAAAATCACTGCTCCCGAAAAAACGGCCGTTTTTAAAAGTTTTTTTTGCATTGATACATGTCCCCTGGGGTAGGACCCGGGTCCCCAAACCCTTTTTCGGACAATACCATGCAAATTAGCCTTTAAAATGAGCACTTTTGATTTCGAACGTTCGAGTCCCATAGACGTCAATGGGGTTCTAACGTTCGTGCGAACTTTCGGTCCGTTCGCGGGTTCTGGTGCGAACCGAACCGGGGGGTGTTCGGCTCATCCCTACTCATCCACCCATCCAAACTCAGTATTACTCATCCATCCATACTCATTCACCCATCCCTACTCATCCATGCTCAGCAATACTCATCCATCCATCCATACTCAACAATACTTATCCATCCATGCTCAGCAATACTCATCCATCCATCCTCAGCCGTACCTGACCCAGCCATCCCATCCATACCCAGCCATCCCATCTACACTCAGCCATACCGACCCAGCCATACTCAGCCATAGCCAGCCATCCCATCCACACTCAGCCATACCAACCCAGCCATCCCATCCATACTCAGCTATACCCAACCATCCCCTTCCACGGCTCATCCATGCCACTACAGTGCCTCAAAGTGTAATAGGTAGTCAGGAAATTATATGTGTAATTTATGCCCCTAGAACGCCTGATGGTGCTCCCTGCATGTTGGGCCTCTGAATGAGGCCACGCTGTGTAAAAGTCTCACACATGTGGTATCACCATACTCAGGAGGAGTAGTAGAATGTATTTTGAGGTATAATTTGTGGTATGCATATGCTGTGTGTGAGAAATAACCTGCTAATATAACAATTTTGTGGAAAAAAAAAGGAAAAAAAATCTTGGTTTTGCAAAGAATTGTGGGGAAAAAATTACAACTTCAAAAACCTCATCGTGCCTCTTTCTAAATACCTTTGAATGTCTACTTTACAAAAAGGGGTCATTTGGGGGGTGTTTGTACTGTCCTGGCTTGTTAGGGTCTCAAGAAATGAGCTAGGCCGACAGTACTTCAGGTGTGATCAATTTTCAGTGATTGGCACCATAGCTTGTAGACTCTCTAACTTTCCTACAGACCAAATAAGGCCCCTTTCACACTGGGGCAGGAGGTGAGTTGGTGGTAAAATGCCACTATTATT
Source organism: Lithobates septentrionalis (assembly GCA_037952835.1). Classification (NCBI taxonomy): domain Eukaryota; kingdom Metazoa; phylum Chordata; class Amphibia; order Anura; family Ranidae; genus Lithobates; species Lithobates septentrionalis. The sequence goes on along the minus strand of JBBDGP010000593.1, from coordinate 7,018,358 downwards.
ATCGGCGCTTTACCGTCGTTTTAGCGGCGGTATTCGGCCACTAGCGGGGCAGTTTTACCCCCCGCTGGCAGCCGAGAAAGGGTTAAAAACCACCGTAAAGCGCCTCTGCAGAGGCGCTTTGCTGGTGGTATAGCCACGCTGCCCCATTGATTTCAATGGGCAGGAGCTGGGAAGGAGCGGTGTATACACCGCTCCAAAGATGCTGCTAGCAGGACTTTTTTTCCCGTCCTGCTAGCGCACCGCTCCAGTGTGAAAGTCCTCGGGGCTTTCACATTGGAGACAAAGCAGCGGCTGTTTTGGGTCGGTTTGCAGGCGCTAATCCGATTTGGATTATTTTTACCAAATATATGTAGCGGTATAAACTTTGGCCAAAATGTATGAAGAAAAATTACTAATTTGCAAAATTTTATAACAGAAACAAAGAAAAATGTAATTTTTTTTTTTACAGAATTTTCGGTCTTTTCTCATTTATAGCGCAAAAAATGTAAAAAAAAACAGCGGTGATTAAATACCACCAAAAGAAACCTCTATTTGTGTGAAAAAAGAACAAAAATTTCATATGGGTGCAGTGTTGCATGACTGAGTAATTATCATTCAAAGTGTGAGAGCACCGAAAGTGCCCAGTGGTCAAGTGGTTAAATGAGTTTGCCACCTCCCTGAAATTTGTTTTTGCAGGTTGGGATATCTGATTGTGCGACTTAGAACTGCCAAGTCACATGACAAGTCGTACCCCATGATTTTGTAATGAGTACCATTTATATCTGTGCGACTTTCAGTCACAGCGACTTCAAAGTAGGGTTGCCACATCATCCCTTTAAACCAGGACACATATTAATTACACAGGTTCTGAGGCTGATTTAATGCAGATAAGGCACCAATTAAGTTTAATTATCACCTTAATCAATCACAGAACCTGTGTAATTAATGTCGGTCCTGGATTAAAGGGATGATGTGGCAACCCTACTTCAAAGTAGTCCCTGCATTACTTTGGTCTGACTTTGATGCGACTTGAGGTCCATAGACCTCAACATTACGCAAGCATTGCTTCAAGTCGCATCAAAAATCACAGCAAAATTGCATCAAAGTCGCGGCAAAAATTGTGTGACTTTCAGGTCACACAAGTGTGAAAGGGGCCTAAAGTAGACAGTTTTGGATAAAGTAAAACGGGTTATAATCCATGTCAGTTTTTTGCCAGCTGTGTCCTATTGGGAGATTTCTCTTCACTTCCAGTCCCATAGTCAAATGTAAAGTGAGAGGAAATCCCTCCAAAATGAGGGAATCTTTGGTTTTCAGCAGAACTAGCAACCCCATTGGACGATTTCCTCTTCCGCTATTCCTGTTCTGGTGACAAAACAAAACTTGGGATTTACTTTCACTCTCGGTGATAATGGTAAACAGGACAAATAATGAAGGTGAATATCCCTATCTGAGGCACAGACAGAAATAAAAACCTGACAGGTGTTCTAATTACTTTTTACTTCATCCAAAACTAAAAAAAGTTTTTCTTTGTAGTTTTTAGTATTTTAAAACTGCCTACTCATCAAATGAGAAAAGCGGGCATCTATTAATGCCCACAGCATGGGATTATGGCGGTCAAAAAAAAAATTATTTTTGTGACTGTCTTTAAATGTGGACCTGGCAGGTCATGAGGTTTTCAGGCGGGAGCAATGTGACTTCAGGCGGGAAAAACACGTATTTTTGAAAAAATTACATGTGAGTGAGGGCTATATAAGACCCCCGCATCTAGGCTCCTGTCACAGTTTGACCCGGAGTGATTTGGCGAGTTCCACAGGCTATAATACAGAGCTATAATACGGGAGCTTGTCTGTCACGTGAGGTCATGAAGACGCTCGTAAGAAGGGTCCTTGAGAAGGCAGCGTCAGAAGGAGGAGAAGAGTGGCTGCAGAAATGCCTGTTGAAAGTTGAAGCGGATACAGCGCCGGATGCGGGAACAGAAGATTCGTCAGCACATCCATCAGCCATCGGGATGGATAGTGAGCAGGTCTCGCCGCTGCCCAAGCCACCTGCCTCAAGTCAGCGCTCTCAACCCCACAGGCTACAACGCAGCTTACCTCCGGAGCATCCTAGGTCCTCAATAGCATCGCGAGAAGGAGAAGAGTCCCGCCCACGTGAAGAAGAGGCTGATGTCGTCACGGCACAGCTGCACAGTGGCCAGCGCATTCAAAAGAAGAGGAGGGCGTTCTCTCCTTCCCCCCTCCACATCAGAGATGGGCGGGGACAATCGCGGCAATCTCCACCTACAGCCAGCAGTGTTCCTTTTTCTTTTCAGGTAAATCCAGGGCAAGCGTCATTAGTTTCCATGCCGACGGCGTCGCAAGTGTCTATGCTATTACAGCTGGACACTGTGATGGCTCCTCAGATGACGGAATCTCCTGCAGCTGCTTCGGGTGCACAAGCACAGAGCAGTGTTCTGTTCAATGATCAATCACCTATTGGAATCGTTTAGGCTGGTGTGTCAGCACAACAGCAGTTGTTTACAGAGTTACTTAATTCTTTATCAAGATTTACTGATTATTTAAAAAATTTGCAGTTCTCTGTACCTGTTTCTTCTGCTAATATTTGGTCTACAGCTGCTAATAATTCAATGTCTTTCAATCCAATTGCTTCTGTTAATACTGCTAATGTTAGTAATATTCAGGAACCTAGTGGTGCATTGCATGGGTTATCTCCTGTTCCTGAAATATGTTATAAGGAGGTATTACCATGTGATATATCACCTTTGGGTTTTCACTTAGCATCCAATGTTAAAGAAAAAATATGGAAAGGTGAGTTTATTGAATTGTTAACATTCCTTCCTAGTACATAGGATTTTGCTATAAAAAAATGAAAAGAGATCTGAGGATGTATTTGAAGACAGGCGTTGTACAGCGCCAAAATCTTTTTACAACTGGTTACAAGCCTTCTGTATTTTTTCGGCTATTATGGGTGAAAAATTCCCTGAGAAATGCAACGGGTTATTTCAACATCTTGAGCATATTCTTGAGGCTTATAGAAAATTTGACGGTTTTGGCTGGTCTAGTTATGATGAGTCATTCCGTCAAAAAATGGCTATTTATCCTAATCTCAAGTGGGGGCTGAAGGATGTTGGTTTATGGTTGAACCTCATCCTTCCCCAAAAAACAGTCTTTACAAAACAACCAACTTTTAATCAAAATGTTTCTTCAGTATACAAAAAGGGTGTGTGTTTCGCCTTTAATGAATCCCAGTGCAAATGGTCCACATCATGCCGTTATAAACATGAGTGTTCTTTTTGTTTTGGGACTCACTTCTTATCTGAATGTTTTAAAAGGACCTATTGCCACACCCAAAACAGGGACAATTCCAAAAGCCTACACGCCAATGAAGTTGGAAAAAAATGTACCCTTGGCTGCTTCTCTATGAGGACAAGGGGAAAGCGGAAATCCTAATTGAAGGTTTTTCTGGAGGTTTTAAGCTTCCAGTTTTTTCTGGTTCCGGTTGCTATATAGTGGATAATCTTAAATCAGTTCAGATTCATAGTCAGGTGGTTAGACAAAAGTTGATAAAAGAGATCTCAGCTGGTCGAGTGGCTGGTCCTTTTGTATCTCCTCCTTTCAAAAATTTTTGTGTATCCCCGTTAGGTTTGGTTCCAAAAAAAGAACCTAATTCTTATTGGTAAATACATCATCTTTCTTTTCCAAAAGGCAGTTCTCTGAATGACCTAATTGATAATTCATTATCCTCTGTAACATATGCTACATTTGATGATGCTATTAAAATTATCAGACGGTTTGGAAAAGGCGCTCTATTAGCGAAATCTGGCATTCAATCTGCATTCAGATTATTGCCTATTGCACCGGAATCTTTTAATTCCTTGGGTTATTGTTTTTAATGTGCCTTTTTCTATGACATGTGTTTGCCTATGGGTTGCTCCTTATCCTGTAGGTATTTTGAGACTTTTGCTACATTTTTACAGTGGGTTCTTTTGCATGAATCCGGATGTGATGGCATAAACCATTATTTGGATGATTTCCTGTTTATTGGTCCTCCGGGTTCACCGATTATTATTACAATTATTTTTAACTATTGCACAAAATTTTGGAATTCCTATTGCATTTGAAAAAACTTTTCTTCCTGCTCGAATTTTTGGGTATCTGTATTGATACCAATTTGTTTCAGTATCAACTTCCTTTATAAAAAATTTCTCGGCTTCAGAATTTAATTTCTCGTTTTTTTTGCGTGGAAAAAAGGTTCTATTAAAAGAACTTCAGTCTTTTTTGGGATTATTAGCCTTTGCATCTCTCATTATGCTAGTTGGCAGAATCTTCTCTAGGATACTGTCAATGTCGATGTCCGGTTTAAAATCCCCTTTTTCGCATATTCACCTTACTTCAGACCTAAAAGATGATCTTTTGGTCTGGTCACAATTCCTTATGGATTATAACGGTCGGACCTTTTTTCAGGAAGAATTATTTTTTTCTGCAGATATGGAATTGTACACAGATGCTGCAGGTTCGCTTGGTTTTGCAGCAATTTGGCACACTCACTGGTTCTGTGGCTCTTGGCCTCCTTTTTGGGTTTCCAGCAAAGCTACAAAAAATATTGTTTTGTTAGAATTGTTCCCCATAGTAGTGGCCTTTGAGCTGTGGGGTGAATTTTTTACTAACGAAAGGATTTTAGTCCATTCGGACAACAAAGGAGTGCTTTATGCATTAAACTGTCTTTCTTCCAAATCCTTGTGTGTAATAAAGCTTCTGCGCTATTTTGTCTTATGCTTAAAATTCAATATTTGGGTTAAAGCAAAATATGTTCCTGGTAAACATAACGTAGTAGCTGATGCATTATCTCGTTTCCAGATGGCTCGTTTCAGGCAGCTTTTTCCGGAAGCGGATCTAGTCGGTTATTCTTGCCCATGTCATCTGTGGGATTTGATCTAGCCCGTTTTTTCAGTTATTCAATATTCTATTGCTCCTAGAACATGGGCCGAATATACGGTTGCATGGAAAAGGTGGCTTTTATTTAATGAAGGACTGGGTTTCTCTGGTTATGATCCTACAGAACAATCAATTTTGGCTTTTCTTTTTTCACTCATGCAAAAAAAATTATCTTTTCACCATATTAATAAAAGTTTGGCAGGAATTTCTTTTTTCTTAAAATTTTATAAAGTACCAGTTTGTAATAGTTTTTTTCTCAGTCCGTCAAGCGCTCAAAGGATATAGGAGACAAACTTTTACACCTGAGCTGCGTAGGCCCGTTTCTTTGGATCTCTTAAAAAAGATTTGTTTAGCAACTCCCTTTGTGTGCCATTCAGAATATGAAGCATTGTTACTGCATTCAGCTTTCGTTCTGATCTTCTTTGCGGCGCTTCGTATTTCTGAAATGGTTCCGAATAATAAAAGAAGTAATTCAGGTTTTAATTTGAGGAGGTTTCAATTTCACAAGGTAACGTGAAGGTTTTATTAGTAGATCTAAGACAGACGTTACTGGTAAAGGGCATTGGCTCACTTTACATGCCTGTGGTGACTCCATCATTTGCCCTTATGGGGTGCTTTCCAAATATCTTTCTTCTAGGCCTTCATGTTTGGGTAATTTTTTGGTTCATTTAGACTATTCCCCCGTCACAAAATTGAAATTTTCAGCTTTATTTCAACGCTGTTTGTCTCATTTAGGCCTTTCTCACCTTAAATTTTCTACCCATTGATTCCGTATTGGAGCCTCCACAGAAGCAACTAGATTGGGCCTCAATGATGCAGTTATTATGCGGTTAGGGAGGTGGGAATCCAAAAGATTTAATCTTTATGTTCGTCCTAATTTATCTCTCTGATCCTTTAGGTTCCAAGTCTTACATTTGGATCATTGGACACTCATTTGTTCATTTGTTCATTTTTTTGAACAGGACTTCCGAATTATTTATTTATCAAGTGTGAACTTTGAGTTAGTTGAAGTGAATATGTCCTATACCACTTAGGTTATTAATAGGCTTTCCTCTACAGCACCCTCCACCCCCACTTGCACTTTGCCACGTTTGACCGTATGTCACAAAATAAAGGATACGAAATTGTAAGACCAATGGGGTCATAAACTCCATAATTTGGCTAATTTGATGGCCCACCAAGGTCTCCGAGGCATAATGCAATACGCCCTGACCGGGTAGCTTTCTATGTTTTCTGTTGTCATGTCTGTCCTGTCTGTATTGTTATGAGCGGCCGCACCGAATTCTTAAGAAATGCTCATTTGCACAATCCCCTAGCAAATGTGAATGTTTTAAGGCAATACCAATAAAAATGGTTTTATTTGAATTATGATCATTGACTATTTTGTTGCATGAAGTAACCCCTTTTTGAAACCCAGTACTATTGGGTTTATCCTTTACCCCTTTGTTCCCCCCTTTTTCCATTTGTTCATTGGGCCCACAAAAGAGCATGCTGACGCTGTTATACTTCCAACTTATCTTTATCTCCTGACTCTTTTAAGTTCTTTGGAGAGGCATTCGTGGGCTTCAATGGACTAATCTTTTCTTTCACTTTTTTAATTTGGCTCAACTGTGGCCAACTCCTGCTGTTTTAATAGTTCATTTAAGTGGTAATGATGTAGGCAAACAAAAAAACCTTAGATTTAATTTTTATGATCAAAAGAGATTTACATAGCATACAACTTTCTTTTCCAGGTACCCGCATACTTTTTTCAGAAATCGTTCCGCGTCTTGATTGGTTATCTTCTTCAGAGAAAAAACCTTTGGAAAAGATTAGGAGACGTGTGAATCATTTTATTAAGAAATTCATGCCCCTTTTGAATGGCTTTTCTATTCGTCATGTAGATTTAGAAGGCGCTTTTTCTGGCCTTTATAGACAAGATGGAGTTCACTTGTCCGATGTGGGCTTGGATATTTTTAATCTGGGCCTTCAAAGTATGATAAAAAATGGCCGCGGTTATGGGATAGGCCGTTTTTGTTTTGGTTAACAAAACCAGCTGGTGGGGACTTTTGCTGAATGTTTTTTATTTATGCTACTCGCTCGAGTTCTATGACTGAGTGAGATATTGATTGATATTTTAAAGTTTTTAAAGTTTCTATTTATTGATGAATTTAATAAAGAAAGATTTAATAAATTTTATGTTTATCTACCAATAAAGGTGCAGCGGCCATTTGTATCACCAAAAAAAAAAAAAATATATATATATATATATACCGTATTTATCGGCGTATAACACGCGCCAGCGTATAACACGCACCCCAAGTTTAGGAGGGAATTTTAAGGAAAAAAACTTTTAGGAGGAAAGTTTAAGGAAAAAAACTTACATTTAAATGCCCATCGATGCAGCCTCATCAGTGTCCATCTGCAGCCTTGTCAGTGTCCATCTGTAGTGTTGTCCCTGATTGCAGCCTTGTCCCCCATTGCAGCCTTGTCCCCATTGCAGCCTTGTCCCCCATTGCAGCCTTGTCCCCCATTGCAGCCTTGTCCCCCATTGCAGCCTTGTCCCCCATTGCAGCCTTGTTAGTGTCCATCTGTAGTCTTGTACCCGAATGCAGCCTTGTCAGTGTCCCTCTGTAGCCTGTGTCGTTTGCATCTTTGAAAATGGCGCCGCCGTTCTCGGCAACTTTCGGCCATTCTTGGTGGCTCTCGGCCGCTCTCGGATGCACTCGGCTTTCGGCGGCTCCCGCGGGACTGCGAGAGGCGCCGAGAATGGCCAAAAGCCGCCGAGAATTGCCGAAGGCGGGCGAGAGCCGCCGAGAATGTCCAAAAGCGGCCGAGAATGTCGGCGCCATTTTCAAAGCCACCGAGAAAAGCCAAAAGCCGCTGAGAGCGGCCGAAGAGCTCACAATCGGCGGGGGATCGGCGTAAAACACGCACTCATTCCTCCCCCGGGGAAAAAGTGTGTGTTATATGCCGATAAATACGGTGTATATATATATATATATATATATATATATATATATATATATATATATAAATATAATAATAAAATATATATATAAATAAATGTTTGTGTTGTTTTGGATTATTTCTTTATATCTTTAATTTAATAGTTTAATTTTTGTACAGCTTACATTCCCATGCAGCTACTATACCCTAATGATGACTGAACTGGGTAAAGTTTAGTTCGCTTTGCATTTGCCAAACCCAATAGAAAATTGGGGATTGCAGGGTTGGTCAGACTTCAAAGATGTGTAAGATTAAGCAGCTGCCACTCCCTCAGATACAATTTTCTAAATACATTAAAGCAGAGCCAAATCCTCCTCTTCTTTACAGCCAAGGAAGCTGCCATCTTGACCTCTGTTGAGTTGCACTGCAGTTGCCATGGTGCTGTTTGTGGGCGAGGCCACTCGCCCTGAACATGGGGGTATCATTTGCATGGGTGCCCAGGACCTGATGGGGACTGTGTTTATGTCAAACTTAATGGAGGTTCCCTGGCCTAGAGATGAGCCGTAAACAGTGTGCAGTATTTTTTTTTCAAATATTTTATTTAAATCTCAACAGGCGATTCCAGGTTATCACAATAACAGTTTGTAGTTTGTAACACAACAGATACATTGAAGATGTAAGATCATACATATCATATCCACTATATAATCTGTGTGGATATAGTGCATGTAATGTGGCAACTAAGGGGTGACCTCATAAAGATTTGTCTCTGGACCGCCTAATTTCTTTTTCTATTTTCTAAGTTTCAAAGGTGGGAGTATAGTAAAGAACCCCAGCACACAATAGCTAGGGAGAAAAAAAAAAAGATTGAGAAGGAAAAAAGAGGGGGGTACCCTGGGAGGAATGAGGGAACTCAGTCTGTGGCAGCTAGGCTGGAAATGATGTCCTAAGCAGGTTTAGGCCTTCTGCAGAGAGGATAAACATATTCCACAGTCTTCACAAATCGGAGTATTTGTCATGTTTATTTTGTGCTGAAAGTGTGAGATCTTCCAATTTGTTGATCTCCTCCAATTTTTGTAGCCAGCAGCTAACTGTTGGCGGTGAAGCATTTTTCCATTTAAGAGGGATTCCTGCCTTAGCGGCGTTTATCAAATGTTGTAGAATTGATTTCTTATATTTTTTTAGCTGGAATGGTCGAAATGTGCAGTAGGAATAAGGCTGGGCCATCAGGTATCTTATAGTCAGTGAATTTTTGGGTAATGTTCCATACTTCCCGCCAGTATGGTGTTAACTTTGGGCAAGGCCAAAAAATGTGCAGCATCGTGCCTCCCTCCTCCTGGCATCTTCAGCAGCGGTCAGGCACCTATGAGTAAAATTTATGTAGCATCTGCGGGGTGTGGTACCATCTTGTCAGTATTTTGTAATCTGTTTCTTGAATTTTGATGCAGATAGATGACTTCAATGAAAACCTAATCATATTTTGTCTTTGATTTGTCGTAAACTTATGGTTCATCTCTTTCTCCCATTTCTTCATCCATGGGCATCAGGGGAGAGTCCGTGGTTGAAAGAGAGGTGTTGCTAACTACTAGTGTGCAGTATTTTAAATACAGAGTCCTCCTGTAAGAGTGCTGTCCCGTGACACTACACACCTTTCTCATTGCATCTACGGAAAGGTTTCTTCACAGTAAAACTGCATTCACACCTCCGCGTTTTGAATGACAAATCGCAGAACGTACATTTTAGATGCCATTTATTTGAACTGCACCTAAAATCGTGGTTCGGTTCTGCCACGATTGTTGCACGGTAAATCGCGTTGCAATCGCAGCAACCCGCATTGCATGAAGCTTGTCGCCCCCAAAAAGTTAATCTACAATCGTGGCAGAACCGCACCGCGAATTGTAAAATCGTAAACACAAATGTGTGTTCTGCGATTTGTCATTCACACCTCATCGCTTTGAAATCGTGGGCAAAATTGTGGCAAACAAAACGCTAAGGTGTGAATGCAGTCTAATGCCCCGTACACACGATCGGAATTTCCGTCGGAAAAATCTTGGATGGTTTTTCTGACGGAATTCCGCTCAAGCTTGGCTTGCATACACACGGTCACACAAAAGTTCTCTGAATTTTCGGCCATCAAGAACACGGTGATGTGAACACTACGATGAGCAGAGAAAATGAAGTTCAATGCTACCGCGCATGTGTCGAACTGTTTCCGAGCATGCGTGGTTTTTTGCACGTCGGAATTGCATACAGACGATCGCATTTTCGGATAGGAACTTTTTCCGACCGAAAAATAGAGAACCTGCTCTCAATCTTTTGCTGGCTGGAATTCTGCCAGCAAAAGTCCGATGGAGCATACATACGGTCGCATTTTCCGACCAAAAGCTCACATCGGTCTTTTGCTGGCGGCATTTCCGATCGTGTGTACGGGGCATTAGAGCTATGAATAGACTTCCTTTAAGAGCTGGTTCTGTCCAGCTCAATAGATTGCTTTAATGAAGGCCTGGATTCTTTCCTAAAAGTACATAATATAACTGGATACTAACATATATAGGTAAAGTTGATCCAGGGAATATCCGATTGCCTCTCGGGGATTAGGTAGGAATTTTTTCCCCCCTGCTGGAGCGTATTGGATCATGCTTTGCTAGAGTTTTATGCCTTCCTCTGGATCAACTGTAAGTATAGGATTGCATACCTCCCAACTGTCCCTGATTTCGAGGAACAATGTCCCTCTGTCCCTCATTCCTCCTCATTTTGGTCTAATCTATATAGATGTATATAAAATGCACTTTCCTGACACCAACATGGCAGCATACATATGATATAGCTCCACCCCTATATCCACCCACAAGACCTGTTTGGCTCTATAAAAGAGCTACCTCCCCCATTCTTCTTTCCTGGTGCCTCCATGGCAGCATACTAGTGATAGAGCTCCGCCTCGACTCCTCCCTCAGGACCAGTGAATAGCATAAATTAAAGACATAGTCCCTCCCCCAACATTCTCCTTTTTTTCCTCATACCTCTTGTGCTGGTGAAGAGTAGCAGTATGTCCATACCTCTGCAGTCGGCAGCGTCCGCCGGGTTTAGCCTTTCCCGTGCGCAGTCCCTGTTCTTGGGCCGCTCACAGCGCTGATAAGACTGGGAACCCCTCTGTGGATCTGTTGGGGTCTTCTTGCAGAGTTTCCTCACTGGAACGCAGTCTGCCACCATATCCTATGATGAAGGCAAAGGAGTCGCAAAAGGATCAGCTCCATTCTGCCAGGCTTGTGATTTTACATTTTTTTGTTTCCATTTAAAAAAAAAAAAAAGAGAAAGAAAGTTGCATTTGTATTCCCCCCCCCCCCCCCCTCTTTCCCTTCTGCATCATTCCTTTTTCCTCCCTTTCAAAGAAAGTATAAATATAAGAGGCTGTAAGACATTTGTTAAATACCTGTGATTTTACAGGCTACTGTATCAGGAGAGACATCCATCGCCCTGTTACTGTGGGGCTGTGTTGTGTTTTCTTTGCCTTCCCTTGTAGGTAGCGTGGCTCGGCGTCCCCTTCGTCCTACTGCGCATGCGCGATCCGGGAAGCTAACAGCCGTCGCTTGTCGAGTGTTTTTCTCGGCTTCCCGGCGTCGGCTCTACTGCTCATGCGCGGGCGCATGCGCGGTCTCTCGAAGCCGCGGTGGCCATCTTTGTTTCTGGAGAAAGGGCCAATTTTTGCCCTTTTTCCTCTAAAAACTTAAAAAAAAAAAGGGGGCAGAGTGACTGGGGGTTCATGGGTTCTACCCCACCCACCCTCAGGCTATTTAGGATCGGCCTTGGGGGCTGGTGGTCAGAGTTACCTCAGCTGTGCCCTGCTAAGGTCTCTCTAAGCTGCTCTGTGGTAAGCATTCCAAAAAAAAAAAAAAAAAACTGAATTATGTGCCTCTTAAAAAAAAAAATATATATATATATCATTCTTTTCTTTCCTTATCTTTCTTGCTATTTTTTTCCGCAGCTGATCCTTATGCCCAACTCCGAAATGAGCCATTCATCTCGCAACAAAGATCCTCACACCTATGGAGGACCACCTATACGTGAGTATAAAAAAAAAAAAAAAGTGCGCTCGCTGGCCTGACATGATTTTTCTTAAAATCATAGCCCTGCCCACTCCAAGAGGACCGAAAAATCCTCAAGGCACCACGATGACGACAGCCCAAGTCGCAGATCTCGTTCTTCACGCCACCGGTCCCGCTCGTCAAGACGTGAGTCCCATTCTTCGCGACATAGGTCAAGATCCAGAAGACGGGACCGGTCCCCCTCTCCTAGATCCTACAAGAAGAAGAAGTGCTGGACCTGTGGGGCTAGTCCGCTGCCGAATAAAGTAGTCTGCAAGGACTGTTTTGCGGACTATGCGTCCAGCCGCGAGTTAGAAAACCAGCAGGTGGTGGACCTGCTCAAAAGAACTATGAAGGACTCCTCTGAGCTTGCGGCCTTGGTTCCTGCCCAGCCAGTCCCGCAGACGTCCCAGGCGCAGGATGTTGAGCTTGTTCTTCCTGGTCCTTCCGCAGCCAGTACGCCTCTACCTCCATCAGGCCGACTGGCCAGAGATTCCCCACCTGAAGACCTCTCGGGCGATTCGTCAGATGAGTCAGATCCTTCCGGCTTCAGCCATTCATTGGTAAAGCCATTCATCCAGGCAGTAAGAGCCGCAATAGCTTGGGAGGATACTGAAGAACCTCCCCAGGAAGCAAAAAGCTACTTCCCATTCCTTATAAGGAAACAGGCTTTCTTCACTTTGATGGGAGAAATTACGCAAATCATTCAAAATGAGTGGTCTAGGACTGATAAAAAGATGTCGTTGGGCCGTTTCAATAAATTGTATCCCTTGCCGGAGGCGGGAACAAAGTCACTAACCTCCATACCTGTAGTAGACGCATCAGTGGTGCGACTCGCAAAGAATATTACCCTGCCTATGGAAGATTCCGCTTCCTTCAAGGATCCTCTTGACAGACGAAACGACCTGGATCTCAAGAGGAGCTATTTAGCTGCAGGAGCGGCATGTAAGCCAGCGATCGCACTCACCTCCGTGTCTAATGCCATTAGAGCTTGGACGGATAACATTGAAACAGCTCTGCGCCAGAATGTCCCCAAGGAAGACATAATTAAAGCCTTGGAAGAAATTAGATTGTCAGCAGACTTTGTTGGAGTAGCAGCTATAGACACGATTAGGTGTTCAGCAAGATCTATGCTGCACTCAGTAATGGCGAAAAGGGCCTTGTGGTTAAAACCCAGGACGGCGGATTTGGCTTCCAAGCAAAATTGGTGCAAAATCCCGTTCGACAGGAAGGCATTATTCGGAGACAGGATGGATAAAGCCATATCTAGGTTGTCAGGAGGAAAGTCAGGTATGCTTCCCCAAGACAGAAGGATGCGAAGATCCAGAGGAGGTTCTTCCACAATCAAGGCAGTTCAGAGACGGCAGAAGACCCTGGAGGGGCACTCAGGCATCCTTTTTGGGCAGAAAGTCGAAGGCCCCTCCGACTCCACATGAGCAGAAGCAATCCTTTTGACGCCAGATTAGCCCAGACACTCCCGGTGGGAGCCAGGCTAAAATTCTTTCTTCCAGTCTGGGCCAGCAAATGCCAGGATCCCTGGGTTCTGTCAACAATCCAATGCGGACACTTTTGGAGTTTCTCTCATCCTCCACCTCAAAATTCGCTCACGAGCTCAGAGCCTACCTAGAGGCCACTAGATCCTTCAGGAGCTCGGAAAGACTTTTTATTGTTACATTCGGTAAATACAGGGGCAAGGAAGCTTCCATCAGAACCCTGGCATCTTGGGTGGTAAAACTAATCCAGAAGGTCTACAGGATGAAGAATATGGAACCTCCATCCCGAGTGAATGCTCATTCTACAAGGGCAGTCTCAACCTCCTGGGCAGCAAGGGCTAACGTGTCACTAGAGACGGTGTGCAGGGCCACCACCTGGTCTTCTCGCAATACTTTCCTCAGACACTACCATATCGACCCAGGAGCTCTCACAACGGTTGAGTTCGGGAGAAGGGCAGTTCAGGCTGCAATGTCCCATTCTAATTAAAACATTTATTGTTAAGCATTATCCCACCCATGTCAGCTAGTTATTTATCACTAGTATGCTGCCATGGAGGCACCAGGAAAACGGAAAATTGTATCATACTTACCGTAATTTTCCTTTCCTGGTGCCTATCCATGGCAGCATACGCTCCCACCCTCGGTATTCTATTTAACGGAGAATGTTGGGGGAGGGACTACGTCTTTAATTTATGCTATTCACTGGTCCTGAGGGAGGAGTCGAGGCAGAGCTCTATCACTAGTATACTGCCATGGATAGGCACCAGGAAAGGAAAATTACGGTAAGTATGATACAATTTTCCGTTTTTTGTCCTCAAAAGATCAACACCTACAGACCGTTACACCCAGGATAAGCTCTTACCTGCCCACTACGTTGGAGTCCGTCTGGGTTCAAGTCTCTCCCAGCACGCAGTCTCACATCTTAGGCTGCTAAACGCACCAACAAGGTGGGGAACCCCTTCTGGTGGTCTTTTGGGGTTGAGGTGTTCTCTAATCAGAGACGACAATCCTCTTGTGGCATGCCTGCTTTGAAGTCCGGATCCAGCAACTGGGACTGCGTGATGTCTTGTCTCCTATGGAACTCTTTCCAGGTCTGTCAATTTCTATAAAACTTTTTTTTCTTTTTCTTGCCCTCATATCTCTAAAGACCCCATACACACTGTGTAGCTTTTGTTTGATTTCATTTAGATTTGCCAGGACCATGTGGTGCAGGGGCCTGCCTCATTGCATACAAATTGAGGCTCTTAAGGTTTGACCTCGTATTATGTGGTTTTGGTAAATCTGAGGGAAAAAATCTGCAGAAGATTGTATGATGTGTAGCCAGCTTAAGTGTCCTTTTGTGTGGTTAGGCGTTGGCTTTCCTCCAATTGTACTAGCCCTTTTGTGATTAGAACAGAGGTGAGAGGGCTGAGTCTCTCTCTGGTGCTCTATTTACAGAGCACAAATGACCAGGTAATGGATGCCTTTGCTATTCAGGCACCCAGAGAGGCAGCATCTCATTCTGAGGAACAGTCAATGACAGGTAAGTCTTGCTATCCTAGTAATGGGGATAGGGGGGGAGCAATGTATTACTAGGGGATTGGGGGGGGGGTTTGCCCAGATTTATGTTATTGAAACTTGTTACTGTTTGCCCAAAAAAGAGGGGGGGTATATATGTTTTTTTCTTCTCTCTCACTTCTCTTATTTCTCGCTGTTGCCATGCAGTCCCCCTTGCACCTTTCAGTTCTTCCGCCAGCATGAGCCTAACACCACATAACCAAGACCACCGCAATACCAGGTAAGGGCCAACTTTGGGAAAGTAAGAAGATGCGGGAAAAAGAGTGAAGGGCGAGCGTGCCTTCCTGTCTATTGCAGTCCCGGCCACCCACAATCCCGCTCTAGGAGGTCCAGAGGCCCTCTGGATCGTCAGGATTTTTCCAGGGCAGAAAAGTGACTACTCTAGTCCTGTCAGACCCCAGTACAAAGGACGCAAATGTACGCTTAAGAGAACGCACACAGCTTCTCCTCCGAGGGCTCAGCGCCCAAAAGGAAAATGTTGGTCATGTGGAGATGACGCTATGCCTGGAAAGCTACTTTGCAGCAACTGCTTCAGGCAGCTTGCCAGAGACCAGGAGTATGAGAGTCAGCAGGTGTCAACCTTGCTCAAGAAAGTAGTCCCCAACTCCCTCGCAGAATTTTCCGGTCGTTTCAGGCAACTAGGGACAGAAGCGGATGAACAGTGTGGGCCCTGCACCAGGTATAAACCAAGCCATTCAACCCTCTCTAACTAGAGTTGTACCAGGCACTTCAGGGGTGACTCCTGCCCAGCAGATTAGGCAGGCTGATTCCCTAGACCCAGTATTACAGCCAACCTTCCAGGCAGAGGGAGAAGATATTGCCTCCTCCTCCCCAGAGGATCCTGAAGGTTCAGGCTTTGATTTTGCGCTAATACAAGCATTCATTAACCACTTCAGCCCTGGAATATTTGGCTGCTGAATGATCGGGCCATTTTTTGCGATTCGGCACTATGTCGCTTTAACTGACAATTGCGCGGTCGTGCAACGTTGCACCCAAACAAAATTGACGTCCTTTTTTCCCCACAAATAGAGCTTTCTTTTGGTATTAATTGATCGTCTCTGCGGTTTTTATTTTTTGCGCTATAAACAAAAAAAGAGCGACAACTTTGAAAAAAACGCAATATTTTGTACTTTTTTCTATAATAAATATCCCCCTTTGCTTTTAAAAAAAAAAATAAAAAATTTCTCAGTTTAGGCCAATATGTATTCTTCTACATATTGTTGGTAAAAAAAACGCAATAAGCGTATATTGGTTTGCGCAAAAGTTATAGCATCTACAAAATAGGGAATAGATTTATAGCATTTTTATTATTTTTTTTTTATTTTTTTTTATCGGCACTGCGACATTATGGCAGACACATCGGACACCTTTGACACATTTTTGGGGCGACTGGCATTTATACAGTGACCAGTGCTATAAAAATGTCACTGGCAGGGAAGGGGTTTGCACTAGGACGATCGAGGGGTTAACAGTGTTCGCTATGTGTGTTTCTAACTGTAGGGGGAGGGGACTGACCTAGAGGAAGTGATGGATCGTGGTTTATAGCTAATAGGAACTCACGATCTGTCACACCTCTCAGAACAGGGATTTGTGTGTTTACATGCACACTTCCTTGTTCTGCCTCTTGTGCCCATGACCTTCTGCCACGAGCAGCGGGCGTGTGCGTGCACCTGCTATTCCGATCCCGCGAGCTGACGTATAGCTACGACGGCTCACGGGATCGTGCTGACCTGCCGCAGTAAAATTACGGCTGCTGGTCAGCAAGGGTTTAAGGCAGTAAAAGCTGCACTGGAATGGGTGGATCCAGAACCTCCTCCAAAGAAGGAGAAAACCTACTATCGCGCTCCAAACAATCTGATTTTTAAATTGTGCGGCAATCGCTGTACAACACTCATTAGGTGCCTTTATATTTTCAGGGCACCCCAAACGCGATGTGATTCTGCTGTGATTGTCACGTGACGTCTTTAAGAACATTGTGCGAAGCTGGTCGCCCCTAAATAGGAGCAGTGGCTTCTTTTTGCACATGTAGGGAAGCCAAGTGAATGAGCCGCCCCATGCAAGTTGCAACATTGCATACAAATCACTCTTTGAAAATCGGATAGCAGGAACACTTGTCCCCTCTACATGATAATATCAAATGCCTCTCAAAAGTGAACTAAGCACAGATCGCTTTTTAGTGCAATAGCAGAGCCTGCTGCAAGTGTGAACAAGCCTTTGGGTTCCATAGGAGGAACTTAAAGAGACAGGTAGCTACATTTCCTCTTATGACAGAAATAAGAGACCTGTTTCAGGAGAAATGGGAAAAGGGGAGAGAGAGAAAATCCTCCTCAACCAATAAGTTGCAGAAGTTGTATCCACTAACGGAGGAGGATGCGACTCCTTTATCTAACCCACCAACGGTGGATGCGGCAGTCACCAGACTGGCCAAGAATGTAACACTTCCAATGGAAGACTCTACCTCTTTTCACAATATCCTTGATTGAGGCATTGACATGGACTTAAAGTTTTACCTCGCGGCAGGTGGTGCTTGTAAACCCGCCATTGCTTTAACATCCGTAGCAAGTGCTATGCGAGTGTGGGCACAGAATTTGGAGTATGCGATCAAAAACCAGCTGCCAAAAGAAAAAAAATCATCAAGGCTCTTGATGAGATAAAACTCTCTGCGGACTTCACAGGTGAGGCAGCTATAGACATCATTCCATGGTCCTCCAGAGCCATGCCCAGCTCAGTCACAGCAAAAGAGAGCTGTGGCTAAAACCCTGGATGGCCTCAAAGCAGAATTGCTGTAAACTGCCTTTTGATTGGAAGGTGCTGTTTGGCCAAAAAACTGGAGACTGCCATCTCCAGGGTTACAGGAGGAAAATAAGGTCTTCTGCCCCAAGATCGAAGGTCCAGACGCCAGAGGAGCACCAAACAGGTACTGGGAATTTGGAGGCTTTTGCCCATTAACCACTTCCCGCCCGCCCTATGGCGGATTGACGTCCGGGAAGTGGTTCTGTTATCCTGACTGGGCGTCATATGACGTCCAGCAGGATAACATGCCGCAGCGCGCCCCCGGGGGCGCGCATCGCGGCGATCGGTGGAGCGGTGTGTCAGTCTGACACACCGCTCCACCGATCTTGGTAAAGAGCCTCCGGCGGAGGCTCTTTACCACGTGATCAGCCGTGTCCAATCACGGCTGATCACGCTGTCAATAGGAAGAGCCGTTGATCGGCTCTTCCTCCCTCGCGTCTGACAGACGCGAGTAGAGGAGAGCCGATTGGCGGCTCTCCTGGCAGGGGGGGTCTGCGCTGATTGTTTATCAGCGCAGCCCCCCCGCAGATCACCACACTGGACCACCAGGGATCGCCACTAGGACCACCAGGGAAGGGGCAACATGTGGATGGCCAGGTATGTACCCCATGGCCATCCACATGTGCCCAGTGTGCCAAATCTGTGCCAATCAGTGCCCACAAATGGGCACTGATTGGCACTATTATGTTGCAGTGATGCCCAGCAATGCCACCCTTAGGGGCATCACTGCAAACAAGCAGGGTCACCAGTGCCACCCATCAGTGTCCATTCGTGCCACCTGTCAGTGCCCATCCATGCCCATCAGTGCCCATCTATCAGTGCCCATCCATGCCCATCTGTGCCAACTATCAGTGCCACCCATAAGTAACCATCAATGCCACCTACGAGTGCCCATCAATGCCAGCTATGAGTGCCCATCAGTGCCGCCTATGAGTGCCCATCCGTGCCACCTATGAGTGCCCATCAGTGCCGCATACCAGTGCCACCTATCAGTGTCCATCAGTGCCACCTATCAGTGCCCATCAGTGCCGCCTATCAGTGCCCATCATCAGTGCCCGTCAGTGCCACCTCATCAGTGCCACCTCATTGGTGCCACCTCATCGGTGCCCATCAGTGCCACCGTATCAGTGCCCGTCAGTGCAGCCATATCAGTGCCCGTCATTGAAGAAGAAAACTTACTTATTTACAAAAAGTTTTAACAGAAACAAAGAAAAACTTGTTTTTTTTCAAAATTTTCGGTCTTTTTTTATTTGTTGCGCAAAAAATAAAAACCGCAGAGGTGATCAAATACCACCAAAAGAAAGCTCTATTTGTGGGAACAAAATGATAAAAAATGTGTTTGGGTGCAGTGTAGCATGACCGCACAATTGTCATTCAAATTGCGACAGCGCTGAAAGCTGAAAATTGGCCCGGGCGGGAAGGTGTCTAAGTGCCTGGTATTGAAGTGGTTAAAGGACTGCAGAAGGCGTTGGAGGGGTACACAGTCAACCTTCGTAAGATGGCAGAGAGCTAAGACCCCTGTGGCTCCCTCAGATACCCAGAAGCCCTTTTAATGCCAGGCCTGCCCAGGGGGGAGTTGGAGCCAGGTGGCTAAAAGTGACCCAGTTCCGGCAAGACCACTACCAAAAAACGGCAGATTCAGTCCACAGTGGCGCAAGGCCATTATTGGCTGTTCAAACGGCAGCCTCCAGAACTACCTCAAGAGGCTGAATCAATTTATCCGGACAGACTCAAGATGGAGTCTCTCCATACCATAATCCAGGTTATTCAACCAGGAGACTGGAGGATTTCAGTGGACTTGCAATATGCCTACCAGCATGTCCTGATCCTTCAGTCATACAAGCAGTTCCCCAGATTTGTGTTGAGGGACAGGCATTACCAGAGCCAGCTGGAGCCTACACAGAATATGGCCTATCTAGGAGCCCAATTCAATACTCAGGTGGCCACAGTTTCTTTGCCACCTCAGAAACTCGCCAAAATCAGGGAGAAGTTCCAACAGGCATTGGCTGCACCAGTGATGTCAGCATCCCAGTGCATGAGTCTTGTCGGGACGATGGCTTCATGTATTCCGATGATCCCCTTGGCTCACTGGAAACTCAGAGTTTTCCATCAAGGCTTCCTGAGGCAGTGGAAGAGTTTGTCTAGCTCAGCCAATCAGGATCACCGGCCGGAGGCGCCAGAGTCTCTGGTGGTAGACGAAAAAAAGGCTAAACGGCATTGTCCATTAGGGCCGCAGCCATGGATCATTGTTACCACAGATGCCAGCGCAGCAGGGTGGGGCGCCACCTGAGAACAACTCAAGATTCAGGGAAGAGGGGAATTTCCCACTCAGGGCCTAGTTTCCAATATTCTGGAACTTCAAGCAGCATTCATTTCATTGGCCACCTTTCTGCCCCACATACAGGGTCGCCCAGTCCTGCTTCACCTGGACAACACGGCAGCAGTGTCCTACATACAGCGACAAAGCGGGACGCACAGCCAATTCATCTTGAGAGAGGTGGAACCAATCATGAAATTTGCACAAAAATATCTCCCAGATTTGAGGGCCATATATCTTCCAGGCTGTCAGAACTTGGAAACAGATCGCCTATCCAGACAATTCATGGACCCCAACGAATGGTCCCTTCACCCCGAAGTGTTCAAACAAATCATCCATGAGTGGGGGTGTCCACAAGATGGATATTTTTGCCTCATCAACCATTTTCAGGGTGAGCCGGTTCCTCTCATGCTACCCTCATGCATTAGCGGAGGGGACGGATGCCTTGATCCATCCTTGGGTTGGCCAACTGGCCTATGCCTTCCTTCCACTTTCTTTAATCCTGAAATTCCTG
Source organism: Lithobates septentrionalis (assembly GCA_037952835.1). Classification (NCBI taxonomy): domain Eukaryota; kingdom Metazoa; phylum Chordata; class Amphibia; order Anura; family Ranidae; genus Lithobates; species Lithobates septentrionalis. The sequence continues at coordinate 6,997,761 of JBBDGP010000593.1, read as the reverse complement.
AGGAGATTGTTGACAGAGAATTTGACAGTCATCACAGTATTTCCTTACTGGCCTCACAAACCATGGGTCTCTCTGGCAATGGATCTCAGCTTGTGCCCAACGATCACTCTGCCGGTGACTCCTCATCTCCTGTCTGAAGGAGATACCCTACATCCGCAACCATCACGACTGGCCTTAGCGGCCTGGAGATTGTAAGGCAGGGGTTACAAGAGTTAGGATGTTCTCCAGAGGGTATTAGAACTTTACAGAGTTCCAGAAAGGGGTCAACCAATGCCATCTACTCCAGAATATGGAATAGGTTTACGAGCTTTACAGCTGGATGTCAGTTTGACCCTAGTGACCCAAATGTATCTCAAATCCTGTCTTTCCTGCAATCCGGATTGGATTTGGGGCTCAGCCTAAGTTCGCTTAAGATGCAAATTTCAGCGATCTCTTTACCCAAAAGAAATGGGCAGCAAACCTGCTGGTGGAGCACTTCATGAGAGCGGCACTTAGACTACACCCTCCCTAGAGAAATCAGTTCCCTCAATGGGACCTGGCAGTAGTCCTCAATTTTCTAGCAAACCCTCTTCATACTCTGACAGAAGACTGTTCTTAATGGGATATCGCCTTAAAAACAGCTTTCCTATTAGCCATAACTTCAGGGGGAAGGGTTTCGAACTCCAAGAATTGGGGGCAGCAGAACCTTATTCCATGTTCTTCCCAGACAGGGTTGTGCTGAGAGAATTGGATCATTATGTCCCAAAAGTGGCATTAATATTTCATCTCTCCAGTGAATGGGTGCTTCTAGCCTTCCCAGCGGAATCAGATGCTGATCTGCACGAATTGGACATTCCAAAAGTCACAAAAGCCCTCAAAGCCTATCTCCAGGCTACTTCTACATTCAGACGTTCTGACAGACTTTTTCATCATCATGAAATTTAAAGGGAAAGAGGCCTCGGCCAGAACCATCTCGGCCTGGATAGTAAAAACTATTCACTGGGCATATAGAGCGGCCGGGAAGGATCCTCCAGAGGTGGTTAGAGCTCACTCAACCAGGGCGATGTCTTCTTCTTGGGCGGCACGGGCAGGATTGTCTCTGGAGACCGTCTGCAAAGAGGCTAGCTGGTCATCACATCATACGTTCTTGAAACACTACAGGGTGGATCCAGCAGCTCTTACTACAGAAGAGTTTGGGAGGAAAACCATCCAAGCTTTTATGTCTATTGTCAAAGACTAAGTTTGTAGCATTAAACCCTCCCTCTCAAAAGCTCATCATGTATCATATGTATGCTGCCATGTTGATGTCAGGAAAATGGAAAATTGTATGAAATACTTACCGTAATTTTCCTTTCCTAGCACCAATACATGGCAGCATACGAACCCTCCCTCTGATCTTTGTGCCTTATATGGAGAATGGGGGAGGTAGCTCTCTCAGTCAAACTTTTATAGAGGGGGGGTCTGTACTGAGGGAGGAGGATCTATACTGCTGGGAGGGGTGGTCTGTACTTAGTGGGGGTCTTTACTGAGGGAGGGGGGTCTGTACTGAAGGGGGACCATAGTCGGTGGAGGGGGGGTGACACCAAATTTTTTTCGCACCGGGTGACACCAGCTTTAGTGATGCCACTGGCTCTTGTCTCTGCAGCGATTTAACTTTAATGTACAGGGGGGGTAACTATATACTGGAGGGGGGGTAACTATGTACAGGAGGGGTTACTATGTACAGGGGGGATACTATGTACAGGGGGGGTAACTATGCACAGGAGGGTAATTATATACAGGGGGGTAACTAGGGGGAGAGGGGGAAACTATGTACAGGGGGAGGGGGTAACTATGTACGGGGGGGGGTAACTATGGCTCTGCCTGGGACACTGATTTAAGGACTGAGGCTGGGAACACCTGGTGTAAAGACTGACTCTGCTGGGGGCACCTGATGCAAGGAGGGACTCTGCCGGGGGCACCTGATACGAGGACAGACTCTACTGGGGGCACCTGATGCAAGGAGGGACTCTGCCGGGGGCACCTGATACGAGGACAGACTCTACTGGGGGCACCTGATGCAAGGAGGGACTCTGCCGGGGGCACCTGATACGAGGACAGACTCTGCTGGGGGCACCTGATGCAAGGACAGACTCTGCTGGGGGAACCTGATGCAAGGACAGACTCTGCTGGGGACCCCTGATGCAAGGAATGACTTTGCTGGTGGCAGGCGACGTGGCTAGTGACACGCTCAGGGATCCCACTGATTCGGCATTATGGTGAGTTGAATGATTTCATTTTATATTACAATAGTAATAGTAGAAATAATGCGTAACAATCATGGTGTCGGGATGATTGAAGCGCTAACACCAGGTGTTGGAGTATCTTTATCTGCTGATTGTTAAACTTTCTAGAATACACATATTTCTATTGTTGTGTAGGATCTGGGGCTGCTGTCCCTTCATTCCTCTCTCCCCCTTTCCCTCTCCATCCCTTATTCATCTCACTCTAACCACACCCCCTTTGAGCCACGCCCATTTAAGCCACGTCCACTATTGTGCGTAAACCACGCCCATTTTTGCCGCGCCGCTGTTTTATTTTTTGCTAAGCCACGCCTACAAACACATGCCCCGCCCCCTAAATATTATACAGCTCCGCCTACAACCAAAAAAGTGTCCCACATTTTTTTTTTGCAATATTGGCAACTATGCAACCCATGGTTCTCTTGCAAGCTGACTAAGGGAGGATGTCCACGGATCCTGTCCGGTATCACTGGTGTAGTGTCCCTTGGAACTTGGAAGGAGGCTACCAGCTGTCCCTGGATATTGTGTGAGTACAGACCCCCTAAAGGGATCCCGGAGACTGATTGTTGCTAAAATCCCACTCTTGGTACTAGAAGTCAGCATACTGGGTGTGTGAGCTAAAAGGGCACTGGCTAGTGTCCTGAAGAAGCAAAATCCGTTAAATTCTCTCTGCTTAAAAAGGAATTTGTTTCACCTTATTCAGTAAGGGGGGGGGTGGGAAGTTGGCATGAGCTGAGATATATCACAATAATAATAGTGAAATCCAGTTTTTGTTTGTAAACTTGGTCCATTTTCCTCTGTATCCAGACCTGTGTTTAAAGGTTCTGGTGGATGTTGAAAGCGGCAGCCAGCTCAGGAGAGCAGAAGAGACTCTATGAAAAGAAGGAATAGAGGGCAGCGCCGCTCTAAGCGTAATAAGTTAAGAAAACTTTAATTTGCTTTAAAAGTAAACTCACATTTGAGCAGTGTTATACAGGCATTGGTATTTGTGGTTCTTTTAGCGGTCCTGGATATTCCCTCGGTTCCAGCTGGGCAGCAGTGATGGGTCAGTCCTCAGCCGATCCAGTAGCGTCCATAGCTCAGAGGCTGGAGATTCTCACAGCAGGAATCGTCAGGTGCTTGAGAACAGGGGGCGTGGCTTGAGCGCTCGTGTTCGGAGCATGCGTACCCCTTCGTCAGGCGCGTGATTCGGCCATCATCAGCAAGGTTTATGGAGAGAGAGGAGAAGGGGTGGTGCCAGGAACTGCAATGTGCAGCAGACCAGCGCTAGTCTCAAGGCGCGGATCATGCATAGATCAATTTGGCCATCAAATAAAAAGGTGCTTGTGTTTAGTAAGAAATATAAAAACATATCTATATGTACACAACACAGGACTTAGGGTAGGTAAATAAACTGAAATACAGTAAAATTTGATGGAAGTAGAAATACTAATGAAAATAAATAAAAGCACAGCTCCCAACTGTCCCTAATTTCGAGGGACTGTCCCCGATTTGGAACAATGTCCCTCTTTCCACCCTCATTTGTCCCTCATTTTGGTCTGATCTATATAGTTGTATATAAAATGCACTTCTTATATTTCATGTGTTTCCCAGTGCTAAACCTTTCATCCAATTTCTAAATTGCTGCATTTGTAAATGTTAAAAGCCAATATAAAGGGATAGTAGTGGTAAAAAAAAAAGCCCTTGTAGATTTAATTAACATTTTTTTTAGTTAATTCTCCTTTAAGGGGGTGTGGCAAGGGGTGTGTCTTATGCCTGCATTTGCTAGTAGGTTTAAAAGGTAAGCATAAATAGGAGGTTTATTAGTTACTCTGTCACAACGTCAATTTGTAAGTATACCAATCTCATTGACTAACAAAATTCCTGTTGAGAGATTATTTTGGAAAGTTGTTTTTAATTTTAATCAGTATATGGGGGGTTGTTTTTTTTAATTTCTTGCGGGAATTTTAGTTTCTAACTAATTATGAGCGGGACAGTCGCACTGATTTGAACACATCCACACACATGCATATCTATGTGTGCGCATGCGCACACCTGTACCCATAGGAGAATTGAGTTGTTATGCAGAAACTATGCATCGTCAAAACGCGGTGCATAAAACGTAGGTACATGACCGCACACATTATTGCTATACATGCTCATCTCCAAAGTGTTGTGGGCTAAAGTAGGGTTTCTGTGGTAAAAATGACTGTGAGTGGCCCTTGGGCTTGTAGGGATAATGGGGAAGATAGGATGGGGGGGGGGGGGAATCATGGGTTTATCTAGCGATGGGGTGAGAGCTAGTGGTAGGTTATAGGGAATGGCTATGATTAGGATGGATTGGTCTGTGGGTACCAGTATATGTTAACAGATGGAATGAATTTCAAATATCCTTGTTTAAGCCACCAGGCTTTAAACTATCCAGAGTGTAGATCCAGAAAGTTTCCCTCTCACACAGATGCTTAATGCGTTTGGCTCAAGGGAAACTATCCGGGATGGTCTCTATAACCCAGACCTGTAGGCCATTAATGGAGCCCTGATGGAATTCAGTGACATGTCTTGGGATAGTGAGGTCACTTTTGTCTTCAAGGTAGGTGGTTCGTGACGGTATTCATTTATTGAACACCTTGCAAAACTACCGCTGGGAATCCACCTACCTGTGGTTATCCCCTGATGTTTGTTCATTGTATACATCAATTCCCCACGACATCGGATTAGAAGCAGTACAATATTTTCTCTCCCAAGACCCCTTAACCAATTCTAGACGGGCAGAATTTATCACACAATCCACAAAATTCTGCCTAACCTATAACCATTTCCTTTTCGAGAACCAATACCACCTACAGACTTAAGGCACAGCTATGGGGGCGAATTTTGCCCCAAGCTATGCCAACCTGACAATGGGCGTCTGGGAACAACATGCGATTAGGAATAATAACCCTTACTCTGAACATATTGTGTATTTTGGACGATACATAGATGTCTCTCCTTCTCCTCCTCCTTGCCGATGATGGCTGAATCGCACGCCTGACAAAGCAGTACGCATGCTCCGAGCGCTCAAGCCACGCCCCCTGTTCTCAAGTACCTGACAATTCCTGCTGTGACAATCTCCAGCCTCTGAGCTACAGGAAGCCACTGGTGTGGCCGAGGACTGACCCATCACTGCTGCCCAGCTAGAACCGAGGGAATATCCAGGACCACTAATGGACCCACAAATACCAATGCCTATATAACACTGCTCAAGTGTGAGTTTACTATTAAAGCTTTCTTAACTAACTTATTATGCTTAGAGCGGCGCTGCTTCCTCTTTTCATCGTATTCAGCCTGCTGCATAGTGTTGCTGACAGTCTGCTACACAGTCCTATTGAGAAGTTAACCTCCCTGTGAATAGTTAATTTGCAGTATCCTACTAATGCCCTTCTCCTATCCAAGATCTAAATAAAACATAACTACCTAGACTGGTTATTGGAGAAAAAGAGCTGAAGAGTGTGTGCATCTGGCTGTGTGGGAAGATGCTGTGTAACTGGCTGTGGAATATTCAGTGGGAGACCCTGGCACAATAATTCAGCAGCTCCTCCTGGACGAGCCCTCACATGTAGCGGTAACACTGTATTTTCCACAGCCAGATGCACACACGTTCGCTCGTTGTGTCCAATAACCAGTCTTGGGATTTTTTTTTTGTTTTATTTGGAACTTGGATAGAAGGGATTAAGAAGGCTACTCCAAAGTATCTATTCACAGCGAGGACAACTTCTCAATAGGACTGTGTAGCAGGCTGTCAGCAGCACTATGCAGCAGGCTGAATATAGTGAAACAAGTCCCTTTTTAACCACTTCCATACCGGGCCATAGTAAAATGACGCTGGCAGGAACACTCTCCCATCCTGGGCTGTGTCCCGAGGGGGCCCGCGGCGATCAGGGATGAGGCATACCCCCTCGGGACACAGCCCATCCCAATAAAAATGGCTTTTTACCACGTGACCAGCTTTGTCCAATCGCAGCCGGTCACTGTCCTCGTGCACGGCGCTCGCGCGTGCCCCTAGGGGGGTGCAGCAGACTGGCAATCGCGGACGGTGCTTGTCACCCTGACACATCCCATCCCCGATCGCAGTTGATGAAATTGTCTTTACCGCGTAACCGGCTGTGTCCAATCACAGCCGATCACAGAACGTAAACAAACCGCTGTAACAAGCTGTTACTGGGAGATTGTGCTAACAGCTCATCACTGCTTACAGTACACACCAACACACACTGATTGCCCCCCAGTAATAAAGAGGACCTGTCACCAGCCCATCAGTGTACCCGAGTACCTGTCACCAGCCCATCAGTGTACCCGAGTACCTGTCTGCAGCCCATGCCTCATAGAATATACCTTGGGGGTGTTTGCTTTCCAAAATGGGGTCATTTTGTGGGAAATTCCATTGTCCTGGTGCTCCAGGGCCTTTAAAAGTGTAATAGGTCGTTAGGAAATTAGATGTGCAATTTATGCTCCTAGAACGCCTGACGGTGCTTCCTGCATGTTGGACCTCGCTATGTGGCCAGGCTGTGAAAAAGTCACACACGTGGTATCGCCATACTCTGGAGGAGTAGCAGAATGTATTTTGGGGTGTAATTGGAAGTATGCATGTGCTGTGTGTGAGAAATAACTTGTTATGACAATTATGTGAAAAAAAATTCTTAATTTTCCCAAGAATTGTGGGAAAAAATCGCAACCTTGTCTGAGGTTACCCACGGCAATTAAAATCTCGTTAGCAGTACCAACCAGCGACAAACCGCAAATTATGATGTCGCCACTTCCAATACCATCAATGCTTCCCCACACAGTGTCTCCGGGTACCTTAATTTGTACCTCTTTGCGAATGACAGGAAAAATCTCTTCTACTGCCACATCTATTTCGGGCCCTTCCTTCACGTGAGGTCTAGTGGGTGGGGCAGTGTCCATGCCCTCTACTGACCACTGCTCAGCCGCAACTTGGTCTGCACCAGCAGAAGTTTTCTTAGTCACCGCATCAGGCGGAGAGACCTCTGATGTTTTCAAATGTTCTCCTGGGCGCCTTCCATCCAAACCGGTAACTAGAAGCACCCTCTCAGAGATCCTTGAGACCATTTGCCACACTGCAAATAAATATGGTACCAACCAGTTCCTCTCGTGATTAACATCAAGTATAGCTTGTACTTCTTGGCTCCACCTACTGGTACTACCTTGTCCGACCACGGTGGAGACACCCAAGTGTACAGCAAATGTGCTTTTTGGACTTTAAGCATTTTCAACAATACATTAGTCATCTTAATGTGATCCACATCTACATACAAGACCTTTCTAGGGACTTTTCCATTATCAATGACATGGAGGGGCTCATCTACTAAAGCTGGAAAGGTAGAGACATTTACAGCGACCTCCACCTCACTGGCAGTATCCATCTTCACAGCCTGGTGCTCAACTGGAGCGGTGTCCGATGTATGTCTCACATTTATTCTTTCTGCCACAGCATCAGGGAGCCGCTGCAGGTCATAAGTCACATTGCCATTTTTGCACTCACTATTTTCCAGCGGTTGGGCTGCAGATAACACAACTGCCATGCATGTGCCCTTAACCGGTCCTTCTGACTGGAGGGGACCAATCTCTGCCGGGGCCAACACGCCCTTGGCCACTGGCCACCCTGCAATCCCTCCGTTGGGTGACACAGATGTGGGGATAACACCTGCTATGCCCATCATAGCTTTGTAACTCATGGTCACTTTGTTTAGTGGTGCAACTGTTTCCTTGCACCATGCTTCACAGTCAGTGGTACTTCCCTGACAGGCATTCTGCAGCGCTGCATCACCTGTTCCAAGAGGCACCACAGGAACCCGGGACTCATTACCCAATACTGTACATTTGTCATCTCTATACGCGTCACATTGTACAAGCACAGTTTCACTTATGTCACATTGGGACGATGCTTCGTCACACAAGGCAGGGTGCAATACACTATTTTGACCAGTTTGTTCTGGTGGCACTACCATCACACCTAGCTTTACACTACCAGCTTTAACAGGGTGAATAAATTGTTCACCAATCTGGTCACATACCAGGCGGGTGATCTGCACCCACACACTTGCACTGTGTGGTGCAGTCCCTCCTTGTTCCCCCAGAGTAGTGCCAGAGCGGTCCTGAACAACCTCCACTTCCAACACAGGGAGATCCCTGGAGATTTCCACGGACAACCCTGCGTCTCTGCCTCTGGTGGTCATGGGAGACACCCTACTCCCATCCTTCTTAGTAAACACATTACTAACATTATTCTCAAATATGACATTTCCAGAAATAAATTTCTCAACCTTTAGAGGATCATCATGACACTTAGACGTAGCTGTAGCTATTGCGGGTGGCCTCCTTCCCACTCGAGCAACTCCACAGCTGACCTGGGAAACCCTTCGCTCCAACACTGTTGGCTCCTGGGAGGTTTCCCTGGGCAACCCCACAGCACCTGTCTGTCACTAGGGAATATGGTATATGGATTTCTTTGGTCACCCCTAGTACAGCTCTTCCAGCACTCTGCTGGATTCCACCAGGCACATACAGAGTCCCCATGTCCTTTTTAGTCTTTATTCCTGCTGCCAGTTGGGCTTTACCCTGTGCCTCCCCACTACTCTGGGTAGCACACTGCAGTAAGTCCACCTGTACTGCGGATTTCTCCACTGGACACACTTCCACTTCATCCACTGCAGCAGTCTTACTAATTCCTGTAGCCGGTGTCATAGCCTTCATTTGAGTGCGTTCTCTCATCTGTGGTGTCTCCATAGGCTGACTCTTCCATGTGGTCATGGAGCAACACTGCAGCCTTTCCGGACCCACCGACACCCCCTGCATGTAACACAGGATACCTGTTGCTAGGGGTAACAGCAGACCAGCATGCCAAAGATGGTTGGCTACACCTCATGGAGGTTTCAGACTGTTGTGCCCTTCTTTCTGGGCTGACCACTTCACGTAAGCGGCCATAACAGAAAACCTTGCGTTTCTCTGGATTTCCAAAACCTAGGTCTTCCGGTGACACTTCTCCCATCCTGGAGCACTGATGGCGGCCCATGATACGATAGAACTCTCCTCTAGGAAGGATTTCCTCTTTAAACTTGTGGTAGTCATCCTGGTCCCCGTCCATCAAATGGTAAACCGACCGGAACTCTATCCGTAATAAGGTTTGCAGCAATTTTGGCCACCGGTCCCTAGGCCATTTTCTCTTTACAGCAACTTTTTCAAATCTCACAAGAAAGTCCCCAACCTCCTCTGTAGGCAGCATGGGTTGCATATAGTCAGAAGCCAAGATCTGAGACCCTTGCACTGTGCCCCACTCTTTATTCTGGTTCCGCTTGAACCACTCATTCACGGTCTCATACACCACTGGCCCCCTTTGACTGGCCCTCCTAGGTGGAGACATCTTCTCAGGCCACGCTGAGCTCACTTCCCCTTTAACTTGATTTAACATGAATGTCTTGTGTTTTGACTGCCTCATCCTTGCAGTCACATGCACAGCAGCTTGTTACACAGTTCACTGCAGTGATAATAAAAAAAAAGAAATTCTCACAGGTGCACTACCTGCACACAATGCTCATTGCCTGTCTGAACTTCCATACACAGCCACTGACAATTCCTTGACAAACTCACTGATGGCGCAGAGACCTGGATTTCACCGTCTGTATGCCCGCATTCGACACCACTTGTGACATTGGGGGATGTCTAGCTCAGTGATAGATGCGTTTTAAGTGAGTTCACAGCCAAAAGGAACTAAGGTTTAAGGGCGTGGTAGCCCACTTTTATTGAAAGTAACAAAAAGATGAAAGTTCACACACGCATTTGGTTTCCCACACAGGGGTTCTTCTCCCAAAAATAACAACTGAAAAATGCCAATTCCCCTGGCTCTTAAGGCTCGCTCGGCCTTGGGCACAGTTCCTTGCTGCACAGGCCCACTCCTGGCCTCTAGGAAGGGGCTCTCCTGACACTCCAGGCTTCCACACTCCTCCAAGACTCGCGGTCCCCAAGACTCTCTCTTCCAGTTGTCTCAGCTATGGTCTCCCCGACTCTCTCAGCTGGCCCAACTCTCTGTCCACTGACCTGGAACCTCTCCCACATGGAGTACCGTCTCAAGGATGTTGCCTGGGTTCTTAAACGGTAGCACACCTCCTTCCTGTCTGTAGTAACTGCTCCACCACCAACTTCTTTCCCACACTTACTGAGCTCTGCTCAGCTCTGCCTTATAACGGGTGTACGCACCCGGACAAACACACAACCTGCAGAGCTTCTGGAAAACCCTGACACATGACTGAAGACTCCTACCCTCCCAATGCTCTTTGAAGTCTTCAAGTTTCCAGCCCCAATCCAGACATACAAAAATCCAGAGAAAAAAACTTAAAGCATAGTTTTCTCTGCTCACCAATCTTTTGCTAGAACTTCTCAAACTGCTTCTTTGAGAGTCCTGTGTCCATTTTACACACATTTTCACTAAGACAGGGGCTCTCACTCTCATAATATATATTTTGTAGCACCCTGATGGTTAGGCAGAGCTGCTAGTAAATTTACATGCCATGTATAGTTGCCTTGTTGGGGACCAATTGATCTCACCCTAAATCTGGAATTGCTGCACTTCTCTCTTCTAGTGGCCGGGTACCTGGTGACATAAGATAAGGGGGATACAAGGACAGATTAGGAGTATATGGGGTGTCTCAGCCAATGGTCAGGGGTTTTCTTGCCCCCTTGGTCTGCTGGGAGAATCTATACATTTGGGTGGAGTCAGGTGATCGGGGTTCTGTGCCACCTGGACGGCTGTCTGGGTGGACGTGTTGTTGGCCCCGGACTTCAAAGAGATTTGGATGGGAAGAAATCTTTATACCTGTGTCCAGGTCTTGCTGGACACCTGCACGCTGTGTGAGCATGCAGGTGTGCACACTTGTTATAAGCAAGCACCTGACTATAGTGTAGGGCTTCCTTTAGGAGACAGATGTGTGCTCTATCCAGGAGACCGGCATATTCTCATTAGGAGAGATGCTGTACACCGTTTTGGAGGAAAGATTCCATTGGACTGAGAGAGTTGGCACAGCTAAGGGAGTCTGGAAGAATGGGAAAGCTGAGGCGACTAGGCGAGTTCAGGGAACTGAAGGAATTTGTAGGTCTCAGAGGAGTGAGAGAGCCCAGGGTGCCAGTAGATCCCCAATTAAAGTGGTTGTAAACTCTGTAGATACTGTAAATATCTCCTAAACTTGCACAGTTTAGGAGATATTCACTATATACGCTTTTGCCAACGTCATCGGCGCATAAGCAATAAAGAAAAGGCCAGTTGGTGTCGTTTTTTCAGGGCCCGGGCTGTGACCAGCGGCTCCCGCGCATGCCCGGAAGTAGCTCTGGTGAAAGATATCAGTCGTGTACTCGGTGCGCCGGCACCAATTCAGGGCATTGTTCTAAGGTAAGTATTTCATAATGAGCTAGTATGCGATGCATACTAGCTCATTATGCCTTTGTCTTACAGGTTTTTTTTGTTTTTTGAAGGAGTGGGCCTGTGGAGCAGGGAGGCTGAAACTACAGGCTGAGTAAACCAGGAGAGCCCAGAGAGTCAGGAAAGCTGGGTGAGATGGTCTGAGGGACCAGGGTATGGAGCAGCTATGCTACTAATCCATTAATATCCTTTTAATTGAAGGCCACACTAGGTACAATATGTCATGCCATTATCAGTATGTGTTCTTACTATAATGGAAGATTGTACCTACTGCTTTTTGTTTGCTTGGGCTCTGATAACTCTCCTCTACAGAAGGATTCACTTAACTCTCTGTGAAGCGATTAAACAACAATATTTTGGAGTTATGTTAAGTTTTGTAATTGTGTAGAAAATATGGCAAAATACGACTCTGAACAACAAAATCCACAAAACATATTTATTATGAAACGCCCACCAATATTTGGGATAAAAAGTTTGGCTTTTTAGCAATTTACTGTAAAACACACCATCTGTTTAACAAAGGTTGAACACATCCACACAATATAAGACTATATACCATACCAAAAATGCAGTTTTAGAAATGTATTACTTTCCTCATTTATGTCTGTCATTTATACTTTTAGGAATTCGTAACCAATTTTTTTTTCTGTATTATTGTAATGTATAGTACTTCATGTGTCTTTAGATTTGCTAATTGTGAGTTCATAAATATTAAATATTTTTAATATATAGGCTGAGCACAACCTCAAAAAGATTGTCATGACAACCTCATTACAGGCCTCACGGATTGGCAACAGCGCTGAAAAGTACAATAAAATATAACTTGGCTATGTAAGAGAACATTAAAATTATGTGAAATCTGAATACATGTCCCTTGAGACTGCTGTAATATCTGCAGTGGTTATCCTTATTCATCTTTCAACTTTTAACATACATATCAAATTAGCACCCTATCAGTACAAATTATCTGCTATGAAGGGGGAGTCTTTTACCTGGACTTAATATTTGGTTACAATAACTAGGTGGTCCCCCTTTTTTTCGGCAGGAATGATTTACATATGATGTTTCATTTCTCCAGCTAAATTCTGCATATCTTTCACCATTTCATACATATAAGACTCAAGCGCAGGGAAAACAAAGCTATCTTCTACCAAAAGCAATTCTCATTTTTTTTTTAACCACCTCAATACAGTGCATTTTCGCCCCCTTCCTGCCCAAGCCATTTTTCAGCTTTCAGCGCTGTCGCACTTTGAATGACAATTGCGCGGTCATACAACACTGTACCCAAATGAAATTGTTATCATTTTTTCCCCACAAATAGAGCTTTCTTTTAGTGGTATTTTATCACCTCTGCGGTTTTTATTTTTTGCGCTATAAACAAAAGAAGAGTGAGAAGTTTTAAAAAAAACACAATAATTTTTATCTTTTGCGATAATAAATATCCAATTTTTTTTTCTTTAAAACAAATTTTTTCTCAGTTTAGGCCGATATGTATTCTTGTACATATTTTTGGTAAAAAAAAAACGCAATAAGCGTATATAGATTGGTTTGCGCAAAAGTTATAGCGTCTACAAAATAGGGGATAGATTTATAACATTTTTATTTATTTATTTTTTTTTACTAGTAATGGCGGCGATCTGCGATTTTTATTGTGACTTCGATATTGCGGCGGACACATCGGACACTTTTGACACATATTTGGGACCATTCACATTTATACAGCGAACCGTGCTATAAAAATGCATTGATTACTGTATAAATGTGACTGGCAGGGAAGGGGTTAACACTAGGTGGTGATCGAGGGGTTAACTGTGTTGCTAGGGAGTGATTCTAACTGTAGGGGGCGGGGACTCACTAGGGGAGGAGACCGATCGGTGTTCCGCTGTGCTGGGAACACACCATCGGTCTCCTCTCCTCTGACAGGACCGTGGATCTCTGTGTTTACACACAGAGATCCACGGTCCTGCTGTGTTACCGGCAATCGCGGGTGCCCGGCGGACATCGCGGCCGCCGGGCACGCGCACCGGGTTCCTAGTGACACGGCGGGCGCGCGCGATCGCCGGCGGCGGCGCGCGCGCGCCCCCTGGTGGCCTAGGAATGCGAGGCCGTCATATGACGCCCGCCCGCAACGAGAGCTGCGCCGCCTGGCCGTCAATAGACAGCCGGCGGTCAGCTAGCGGTTAAAGAGAAAGTAAACTTCCCTCTAATGTTGGTACGTATGGGTAAGGCTTACCTATAGATACTGTAAATATCTCCTAAACTTGCACCATTTAGGAGATATTCACTATATACTGCGCCAATTACATCATCAACACATGCAGTCTGAAGAAGCGGCCGCCTGTGGCGTTTCTTCAGAGCACTGCGCCGTGACCGGCGGCATCCGTGACGTCACAGCGGCCCCGGCCAGTCACAGAGCCGGAATCCGCAGGCCCGGAGGGAAGACGGGCGAAGATGGATGCGGCCTCCAGCGGGGACGACAAGGGCTCTTTTTGCAGGTGTCACATAATGTGCTAGTATGCAATGCATACTAGCACATTATGCCTTTACTTTGCAGATAAGAAAAAAGCCAAAAACAAACCAGCAGAGTTTACTTCCTCTTTAAGCCTGAATGAAAATAGGTAATGTATTCTTTAAAGCCAAAATCTGGCCATTTTTTAAATGGTACCCCAACTATAGTAAAAAAAAAAAAAAAAACAGAATTTATTTTTTTTGCCACTAAATGTTCCCAATATTCAGGGTTAAACCAGAAGACTGAGGATATATTGTAAGTCCAGGGTATTGTTGACCCACCCTCTGAAAAGGGTTTTGACATGGCGCCCTACACTCAATCTATTGATGCAGATCAGCATGTCGGTACCATTCCCTGCATCATTAAGGACCTCCCAACATAGGAAAAGAAAAAAAAAAAAGGCCCTTTGTATCACATGCCCGTACTGAAGACATCTACAAAAAACAAGTATACAAACAAAAGCATGAAATACACACTTGGGGAGGCCTCCAGGGTAAAATGGGATCATCTGTGAGGAGGGTGGTGCCTGGAACTGAGCTACATAGAGTTTGGTTCATTTACCAAACTTATAAGACAGAAGTAGAACTCTAGGAGAAATATAATGCTAAAGGCAGCAGCAGATAAGTGTTAGGCTCCGTGCACACTGGGCTTAAAAAAACGTCTGTTCTCTCGAGAGGAAAAAACTCACATACAGAACATTTTTTGTATAAAGTTTAGGAGAGTTTTAAGTTTTTTCTGCCCCCAAGCTCCAATCAGAAAGCGAGCCAAAAGGGGTTTCTTTTTTCTGTCTCTAAATGTTAAACTCCAAACTATGCCTCTTAACGGCCTAATGTGCATGGACACATAGGATAACATTGAGCTGCTTCTACAGCCAGAACACAAAACTCCTGTAGAAGCAACGTTTTTTTAAGCCAGTGTGCATGGAGCCTTATGTGTTAGTTACAATTACATCTGTGCTATTCTTTCCAAGATAATACTCTGGAAGCTGTGCCCAGAGTACAGTGTTATGCCCCGTACACACGGTCGGATTTTCCGATGGAAAATGTCCGATCAGAGCGTGTTGTCGGAAATTCCGACCGTGTGTGGGCTCCATCGGACATTTTCCATCGGATTTTCCGACACACAAAGTTGGAGAGCAGGAGATAAAATTTTCCGACAACAAAATCCGTTGTCGAAAATTCCGATCGTATGTACACAAATCCGACGGACAAAGTGCCACGCATGCTCAGAATAAATAAAGAGATGAAAGCTATTGGCCACTGCCCCGTTTATAGTCCCGACGTACGTGTTTTACGTCACCGTGTTTAGAACGATCGGATTTTCCGACAACTTTGTGCGACCGTGTGTAGACAAAACAAGTTTGAGCCAACATCCGTCGGAAAAAATCCTAGGATTTTGTTGTCGGAATGTCCGAACAAAGTCCGACCGTGTGTACGCCCTATTAGTGTTAGCCCAATGCTTCTAGCCAATGTACTTTCTAGTTCCTATCCCTGCTATTTAATGAAAGGAATTTGTCGTTACAAAAGAAGTATATAGGTTCACCTTTTATTGCTGATAACTCCATGAATAAAATCACAGGCACTGGAAAGCACTGAGCTAACGGTAAGGCTGGGATCTAGACAGTTTCAGAGAGTCGGATGTTGTAAAGTGCAGCATAGAGAAATGTAATTAACACATTATTCTTACCTCTCCCTTTCCTTTCCAATTACAGTATCTCACAATAGTGAGTACACCCTCACATTTTTGTAAATATTTTATTATAGCTATTTATGTGACAACACTGAAGAAATTACACTTTGCTACAATGTAAAGTAGTGATTGTACAGCTTGTATAACAGTGTAAACTTTCTGTCTTGGTCAAAATAACTCAACACACAGCCATTAATGTCTAAACCGCTGGCAACAAAAGTGAGTACACCCCTAAGTGAAAATGTCCAAGTTGGGCCCAATTAGCTATTTTCCCTCCCCATTGTCATGTGACTCTTTAGTGTTACAAGGTATCAGGTGTGAATGATGGGGAGCAGGTGTATTAAATTTGGTGTTATCGCTCTCACTCTCTCATACTGGTTACTGGAAGTTCAACATGGCATCTCATGGCAAAGAACTCTCTGAGGATCTGAAAAAAAGAATTGTTGCTCTATATCAGGGGTCTTCAAACTGTGGCCCTCCAGGTGTTCAGGAACTACAATTCCCATCATGCCTAGTCATGTCTGTGAATGTCAGAGTTTTACAATGCCTCATGGGATGTGTAGTTCTGCAACAGCTGGAGGGCCGTAGTTTGAGGATCCCTGCTCTATATAAAGATGGCCTAGTCTATAGTAAGATTGTCAAGACCCTGAAACTGAGCTGCAGCACAGTGGCCATGACCATACAGCGATTAAACAGGACAGGTCCCACTCAGAACAGGCCTCGCCATGGTCGACCAAAGAAGTTGAGTGCGCATGCTCAGCGTCATATCCAGAGGTTGTCTTTGGAAAATAGACGTATGAGTGCTGCCAGTATTGCTGCAGAGGTTGAAGGGGTGGGGGGTGGGGCGGGGGGTGTCAGCCAGAGCATGTGCTGCACACTGCATCAAATTTGTCTGCATGGCTGCTGTCTCAGAAGAAAGTCTCTTCTAAAGATAATGCACAAGAAAGCCCGCGAACAGTTTGCTGAAGACAAGCAGACTAAGGACATGGATTACTGGAACCATGTCCTATGGTCTGATGAGACCAAGATAAACTTATTTGATTCAGATGGTGTCAAGCGTGTGTAGCGGCAACCAGGTGAGGAGTACAAAGACAAGTGTGTCTTGCCTACAGTCAAGCATGGTGGTGGGAGTGTCATGGTCTGGGGCTGCATGAGTGCTGCTGGCACTGGGGAGATGCAGTTCATTGAGGGATCCATGAATGCCAACGTGTACTGTGAGATACTAAAACAGAGCATGATCCCCTCCCTTCAGAGACTGGGCCGCAGGACAGTATTTCAACATGATAACGACCCCAAACACACCTCCAAGACGACCACTGCCTTGCTAAAGAAGCTGAGGGTAAAGGTGATGGACTGGCCAAGCATGTCTCCAGACCTAAACCCTATTGAGCATCTGTGGGGCATCCTCAAACGGAAGGTGGAGGAGCGCAAGGTCTCTAACATCCACCAGCTCTGTGATGTCGACATGGAGGAGTGAAAGAGGACTCCAGTGGCAACCTGTGAAGCTCTGGTGAACTCCATGCCCAAGAGGGGTAAAGGCAGTGCTGGAAAATAATGGTGGCCACACAAAGTATTGACATTTTGGGTCCAATTTGGACATTTTCACTTAGGGGTGTACTCACTTTTTTTTGCCAGCGGTTTAGACATTAATGGCTGTGTGTTGAGTTATTTTGAGGGGACAGCAAATTTATACTGTTATACAAGCTGTACACTCACTACTTTACATTGTAGCAAAGTGTAATTTCTTCAGTGTTGTTACATGAAAAGATATAATAAAATATTTACAAAAATGTGAGGGGTGTACTCACTTTTGTAAGATACTGTATATTTACTGGAGTACTCAATAGCTCAATAGCTGGGACTTCTTTTATCCCCAGTTGCCTCCAAACTGTCATCAATGTTGGCTACTGCCTCCTTGCCAACCTTGCCAGAAGATGAAAACTAATGAAGAATGTGGCAGCAGCATGGAACAAAGCAAGGAAGAAAAGCGCACACAATAATAAATATTCATTGACCATACAATCACCTTCAGGACTGTGTTTATATAGACACAGAAAACTGTACCTCAACATCTTTTGAGCACCTTCAGAAATTTTAGTAGTATGTGAGGTTAAAAGAAAAGATGACAGATCCCTATGCCTTTTATGTGCACAGTAGTAGCTGCAACACCATATTTATTACTGCATCATAACAAAGATATATACAGTAAGGCCTGATTTAAATTATGAACAGGGGTGACTTGCACACACACATCCAAATGTGCAGGGGAATAAAAGTGTGTCCTAAATATATGTTTTAGTGTGTTTGATATCATGCCTCAATGTATACTGTTATCTTAAAGGCATTGTACACGTCCTAATGTTTTTGCTTTACTAGGTATTAGTGTATTTATATTCCCTGTATTGTTTGTTTGCTCACCTTCTAATTATAGGCTCACGTGTTCTGGCTACAGTTTGTAGTGTCATGGCTGATCCATTCCCCTATGTCCACGTATTGCTGCAGCTAGCTGGTCCTTGTGTTCCAAGTTGCACAGCATCTAGATGCATGACTTGCCCCCTCCCCCGACCCCCTTGTTGCATCATCAATGTGAACGAGCTAATGTGATGAAACATATACAGAGGGTTCACACATGCAATCTTTGAATGCTCTATCTGCTTGTGTCTGTGTCAGATCTGATTATAGTGTAGCTCTCATCTGCACTCAACTGATAGAGCCAGGGATTGTAGGACATTTAACTTATTCACAGGAAATGTCAGATCTGACACTACTGACAAAGGTCATGCATTAAACCTGGACAGTGTCTTTCTGCATGCCTCATGTTTTGACACAAATGGAACAGGAATATGAAGATTTACTTTACTATAGTCTGTGCCTACAGGACAACAGATTACAATTTAAAATTACATGATCATCACACATTGTATGTGTCAGCTAAGAATGTTTACCATGCCTTTAAGCAAAGTGTTTTTATGAATCTGTTGGGTGTTGAAAGTTTCTTACCTGAAGGTCTTTGCCTGTTGCAGGCTGACAATACTAAGGTACTGCCCCACAATAAGAAGCAACACGGTTAGCCTACCATGTGCATTTTTTAAGTTTTCTGATAGCATCCATGGTTGGCTGACAATGATGCTGCTAATTGCAAGGCCAATTGCGTGGCAGTGGCTTATCTTTGTCAGCATGCAGCAGAAAGTGTTGTTACTAGCAGGATCTTCAGGTGGGTAAAACGTTGCAACTGAGTTGCAAAAAAGAAATAGTTTAAGTAAACTGTATGCAGTAAGACACAATGGTTTATATAAACGTATAAAATAGAGCTTTCCATACCAATGACTGCTGTTTGAAGTGATCATGGTTACACCTCACTTCATGGTTTAGTTAATGAGGCCCATAGGGTTATTAAATAATATTTGTGTGCATTACGCATGGCAGTTTGCATAACCAGAACATTTTGTTTTAATGTAAATTATTCCTTGCCACAAAAGAGTGGGGGTGAATATTCCATTTAGCATTAATAAAAAAAGTTGGCAGTGAGAAATATTGGTCAACACAGCTAGTAGTCAGAAAGAAAAGGTTTCAGAATTAGTATGCCTTACATGAACAGAGTTTCCATGGATATAAGAGAGTATTATTGTTGAGTAGAATAAATAAATCAAACAGGTAATAAGGAAGCTACATAGTGTAGATTTTTCTTTTCCGATGTACTCCAGCATAACCAAAGCAGCACTCACATGTGAGGCTAGAAGACCAATCCTCCTCTATGTTAAAGAACTTAATTGCGGCCTTTATTGTGAATAGATTTTCAGGTCGAGTTTATGCAGTTAGTGTTTTTTTCTGGCATAGATGAACCATATAATCTTTGTCTGATGATAATTTTTTTTCTCTTAGCAACTAGGGTTAGCAACTAGAGATTTTCTATATTCCAGAATAGACTTGCTGGCAAAACAATTGGAGTACTGCTTGTTTAAAGAAAACACTTCCTCAGCATTGCGGCTTACACCCCGTGGCATAGAGATATCTGTTAGAAATAATAAAACTTAACACTGGTTGTAAAAAGAGGGGTCAAAGTGATGGCAAGGCTTGCAGAGAGGGTTTTAGCACCAGAGGTCCATGCCCTGTAGCTGTAGATGCCTTCATCTGTGCGGTTACCCCCCTGCATCCTGTCGTCTGAGCTGTCATCATATCTCCACCTTCTCCTTCCAGCCATTCCAGCTGCTGCTCCCGCCACTGCGCCTGCAGCTGCTGCTCCTGTAGCCACCCTAAATGAACCATAACGTGATGAGCTCTTTGCACGAACTCGAGATGTTCCACGTGATGATCCTCTGGCTCCTCCTCTTGCTCCTCCTCGACCGCCTTTGGCTATAACATTTTGAGTGAGAAGTGCCACTAACAGCAGGACTGACCAACACAGAGCTGAACTTATTCGCATTTTCAGATAGCTGGGGAATAAAGCATAAAAATTATGAATATAAAGATTGGAAACCGCAAACAATATAATCTAAAAAAAAAAATGTCAAGCTAGACCTAAAACATTGATTTCAAGAGATCAAATCATCCACAGATAGTTTGTTAATACACTTATGGTCTGCCTATCTTCCACAAGGAATTCTCTATTTGCTTGTTATTTTTCCTGTTAGCATGCTGTTTAACCACTTACAGACCGCAAGATTTGCCCGCTTAATGACCAGGCCATTTTTTGCGATACGGCACAGCGTCGTTTTAACCACTTGCTTACCGGGCACTTAAACCCCCCTCCTATCCAGACCAATTTTCAGCTTTCAGCGCTGACGCACTTTGAATGACAATTGCGCGGTCATACAACACTGTACCCAAATGAAATTTTTGTCATTTTTTCCCCACAAATAGAGCTTTCTTTCGGTGGTATTTGATCACCTCTGCGGTTTTTATTTTTTGTTAAAAAAATTTAAAAAGACCGAATTTTTAAAAAAAATATTTTTTTTTTAATATTTTGTTATAAAATTTTTTAAAAGGGTAATTTTTCTCCTTCATTGATGTACGCTGATGAGGTGGCACCAATGGGCACTGATAGGTGGCAGTAATGGGCACTGATGGGTGGCAGTGATGGGCACTAATTGGTGGCAATAATGGGCACTGATCTTGTACACTGCTAGGTGGCACTGATTGGCACCATTGGTGGGCATTGTTAGGTGGCAATGGTGGGCATTGATAGGTGGCACTTGTAGGCATTGATAGGTGGCACTTATGGGCATTGATACGTGGCACTGGTGGGCACTGTAGGCACTGTGATGTGGCAATGTCAGGTGGCACTGGCAGGGGGTACTGGTGGCACAATTGAGGCACGTATAAGGCATTATTGCCTCCTCCTCTTCGGGACCGATGTCCCTTGCTGCTGAGCCGGTGATCGGCTTTTTTTTCTCCTCGCTTTTGTTTTGATCATGTGATCAGCTGTCATTGGCTGACAGCTGATCACATGGTAAGGGGCCGGGACCGGCCCCTTACTTGGATCGGTGATCACCCGAGTCTCAGTGACTCGGTGATCACAGCGCGCTCCACGCGCGCCCTGCAGGGCGCGCGCAGGGCACATGCACAGGGGAGGCCGTCATATGACGGCCTCCAGGGAATGCAGGTCCGCGCTGTAGCCGTCATTCGGCTATAGCGCGGATATCAAGCGGTTAACTGACGACTGCGCGGTCGTGCGACGCTGTACCCAAACAGAATTGATGCCTTTTTTTCCCCACAAATAGAGCTTTCTTTTGATGGTATTTGATCACCTCTGCGGTTTTTATTTTGTGCGCTATAAACAAAAAAAAAAGCGACAATTTAGAAAAAAATATTGTTTACTTTTTTCTATAATAAATATCCCCAAAAATGTTTTTAAAAATCGAATTTCTTCATCAGTTTTTGCTAATGTATATTCTTCTACATATTTTTGGTAAAAAAAAAAATCGCAATGAGCGTATAATTGGTTTGCGCAAAAGTTATAGCATCTACAAACTATGGGATAGATTTATGGCATTTTTATTATTTTTATTTACCCAGTAATGGCGGTGATCACTGGTTTTTAGCGGTACTGCGACATTGCGGCAGACAGTTTGGACACTTTTGACACATTTTTGGAACCATTGACATTTATACAGCAATCAGTGCTATAAAAATGCACTGATTACTGTATAAATGTCACTGTCAGGGAAGGGGTTAACACTAGGGGGCCATCAAGGGGTTAAATGTGTTCCCTCATTTGTGTTTCTAACTGTAGGGAGATGAAACTGACTAGAGGAGGAGACATATCATTGTTCCTAGATAGTAGGAACAGACTATCTGTCTCTCCTCACAGAACAGGGATTTGTGTGTTTACACACACACGTCTCTATTCTGACTCTCTTGCCCACGATCACGCGTGGCTGGCGGTCATCATGACCCCCGGCCACACACATCGGTTCCCCCGCCGTGCAGCGGGCACGCGTGTGTGTGCCTGCTGTAGGCATTTAAAGGGCCGACGTATAGCTACAGATATAGGTACAATAACCATTCTAATATATTATACTACGATTAGTATTTCTGCCACTAGGTGGGAATGTGTTATGTTTCATGCACAACCTCCCTAACAGCAATCCCGAGTGTGGCTCAGGGTTAATTTTCAGTACCAAAGGCGGTAACCCCGAGCCACACTCAGGATTACACCTCAGTATCCTTGTACAGTTACTTACCTTGTCCCTACGTCGGGCCTGGAAACTTGGGAATGTCCATGGCATACAAAAAGCGTCACTATACGTCAGAAGCGGTTTTAGACCAGCTAGAAAACAGCGATAGTAAATTAGAACCACTTGCAGAATTGAGAGATAGTGATTCGTGGGGAAATTTGTCATCAGACACTGAAAGTGACAACAGCGACAATTTTGCGACTGAGCTCAGTGATGTGTGAACTCGGTGCTTTATTCACTGTGGTACGGATCACGCAGCGCTGAGCTCAGTCGCAGAATCGTCGCTGTCATCACTTTCAGTGTCTGATGACGAATTTTCCCAAGAATCACTATCTCTCAATTCTGCAAGTGACTTTAATTAATGATCGCCGTTTTCTAGCTGTCTAAAACCGCTTTTGACGTAGATGGACGCTTTCCATTGTCCTGATTGTGACGTCAGGCTTTGTGCAGTCCCATGCTTCAAAATTTTTCATACCCGGGATGTTTACTAAACCAATATGCAGTGTCTAGTATTACAGTGACTAGTAATATTGCACCCTTGTTTAGAAAAATGTACCGTAAGTGTGTTTGATTGACTAAAATGTATTATTATATATATATATTTTTTTTTTTTTATATAATTATTTATAGTTATTTATTATATTATAATTTATGATTTTGTGTTTCAAACTTTATTATACCTGGGATGTCTCTAGACTCTTGTTTGGACAGATTTAAGTGAATTATTCCTCAGAATTTCAGGTCTACAATATAAAACAACAAATTTCCATACAAAACAATGTACCACTTTGACATTCAAAAATCAAACATAATCAGACCGCCAGGGAGGTTAATTAAAGCCTAAGTGCCAGCCAAAATTAAACATAGAAAAATCAGAATAAGGGACATAACTTACAGTTAGTAGGATGTGTCCCTTGTGCTGATGCCTCTTCTTTTAGTTGAAATCCTCCTCCAGTTGGAAGTTGTAGTATGCCTTCTTTGAATGGAGGAGTTGGGCAGAAAGGGGAGGCATAGTCAGGCTCTCTTGATGAGAGCCTGTGACAACCTCTTAGTTATAATAACCCAAGCCACAGCAGAAGATTACAGCGGCAGGAATGGGGGGCAAGGACAGAGGAGAATTTTAACTTAATGAAGATCCTACTTTAAGCTGATTTTTCCATTTTTTATTTTGACTGCACTTAGACTTAAAATAACAAACACACACACATACTCACCTCTATGCTGTAGCATCACTGCTCTTTACTCTGCTCCTCCAATGCTTTCTGGAGCGTGGAACTGGGAAGTGGGCAGGTACAGGTGGATCCAAGTCTCAGCCCTGCACTGAGAGGTGGAGCCAGCTATCAGCTGTCATAGCAGAGGTGCTCCAGGTTCTGGAAGGATCCCGACAATATTGTTGAGAGGGTCCCCTATTAACATCTACACCAG
This sequence comes from Lithobates septentrionalis, assembly GCA_037952835.1. Lineage (NCBI taxonomy): Eukaryota > Metazoa > Chordata > Amphibia > Anura > Ranidae > Lithobates > Lithobates septentrionalis. Next base: position 6,973,755 of record JBBDGP010000593.1, on the reverse strand, counting down.
ACCCTAATCTAGGATAAGGGTTTGGTAAAGATGAAAGAGAAAATTGAGTACTGTCCGTGATACTTTTTTTATTTGCACTAACATACAATTTTTCAGGACAAGCTTTCGGGTGTGTCCACTTCTTGAAGGTCCAAGCAGTACTCAATAAGGCTACAATCAAATCAAGTAAAGATGAAGATAATCTCCAGCAATCTGTTTGCAAACTGGGAAGCACAATAGCTTACTGGTTAGTCCTCTGGGCTTGCAGCACTAGGGTCATTGATTTGAATCCCAACCATGACACTCTCTGCATGGAGTTTGAATGTTCTCCCTACGCTCACGTGGGTTTCTTTTGGGCACTCTAGTTTCCTCCCACACTCCTGGCTTCTGTCTAAATTGACCCTAGTATGCATGCATGTCAGGTAGGGACCTTCGATTGTAAGCTTCTTGAGGGTGGGGACTGATGTGAATGTACAATATGTGTGAAGAGCTGCATAAGTTGTCTGTACTACATAAATGAATATAGTGAATATATAATGAATATAACCCTAAAAATAAATAAACGATGACACAACAATAAATGTGAAACAGTTTGCTGCACAGCCAACCGCTGTGTAAGTGATTTCACAACACTTCTAATAGAATAATCAAAGAAAATATCAGTGTAACGCAGCAATGTTGGTAAAAAAGGTATAAAAATAAAAAATAGTCAAAAAGGTCCCATAAAAATTATGAATATATCGTGAATAATAAATACAGATGAAATCCTCAGTGCACAAAATCAACTACTTCTGATGTAACGTCACAAGGCTCAGCTCCTCCCCTAGATGCGTGCAGCCACCTGATAGGGCTTTTTCAGTGACACATGGCGACACGTGTCTAGGGGAGGAGTTGAGCCTTGTGAGATTATATCGGAGTCATGCCGTTGGGGTGGTGAGCTGGATGAAATTGTTTGAAAAGAGTGTATTGTTTATCTTCTTGTAAGTTGAATTTTAAGCAGGGTTTTAAATAAAGAGTTGGTACAGAGTACACCATGTCTGTCCTTTCTGCCTTGTTACAGTGCCTTGCAAAAGTATTCGGCTCCCTTGAACTTTTCAACCTTTTGCCACATTTCAGGCTTCAAACATAAAGATATAAAATTTTTATTTTTTGTGAAGAATCACCAACAAGTGGGACACAATTGTGAAGTGAAACGAAATCTATTGGATTGTTGAAACTTTTTTAACTAATAAAAAAATGAAAAGTAGGGCGTGCAAAATTATTCGGCCCCCTTGCCTTAGTACTTTGTAGAGCCACCTTTTGCTGCGATTACAGCTGCAAGTTGCTTGGGGTATGTCTCTATCAGTTTTGCACATCGAGAGACTGAAATTCTTGCCCATTCTTCCTTGCAAAACAGCTCGAGCTCAGTGAGGTTGGATGGAGAGCGTTTGTGAACAGCAGTTTTCAGCTCTTTCCACAGATTCTCGATTGGATTCAGGTCTGGACTTTGACTTGGCCATTCTAACACCTGGATACGTTTATTTGTGAACCATTCCTTTGTAGATTTTGCTGTATGTTTGGGATCATTGTCTTGTTGGAAGATAAATCTCCGTCCCAGTTTCCCTGTCCCTGCTGAAGAAAAGCAGGCCCAAACCATGATGCTGCCACCACCATGTTTGACAGTGGGGATGGTGTGTTGAGTGTGATGAGCTATGTTGCTTTTACGCCAAACATATCGTTTTGCATTGTGGCCAAAAAGTTCGATTTTGGTTTCATCGGACCAGAGCACCTTCTTCCACATGTTTGGTGTGTCTCCCAGGTGGCTTGTGGCAAACTTTAGACGAGACTTTTTATGGATATCTTTGAGAAATGGCTTTCTTCTTGCCACTCTTCCATAAAGGCCAGATTTGTGCAGTGTACGACTGATTGTTGTCCTATGGACAGACTCTCCCACCTCAGCTGTAGTTCTCTGCAGTTCATCCAGAGTGATCATGGGCCTCTTGGCTGCATCTCTGATCAGTCTTCTCCTTGTCTGAGCTGAAAGTTTAGAGGGACAGCCAGGTCTTGGTAGATTTGCAGTGGTCTGATACTCCTTCCATTTCAAAATGATCGCTTGCACAGTGCTCCTTGGGATGTTAAAAGCTTGGGAAATCCTTTTGTATCCAAATCCGGCTTTAAACTTTTCCACAACAGTATTACGGACCTGCCTGGTGTGTTCCTTGGTCTTCATGATGCTCTCTGCGCTTTCAACAGAACCCTGAGACTATCACAGAGCAGGTGCATTTATACAGAGACTTGATTACACACAGGTGGATTCTATTTATCACCATCAGTCATTTAGGACAACATTGGATCATTCAGAGATCCTCGCTGAACTTCTGGAGTGAGTTTTCTGCACTGAAAGTAAAGGGGCCGAATAATTTTGCACGCACCACTTTTCAGTTTTTTATTTGCTAAAAAAGTTTAAAATATCCAATAGATTTCGTTCCACTTCACAATTGTGTCCCACTTGTTGGCGAATCTTCACAAAAAATTAAAATTTTATATCTTTATGTTTGAAGCCTGAAATGTGGCAAAAGGTTGAAAAGTTAAAGGGGGCCGAATACTTTTGCAAGGCACTGTATATACTACCCTTTGGGAGCTGTGAGGACGGAGGTTCTGTTCTATCAAGGAGGAGAGTAGAGATTTGCCCGGGTCTAAGAAGAAAAGCTTTTTTGATTTGTATGGAGGTGAGCAGGCCCTTTAACTGGTGACGGATATTCAGAGTGCATGAAGAGATTAGACAGGGGGTGTTTGAAGTAGTCGATTTTGTGCACATATCCACTGAGAATTTCATCTGTATTTATTATTCATGATGTATTCCTAATTTTTATGGGACTTTTTGGACTATTTTTTTATACCTTTTAACGAATATTTCTGCGCTACACTGATATTTTCTTTGATTATTGCACTACATAAATACCTGGAATAAAATGAACAGAAGGAAGCAGCCGGGAGCTGTCATTTATCAGCAATTTTACTGGCATTTTTTTCTTTTTAAATATAAATATACATATATTATAAATATACATTGTACAGACCAATTCACAGGCAGGTTCAGGACATCCCCTGGGCATGTTACTTAAAGGAATTTCCATTTTTAATGTTGCCCTTTATACATTATTAAAATTACTGCTCTCTCCAAACTGAATTTTTTAAAACATTTTTTTCTTTTGGCACACGTTTCCCAGGGCAATGCCCTTTACCCGCCCCCACCCTGCTCTGATGCAATTTGCCTAATGCCCCATACACACTAGCGGATTTTCCGTCGGAAAAAACTTGGATGGTTTTTCCAAAGGCATTCCGCTCAAGCTTGCCTTGCATACACACGGTCATACAAAAGTTCCCTGAACTTTCAACCATCAAGAACGCGGTGACGTACAACACTACGACGAGCCGAGAAAATGAAGTTGCTTCAAGGCATGTGTCAAATTGTTTCCGAGCATGCGTGGGAATTTTGCGTGTCGGAATTTGTACAGACTATCACATTTTCAGATAGGAACTTTTCCCGACCGAAAAATAGAGAACGTGCTTCCAATCTTTTGCTGGCTGGAACTCTGCCAGCAAAAGACCAATGGAGCATACACACGGTCGCATTTTCCGACAAAAAGCTCTCATTGGAGTTTTGCTGGCGGAATTTCCGATCGTGTGTACGCGGCATTGCAATCCCTTTCCTATTAGCCTAGAAAACAGTTTTTTAACAATTGGCTTCCCTTGACTTCAGTGGGATTCAGACATCCAAGCTATCATTGAAGTTGTTGTAAAGACTAAAGATTTTTGGGAGCGGGGGGTGGGGCCAGGCCACATGGTGTGATTCAATAGATGCACACAACCTGGCTTGGGATCGAGCCTGCACGAGTGTCCCCATAGCAAGCCGTTTGCTCTGGGGGCACTCAGAGAAGAGAAGGCGCCTAGAGCGTCAGCGGAGGACCCCAGAAGTTTAGGTTCAGGGGCACTTTGTGCAAAACCTAGCAGGTAAGTATAACATGTTTGTTATTTAAAAAAAAAAAAAAACAGGAGCATTTACAATCACTCAAAGTTGACAAACGTACCCCCAAATCTGAACCCTGGATGTCTGGCTCATCACTAATATTAAAGTATCTAATTTAAACTAACCTCACACATTAGAACTGAAGTAGCTGTGTGAAGAATGTGATTACCCACTACAAGCTCATTGGTGTGCGCAGCCTATACCATTAGGGTGTGCACCCCAGAGCACAAATACACGTGTGTATATCAGCAGAGCAGTAGACAGTGGCAGTAGAGCAGAGATTGGTGTCAGTAGGGCAGTGAACAGTGTCAGTAGTTTTTAATTTTTATTGTTTTTTACAATTTTATTTTTTTTATTATTTTTTACAATATTATTATTTATTTTTTTACAATTCTTTTAGGAGCCGCGTTGGGGGGGCTTTGGTGACATATCAAGGGTCTAAACAGACCCCAGATGTCCCACTTTTGAGACAGAGAAAGGGATTGAAGACAGAGATTCCCCAGTCCCTTTCTCTGCAGCCTCAGCTACACTGGACTGTGAACGAACGGGAAGTGCTCTGTGCTAAACGGCATCCTGTTCATTCACAAACTGAAGCATAGTAAACATAGTTGTTTATACTTAAGTTAAGAATAAACACAGGAGCGACCGGTAAAGATTACTCACTGTGTTCATTTAGAAAAGGAAGGGGTTCGTAAATGAAATATTTGCTGGCCCCTTCCCCTGCTCTCCATTCTGAAACATTCCCCGCAGCAGCTGGCAGGAGATGAGATGGGGGGTAGAAAGTGGGGGAAATTGGCACCTCATAGGGCGATCAGTGTGTGCCCAGGCCCACCCAGCACACCCTGCGCGCACGCCTATTTACAAGCTATTCAATGGCCTGAACAAATAAGCGCCTTCACAGACATATGGGTAAAGTACAGCTTTGCATTAAAACTATCTTTCATATGAACATTTTCCCTGGGAAAAGGAATTGATTCTATTATTTTATAGGTCACTATATATTCCTCTCCACAATTACTGTTGTGTATGTTGTAAAAGACAGCTATTGGTCTATATGTGTCAAAAAATTCAAAATTGAGAATTTGATACAATAAAGATAAACCCTGAGCTAGTCATGTGATCTTAATTGTACAGTTTATATTTCATCTGGTGTCTATATCTGCTACATTTTGTGAGAAAGCCGAGGTGCTAGGGTTATTGCAGGCTTTTTTTTTTTTTTTTTGTACTATAGTTTTAATTGTAGTAAGCAAAGCAACATAACAACTGATCACCCACGCAGGGTGTAAGTGCAGGCTTATTTTAAAGTAAATGTATTCATTAAAAACATCTTGATAATACGGGTACTTTGTATCTACAAGCCATTATTCAAAGAATGTTTATATATTTGAAAGGCCAAACACCAGCCATATGGTAGTTGTTGAAGTCATTTTTTACCCTATGGGGACACTGACTATACTGTATATTAAAGCGGTTGAATACCCTGAGAAAAAAAAAATGTTAAAAAAACCCTGTAAGGCAAAGGCATAATGAGCATACTAGCTCATTATGAAATACTTACCTTAGAACGAGGTCCCCGTATAGCAGACCGGTCTAAGACGAGGGAGCTGACATTTTCCCCTCGGCGTGTCTTCCGGGTTCGCGTCTCGGGCGCTGTGAGTGGCCAGAGCCACGATGACATCACTCCCGTTCATGCACGTGGGAGTCTTCTTCCCTGCAAGGTCCAGCAGCGTCTGCCGAACCTTCACCTGGGCATTCACAGCGCATGCGTCGCTGACGTCAGCGGCTGCATGCAAAGTGAATATCTCCTAAAACCATAGAGGTTTAGGAGATATTCATTTTACCTACAGGTAAACCTAATTATAGGCTTACCAGTAGGTAAAAATTAAAAAAGTGGGTATACAATCACTTTAACTAGACATAGAAAAAGAATTAAGAGATAGAAATATAACTCCGGGTTAATCTGATAACAAGTGCAACATATCAAATCACCTACTTTGAAAAGGCATATTTGTCAAAATGTATGTATGGGCAGCTGAGCCTTTTAGTAACCACAGTAACCTCAGTATCAATCCATACCTTTGGGTTTTGGTATGTGGCAAGGATACTGACCCTACTCTATACACATCTCCACTCAGACAGAAAGATTGACCAATGGCTACTAAAGACATACTTGCTGTCTGGTTGTTATCTTCCTGTAGCACCCTCTAGTGTGTGCTACTAGAAGTGGCAGTGTAGGAACATTTTCCTGACTTATGTTTAAAGCCTGTGAGTTTTAATTGGGTCAAGGTTCACTAAAGTGCAGGGCTAGGTGACTTATCCTGGCAGTTCTCTGTGGCCTCCCCCTGGTGTCTGGAAGGTTGGAGAACCTTCTTGAACTAGAGGGCAGGGGTTAGGAGTAGCTGCCATTAATGTTTATAGGACCTCAGCAAATCCCCAGAAGTGGCCTGGCAGGGGGCAGAGACAACCCCATAAATAGACATGGGCCATTCCAGCTGGAGTGCTGAGGATAGGCTGTCAGTGGCCCTTGAGGGAACCCCCGGCTGGGGAAGGGTGGTACCTCGAGGCTCGGAATAGCTGGCCTAGAAGGATCCCACCACAGAAGGCAGTTGGAGGAGAACCTTCAGGAAAGGCACCAGGACAAAGCAAATGACAGTGAGTAGAGATCAGCACTGAGCAGGGACAACACAAGGGGAGAGAATGTCAGCTGTAACAGTGCTCTCTGAAGATAGCAGTGGGCTTAGTCTTCATCCTTGCCCTGGGGAAATCTCCATAGAAGTGTGCCAGTCAGGCAGGACTGGGGCAGAAAGTCATTCAGGAGGACTGAGGAAGATCACACAGAAGTGGCTGGTGGCAGCCAGGTGGGCTAGCAATTTCTGCAAGCAAGTGGAGCTGGGATCAGTGGCCACAAGGGAAGCGGAAGGAGGAATGTCATGCTGTTTGCTCACTGCACTACTTTGTCAAGTGACTGAGAATTCCTGCCTGTAATGGGCCTTTGCTGAGTTAACACAAAACTGTTAGTTCCCTCAATAGAGAGTAGCAGGTGTTTTGCTGAGAAAATCAAGTTTGCGCAGGTGGAAGGAAGAGTGGTCTTTTGTAAATAGGGAGGAATTGTCGCTTTTGTTCATAGTTCTGGACCTGGACATTTTTTTAAGTTGGGCATCCCATAATTCCCTACCCCATCCAAGTTTTCAACCCGATACTAAGCTAAGCGGGGCAATAACTTCTCCGTAGGATGTGGAAACTTGCAAAAAGATCTGAACAAATTATTGGGGTGGGCAACTACATGGCAAATGAGGTTTAATGTAAAAAAATGTAAAATAATGCATTTGGGTGGCAAAAATATGAATGCAATCTATACACTTGGGGGAGAACCTCTGGGGGAATCTAGGATGGAAAAGGACCTGGGGGTCCTAGTAGATGATAGGCTCAGCAATGGCATGCAATGCCAAGCTGCTGCTAACAAAGCAAACAGAATATTGGCATGCATTAGAAAGGGGATCAACTCCAGAGATAAAATGATAATTCTCCCGATTTACAAGACTCTGGTCCAGCCGCACCTAGAGTATGCTGCCCAGTTCTGTGCACCAGTCCTCAGGAAGGATGTACTGGAAATGGAGCAAGTGCAAAGAAGGGTAACAAAGCTAATAAAGGGTCTTTTTTCAACCTCACCTACTATGTAACTAAGTAACCCCTAATAAAACATCAAAAACAAGCTGAGGACCGGTTCCTGCATTGGAGTGCATGAAGGAAATGCTTTGTAACTGGCTATGCAGCAGTGGGGACCCAGGACAATAGTGACTCCTATGGGTGTAGTGCTACATCCCTATAATGAAGGCAGTTGTATATCTGTAGTAATACCCCCATAGGAGCCTCTAGATGTATTACCCGGATCTTCTCCTATTTCAACTCTTGCAGCCAGGCACACAGTATTTCCTTCCACAGCCAGGTGCAAACTTACTTCTGCTTTTTTTCTTCAGTGTTCAGTCTAGAGGTTTTGTTTGTTTTTGGGATTTTATTGTGGAACTTGGATAGGGAAGGGAATGTAGTGGGATACTACGAATTCAACTGATTACAAGGAGGACAGTTTCTTTAACTGAACTGTGGAATTACTGCATGATACACTGTACACTACTGAGCAAGTCCTTTGCAGGAATAATGGGAATAATGGACGGTTGCTCTTCAGGACACTAGCCAGTATCCCCTTTCTGCTGAACCAAGTAGTTGACTTTTCTAGCACAGAGGGGTAGCCAAAGAACCAGGCCCCAAGATCTTTACAGTTTGTACTCAGAAGGCCTCTGGACCAAATGGTAGCCTCCTTCCAATTCTCCAGCAGCACCCTCCAGTGATCCCAGACAGATCTCCAGGGATGGCTCCTTCTCAGGCAGCTCTTCAGAAAACTCTGGTCAGCATTTTAGCTCTCAGACCTGGAGGCCACATGGCAGCAGGTGCTGAGGAGGGCACAGCACCCCCTCCTCAGTTTGACTCTCCTCTCCAGGAAAAGACCACTTCCTGTGTCCTCCACCGAATATAAATACCCTTCCCAGCATGCATAAGCGCCCCTATGCTTGTAATTGGCTGAGATGACATCCATATTCATGCTGCTGATCTATATGAGTCACTCCTTTTCATTTAGTAACTTCCAAAGTTGCATGGCTACAGAGGAGCCAATACAGAAACAGCAGCACTGTGAAACGCGCAGGACTCACTAGCTCAATAATGTAGCTTAGGCAGGAAAGTTGCTATGTTTTATCTAACAGTCTCCTGTTAAGCAGTTGACCACACTACACCGAACTTTGTACATCCTAGCAACCTACCTAGGAAAGTGCTACATATCTGTTCATCATTTTGTATTTTGAAACAAATTCTGTATTGCCCTATAATATTATGCACCTGGCATTCTTATTACTTTCTTTCATTTTCTACTATATGAATTTTTTGGCAGTTGTGAATAAAATTGAAGTTTTAAGTCATAGTGGGTTTGCTGCGTGGGTATAGCACCCCGCCGATTTTTTATTACTAATATTTCCCACCTAAAGATCAATCTTACAGTATAAGTATACATCAGGTTGTTTTTTAGTTAGATTTGAATCACTGTCAAAATGTAGAATCATATATTTCCACCTTTTAACTAGTAAGACCTCATCTGGAATATGCAGTTCAGTTTTGGACACCAGTTCTCAAAAAGGATATCAGGGAACTGGAGAGAGTGCAGAGAAGGGCAAAATGATAAGAGTCATGGAGGAGCTCAGCTATGAGGAAAAATTAGAGGAATTGAATCTATTCCCTCTTGAGAAGAGGAGATTAAGGGGGATATGATCAACATGTACACATACATAAGTGGTCCATATAGTGAACTTGGTGTTGAGTTATTCACTTTAAGGTCATCACAGAGGACAAGGGGGAACTCTTTACGTCTAGAGGAAAAAAAGATTTCATCTCCAAATACGGAAAGGTTTCTTCACAGTAAGAGCTGTGAAAATGTGGAATAGACTCCCTCTAGAGGTGGTTCTGGGCAGCTCAGTAGATTGCTTTAAAAAACGCCTGGATTCCTTCCTAAATGTACATAATATAACTAGGTACTAACATTTATAGGTAAAGTTGATCCAGGGAATATCCTATTGCCTCTTGGGGGATTAGGAAGGAATTGTTTCCCCTACTGTAGCAAATTGGATCATGCTTTGCTGGGGGTTTTCGCCTTCCTCTGGATCAATTGTGGGTGAAGGATTGTGTATATGGAATTGTATTTTTATTTTTATTTTTTTTTGGTTGAACTAGATGGACTTGTGTCTTTTTTCAACCTGACTAACTATGTAACTATTTCTAGTCTACTTATATTATTCTGATTGATCTTGAAGTTTGTAAACTTACTTTTGAAGATCCCCACACATTTACTTCCCTGAATTCTGTGACATGTGTTCACTATGCCCCATGTTGAGGCACTGCTGTGTCACACATTAAACAGAGCCTGCCTTCTGAACTACAGAGGTGCTGAGAAGACGAGTCTCAGGAGGCAGTGACAATATAGGACTCACAGCTTGCAGGCAGCAAAGTACCATGTAGTCCTCAGAAATTGAATTTAAACAGCAGAGGAGAAATTGCAAAGCATGAAGGTAATCCAGGAAGTTGTGGAAAGAGATGGCCAGCAGACAAGCAGAACTCACAACATGAAAGGTGATTTTTCAAGTAAGGTTATATTGGATTGTCAAATATATCCATTGTTTGTGTTGCTATTACAATACTTGTGTTAGAAAAATGAAAGTTTATGCTGTGACCATGAAACTCATTTAGCCACTTCAGCCCTAGAAGAATTTACCCCCTTCCTGACCAGGCCATTTTTTCCGATGCGGCACTGCGTCGCTTTAATTGACAATTGCGCGGTCGTGCTCCGTTGTACCCAAACAAAGTTTACGTCCTTTATTTTCCCACAAATAGAACTGTCTTTTGGTGGTATTTGATCACCTCTGCGGTTTTTATTTTTGCGCTATAAACAAAAGAAGAGCAACAATTTTGAAAAGAACACAATATGTTTTACTTTTTGCTATAATAAATATCCCAAATTTAAAAAAAAACAAAAACACATTTCTTCATCAGTTTAGGCCAATGTGTATTCTTCTACATATTTTTAGTAAAAAAAAAAATGCAATAAGCGTATATTGATTGGTTTGCACAAAAGTTATAGCATCTACAAAATAGGGGATAGATTTATGGCATTTTTATTATTTATTTATTTTTTTACTAGTAATGGCGGCGATCACCGATTTTTATTGGGACTGCGACATTGCGACGGACAGATGGTACACTTTTGACACTTTTTTGAGACCATTGACATTTATACAGCGATCAGAGCTAAAAATAGCCACTGATTACTGTATAAATGTCACTGGAGTTAACACCAGGGGACGATCAAGGGGTTAAGTGTGTTCCCTAGGTGTGTGTTCTAACTGTGAGGGCATGTGACTGACTAGAGGATGAGCCAGATCGTTGTTTCCACTTAGTAGAAACAGACGATCTGTTTCTCCTCCCCTGTCAGAACAGGGATTTGTGTGTTTACACACACAAATCCTCGTTCTGGCTCTCGTGATCACGCCTGCCATCCACGCGCATCGGGTCCCCCGCCCTGCTATGGCTCTTAAAGGAGCCACCTTATATATATGCCGATTTGCGCAGGAGAGCCATCCTGCCGCCGTATATGTACAGGAGGCGGTCGGCAAGCGGTTAAAGCATATATCAGGTCAAAACATTTATACATACTCAATTCCCCGTGTTCTATCCCTTCAAAGATCCTGAAAGTACAGAAAAATACCTGTTAATCTGCTGCAAAAGCATAGTCCCTAATTTCTTGTTGTGCACTGACAACCCTTGCCTTTTTCAGGATGGAAAATGACATCAGCCCTGCCCAGATTGTCTGTTGTTTCTATAGTTAGTGATGAAAACTGGAAGTACTCCAGGAATAGTGCAGTAGACAGCTCTGAATTTCTGACATGATCAACGGGTATTCTTTTTCACTTGTCGAACAGACAAAACAACATGCCTTCAATGATATATTGAAAGCATATAACAGACCAAAAAACAAAACAAATGAAAGACTTTCACTGCTAAGTGTACCATCATTATCAGGAAACATATACATTTTATTATTATTGTAGTGTTGGCCTCAAAGAAAGTTTTAATGTGACTTTTACACGTTTACATGTTTGATCTTCCATATTTTTGTTTAAAATATAGACATCTGAAAGTTACCAATTTAGTGGCTAACTGTCAAATGTAGTAGTACAAAATGGGAAGCAGAGCCTACAAACACATGGATCATATTTGGTTGCCTCCATTTATCCCTTCCCTAAGGTGTTCCTATCTGCATTTCGTGTGTTTTGTTGCCTGGCTCTATTCAGCCTGAGCAGCTATTTATCTTTTCTTGTTCAATATTTTTATTAAAGCTTTTCAGAGATTGCAGTAATAAAATTTACCAGGTATATAGTAGGATCTAGTAAAAAGTTTTGCTATGAGGTATGAATGATATGACAAAAATAACCAACCATATGTAATCAATGTGAGAAAATCCATATGCTAAGCGTAAAGTATGGCGCATTGTCAAACATTCCCAGGCACCCCGTCTGGGAGCAAACTGTACTGTGGGGGTAAACAACACAACCAACCATTAAGGTACTTATTCAAAAAAAGTATGAGAGAGTGGAACAATAAATTCCAGAGTAAATGTACACGTAATAATGTAGGTGTAATATGTACGAAGCAGGTACGATATGCTAGTGGATGAAGTTCAGTAAGGATCATAGGGGGGCCAAGTGGCCATTCAAAAAAATAAAACAGTAATTGGGGGGGGAGAAGAAGGGGGTGGGTCAGGGGTGGGGTTGCCGACTAAGAGGGTAGGTTAAAGGAAGCATGTCACTTCAGTTATGGGAGTAATAATTTCTCATCCAGACCAGGGGGTAAGAAGTGGATCACCCAAGGGTTCCAGAGCCTCTCAAATTTTGGGATTTTATCCAGCAATGTTGCCTCTATCTTAGTGTGGATCATAGCCTGGGTGATTCTGTGCTGCGCTATTAGTATACTTAAGGTGGGTGATTTCCAGGCTTTCGCTATGGTCTGCTGAGCACCAGTAGTGACATATAGCAGTAGTTTAAAGCTATTTTTCTTTTCTAGACCTTGCAGGTCTTCCCAAAATCTGGTGGAGTTGATTGATTGTGCCTGTTGTTAGGAGGAGGCTCCATTAAGTAGCACAGGAGAGTCAACTTCCTTGGTTATGAATACTTATTTGACCCAGTGAAACCCTGAGGAGCTGTACTCAGTGGTATGGCTTGGGAAGAAGATAAATGTTTTGGGAGCACCTTTTCAGAACTCTCTTTTCCCTGGGCCTTCTCCCTAGGAAAATGTTTGTGTAAAGGATTGCTGGGCCTTGCCTTAGACCGAGGCATGTGCTGAAGGACCAAGAACTTGAACAGAAACTTGGATAAATTCCTGAATGACGTTGGACTCACAAAGGCTCTTCTTTCTGAACAGTCTTGCAGTGGAGCTGGGTAGCAGCTACCGTGTGGAAATTGTAAGATTCCTAGCCCACAGATTAAGATATTTTTGATTGCTTCCAAAAGGAACAAAACGCCTGACTTATCCACTAAAACTAAAGAAAGACTATGGAGTAGATTTACTAAAACTGGAAAGTGTAAAATCTAGTGCAGCTCTACATAGAAACGATTCAACTTCCAAGTTTTCTTGTCAAAGCTTAATTGAACAATCTCAAACTGATTGGCTACCATGCACAGCTGCACCAGATTTTGCACCCTCCAGTTTTAGTATATCAACCCCAATGAGTCCTCTTACAGGGTCATAGAATTGTCTGGCTGTTCCTCTACTGCCAACATTTACCCAGAGGCTGCTACTGAAGGGCCTACTGCTATTTCAGTATATGCATCCTCCATTTTGTGCTATTTTTTGGAATCCTGCTCCCATAAATCCACTCTCTTTTTGTGCAATAAAAGGTAAAAAGACTGAAGTAACAGGGTGTTCACCCCACTAATACACCAAGGAATAGATCCTGAGAATCAAAAGGCTAGTCCTCTAAGTCACCTGGGGGGTCATCTACCCCCTGCTCAGGGGTAAGGGGTGGAACACCTCAAGACCTAGACTCCCTCAAGAATTAGTTCTGGCCAGCTCAGTAGATTGTTTTAAAAATAAGCTAGATTTTCTTGTTAAAAAAAAAATAAGCCAGATGCATTCCTGAATGCACAAAATATAAATGAATACTAACATATATAGGTAATAACACCGGGGGTAGTTGATCCAGGGAATGCAATTGTGCAATTGTGTTATAAGATTATCGCTTCTGGCTTTTGTCTGGTTTTAGATTTTGGCTGATTTGCGAATCCGCACATACCATATTTTACTCTATCTGAATTTATCTTATTTTCCTATGTAACATACATTATTCGGTAGTTCACTGAATGTAGGTGATTTTGGTCCCTTGAGATTGATGTTCTGCAAGAGATGAAAATGCCTGTCAAATGACAGAGCAAACAGCACAGGAATTCAGTGTGAGCAAAAATGGGTCATTTCCAGCCAGATCTGCAAAGATAGGTCAACTGAAAAACAGCCAACAAAAATACATTAAGATTATAAAAAAAAAAAAAAAAAAAGCTGCTTTATTTTGCGTGTACAAAATAAATACGATTATCCTTAGAGGATACATAAGTTTTAGGTAAGCTTTACATGGATGCTGGACATACAGTATATTATCTTGGTGACATAATATTACAGATGTCTTTCCATCCTTGCATGTTGCTGCTTCACTATTAAACTGTTATCTGGCTTTTGCAGATATTACCATCTAATTCAAAAATAGAAAGATGGCCCTGCTTTACACAATATTCGGTATAAAGATATATCTCACAAAAGAAAGCAAACAGGTATAGAAAGAGGTAGACAGGTGGATAGAGAGATTAGATAGATAGAATAGATAGAGAGAATAGATAGATAGAGAGAATAGATAGATAGAGAGAATAGATAGATAGAGAGAATAGATAGATAGAGAGAATAGATAGATAGAGAGAATAGATAGATAGAGAGAATAGATAGATAGATAGATAGATAGATAGATAGATAGATAGATAGATAGATAGATAGATAGATAGATAGATAGATCTCATAAAATAAAACAAACAAACACAATACAGAGCTCGAATCTTACCAGTCTGCTAAACGATCCTTTCCTGTTGTCCCCAATGTTCACCCTCTGAGGTCCTCTTCTTAGTGTTGTCTCTATGGTGGAATGCTCTTTCTTCTTGCTGCACCGAGGCTTGGTCCTGTTAACTCCTCCCCAGTGAGCACATTAGAGATTATAAATGAATAACTGGATGATTTCAGTATTAGCTGCTGTCTGATCACTAAGCAAACAAACAGCCATTAGATTTCACTGTAGCTAAGCTGCACTTTCAGGAACAGTCTGCAGAGGAGGTAACCCATCTGTGCCTGTAACATAGTCACCATGGAAACTGTCAGTGATACCCATTTAGAGAATAATGTCCAAATATCTCAGATGCTAACATAAGCTGTCATGATTTTGATTTTGTGACTTACAGGAAATAGTGTAAGTCGAAGTATTTGATTAAATAGCATTTACCAAAAATATAACATTAACTGGTACTGTGTAAACTTTTTTTTTTTTAAGTCAGGTAGAAGACAGACATAGAAGTAAGCATTTAACTACTGCAATACTGAGACCACATACTGTACATTTACAACACTGATACAGAATAAAAAAAAAAATGGCAGTATATCGAAATAGAATTGCAAATAATTGTGTGGTATCAAATGAAAAACAGGCCCATTCATATTTCATACAAAAACTGCTCCTTCACAATTATGTGCTGCGATGTGTTCAGTAAGACCTGTACACTTCATGCTGTTATTATTATTATACAGGATTTCTATAGCGCCAACAGATTGTGTAGCATTTACAACATGAGGGCCGACACTACAGTTACAATACAATTCGATACAGAAGGAATCAGAGGCTCGTAAAGCTGGAAGTAAGCAATAAAAGCCAATAAAATATTTGCAAAAAAAGTGATGACTTTTTCAACATATTTCTATAGCTCAACATTAGATCTTAATTCAAATATCAAAGATGAAAAATTTGAACAAAATATACATAACATTGACATAGCGTCATCATTGTAATGATCTAAATCAGCCTCTTTCAACCTGGGGTGTCTTCAGGTTTCTTCAGGGGTGCCTTGGCAAAATGGCTAAGAATAGCCCAAAAAATTGTATACAAGCCAGTGGGTGGACCATGCCTGCCCTTTAGGTACACAAAGCCACAGAACCTTCCAGCTGCTGGCATCCTAATAGTCAATGACTTCATTTAGAATAGGGTGCCGCCTGATTGTGCATAATTTTAAGGGGCGCCTTGACTAAAAAAAGGTTGAGAAACACTGATTTAAATGATAAAAAAAAAATACAGATTTGTCATATGAAAAAAGTAAATACACCTCTCACGCCTACATTTACCACCACTTCACTCCTTAACAACCAACTATTCTTCACACAGAATTTGAATTGGTCGATCATTTTTCGAAAGATCTGAATTCGAATCATTCCAAAATTTTAATAAACAAAATTAAACGTAACTAATTCTGAAACGAAACAAAATTAGTAACATAACAAATCTATCCCAAACAAAACAAATTTTTCCTTTCTGCACATGTCTAATTAGCTAAAATATGTAGGCATAAGACACGCGCTCCCCCTTAGAGGACAATTATACATAAAAATTATTATTTAAACCCAGAAGTGCTTTTTTACCACTACTATTTTATTATATTATATGGCTTTTGAAATTTACAAACGCAACAATTTAGAAACTGGATGAAAGGCTTAGCACTGGGAAATACTTTTTGTAGTATAAATAGTTCTTCAGCCCACTGAGCTCCCAGTCTCTTACTAGACCAGATGATTCACTGCCACTGAATCCTGTGAGCTCCTCCAATCTTCACTGTAGTATCTTCCTCAAGTGTCACCCCCTCCTCTCTGCTGGGTCCCTAGCTTGGTACTCAAGATACTTCTCAATCTTCACCCCACTGGCCTGCTCGGTCCCTGGCTAGACACAAGGCTGGTCTGCAAGCGTCACCTCCGCTGGCTGTGTCCCTGGCTTGATGCCCGCTGAAGTTTCCTGATTCTTCACCGTCCCCATTTGCATAGTTGCCAACATTGTAAAAAAAAAATGTGGGACACTTTTGTGGCTGTAGGCGGAGCCGTACAATAATCAGGGGGCGGGGCATTCATTTGTAGGCGTGGCTTAGAAAAAATATACAAGTGCGGCGCGACATAGTGGGCATGTATACGCTACATAGTGGGCGTGGCTTAAATGGGCGTGGCTCAAGAGGGTGTTGTTAGAGATCCTACACAATAAAAATATGTGTATTCTAGAAAGTTTAACAATCAGCAGATAAAGATACTCCAAACACCTGGTGTTAGCACTTCAATCATCTCGGCACCATGGTTGTTATGGTGTCAGGATGATTGAAGTGCATTATTTCTATTATTACATTGTAATATAAAATGAAATCATTCAACTCACCATAATGCAGAATCAGTGGGATCCCGGAGTGTGTCACTAGCCACGTCGCCTGCCACCAGCCATCTGTCCTTGCGTCAGATGTCCCAGCAGAGTCCGTCCTTGCATCAGGTGCTCCCAGCGGAGCCCCCCCTCACATCAGGAGTCCCCAGCAGAGCCCCCCCTCACATCAGGAGTCCCCGGCGGAGCCCCCCCTCACATCAGGTGTCCCCAGTGGAGAACTGGTGTCAGCAAACGCATTATTAACCCCCAGCACTGATGTCAGCAAATGCATTATTAACCCCCAGCATTAACCCCCACACTGCACAAATCCCCCCACACTGCACACATTTCTACCCCAGTCACCCCACTAAGGACTTTGCCTCAGTGTGATGGCTCACTCACCTCTCCTGGCAGTCAGGATCATCCGCCTCCCGAGTCCTCTCCTCCTGACTTCCACACATGCCTAGTGACAGGGGACCCAGAGAACACAATCTCCTGCCCTGAGGTCAGTGCCTAGGTGGGCGGGGCGATGGGTGGATCCTTCCTCCGCTCTGTTCTCTCTTTGGGCTGCAGCAGCGTGCAGCGGAGAGGGCAGAGCAGATGGAGAGGTAAAGCTCTTTGGCGCCTCCCCCTCTGCGGTGCAGTGCAAAAAAGACGTCCTGGATCCGCCCTGCCAGCGGGGTACTTTGAAACCCCTGGTCTAAGGTTTTGCTTACCTCCTCATAAAAATGAATCCAATTTGTTTGACAACTTCTGTCAGTGGCGGCCTATCCACTAGGGGCGAAGGCATGCCAACCCCCATCCATGCGTCCGGCCCCCTGATCTTCATGCAGGGCGCCAAACCATAAATTCCAATGGGGGGGGGTTTTATTTGAAGTACGTGATTAGAGCCAAGGGCTCTAATAGGCCTCAAAAAGGGTGGCCTTGGGGGGCAGAGCACTGCGCTCTGAGCCCACCCAGTTGTGTGACAATAGCAAATTAATATTCGCTATTATCACACTGATTCTCTTCCCGGCCAATCAGCAAGTGGGTCCTGAGACACACGGCTCTCAGCCGCCTCCTCCTCCACTTACTTACTTTTCATACTGGCTTCCCGATTGGCCGGGAGGAGAATCAGTGTTGCAACAGCGAATTTTCATTCGCTGTTGCAACACACCTGGGTGGGCTCCAGACGCAATGCTCTGCGTCCCAAGTCCAACCTATTTTGAAGACTATTAGAACCTATGGCTCTAATCAGTGCTTCAAAAAACAAAACAAAACCCTAGCCGCTGTAATTCATATGCCCGGTGACCCGAAAGGGGCCAGACACATGAATAGAGGGTGGCGGCGGCAGTGGATAGATTCATGCTATGCATGTATCTATCTATTATGCATATAGGGGGTGGCGGCGCCCAGACGCCCCTAATTTTCAGCTGTGTTCACAACAGATCTTCATTTTATTTAACCAAAAATCCAATTAGCAGAATGCTCTGTAGTTCTGGGATAAAGTATGAAATGAAACAAGAGAATGCTGGAGAAGCACCATACAGATACTCGTTTAACAACTTACCTGTTTAACGACCACTCGGACTTACGACCAGCTTTTCCCACCCAAACAACGCGCTATACATCATTGTATTGTACAGTACAGAATTTTTGTTTGTGTTCTGTACTTATGCAAATTAAAACAACGTTATTGAGCTGGAGTCTTGTGTTTTTTTCACAATACAGTACAGTAGTTAAGAATGCTTAAAATATTGATTACTTGTAGCTCCTCATTTAACAACCAAATCGTTTAATGACCTGGTCATTGGAATGGAACCTGGTCGTTAAGTGAGAAGTACCTGTAATGTCCTTTAGAGCAGTGGTTCTCAACCCTGTCCTCAAGTACCCCCAACAGGCCATGTTTTGGGAATTTCTCTTAGATAAAATAGCTGTCCAAAATACCAAGCCATTCACTCTGATTTAAAGCACCTGTGCAAGTTAAAGGAAAACCTGCAAACATGGCCTGTTGGGGGTACTTGAGGACAGGGTTGAGAAGCATTGCTTTAGAAAAGGGATATGCAATAACGGACCTCCAGCTTTTGCAAAACTACAAGTCCCATCATGCCTCTGGGTGTCATGCTTGTGGCTGTCAGTCTTGCTATGCCTCATGGGACTTGTAGATCTAGAGGTCCGCTAATTGCATATCCATGCTTTAGAGTATCCTTTGCCCGTTACACTGCTTCACAATATAAGATAACTGCAGCAAGTGTCAAAGGGTTAGGAAAATTGTTTAAACTTAAAATGGACTAACATGCAGAACAGTGTTGAGATTTCCTCTTCCTTTACTTCTCTGGTTTCCTTTCTTTAAATGTGTGTTTGTAGCTTGAACCCAGGGACCATGGGACGCCTTTCTCTTCTCTTGCCAGGCCAGGCAACAGAGTAAAATGTGGCAGCGACAAAAGTGGGTAGGGTTACAGCAGGGACTTTGGGAGTACACCAGCAGCCAGGGCTTCTTTTAACAGATACCTGCACCCATCCACTGACATTCACAGATGGGAGCAAAAACAACTGACAGCTTATACTCGGGGGGGGGGGGGGGGTGATTTTGGACTCCCTGTATCTACGTCCTAGATACACAAAAGTTGGTAGCAGGGAGGACACTCGCAGCCAGCCCCCGCCAGGCTCTCCTGCTTACCCAGTGGGGCCCAGGTAGGTTCATTTGCCTATACCCCTATTGGCAGCAGCATTTGAACCATTTATATATAGTAAATTGATCACCACTGATATAAGCAACTATGTTTAGACTCTTTAATACAAGAATACAAAAGCTGCTGACAGGTATAAAGTGCAGGAGTTCTCAAGTCATGCATCTGCATAGGTTGTTGTTCATCTGTTTTTGTGTGTTTTGCTAGGGGATAGGGTTGTCGTCATGTGATATAGAAATGTCAGAACGCATTTGAGGTGCATCTATCGATTGCACTGGGATCATACAGTGCATCCACAAAAGGTGAATTTGCTTTTTATTTTTATTTTCTCAATGTCTAAATGTAAAGACTTACCTGTTCTGACGGGCTCCCTGCAGCTCATGGCCAGTAAGATAGCATATGTCAGGAGGAAGACAGGACTCTCCAGACTCCGGCTGTCACTTGCTGGGTGGTTGAGGGGGAAGGATGCCCTCCTTCCTAAGGATTAGATGTCTATTCCTGAGGAAGGGGAACATCCTTCTTCTGAAACACATACAGAGTGACAGCTTGATAGTTCTAAGAAAATAGGGATCCTTATCATCACACCTTGGTACAGTGATAATCTTGCCCCTTTTGTCACATAAAGCAACAGAAATTGCAGGCTTGCCCTTGCAGGATCCCTTTTCTCTAGGCAGAGTGATGCACAGAAATGAGAAATAGAGATTAAAGTGATTGCAAATGTTCAGTTTTTTTTCTGTCAAGATCCCCATCTTCAAAGCTCCCTTAGTAACCTAAGTCACATACAGGAAAGCCAAAAATATAAAACAACAAATAGCTCCCAGTAAACTTAAACTAAACAAAACACAGACCTACCCTTACCTTCCTCGACATTAAAGGAATGTACCAATGTCAAAACTTCAACTGCCTGACCTGTAAATTTGTAAAACACAGGCAAAAACCCTTCACTACTAAAGGAAAGACATACAAGCTTAGTGAATTCTATAAATGCTTATCCAAATTTGTCATTCATTGTCTAACCTGTCCTGGTGGCCTGCTCTATGTAGGCTGAACCATCCAAGCTATACAAAAGAGGTTTGGAGAACATAGACGCTCTATTGAAGAGTTCCACCAAGGCTCCACTAGTGGACTACAAGTCTGGGTTGTGGAGTCAGTCTCCGGGAGCCTCCCTCGAGCAGAGTGCATCAAGCATCTCTGCAAGAGGGAGACTTTCTGGAGATATACTTTAGATAGTTTAAGACCGGGGGGCCTAAACGAGGACATTGAAATGCACTCTCTCGAATAATTATCTCCATACATATAACTTTCTGTATTCTAGTATGGTCATGCGACAATCCACTGCTGGTGAGCCCATAATCATGTATACTGTATTTATTGAAAATCTGGCCCACCTTCTGTTCGATCCGTTATAACAATAATATCTAACAATGAGTGAGACTACTGTCATCAAGGCACTCACTCATAATCTCCATTCCCATAGTCCTTCCCTAAAAAAACCCCCACCTTGTGGAGTGTCTGTGTGTACACATATACATATTACCGTAAACCCCTTTAGTCCAACTAGTTAACATACCACATCCTTTTTGTATCAACTTTTTCCATCTCCCCAATTCTTTATTTTTTTGGACACTTATATGTATATGGAAAATAAATAAACTGCGCTAAACAAAATCTTATATTTTGGAGTGAAATGGTAGTATGACCTAACACCAAAAAATATTATAAGAATAAAATTATATAAAGTCCAAATCTTCAAAATAGTGGGGTATTCAGTGTGAATGTAGATGATAATCCAAATGAGCTATGATTGCTCTTACCAGAACTTCAATGATATGAGCGGATGGCAAAAAACCCTGCCAGGGCCTTTGGGGTGATGGACCAGTCAGCACCGTCCGTAATCAGATCAGAATACCCTCAATGGATCCAGGAGAAAAGGCAAACAGAAGAAAAACTGGCCATAGTGTAGTATGTTAAATGCTAGACATGGACAGACAGACATACCAAACACCCTGGTGTGCACATAACGACAACCAAAATAGGGGGAGGGAAGTGACAAAACCCCACCACCGTGGCTGTAGATTGTGCTTACCGACTCAAGGTGATAAACAGGCTCTTAGTAGGTTAGGAGCTGACAATAAGTTGGCAAGGAACACCCTAGTGCTCGGAGACCGGGTGTTCCTTGCCAACTTATTGTCAGCTCCTAACCTACTAAGAGCCTGTTTATCACCTTGAGTCGGTAAGCACAATCTACAGCCACGGTGGTGGGGTTTTGTCACTTCCCTCCCCCCTATTTTGGTTGTCGTTATGTGCACACCAGGGTGTTTGGTATGTCTGTCTGTCCATGTCTAGCATTTAACATACTACACTATGGCCAGTTTTTCTTCTGTTTGCCTTTTCTCCTGGATCCATTGAGGGTATTCTGATCTGATTACGGACGGTGCTGACTGGTCCATCACCCCAAAGGCCCTGGCAGGGTTTTTTGCCATCCGCTCATATCATTGAAGTTCTGGTAAGAGCAATCATAGCTCATTTGGATTATCATCTACATTCACACTGAATACCCCACTATTTTGAAGATTTGGACTTTATATAATTTTATTCTTATAATATTTTTTGGTGTTAGGTCATACTACCATTTCACTCCAAAATATAAGATTTTGTTTAGCGCAGTTTATTTATTTTCCTTGTTCTGTTGGTGTTGTCGCACTGTTTACTGCCGCTTATCTTTTTTATGCTTCTAGCGCGGAATTTTTTGTTATATATAACTTATATGTATATAGATGTAATTAAGCTTTATTGATTCAAATGTTATCATACATTTTTAAACATATATTTCTTATATATTTTTTAACAGGACCCTTATAGTCTAATGAGATTGTCATAAGTTCTAAACATCCACCTGTAAGTATACTCAAATAGATACATTGATAGCAATCATGTTTAACTAGAGACATATTAGGGAGCTTGTTGCAGGTGCCACCCTGCAATCCCATGTACCCCCCCCCCCCCCCCTCCTTCCTTTCCCATATAAACCTCACTGAAGATGGCAGCTCCATATGCCTGACGAAGGAGCACACATGCCCTGAACGCAAGTTCAACCATGCTGCCCAGCTGGACGTCAGGGGCACTCTAGGACAGTGATGGCAAACCTTGGCACCCCAGATGTTTTGGAACTACATTTCCCATGATGCTCATACACTCTACAGTGTAATTAAGCATCATGGGAAATGTACTTTCAAAACATCTGGGCTGCCAAGGTTCGCCATCACTGCTCTTGGAGACTAACCTAAACACATGCTTGTTTACATCATTTTAAATGTGAGTTTAACTTGTTATATTAAACTTGGATGTTTTAACCCACATACTGCACTCAAGAGTGGTGCCGCTCTCTCTCTTCATCCACACACCTCAGCTACTGCTGAGCCTCTTGTGAGAGAGGGGAGAGAAAGAACAGCACTGCTACAGACAAGCACAGTTCTGTATCGAGACTGGGCTCGGGTAAGTATAGGGGGGGGCGCTGAAATTGAAAGGTTGTTTACCTTAAGTCAGAGAATGCATTTAGATTAAAAAAACCTTTTCCCTTTACAACCACTGTAAATAGTACCAACAATCAAAAGCAGATATATGTACAAAGCCATGATGTAATAATGACCTCATAGACCCTCCCACAGTAAAAGTTAACCCTGTGTGTGTCTATTTTTAAAAAAAGAATTAGCCTAAATAAGGGACCCTCAATTTAGTATATGCCCATCAAACCTGAATTTCAGCCAGGATAAACAGATCTTTCGAATTGGTAAATGTATTACTTGTTTGTATTATAAGCATTATCCTATACAGCGGCTACTGGAAAACCACGTTTGTGGGTTGCCATATTCAATCACATCTGTGGGTTGCCATTAGCAGACATTTTGGTACATGGGGGGGAATTACTGCTTTGAGTTCCCGTCTTTTCTTGACGTCTCCCATGCGCATCCTCATTCTGTCTCATTGGCTATAAGCTCCCTGTATCTTACCACTGGATTTTAACTACATTCTTTGCCCAGGAAAGCAGCAATCAAGGACCCCGACAGCACTTAATCATTCCTATGTTTCTCGCAGTCTGAGTGTTTGCATTCCTATCCACTCAAGTGGAAACAATTTGTACTGTGTGAGATCTGCCATTACTATTCTTTACACTGTTGCTAAGCACTCTGGTGCGCAGAGGAACTTACTGTGACAGTTTTTCTTTACTGTAAAATTGATTGATATTTGTGGTTATCATGCTTTGGAGGTTGCAACCGCTATCCTGTCACTATTTCAGAAGTTAAACCTGAGATTCACATTCTAAGGCTGCATTCACACTTGAGCTGAGCATCTTTGGTTGTTTTAACAGCCTTTTTTAAGATGTTTTTGCTAGAGCATTTTTAAAAAAAATATTAGCCAATGGAAAGCTAGTTATTCGGGTTAAAACTTTTTTTTTAACTGCTTGCCGACCGCCGGCTGTCAATTGACGGGCAGGTGGTGCAACTCTCGTTGCGGGAGGGCGTCATATGACGCCCTCGCTTTCCCAGCCCACCAGGGGGCGCACGTGGCGCTGCCGGCGATTGCACACGCCCGCCGCGATGTCCACCGGGCACCCGCGATTGCCGGTAACACAGCAGGACAGTGGATCTGTGTGTATAAAAACACAGATCCACGGTCCTGTCAGAGGAGAGGAGACCGATGGTGTGTTCCCAGTACAGAGGAACACCGATCGGTCTCCTCCCCTTGTGAGTCCCCTCCCCCCACAGTTAGAAATACTCCCTAGCAAACAGTTAACCCCTCGATCACCACCTAGCCTAGTATGGTGATTGAGGATTAACCCCTTCCCTGCCAGTCACATTTATACAGTAATCAATGCATTTTTATAGCACAGATCGCTGTATAAATGTGAATGGTCCCAAAAATGTGTCAAAAGTGTCCGATATGTCCGCCACAATATCGCAGTCACGAAAAAAAAAAATCGCAGATCGCCGCCATTTCTGGTACAAATAAACAAAAATGCTATAAATCTATCCCCTATTTTGTATACGCTATAACTTTTGCGCAACCAATCAATATACGCTTATTGCAATTTTTTTTTTACCAAAAATATGTAGAAGAATACATATCGGCCTAAACTGAGGAAAAAATTTGTTTTAAAGAAAAAAAATGTGGATATTATAGCAAAAAGTAAAAAATATTGTGTTTTTTTTTTTCAAACTTGTCACTCTTCTTTTGTTTATAGCGCAAACAAACCCCAAAAACGCAGAGGCGATCAAATACCACCAAAAGAAAGCTCTATTTGTGGGGAAAAAAATAACAATTTCATCTGGGTACAGTGTTGTATGATCATGCAATTGTCATTTAAAAAGTGTGACAGCACTGAAAGCTGAAAAATGTCTTGGGCAGGAAGGGGGTGAAAATGCACTGTATTGAGGTGGTTAAAAAATGCATGGTAAGCACATTTTTTTTTAGGCAATTCTCCTCTGCAGTCTATTGAGTTCAAAAATGCTTGCATCTTGTAGCTCAAAAGAAGCTACTTCATGTACTTTTTTCCAGCTGCAAGACACTAAGCTCAGGTATAAACAGACACTTGGATATTGAACATTTTTGAACTTCAATCTACAAAATACTCAAGTGCAAATGGGGCCTGAGCTCTGCTACTATTCATATTGTCTATATCACATGTATCATATGTTTTTTTCTTTTCTGCATCTCTTGCATGTAGGGCTGCCCTACAGGTGACCTGCAGGAACATACGCAAAAAAAAAAAAAAAAAAAAACATGCCCACACTTTCTCGCACCTGTAGATGTGAGCCAAGCTTCAGACAGGGATTACACAGAGAATCTCAGTTGCTTCCCCAATGAGGTTAAGATTATCAGGAGTGAAAACACATAATTGTGTTGGGTAAATCTGCTTAATTTGTTGTCTGGATTCGAAAGTCGGCAGCAGGGACACAGCCAAAAGTTAGAACCCCAGCCAGCATTTTCTGGCTGTGTCCCTACTGCCGACTTTCCCTTACTTTGTCTGGTGAAACGGTTACCACTGTTACAGTATGTAAGCGAAACAGTAAAGCCCTAGGGGTGTCTCATGCTGTGCTGCACTATCTAAAAAGAAAAGAAAAAAAAAGTTTGACCTGGACCAGGGCTAGGCAACCTTTTGAGCACAGTGTGCCGAAAAATGTTTTCAAAGAAATTGTGTGCCAATTTTAAAACAAAAAAATTTCAACTTTACACTCTCAATCATGAAAAGGATTTTTTATAAAGTAAATGCTTTAAACTACTAGAGTAATAGTGACAAATTAACCTGCATTCTCACGCCTCAGATTAGCCCGCTGAATCCCCTTCTCTCTCCCACCACTGTACTTCCTGCACATCTGCCCCACCTCTGTACCCCCCTGCTCTTCTGTCCCACCACTGTAACCCCCCAGCACATCTGCCCCACCACTCTACCTCCCTGCATATCTGCTCCACTGCCATGTCCCCATGCTCTTCTATCTTACCGCTGAACCACCTTCTCACCTTTCCTAACACTGAACCCATCTGCTCATCTTCCCCACCACTGTAACCCACTTTCTCATCTGCCCCACCAATGTATCTCCTGTACATCTGTCTCACCTCTGTACCCCCCTGCTTTTCTGCCTAACCTCTGTCCCCCCCCCCTGCTCTTCTGCCCCACCAATGCACCTTCTTTCACATCTGCCCCACCACTGTACCCCCCTGCTCTTCTTTCTGTCTTACTGCTGAACCCCCTTATCTGCCCCAGCACTAAACCCCCCTGCTCATCTGTCCCACCACTGTATCCCTCTTCTCATCTGGCCCAACACTGAACCTCCCCCTGTTCATTTGACCTACCACTGTAGCCCCCGTGGAACCCCCTTTTCATCTCTTCCACCACTGTACCCCCTGCACAACTGCCCCACCGCTGTACCCTTCTGCTTTTTTGTCCCACCGCTAAACCCCCCCTGCTCATCTGTCCCACCTTCCTGCTCATCTGCTGTACCCTCTTCTCATCTATGATATGTGCGAGTGGTGCAAGGTAACAGAGATGAGACACATCTCCCTGTCCTGGCACACTCATTCTCCACCTCTCGCATCCAGCCCACATGCTTGTATGTGATGGGCCTGTGTGCAAGTTCATAAGTTGGGCCCCCCCGCAGCAAAAGTTGGGTGTGATTTTCATTGCGCTGAATGGTGGCTATGGCCTAAAGGGACACAGAGTGCAGGAGTTCAGTAGTAAGAGACGCAAAGTTCAGAGGGTGGGAGTAGGTGATGCAGAGCTGAGGGGTCAGTAGTAATCGACAAACACACACATAATATATATATATATATATATATATATATATATATATATATATATATATATATATATACACATACATATACATATACATACATATACACACACACAGTATATATTTCAACAAAGTTCCCAGAAGCTCAACAGTAATTCTACAAACTTTCAGCCAATTGTGGTTTTCTCAATCACAGTGAAATCCCTCTTTCCGAGATTGGTAGCGGCAACCAAGCAAGTCATCTTCTTCCAGATGGTGGGCAAGGCTAGCAGGACTGTGATTGGCTTTAGCAATGGCCAATCACAGTTCTCCTCCTCCTGGAAACATGGAATGCCTCCCCAGCAGAACAGCACCCAATCTCTTCCCCATCACAAAAACTGGTGATCGCAGCTACAGCAAGGTTAGAGAACTAAACAATGTTTCCCATCTCTTACAATGTGTGAGGGGAAAGTGCCTCCCCCCTCACTGCAGGTGCGGCATTGGGAATTATGAGATTAGCATGCATTAGTGTGGCAGAAGCGGTGTCTCACAGACATTTCCCTGCACTGCTCTGCTAATAGGGAGGGAGTCGAGTGCCGGCAAAAGAGGCTTTGCGTGCCGCTTGGGGCACCCGTGCCAGGGGTTACCTACTCCTGGTCTGGACATACACTTGAATCAAGTCTAATGAATACAAAACCAAAATTATTGGTGTATTTATATCTGCCTGTTAGCGTTAAATTATACTACCCATCTTGGTAACTTGGGAAAGAATCACATAGGACATAGGCAACAGAAAAGGCACACTTTAATAAATATACATTGTTAAATATTATTGTTACATTATAGCAATGTGAAGCTGCAATCTGAGCGCTTCCTGGGAATTACATAAACTTGCAATAAACCTTTCACACAAAGCATCAGATCACGTTTGCCTGTCAGTATTTCAGGTGGACATGATAGGATCCTCCATTCACCCCTATAAACTGGTGGGTGTAAACTGACTTGTGTCTCTGGTCCATTAAAAAAATAAAATAAAATAATGGAAGAGGATCCGTTCCCCTCTTTAAGTGGATTGGATCGCAGGGCTGTTGGGTGTAAACGGACAGCGAAGCCCGTTTACACCCAACTGCATATACAGCAGAGCAGGCTCTCATCTGCCTGCTCTACTCAGCAGGGGATCAGCGGACAGATCCCCGCTGATCTAAACGAAGTCAGCCCCGCTTGAAAGGGATCTAAGGCCTCATTCACATCTGCGTATGGGGCCAACTAGGATTTCCTACAGGGGACTTAGTGGGGTTTCCCACAAACAGCTGCATGTAAGAAGTCTCATTCAAAGCAATAAGAGGCTGACAGCGCCTGCAGCCAACCGTGGCTGTTCCCATGTAACCAAACTATTAATGATTGGCTCCGGATGCAAAGAGTCTGTCCAGGACTGATCATCCACAGGTATTTGCTCAACTGAAATCAACTGAATGCAAACAGTGAACCAAATAGAAGTACTCTGCAACCAATCAGCAATTTACTTTGATCAAACTTAATACAAATGAACAGTGTACTACTCATTGTATGCATTCATTTAACTTTCATACAAAAAGTTTTAAAGTCAGTTTAAAGTGATTGTAAAGTCTTAGTTTTTTTTTTTATTGAAAAAAAAAAAAAAAAAAAAAAAACAAGATGTCATACCTGCTCTGTTGTCATGGATTTGCACAGAGCAGCCCAGACCCTCCTCTTCTCGGGTTCCTCTATTGTGCTCCTGGATCCTCCCTCCAGTCGAGTGCCCTCTTAGTAACAGCTTCCTATGGGGGCATCCGAGCCGAGTCACAGCTCCCTGTGCTCATTCAGACATGGAGCTATGGCCCGGCCCCGCCATCTCTCTTCCAATTGGCTGACTGACTTTGATTGACAGGAGTCAATGGCACCACTGCTGTCTCTCAGCCAGCCAATCAGGAGGGAGAGTCTCAGATGGCCAAGACAATCGTAGACATCGCTGGACAGAAATGGGGCTCAGGTAAATATTAGGGGGTGCTGGGGCGGCTGCTGCACAGAAAAGGCTTTTTATCTTAATGTATAGAATGCATTAAGATAAAAAAAACTTCTGAACTTACAACTCCTTTAAGGATCAATCTTTTCTAAATATCAAGCTGGTGTTCATATACAATGTAAAAAAACCCACACATATGTGTCAGATCCTGGAAATGAAATGTGAGTGGTGGCTATACCCAATATCAGGGGCTGTGCTTCCAAAAACCATACTAGCAAAAATACCATGAAGGATATATTATCTACAGTGCATCCAGAAAGTATTCACAGCGCTTCACTTTTTTCACATTTTGTTGTTAGGTACAGCTAGGGTTGTCCCGATACTAGTATCGGTACCGATACCAAGCATTTACGAGTACTTGTACTCGCACAAATGTTCCCGATGCCAGATCCGATACCTGGGCGAGATGAATAAAGCGACCCGGCACAACTGGCAGTCAGTGGGCGGAACAACAGAAGCGACGCTCCGTGTCGACGTCAGCGGTTGGACATCCCGATGCCCATCTTGGTACACCCTGCACTCAGCCGCAGTAAGCCAGCAGCGGACATTTTATTACACCCAGCCCATATAGTTCGGGCTAGGAGCAAGGAGCACCAAGATGGCCGTTGCAGGCAGCCTTTCCTCATGGCATGACAGTGCATGCCCATCAGTTAAAAGTGATAAAGATGGACCCGCGGAGAAAAATAAAATTGTAAATAAATTGCAACTAAATTAGAGTAAATACAAAGTGTACATATACGTGTGCGTTTACACACTCACCCACATGTACATATGTAATAGGGCTGCCGCTGTAGTGCGAGGTAAGTACCCCAAAAAATGACAACATTTGATATGTGTTAGAGGATACCTTGCTGGATCTGGTGACAGAGGAGTATGTAGGATCTACAATTAAGTGGTGAAGGAGAGGAGATTCCATTCTGAGGCACAACCAATCTACATATCTGCTGGACAGGAGACACCATCTTGATATACACAGGCGTATTTTTCATCTTTATCTGGTGAGTGGGGATCCAGGAGGGGAGCA
Organism: Lithobates septentrionalis; assembly: GCA_037952835.1. Taxonomy (NCBI): domain Eukaryota; kingdom Metazoa; phylum Chordata; class Amphibia; order Anura; family Ranidae; genus Lithobates; species Lithobates septentrionalis. The sequence continues at coordinate 6,943,696 of JBBDGP010000593.1, read as the reverse complement.
CAGGAAGTCACCAAGATAACATCAATGTGTCACCAGTCCTGCACCCCACACTTGATGAACTTTATTGTTTGCACTTTATTTTGTATTTTTTTTGCACTTTTTTTGCACTATATTGGCACTTTGTTACACATGTCATATGACACATATTTGATGCGAGTGTATGCACATTTATGATTGAGAGAGGCAGCGCTAAGTATATATTTTCTGTTGGCATGCCCATCAGTGCCAGCCACCTGTCAGTGCCATCTATCAGCGCCACCTGTCAGTGCCCACCATCAGTGCCACCTAATCTGTATTGTGCTTTGAAAATGGTCCCATAACATTAAAAAAAGGTATCGGTAATCGGTATCGGCGAGTACTTGGGGAAAAAAGTATTGGTACTTGTACTTGGTCTTATAAAAGTGGTATCGAGACAACCCTAGTTACAGCCTTATTCCAAAATGGATTCAATTCATTATTTTCCTCAAAATTCTACAAACAATACCCCATAATGACACGGTGAAAGAAGTTTGTTTTGAAATCTTTGCAAATTTAGTAAAAATAAAACGAAAAAAAAAAAAAAATCACATGTACTTAAGTATTCACAGCCTTTGCCATGACACTCAAAATTGAGCTCAGGTGCATCCTTTTTCCACTGATCATCCATGAGATGTTTCTACAACTTGATTGGAGTCCATCTGTGGTAAATTCAGTTGATTGGACATGATTTGGAAAGGCACACACCTGTCTACATAAGGTCCCACAGTTAACAGTGCATGTCAGAGCACAAATCAAGCCATAAGGTCAAAGAAAGTGTCCGTATACCTCCTAGACAGCATTGTATCAGGGTACAGATCTGGGAAAGAGTACAGAAAAATTTCTGCAGCATTGAAGGTCCCAATGAGCACAGTGGCCTCCATCATATGTAAATGAAAGAAGTTTGGAACCACAGGACTCTTCCTAGAGCAGGGTGCCCGGCCAAACTGAGCGATGACGGGAGAAGTGCTATGTGCCCAAATGCATATTCTGCAGAGGTCAAGTCCACTTGTGCTTTATCAATCCAATGTCACTCTGCCAAAATCTCCTTTGCGGAAAGCACGTATGAAGTCATAAGCAGCAGCGCTGTAGTTTGGTATAGTTATGTTGACGTTTCCTTTAAAGGAAATTAAAAGGATACATGTTATTAAGTTATATGGCAAACATTTTGTACATGATTCTACACTAAACATGTTCAGTCACAACGTTGGCTTAAAGTGGTTCTAAAGGTACAACTGAAAGTTCTGTTCCTCCCACCATTATTGAATATTTTTTTTTTTTCCCTGGGAGCGGGTACCTCTTTCCCAAAAGGTACCAGCTCCCACCTCCGCATTTCTCACTCAGGCAAGATGTTCAGTAAGTCCCTCCTCCCTGCTTTCAACCTTCTGGGACACATCACATGGATATCCTAGGAAGCTGCAGAGCCAGCATCTCCAGATCCAGAGTCTGAATATGCAGCACATCTTGCTCATGCGCAGTGAGTACATAGCTGTGAAACAGCAAAAAGCCACATCCAACTGCCCATAGCCAAGATGGTGGTGTCGGGACTCTAAAGACCGATGAAGAACTGGCCCAGGCGAAGACAGCACTGGACTCCTGGTCTGGTAAGTGTCTGTTTATTACAGCTACACAAAAAGAAAGGAAACACCCGGTATTAGTGTCTGGGTAAGGGGCTACCTTAGCAACACATATTGATTATTAAATCACAAATTATTAGCTGAATTGCCAGAAAATTGAATAATTCACTTTATTAAATGGTTAAAATCCATTTAGCATATTGGGCAACAAACTTGATTAAAATATACATTGATTAAGCGCAATTGGGTCCAGAGGGGCCCAATTACTGCGTCTATAGTTGGATAATAGGCCTGACAGAACGAACAAAAAACAATACATTAAACAAAAACAATTAACACACAACGTGTAACAACGTCCGGACGCTGAAGGATCTTGCCAATTGTTGGCTGGTAATAGGGTAATCATATTGATAATTGGTAATTTGGAAATCTGTTTATGTAACATCAATATCCTCTACTGGCCAAAAAATACCCGTCAGCAGCAAGAAAGATCCTTAGGGGATGGATGGTGGGGGGAGGGTAGGGTGGTATTGACTACTGATGAGTGGTATGCTTATAATGCTAGACTATAGAGTTCCAAGACTGTACTATAATATGATATGAAAGTAGTAGAAGTCCACAACATGATGACCTGTTCCTTGGAATATTATCAGGTGGATCAGAGATGTTACTAAGTAAGGTGCAGTAAAGGGGTAACTGTCCTTGTAGACAATTAGGTGAAAGTCACTGTTGATGAGATGGTAAGTGTAGAGTGTGTACTCAAATGAATAGAAGTAAAGAACTTTACCATTTGTTGCACCAATTCATTCTCTGAGTTCCATTCTGGGTTGATCATGCATCATGCTGCCCTCTTCATAAGGAGGAGATAATTCAGCTCAAATTTACTGTTTTTTATTCTAATCATACCGGTGTGTCAACACTATGTATGTGTGTAACACCGACAAGGTTGGCAATATCATAATATACATATTCCTAGTACTCAGGATGCTTGTCATTTTTATTTTTATTTTCCATTTTTATTTTTATTTTCACTTTCATTTGTATGCTTATTTTGTTGTTCCACTCTTCCCCTCTTGTTTTCCTTCCTTATTTATCACTATACTAGGTGAGGGAATGGTAACTTTACTTAGGAAATATAGCAATAATTACGGACAATTAAAATTAAAAAGTCTCTAGCTCTATTTTCACCGAACCCATTACCATTTAATAATCTTTTTTTACAAATAGCGAACAGAAATCTCAAGACAGAACAATAGGAACATGATTTATCCATTTGAGACCCATACACGTAAAACCTAAACACTTCAGGGCGGTGATTGATCGCAGCCGACAATACAAGAGGAGCGCCTTCACCAACCCTGGTACCGTCCGAGATGAAGCTACGCTATCAGCAATAGCGAAACGTGTTGACGTCATCAACGCTGACACGTCACGGGCGCTGGGCTCTGGGAGTGAGAGACGGTAAGGGGAGACGATGTGGAGGTAGTTGCAGATACCTGACCATACAAGCCAGCTCATTCCATCCACTCGACCCAGCATCCGCACGGACTGATCTCCCCTACTAATTGGCTGAGGATCCAAGCCCCTAGGTGGAATATCTGGAGCGGGGTGACTCTTGTCAGTGGGCGACTTCAATAGCAGTGACCCGACCAAGAGGTCGAGCTATCGGTGTGCTATCATCGGTCCCGCCGTCCCTCCAGCTGTTGACATTTGCTTTGGAGCCGCATTTTTTCACTACATCTCCTCCTTATGAAGAGGGCAGCATGATGCATGATCAACCCAGAGTGGAACTCAGAGGATGAATTGGTGCAACAAATGGTAAAGTTCTTTACTTCTATTCATTTGAGTACACACTCTACACTTACCATCTCATCAACAGTGACTTTCACCTAATTGTCTACAAGGACAGTTACCCCTTTACTGCACCTTACTTAGTAACATCCCCGATCCACCTGATAATATTCCAAGGAACAGGTCATCATATTGTGGACTTCTACTGCTTTCATATCATATTATAGTACAGTCTTGGAACTCTATAGTCTAGCATTATAAGCATACCACTCAGCAGTAGTCAATACCACCCTACCCTCCCCCCACCATCCATCCCCATCCATCCCCTAAGGATCTTTCTTGCTGCTGACGGGTATTTTTTGGCCAGTAGAGGATATTGATGTTACATAAACAGATTTCCAAATTACCAATTATCAATATGATTACCCTATTACCAGCCAACAATTAGCAAGATCCTTCAGTGTCTGGACGTTGTTACACGTTGTGTGTTAATTGTTTTTGTTTAATGTATTGTTTTTTGTTCGTTCTGTCAGGCCTATTATCCAACTATAGACGCAGTAATTGGGCCCCTCTGGACCCAATTGCGCTCAATCAATGTATATTTTAATCAAGTTTGTTGCCCAATATGCTAAATGTATTTTAACCATTTAATAAAGTGAAATATTCAATTTTCTGGCAATTCAGCTAATAATTTGTGATTAATAATCAATATGTGTTGCTAAGGTAACCCCTTACCCGGACACTAGTACCGGGTGTTTCCTTTCTTTTTGTGTAATTATGGTTACAGCATCAGTTCATTCATGAACTTACTGGTCACCTAAGGATTTAACCATTTCTAGGCGTTTCTTGTTCCCATTCTCCCCTTCCTTTAGTTTAATTTATTACAGCTACAGTAGCTGCTGACCATAGTTCCTCTAGGTCCATGAGGCAGTTACAGTAATGCACCAATAACATAGAAGGTCAGAGAATGCAAGACCTTCCCAGCCATAGATCCCTTTAACTAATTAAAAGCAGAAGACTTCTGTTTGTGATATTAATGAACAGTAAATAAGCTGGAAATGGTCTATAACAAGTAATAAAACAAGGAGTTTATTATATTATCTACACTACCCGCAAGAGGAATAAGAAAAAGAACGTGTATGAAAGAACCTAAGGTAGTAGAAAGAAAGAGCAGTACAAGCAAAAAGGGATGGAAAAAAGGGGATGGGAGAGAGGCAAAGAGGGGCAAGGAAAAGGGGGTGTGGAATACCTAACATCCCCAGGGCTTGACCAATCTTAGATAGATATATATCTAGATATAGATATCTATCTTACACACACACTGTATATGCGTGTGAAGTTGAAGGGAAGCCCTGACAATTCAATTTTGTCTGTTGCACCTGAAAAACCCTGAATACCAGGAATGAAAAAGTGATTGATAGTGTAAAAGTGCACAAACCCACAGGGGTATAAAATATACTGCACAATAATGTTGCCCAATGTAAACACAATGGGTAAATTGGAAACAAGTATGTGGTCTAGATTGACCTGTAACACATGTGGATAAGCAAAAATTTCTTAACTGTATGTGCATAAATCAAAAAATATAAACAATGCAATTCAAACACAACGTGTATATAATCTAAAAAAACTGACAAGAGAGTAAATATATATCAGCAGCCTCTCTCAGGTTCTAAATAGTCTATGTGAAAGCAAATCAAATTCAGCAGAGTGATTGGGCTGAATTAAAAACACATTCAATTATCACGTGAGTCTCAAATCGAACAGATGCTGATCCAAAAGTGTGTGGACCCCTTTGTATGAAGACACCACGGTGCTCAAAAGTAATCAAATTGCTGCTTACCAGACCCACACAGGTCACAAGCTTGTGTGCTGATCCGTAGCTTAGGGATTCATTCCTCTGTCTGCCAAATCTCAGAGATTCACAATGGACAACAGCTCCCAGCAGACCCAGATGGACGAGTAAGCATGGACGCTCATCTGTGGCTGATAAAATGGATTCCTCTATACCTTACTCAAAGGGTTCAAGTGGATCCCCAGTTAACAGCTCTGTGTTCTGGACAGCTAATTATCTGTGTCATTTCAAAAAAATGCATTCAGAGCTTTGATTCCAGCTTCCTGCTTCCTTCTGGCATTGCCATTCACTCTGCTGAATTTGATTTGCTTTCACATAGACTATTTTGAACCTGAGAGAGACTGCTGATATATTATTTGCTCTCGTCAGTTCTTTTCCCTTTTTAGATTATATACATGTTGTGTTAGAATTGCATTGTTTATATTACTGTGGGTTTTCCCACCCCTTACATAGAATCAGAGTACCTTTAAACTAATATCTCACACACACACACACACAGTAGTACCTCGGAAAGGGAGTACAGTTTACGAGCGTTTCGCAATACGAGCTATTTTTTTAAAATCCTGACCCGGTTTGCAATCTATGTCTCGCAAAACAAGCAGGATTCAAGCCTCTGGGGTGTGCAGTATCACATTTGGCCAGAGGTGCGGGGGGGGGGGGGGGTGCCGGTGACACTCGGAGCCACTCCGTTCCGTGTGGTGTTTCCAGTGCCACACCACCTCTGGCCACATGCAGTACTGCATACACTAACAGTGCCACCGGAACAAAATAATCTTTTTACATTACAAGCATTCTTCTGGAACGAATTATGCTCGTACTCCAAGGTACCACTGTATGCGCAAGGCTCTGGTGTTGGCATGGGAGTAGACTATCCATGGGGACCACACTTTAGGGAATCTCTTATGTGTCCTGTACCTTTTTGTGTGGATTTGGTGTAATTTGAGACATACAAATGAATGTCTCAAATTGCACCGCTCAGACATGGCATGTGAATGTGGTGCAATTCCTATCCGATTCACATGCGGGTAATGTTTTAACTTTAAATTTCTGTGGCTACAAAAGCAATGCTTAGAACTTACTGACTGGTTCCTATATTACACTGTACTGTAGTTTACCTACTCTTGACTTACACTAATATTTCATCATTATTCAATATGTATAATGAAGAAAATAAGTCCTTTTTAATAAGCTGTGCGTTTTGCTTTTTTGCCAATACCTGCAGTCAAAGCGAAAAGGGTGAAAATCAACATTCTTGTAGAAAGCTAGTCTGTGCTTGTGGAATAAAAACTCATCTGGATATTCTGAAAACTTACCAGTACCAGTGATTGCTTTCACCTTCTGAGTCTTTCCCAGCTTTTTAGCAATATTCTTTAAGAGTGTCTCAATGTCGTCACATGGCCCTTCCAGTTCATAATGCTGCACATAGCTGAAAAAAATGAACAGTGCACAGAGTAAAAACTGTTACAGAGAGAAACAAAATGGATTTTTCATTTGTCCGCCACAAAGTATCCAGGGCTTAACGATACATTGAGCTTTAAGCCATTCCTCTAGGGCAGTTTGGGTGAAGTATTACTTCTGTGTTTTCTTTTTGCTACTCTCTACCTGATCATTCTAATTTAGGGGGGCATAGTGAGAATACAGAGGTTTTCATATTACTAATGCACAGAAATTTTTCTTCTCTTTTTTTTGTTTTAATTAGAATTTTTGTAAAGTTTGTCTGATGGTATAACATTTTGATCTTGGATATGATTTGGTTCTCAGGTATCTATTGCTGAGGCCGTTTTGGCTCAGATAAGTGAAGTCTTTTGTCTCTATGAGGGTAACCATGTCATTAATTTTAATTGTTAGGGTTGTGTGCTATTGCTCAGGCAGTTCACCTTGATGGATCTATTGAAATCCAGTCGCAGCAATTTATGCTGCAACACTATAGTCTAACGTTTTTTATTTACCCGTCAAGCAAACATTTTTTCCTGCCATGGTAAGCTTGTACGTGTGTAAAGCGCTAGGAGTGAGTGACGATTCAAGTAAAGGCACGAGGGAACTTCTAAGATGGCTGCTGCGGCTTCGACCATGCGCAGTATGGTGCCGCGGGCCGATCTTAATCTGCTGGCTTTAAGCTGGCATGGTTTTGTCCCCCATTGATGGCAGTCCATGTGGGGACAGCAAGGACACATTGTGGTGTCCGCTGTGGTCCCCACGAACTGCCAATGTCCAGAGCCGCCATGTAAGGGCATACAGACTTTCAAATATGGCCGCGACAGGTTCGCGTATGCGCGTTAACGTGCCGTAAAGGATCATACACACAGCAGTCAATTAGCATCCTATTACTCCTTCCCAGCTGTGACGTCAGACGCAGCTGGGATTAGGAGTGTATTTAAGAGCCTCAGGATTCAATGCTGTGGCCACTCACCCAGTTATCAGTGAGGCTTAATACCCGTTTAAAAGTAAGTAGTTTTTTGCCTTTTTTTCCCACTTTAGCAGTGAAATCTTTGCTATTTGTGGGCGATAAGCCATTTACGTTCTCTTTTTGTCACCTTATCTAGGGGTTAATTCCTTGGGATAGGTCAATCCAGGTTTTGATAATCCCTGGCTAATGCGGTGTCATTTTTGATGCTGAGCTAAGGAACAACAGCAAATTGAAAGAAGGCAGTGCTCAGGTAAGAATTTCTGGGCAATTTATTCTAACTTACCACTAGATATCCAGTAGACTAATTTTGGACAGTTTTCATGCGTAAATAATTGCATTTTTAGATGGCAAAAGTACCTTGAAGTTTGCCGTCACTAGATGAAGTTTGCATATAGAAGGATTTGCATACTGATTGATCAACTTGCCAAATTTCTTGAGATAACAGGTTAGGTTCATAATTGAATTGGATCTCAAACAGTTGAGGTGACATGAATAGTGATCAATCATATCTGTATAATTCTGCAGGTGTGACTGTAGGGCAATTGTTCTTCCCTCACCTTTGTGGCACAGATATTCCCCATTGGACCTCTTGGTGGGTCTTGGGGATTACCCAGAACCGTGACCATTCTGAAAGGGCGAGAATGTATCCATCAGACAATCTAATTGTGATACTGATTATGTAAATTGTGTTTGAGCCAATAGGGACCTCTTGGGATCCCTATATGGTTGTATTGCTGTTTATGTAAATGTAATATTAATTTTATTATTTTTTGTTTAGTGGTAATGTTTTAAAATAAAGGTCCTACAAAAGCTCTAGAAGAAGCCACGTTTGTGGTGAAATTCTTTTGTATTGTGACCACAGGGCTGTTTTTTGCCCTAACTGTATAAGTAGTTTTACACTGTTTATGTAATACATTTTCTATTTTTTTTTAAATTTGATTTCTGATTTTTTTGCACTTAAAAACTCCACTCTTTACTCTTTCGGCATATATTTTCCAGTGCACAGAGTAATTGCTAGTCCACGCCACTTCCTTACCACAACACGAGGTAGCAAACAAGGCTGTGCCATTCAATCACCTTCAGAAAGTAGGTGCATTACAGAGCACCATGTAAACCACCATGCACTGCACAGAAAAAGGATGCAACAGGACCTATTTTGTTAAGTCTAATGATGCATTGACAGGGTGTTCTTTTTGAATGGACTGGCTAATGCAACACTCAACGTACAAAACTGTATGCACCATGTTCTGGTTTGAATAGGCCCTAAATACAAAAGCTGCAATGATCACTGTGAAGGAAATAAGGAGTTCTTGCCTCCTGTCACACAAATATTATGTCCTCAGATAGAATTTGATGGCATCTTCTGAAACTATGCTGATGTTTTAAAATATTTAAAATATATTGTAATGTAAAGCTCAGACTTTTTATTTTTTTAGCTTTGGATATAGTAGAATGGTTAAAATGGTTGATTTTGTTTAACTGTCCGTGTCACATTAGGGAAATCTCACTTCACTTTCTGTCCCATAGACACAACAGGAAGTGAGCAGAAATGTCTAAGAGAAGAAGAGAATTACCATCTTATGAAGTTGTCAACAGAACAGGTGTCCCTATTGTTCTGGTGACAACTCAGACATTTTGGATTCCCCATCTCTTCTGTCTTGGTGAGGTTGTCACCAGAGTAAAGGCAGACAGCAATAAAAAAATGAAAGGTGTTTCAAACTTAAACAAAAGCTAAGAATGAAAAGGTTTTGGCTATAAATACACTTTAAGTTTTACGCATATGCTACTTAGTTAGTAAAGAGTATATACTACTTAGTAAAGAGTTAGTCTAACCTATTATCAAAAGTAATGGTTCAAAATCAAGTAAAAATGAGAATTGGGGGTCAGTCAGCAGACCACTTGATACCGTTTCTAAATCAGAAGCAGAGCCTGTGATAATATAGCTTTTAAGGTAACCAAAACTCTCACAATGTAAAGTTTATATTTTAGTGGCTGATATAACCTTCCTGGTAATATCTTGCATTATCTTTACAAATAATTTGTACCTCTTTAAAATTTTGAATACAAATATATTGAAAATAAATTAGAATCAGAGATGCTTCTTGGCATAAATGTCTGTAGCTATTCTTATGTGTGTGAACCAAAACATGTAGCATACATGCAAAAACACAACTTATACTGAAGGAATAACTTTACCTTTAAAAGGTTTTTGCCTGCAGGGTGGATGGTTTCTCCATTGTGGCCTGTTCAGTAGGCTGCAATGGCTAAAAGGAGGTTGCTGGCTGATCTGGAGTGTCTAGTAGGGGCTAAGATGGCATAGGTAGGGCCGGGCAAAATTGTTTTTAAATCCAGGATTTTTGCATTTACCATTAGAACCCTTTCTTGACATCTATTGAGGGACATATGATGCAACAAATAATATGTGTTCTAGAACACCGCCTATAGAAGGTATGGACACTAGCACAGAAAAAAAATTGTAGGCCAGTCCTACAGCATATACACGATCAGCCATAACATTATGATGACCCCACCCAATATCGAGTTTGACCCCCTTTTTCTGCCAAAGCAGCCCTGATTCATCACAGCATGGATGCAACTAGGCCTCTGAAGGTATGCTGTGGAATCTGGAACCAAGGCATCAGTAGCATATCCTTTAAGTCCTATAAATTATGAGGTGGGGCCTCCTTGGCTCAGACTTGTTTTCCTAGCACATCCTACGAATACCCCGATGGATTGAGGTGTGGAGAATATGGAGGCCAATCAACATGTCAAACTTGTTGTTGTGTTCCTCAAAACCCTTCTTCAACCTTTTTGCAGTGTGGCAGGGCACATTATTCTGCTGAAAGAGGTCACTGCCATCAGTGAATACTATTTCCATGAAGGGGTGTACTTGGTCAGCAACAATGTTTAGGTAGGTGTTATGAGTTATGTGAATGGTGGGTTCAAAGGTTTCCCAACAGAACATTGCCCCAAGCATCACACTGCCTCTGCTGGCTTGCATTCTTCCCATATTGAATTCTGGTGCCATCTCTTTCCTAGGTAAGAGGCACACACACCCTGTAATCCACATGATGTAAAAGAAACCATGATTTATCAGACCACACCACTTTCTTCCATTGCTCCCTGGTCTTGTTATGATGCTCACGTGCCATTGGTAGGTGCTTTTGGCTGTGGACACAGGTCAGCATGGGGGCCCTGACTGGTCCGTGGCTACGCAGCCTCATACACAAGAAACTGACGGCCATTTTTTGTCTGCTTTCATCACATCAACTTTGTGGACATGTTTGCTTGCTGCCTAATATATCCCACCAATCTTCAGATGCCATTGTAACAAGATAATCAATGTTATTTAATTTACTTGTTAGTAATCTTAATGTTATGGCTGATCAGTGTTATTTGTCCTACAGCAGACATGTGTCAGTTGTAGCAAGCAGTACAAGAAAAACATAAGAAAAGGAGAAAACGGTAATTTTATGGTAGGCATATTGTCTATTGAGGGACATAGAATCCATCCAGTACCATTGTACATCCAAAAGCAGTCTATACAATTGGAGCAGGCGACCTCAACAGAACAGGTACCTAGCTTAAGAAGAAATAGGATTTTTATAACAGCTTACCTGTAAAATCCTTTTCTTTGAAGTACATCACGGGACACAGAGCCATAGTAGTTACTATATGTGTTATAGGCCACCTTCAGGTGATAGACACTGGCGCGCCCCAAGACAAAAAAGTGCCCTCCCTATTAAACCCCTCCCACTACTGGGAGTACCTCAGTTTTGTAGCCAAGCAATACACATGTATACCAAAGAAGGGAGGGACCTCTGTGTCCCGTGATGTACTTCAAGAAGACCAAGGGAATATCCCGTATAAAAGGCTGTTTTTGTAAAGCCAACAAAACTAAATTCAAATCCCAAGGGTTCAGGGGTGACCTGACTGGAGAATTAATCCGTGTTACCCCCTGAATAAAGTTACGAACCAGAGAGTGAGAAGCAAGAGGCCGTAGAAAAAATATCGATAAGGTCGACACCTGGCCCTTGATAGTACTTAAGGCCAGCTTCATTTCTAATCTCATCTGTAGGAATTCAAGGATCCTACCTATGACATATTTTATGGGGTGCCAACCCTTGGATTCACACCAGGAGACATATGCCTTCCAGACTCTATAGTATATGACTCTGATGGCCAGCTTCCTAGCATTAACCAAAGTAGAAATTACTGAATGTGAAGCCCATGGTTCTTTAGAATGCGGGTCTCAATAGCCAAACCGTTAAATTTAGAGCTTGTAATGTAGGATGGAATACCGGACCTTGTGAGAGAAGGTCTGGCCACAGTGGCAGGGACCAAGGGTTCCCTACCTCCATCTTTATGATCTCGGCAAACCAAGATCTTCTGGGCCACGCTGGGGCCGCCAGAATCACCTCCTTCCCTTCCTGCTTGATCCTGCGAAGAAAGCACGGAAGCAGCAGAAGCGGAGGGAGCGCATAGATCAGCGAAAACTGATCCCATGGAAATGTCAAGGCGTCTGTTCCGCATGCCAGCGGATCCCTCGTCCTTGACACAAAGTTGTCAACCTTGTTGTTGAATCTGGACGCAAACAGATCAACGTCAGGAACACCCCATCTTTGACATATTGACAGAAAAATGTCGGGGTGAAGGGACCATTTCCCATGGAAACAATTGTTGGCGACTCAAGTAGTCCGCCTGCCAATTTTCTATCCCAGGAATGAAAATCGCCGATAGGCAAGGGATGTTGCTTTCTGCCCAAGATAGAACATGATTCACCTCTCATTGGCTTGGTGATTGATGTAGGCCACCGCCATGGCATTTTCGGATTGGATACTGACAGGACAAATCCGTAGTCTGAGCGTCCAGGCCTCTAGGGCCAGGCGTACTGCCCAAATTTCCAGAATATTGATGGGCAAGGTCCTCTCTGACTTGGACCACTTCCCTTGGATAGATGCTTCTTCCAGGACTGCTTCCTAGCCTAGAAGGCTGGCATCCATCGTTGCCACCCTCCAGGATACTGGTAGAAACTATCTCCCCTGTTGAAGATTGCTGGATATCAACCACCAATTGAGGCTCTGACGCACCTCGGGGGAGAAGTGCATTGGAAAGTCCAAAGCCTGGATCTTTTTGTTCCAAGTTGACAGAATACTGTTTTGCAGCAGTCTTGAATGAAACTGTGCATAAAGAACGGCCTCGAAGGAGGAGACCATCTTTCCTGACAACTTCATGCAAAGCCGAATAGAAGGATTTTTCTTTGTTTTGACAAGCCGAATCAGTTCCCTTATGGAACTAATCCCTTCCTGGGGTAAGAATACCCTCTTCTGAACTGTATCTATGATCAGCCCTAAGTACTGCAATCTCCTTGATGGTTTTAAGGAGGATTTCTCTAGGTTGAGAATCCAGCCTAGGAATTCTAGGTAACTCACGGCTGAGACTAAACTTTGGTTTAGGCGAGTAACTGATCTACTAAGAGCAGATCGTCCAAGTAGGCTAGAATTGTTATACCCTGAGCCCTTAACCTGGCTAAAGGAGGGGCCAGGCTCTTTGTGAATACCCAAGGTGCAGTAGCTGGACCGAAAGGCAGAGCTACAAACTGAAAATGACGATTTTTTACCTTGAAGCGCAGAAATTTCTGATGAGCGGAGAAAATTGGCACATGGAGATAGGCATCCTTGATGTCCTGACATTGCTCCTGACAGATCTTTGAAAAGTGTAGAAGCCTTCCCCCCACTCGAGAGAGCGGGGGCACCTCTTCATAAGGAGGCTTTAGTATTCTGCTTCGTGGGTTTCCTGCCCCAGGACCTCTTTTGGCCCTGGGAGTGCCCCTGAGGTCTTCCTCTTGAACCCGACGGTGGAGGCTGTCGAGACTGCCTGGAGGCTGATGCTCCTAGCACTGGAGAAGATGCACGTTTAAAAAGGAAAAACATTTAAACTTCTTCTTCATTGGTAAAAGAGAACTTTTCCGATTAGAAATTCTTTGGATATAGCTATCCAGATCGTCCCCAAATAACCGTTCACCATGAATTGGGAAACTGGCCAAGAGCTTTTTACATGGCGCTTCGGCTGACCAATTTTTCAACCATAGGATTCTACACACATGCACCAGCCCTAGCATAAGCCATGAGGCTTGGAGAATAGAATATTTCATAGCGTCTACTGTGAAACACAATGCTTCTGATATACCAGCCAACTGCTGGGCCTGCTGATCAGGAATAATTTTGAGTACCTCTACAAATTGGTCCTTTATGGATTGAGATACTCCAATCGCCGCTAATGCCAGCTGAACGACTGAACCTGCAAGAGAAATGTTGTTCTTAAAGAGAAATTCCAACTTATCTGTTGGATCCTTCAACATTTGAGCATTGTCTACAGGACAAGTCAGGTTCTTGTTCACAGAGGATAGAACAGCGTCAATTGCTGGAATCCCCCATTTCTTATAGAATTCTTCCTCCAAAGGATAAAGTATAGAAAACTTTTTAGGAGGAAAAAACTGTTTATCTGGGTGCTCCCACTCAGAATACATAAGCTTCTTTAGATTAGCTCCAGTGGAGCTCAGCACAGCACATCTTTACTCGTGACCAAAACCTTAGACACTGGCAAAAAAACTGAGGTACTCCCAGCAGTGGGAGGGGTTATATAGGGAGGGTACTTCTTGTCTTAGGGCCTGCCAGTGTCCATCACCTGAAGGTGGCTTATAACCCACATGGCTCTGTGTCCCGTGATGTACGATAAGAAATACTTTTAAAACTTTGCAATCAAACATGGCATCAGTACAGGCAGAATCATCCACCTAGTAAGACCTAGAAACCTTCAGTATAGTTGATGTTACTAATTTTATAAACAATACCTAGGATTCAACAGCCATGCCACTAAAGCTAGTGACCAAGAAGCAGGATGCAATCTCCGCCCTTGTTACAACAAGTCTCAGCAATCTGGGAGCAGTCACACATCATAGGCGAGCAAGACCAACCAAACCTGGGCACCACACTATCCATGGGGAAATAAATACAGCGCTACGCCAAGAAGTACTACAAAATTGTTGTTATACAGTTAGCAGCTAACACACCTCTAGACACAGGTAGGAATAAAGAATAATATATAATAGTGTAGCGCTATGTGTATATAAAAAATAATAAAACTTAATAACTGGGCAGTGAGAAAAATCAAGCCAACCTTTACAGGGCAAAATAATATAAAGACAACTCTGAGTGATTCACAACAACTCTTGAGATACAGTGAATGTTATAACCCTTGAGATAAGTGATTGTATTAAATCTATAATACAGAAATAATCATACATGTGTAACAAATCAACTAATATAGTCCATAAAATGAATTAATAGTGACTAGTAAAAATAGAAGACCACCACCAAAAGTCTATGGGGGTTAGATGTTGAAAAAATAAAGGAAATGGACTCCCAAACTTCCTCGTAAACAAAGTTGGTCACTTCTGGCAGATGAATAAATTGGTGAGAAACCACAGATGGATGGAGGGTCTAAATAAGTGGCGGGACCATCACCGGAGCATCAGAAGAGGCTTACCAGAATCAGGTGACTTGAGAAGACCTACGTCTTACAAGTCTAAGAAAGCTTATTGACCACCGGGTCTGGCAAGATGAATCATCCGATATCCACCGCTTCCAATGGGAGGAGGGGTGTCTCACCACAACTTCAAACGTCCCCGAAACGTCCAACAGGCCAAACGGATGTATCAAATACCTGAGTGATACCATTCTCACTCAGGAAGAGAAAATCATTCTAAATAAGGGTCTCAAGTTCGCCCCTCCGTTTAAACTGAACAAGTTCAATACATTTATTGACACTCAGAAGTTCGTTAGGAAAATCAATGTTCAGAGGTATATTATCTCAAATCCCTCCAGGAACATAGCCAGGGCAGCAACGTCTGGCACGGTTCATTCGGGTCTATCTAACCCCTCTCTTTTTAGCCCCCCAACACAACTCCCACCAGCTATCAATCTGTTCAAGGAATTAGTGTTGAGAGATTTAGCTAACATTCCATTAAAACGCAGATTTCATAATCCCTTACCTTCAACAGGCCTAAAGACTCTATGCGACAATAAAAATTTGGTTATTCGCCCCGCCGATAAAGGCGGTGGCATTGTATTATTGAATAAATCAGATTATACTAACGAAATGCACCGCATTTTGGGAGATTAAGAGACATACATAGAACTATCTAGCAACCCTACACAAAAATACAAGAAAGATTTACAAAGACTGGTATCCAAAGGTTTTAATTCTTGCATTTTAAATAAGGAGAGATCATTTTTAGTTCCCCTTGACCCACGCATACCTGTTACCCTGTTTCCCCTAAAATAAGACCTAGCGTGACTGTCGGGGATGGCTGCAATATAAGCCCTACCCCCCAAATAATCCCTAGTTAAAGTCCTTGTAGGTCTTATTTTCAGGGTAGGGCTTATTTTCGGAGAAACAGGGTAGGGCTTATTTGGGGGGTAGGGCTTATATTGCAGCCATCACTGACAATCACGCTAGGTCTTATTTTCGGGGAAACAGGGTATGTACTACCTGCCTAAAGTCCATAAGGACCCCCTACACCCTCCAGGTCGGCCAATAATCAGTGGCATCGACTCGGTCACTTCAAAAATCGGGAAATATATAGATTTTTTTCTTCAGTCATCTGTAATTAAGATGCCGTCCTATTTAAAGGACACCAAAGATGTGATCAGATTACTTTCAAATGTTTCCCACCCAGGTGATCTCATTATGGCAACTGCAGATGTTGCATCCCTCTACACCTGCATCCCACATTGTAAGGGGATAGATGCAGTTAAGTGTTTTTTGAACAGGGATGCCTCCCTTGCTTCACCCCAGATAGACTATATTATCAAATTAATTGAGTTTGCAACGCAGCACAATTACTTCTGGTTCGATGGCAGATTCTATCGTCAACATAAGGGGGTTGCAATGGGAGCAAAGTTTGCTCCCAGTCTGGCCAATTTATTTATGGCTAAGTGGGAGGAGGATGTCGTCTATGCCATGAATAACCCACATCTCTTGTTGTGGGCTCGGTACATAGATGACATCCTCCTCCTATGGACTGGCAGTTCAGATGGTTTAATCGAGTTTATCGCAACCCTTAACAATAACAATAGGAATATTGTTTTGTCTTTTGAAGCAAGTGCAACCTCAGTCCATTTTTTGTACTTGGTTATTGAAAGAAAGGAAAGCCAATTTGTATTCAGTACATACTTTAAATCTACTGATCGGAACGGGTACATACCCACCGACAGTTGCCATCACGCACCTTGGATCAGGTCAGTTCCAAAAAGCCAGTTCCTGCGATTACGGAGGAACTGCACTGACCTTAATACCTTTAAGATCCAAGCAGCGTCTCTTAAAGACAAGTTTTTGGAGAAGGGTTATAACTCCTCTGATTTGGACAAGGATATCGATAATGCCTGCTCTATTGATCGTCAAGTATTACTAGAGGATAAACCTAGACAAGTAAACAAGGACTTTAAATGGTCCTTTATGACGTCCTTCTCCACTCAACATAAGCATGTCAAAAGAATTTTTGAACACCATTGGGATGTCCTCAAAACGGAGAGGGTTTTGGGACCTATGCTGCCCAGAACCCCTTAGGTGGTTTTCAGAGGGGTTCCATCCCTTCGAAACAAGTTGGCACCCAATGTTATCAACCCACCGAACAAACCTTCCTTTTTCCACGATTGGATTGGTTTCTACCCCTGTAAAAAATGCCTACCTTGCCAGTTTAACATCAGCAGCAGGAGGGCTAGCCACAGTTTCTCTTCTACTGTGACTGGTCGTTCTTATAAGATCAAACAATTTTGTACTTGTGCCACTACAGGGGTGGTCTACCTCCTGACTTGCCCATGTGGTAAGCAGTATGTAGGGCGGACTATTAGATCATTTACAACACGCGTTTCTGAACACATTAACCTTATCAAAGCAGGTAGTACTAAACATACTGTGCCTCGTCATTACAGGGAATTCCATGACCGAAACCCTGAAGGCACACAGTTCCTTATCATCGATAAATACGTTGCTCCCTGGCAGGGTGGTTCGACCCTAAGGGGTGTCTCCCGTTTGGAGACTTATTGGAATTACGAATTGGGGTCCCACTTTCCGCAAGGTATCAACGTAGAGTGGGACATCAATTCTTTTATTAATCAGGCTTAATTATTTATGGTCTCCTTTCCATGTCCAATTTCATTTAGATTTATTTATGGTCTCCTTTTTAAAACATTTTTTATATATAATTTTTTAGTGTCCAATTTATTCTGATATTGTCATTGGTGTCAATGTGTTTTTTGGACCCATTTATCAGTTATTAACACGTATTTTAAGATATTTAACTTCGCATATATTGACATACCATACAATTTGTGTAATGTTGATGGTTGCTATTTTTCCATTTTTCTTGTTTTTGTTTACTGTATAAGATTTATGAGATGCCCCTCATTGGCAGTGTCATTTTACCTTTATTCATTATTCCTTATCAATATATGACCACGGCTGATGCCCTTCCATTGTCCCAATCAGATTTGTTATATGTTTCATGGTGCTTCGACATCATGACACATTTAAACACAGTTTTGGGTTTAGGTCTACCTCTGCTGACCCTTCACATTCTTTTGTCAGATTACCAGGACCGTTTCCGGTCCTCTCTAACCTATCGGCGCCTCGATCCCTATACGATTGGATGAGGCTGGCGATATGAAGGAGAGGCTTGGTCCTAGGTGTGGTGCGCATGCGCGCCGCACTTGTTAAACAGAGGATGCTATTAGCACGCACACTCGTACAAGGCCATGTCCGGTGGGCGGAGCGTGACGGCGCTCCAACCTATGTGATCTGGATGCACTGAGAGTGAGGCTTGGTGCGGGTCCGGATCATTTCCGGAGGATGTGGTCATCACATACACTTGTACTATGGGGCCGGTTCCGGTGGGCGGAGTGTGAGGGCACTTCGGCCTATGGGATCTGGCTTCCCTGAAAGAGAGGCTTGGTGCGCGCCCGGATCATTTCCGGATTAGCCGACCGAGTTGTTATTGTATTATTCACTACATGATCTAGACTTTAAAAATTCTAATGTTGGCGGTATTATACCGCCCATTGCTCTCTTTAAATCACACACATTTATATGGTTGTTTAATAGCAAACATTATCATTTTCAATAACCGGAAGTGACATCAGTTGTGCTACTTCCGGTTTAGTGACACTCCCAGTGGGGGTAATTTCTTGTTTAAATAGCGGTAAGGTGGGGGGGTTCCACACCCCAGATGATGGCTCTGTAGCCGAAACATGTCGGGTGGACTCCTCATAATTACCGCAATTGATCTTTTTTGAGCTATTTGTGATCTCCTACCATGTGCGTGTTTTTCTTTTATTATTTTAATAAAATTGATATTTTTAAACGTTATCATGCCATGTGAGTTTTATTTCTCGCATGGTATTTGACACATCCGTTTGGCCTGTTGGACCGTTTCGGGGACGTTTGAAGTTGTGGTGAGACCCCTCCTCCCATTGGAAGCGGTGGATATCGGATGATTCATCTTGCCAGACGACCTGGTGGTCAATAAGCTTTCTTAGACTTGTAAGACGTAGGTCTTCTCAAGTCACCTGATTCTGGTAAGCCTCTTCTGATGCTCCGGTGATGGTCCCGCCACTTATTTAGACCCTCCATCCATCTGTGGTTTCTCACCAATTTATTCATCTGCCAGAAGTGACCAACTTTGTTTACGAGGAAGTTTGGGAGTCCATTTCCTTTATTTTTTCAACATCTAACCCCCATAGACTTTTGGTGGTGGTCTTCTATTTTTACTAGTCACTATTAATTCATTTTATGGACTATATTAGTTGATTTGTTACACATGTATGATTATTTCTGTATTATAGATTTAATACAATCACTTATCTCAAGGGTTATAACATTCACTGTATCTCAAGAGTTGTTGTGAATCACTCAGAGTTGTCTTTATATTATTTTGCCCTGTAAAGGTTGGCTTGATTTTTCTCACTGCCCAGTTATTAAGTTTTATTATTTTTATATACACATAGCGCTACACTATTATATACCACACTATCCATGGGCAGTTCGAAACTGAGCAGGACAAGAATTCTGCCATCCTAAAATCTGCAAAGGAGGAAGCAATTTCAGGAGAGGTAATATGTATATCTGCATCTAGCAATCCCACAAAAAGGAGCATGGCATGGATTGCCTCCTCTATCAGATCCTGAGACCTGGAGACAAATCTATCCACTTTATTGTTTAATCTGGGCATAAAGAGGTCTAGATATGGAGCCCCCCAAAGGGCCCCAAGCTTTGTCAGGCCAAGAAAGTCTACCTTCCAGTTTTCCACACCATAAATAAACACATGAAAGCCACCCCCATCCCCCACAGGGTCAGCCAAGCAAATCTGCTTTCCAGTTTTCCACACCAGAAATATACAAACCTGAACTTACTCACTGCTGCTTGATTTTGTTCCTCCCTGATGATTCATGATGCTCGCAGAGTTATTGGAGTAATTGTACAGTAATTGTTGCAGCTCTCAGGAAAAGATCTTCCAAGTAAAAACCAATGATGGGAATGCCTCTCAAGTGGAAATGGGCCAGAAGTGAAGCAAGAATATTGGCAAACACTCATGGAATTGAAGATAGGGTTAGTGAAAGCACCCCAAACTAAAAGTGTCAGTCTCTCAAAATGAAGTGCAGAAAATTCTGATACACTGGAAAAATGAAATCATGAAGATAAGGGCTACAAAATCTCCCGAATAAAGTGATACTATCAATAATTAGAGAGATTACATCCTGAATCTCTGAGGGTGTACAAACAAATTCAATGTTGAGTCCAGAATGGAATGAATGCCTACTTTGAGTCTGGGTTTGAATTAAAAAAAAAAAAAAAAATGCACATGCGCGGGAACTCATGAACAGACGTGTCCGAGTGAGCTCCGCACACCACCGCCCAAAAGGCAGCAATAAACAGCGCCATCAGCGGAAACTAACACCGGAGATTCACCGGCTCACACCCCGAGCCGGTGATGCAGTGGCGGGCAACGGGACAGCCCAAACGAAGGCTGTATAAACAGCAGCACCAGAACGGAGCGGCGGGGCCCTCCCCGGCCAGAAACCTCCATCTAAGATGGCGCCGGTCAGAGGAGACACACAAGGTGACCTCAATCCAGAGAGGACCAGGTCACAGAGGAAGGCCAAACAGACCCAACCCGAACACAGCAGAGACCCCTTCTCCCAATCTTCTGGGGACCTGGATGCAGAGCAGCAGGGTGAGTCTTTATCACAGCCCCCATCACCTGCCACATACAGGGGCATGCAAGAGCCTGTTGACTCCCCTATGTCCTCCATGGACAGAAACATGGCAGAAATGACAGACCTGATCCTCAGCCAACCCAGCCCTGACAGGGAGCTACCCGCACCCCAACCAACACACTATGCTGGGGATGCTGTGCTGCTGGCTCGTTTCTCTGCTATGCTACAGCAAGAATTATCCAAAGCCTGCTCTATAATCACCACAGACAATGTGACATCCAGGGCATAGGAGAGCAGTTTGAGATGATTGAATCTAAGATGGACAGCACTGTTACTAAAGTTAACCAGAACTCTAACATGATTACCTATCTGCAGGACAAATTGAATGAGGCATATACCAAAATTGAGGATTTGGAAAATCGGTCCCACAGATACAATGTGCGCATTGACTTCCTGAAGTTCACACTGATTTAGAATGAGCCATGAGGGAGCTGATGACGGATCCGATTCCTGATATAAACGCACACCAAATGGAGATCGATAGAATCCATCGTGCACTCATAGCCCCTAGGTCGGATGGCCTACCACACGATATAATAGTAAAACTGCACTATTATAGCATAAAGGAGAAGCTAATGTTAGTCACCCGCAGTAGACCAGATTTATCCCTTCTTGGAGCACCTATCCAGCTTTTCACAGACTTAGCCCCTTCCACAGTGCAAAAACGGAGGAATATGAAGACCTTACTGCAACAGCTCATGAACAGACAAATAAAGTACAGATGGGCATTCCCATTCAAATTGTCTTTTTCATACAAGGGCAGATCCCACTCCTTTTCTACGTTCCAGGACCGCAAAGACCTACTGGTAGAATTGGGGATCATTACACGGGACTCAAACACTGCCTCCCCCTCCCGCCAAGCAACTCGCCCTCTCTCCCCATTGTGGCAAGATCGCACGTTAGCCGTACAATTTAACATTGAGTTTTACATTATGTTTGATTAATTACTTACTACACTTAAGTGTCAGCACTGCGGTACTGCAGTAATGTCTGGTGCCTGTCCCCTGGGGAGACGGTCATAGGGCCCAGCCCCCCACCCCCACCATGCCAGGTGGTGATACTGGCCTGCTCGGGACCTCTGGGTCATGGGAACAGGGGATATGTTCTAAAAATGTGTTGTTCCACAAGGTTTAACTAGCTAAAGCGTAGTTCCTGTTCATACATCTGTTTATTTTTTTCTTGTTTTTCAGTTTTTTTATGACTTTTGGGTTGGGGTGGACATACATGCCCCCACTAGCGAGACTACCTCCCTCTGCGGATGAAGGTACCCTCAACGCATAACTGCCCGGACTTCCCCCTTTCCTCCCCCCACCCCTGTTCCTGACTCCATGCTCCGATCACACGACTCGGTCTTGGCTGATGTGGGAGATGTTATCACTTGACTCAGAGGCTTCACCATCTTACTACATGTTGCGAGATAAGAGTGCTCTGCCCTACCACGATGGCTAAGGTATATTCCACTAATTATTCCATAGTAACCCACAATGTACATGGTTTTAATTACCCAACCAAAAGAACCAAAGCTTTCCAATTTTACCACACACAGAAAGCCGATGTACTCTTATTACAGGAAACACATTTTTCTAAAACCTCGGCTCCTAGATACCTGAACACCAAATACCCACAATTTTACCTATCCTCGGGCCCAGAAAAAAAAAGGGGGAGTGGCAGTCTGCTTCTCAAAACGAACTCCCTTCACACCACCCATCACTATAGTCAAGGACAAAAATGGCTGATATATCATAACGGTTGGACGCCTACATGACCAACTGGTCTCATTTATATCATAATATGCCCCCAACACTGGACAGGTAGAGTTCTTTGGTAAGATGCTAGAAATCTTGATGCCCAAAGTACAGGGGCAGGTAATCATGGGTGGGTGAGGATGGGGATTGCACCAATTACCGCCCAATCTCCCTGATTAACGTGGATCTAAAAATAATGACAAAAATACTAGCATATAGATTAAACTCTTTTCTTTCTCAATACATCCACCTGGGACCAGGTGGGCTTTGTCCCTAACCGCCAGGCGTCTGACCAGACCCGCAGAATTATAAACCTTATCTCAGCCATTCAGTCAGACTGGGACCAAAAGGGACCTAGACAGGGCATGTTGCTTTCGTTAGACATCCTGTCATGGAATTACTTACTGGACGTTTTATCTCGCTTTGGGTATGGTGAGCGCTTTTTGGTGCTCCTTCGAACATTATATAATACACCAACGGCATCTTTGATGTTTAGGGGGTACTCCTCCCACTCCCTGGATATTAGGAGAGGAACTCGGCAGGGATGTCCCTTATCCCCACTGTTATTCGTTCTAGCCATAGAGCCACTGGCGATAAGGATCCGTTCCTGTCCAGATGTTAGGGGTATAGAGTGTGGAGATATAGAGCACAAGTGCTTACTATTTGCAGATGACCTCTTGCTTTCATTGTCCTCGCCCCTTTCCTCACCACCCAACCTATATGCAATCCTAAAACCATTTTCAGAAAACTGGGGCCTTAAAATCATTTACGACAAATCAAGGGCGCTAAATATCTCATTGCCGAGCTCTACACAGAAGCTCTTGAACAATCGCACCAATTTAAATGGGAGTCAGAAGCCCTACCTTACCTAGGAATACGATTGACCCCGTCCCTACACACGCTATATGCACATAATTACCCTGCTCTAAACAGACGCCTGTCAGGGGACCTAGCTAGGTGGCAAATCCATCCTCCATCGTGGTTCGGCAGACTTCACTCGATAAAAATGAATATTCTCCCAAGAATATTGTACTTGTTTCGCACCTTATCAGTGGCATTAGTCAGATCTGACCTGATAGCATTTCAAAAAAAGATCCTCAAGTTTATATGGGGAGACAAGAAGCCCAGTGTGAACAAACACACGCTATTCACACCAAAACAGAAGGGAGGGCTAGGTTTACCTGATCTGCAGAAATATTTCTAAGGGGCCCAACTTACTAAATTCCATTCTCAACAACATCAGGCACTATGGATGGCCATGGAATCCTACTCCCGTCATCCCAATCCAATCTCGCATATCATGTGGCTACCAACAAAAGAGAGGCCAACTATCTTATGCCCCTCTCTTTCCTTCTTGCTAGACATTTGGGACAGACTCGCAAGAACTCATAAATTTAAAGTCGACCCACAACCCGCTAGCACCCCTCTTGAGAAATGGAGAATTCACCCTGGGTACCCCTCTTGAGAAATGGAGAATTAACCCCGGGCCTCCCCCCCCCCCCCGCTTTAGAATGGTGGTCCAACAAGGGCTTTCTACGGATTGCTGATCTTTGTGACCCAAAAGGCATGTTATCCAAAAGATTGCTAATATAAAAATACCAACTACCGAATTCTGAATTCTATATATTCACCCAAATACAATATTATATGCACACTCTGTCACGTAAGGGTGATCTTGTGACAATGACCCCCATGGAACAGGTGTCGACAATACGATAAACTTAGGGGTCACATATCTACACTCTATACTATTTTAACATATGTCTCAGTAAAACTGTCCTACATGACACAATGGGAACTTGATCTACAGGAAACTCTGGACCTCGAGGAGTGGCACTCACTAGCAATGGCAGCCTCCAGATCACTTATCAACACCTCAATTATTGAAGCAAATTATAACGTTTTATTAAGGTGGTATATGGTACCGGCTAGACTGGCCACATATGTGCCTGGCGCTACTCCGGAGTGCTTTCGGGGCCAGGTGGGATCGGCATACCATATCTGGTGGCTATGCCCCAAGGTATGGAGGTTTTGGATAGGGTGTACAACTTTGTGTACACCCTTACCCGAATCAACCTGACCAAATCCTTAAAGCACGCACTCCTGGGGGGCAGGGTGGCAAAAGCTTCCAAAGCCCATAGACGGCTCTTAACATTTATTTTCACAGCAGCCAAAATTACGATAGCCAGGAACTTTAATTCAGCAGCCCTACCATTCGACCAACTTAAACACAAACTGTCTTGGCTTATGCTAAATGAAAGATTAAAAAATAGCAATTGTGCAAGATAAAATGAAGTGGTTTAATAAAGTATGGGATCCCTATATCAGATACTTAACCAATGTTCCCAGGACAATCACTAACCAAGACCCTTCATGAGCGCCATAATTAGGAGTGTGGAGTCCCCCTGCCCCCTCTCCCCCTGCCCTCCTCCCCAATCTTGTTGTCTAGTCCCACTGATTTCCCTTCCTCTCTTCACTCTGTCCTTTTCTCTTCTCTGAGTCCCTGGTATAGAGGGGTCCGAGTCGCGCCTCTCCATGATATGGGGGACGGCCTCCCAGAAGTTAGTAGGGAGGCGGGTGTCCCCTGTAGTGGTGGAGGATGCACTCTAAGCCCCATCATGAGAAATTGTTGTAGGGATACACAGTAGGGTCTAATGAGCAAGGTGGAGGAACCACCGTATAGTCTGGTATAAATCAACGTAGACAACCCAGATAAGGCAACATTGATAATAGAGCCATTATTAAATGGCCTTGAGATAGTAGGAGGTTAATTGTCCATACCTATACTATATGTTAGACGGACTATAAAAACTGTACACTGTATTGCAATAATGCCAAGGTCTTAATCTGTACTGTCAAGAAAAACTGAATAAAAACCATTGAAATAAATAAAAAAAAGAAAAAAAACAACAGACAAAAAAAAACAAACAAAAAAAAAAACAGTAAAACCTCTACGCATGCGGAACACAGGTAATGCCCCTGATATAGCAGACCAAGGAAGGTAGTATGAAGATTTGTAAGATTGAGGGGACCAAGAAAGGTTGAACGGTAGTAACTGAGCAGAAGGAAGGCAACAAAAGTCTATTTTTTAACCCTGGGAAACTACCTTGGGAATCTCATGCATGAAAGTCTGTCAACATCCTTTAATGTTCCTGTTGCAGAGGACTTATCTGAAAAAACATGAAACTCTTGGCCTGTCAAGGCTTTTTTAGAAACTAAAGAGGCATAAGTCCTAGATGGATGCATTTTGTAGAGAGGAGGGAAGGTGCTGATTTCTGTGGTTGATCCTTACCTTTCAATCTTGGAAAGATACATACTCTCAACCACCAGTAGCTTATTTATTGAGATCATCTAGCAAAGCCCCAAACAACTTGTGTCCTGTGTGGTACAGCACTTTTGGAAGATTGATCTTGCCGACCAACACTTAGCTAGAGCATTGTCTGTATATGGACTGACAGGAGACTGATGCGAGACAGCACAACTGCTATCAACCACTGCATTGCAAAAAAGAAAATTTATGGCAGCATCATCTTAACACATTTGACAAATTGCTGGTCAGCATCAAGGGATTAGGCCAATCCCATAGTGCTCCGAGACAGCAAAGCTAGTATGAATATAGATTGCAAGGCCAATCCTCACAGAGAATTAATTGAATGGAATAGGGACTCTAACCACTTATCTGTGGGATCCTTGAAAGACAGGTAATACTATTACAAGGGTGGCTGTAGCCTTGTTAAGGAAAGACACCAGAAGGTTCAATTTCCAGAAAAATGTATCTGCATTTTCAATCTCTCTAAATTAAATGATAAAGTCTGGGACTGTAGGACCCAGGCTATCAAATCGCTCTAGGAGTATCTGCAGGCATATGCTCTAGATTAAGGGCACCGAGGACCGCTTTGATAAGTTAACCAACCACCTCTTCACTGCCTGGGAAAGACCGCTCTTTAGAGTTGGAGATTGCACTGGACTGACTTAAATCAGTGGTAGGTCAATGGATAGGTGACGGCGGGAGTAAACGACGGTAGGGGCAGGTTGGAAGAGTTCCCTTCCAAAGATTTCTGTTCAATTTAACAGGAAAGTGGCGGTAAACCCTTTTTTGGGGGCCTTGGGCTGCTGCCTCTGGGTACGGCATTGAGGTTGTTTCCACATGTAATAGTAAAAGTAGGTAGAAAGGAGCACCCGATATCAATGAAAGGTGAATTTGTAGCCCTTCCGTTTTTTATGTATATGTATTGAAGAATCCGCGCTTAGGCATAGGCTAGGCTACAGCTTCCCCTGGGATGCTCCAAAGGAAGCCGCAATAATGTGAAAAATGTGTAGGTTAGGGATGAGTGGCGCTGCCTGTGAACTAAGAAGTGATATAGTAAATCCCCCTTCACAGGTAGGTATTAAAGTGAAATGTCACAGTTAATTGGAGCAGTGTTGAATGCTCAAAATCTCCTAAAAAAACCCATATTGCATTCATCAATTAATTATTACGTGCATTACTGCCAAATTTCACCAACATAAGCTGTAACCTTTTATAATCCAAAATGAAATAAGGTCCACCTGATCACACTTCAGAATTGTGAAGGTGTTTTAAGTGCTTTGCCAAGCACTGTGCAAAAACCAGAAAAAATAACAATAAAAAAAAAAAATATATATATATATATATATGTTAAGCAGTCCAGAAAAAATTGTAACATAATTTCCAAGTGACTTGTGCCGTTTCAAGGTGTCTTGTGCTTGTACTGTTGTGCTCCTCCTTTGGATCCCTACTCACCAGATCCTGGCACCCCTGCAGGGGTAAAACACACATGGAGAGTGTGCGTCAGGCTGCCGGACCGATCGTTCCTTCCTTTCGCTCGTCCTAGGAAAGCAAGAGCCTCCAGGCCCTCTGGGGAAGTTTCTGATATCCTGCTGTCACTAGACCAAGGGGGGGTAGTGGTTGCTTTCTTTGAGACCCCAATAATGTATCCTCATGTAGAAAAGAGATGGGCTCCAATAGTGTAATTCTGGATAAACATTTTTTATTTAAAATTAAAAAGCCAACAAAATTCTAAAAACAGAACTGGTACAAGGTGGATGGGTGGAAAACACCAACCCGCGTCCACTAATTAAAAAAACTAGCGCTCTTGGTCAGCTTGCATTCCACCAGCCGGAGTCTTGTTTAACCGGAAGTGACGTGTGTGCGTAGTGCTGACTTACGCGTTTCATCATAGGACGTTGTCTGGTTTTTGCACACCTTCACCATTCTGAAGTGTGATCAGGTGGACTTCAATCGATCACTTTGAGTGTGGTTATACACAAACACACGTGTGTAAAGTTGACTATTTCATTTAGGATTATAAAAGGTTACAGCTTATGTTGGTTAAATTTGGCAGTAATGCACATAATAATTAATTGATGAATGCAATGTTTTTTTGTTTTTTTTTAGGAGATTTTGAGCATTCAACATTGCTCCAATTAACTATGATATTTCACTTTAATACCTACCTGTGAAGGGGGATTTACTATATCATTTCTTAGTTCATAGGCAGCGCCATTCATCCCTAACCTACACATCTTTCCTTTATTATGCATGCTAATATTCTGCCGGCTTTGGTAGCTGCAGCTTGACATTGCATGTTATTGCTCAGTCTGTCTTTCACTAGGATCCCCAGATCTTGATCTCCATCCTTGATTCTGTAAAATTTCTATATCTTGATGTGAAGTTATTGCCCTGCTTATTTTTGTGTTGTCCTCAATAACTGAGATTGAGCTATGTATCCCATCCTCTAGATCATATAATTTCTGAAAAAAATAAACAGGAATGGTCCCAAAACAGAGCCTTAGGTTACCCCACTTACCACTCCACACCAGTCTGAGTACACCTTATTTATCACCACCCTTTGGACGTGCCTCTGCAACCATTTTTCTATCAAAGAACAAACCTTATGGTCAATGCCTGCATACCTCTGAGATTAAGCGTTTAGAGGGAACAGTATCGAATGCTTTGGCAAAATCCAGATACACCACATGCACAGGCCTCCCCCTATCTAGATGGCAGCTCACTTCCTCGTAGAATGTTAACAGATGTTAACAGATGACCCTTCATAAACCCATGCTGATTACTACCAATTATATGGTTTTCTTCAGCAAATTCTTGGATATAGTCCCTTATTATCCCCTCCAATAATTTACCTACTATTGAGGTTAGGCTGACTGGCCTGTAGTTTCCTAGGAATATGTCTCTGCTCTTTTTTCAATATTGGTACCACATTGGCTTTTCTCCAATCAGCTGGTACAATGCCTGTCAGTATGCTGTCCGCAAAAATTAGGAATAGTGGTCTAGCTATAACTGAGTTCTTTGAGGACGCTCGGGTGTAAGCCATCTGGTCCCGGTGAATGATTTGTGTTAAGCTTATCTAGTCTTTCCTTGACTCCGGTCTCTTTTAGCCACAAGAGTGTGTCCTGTGATGTGTTAACAATCCTGTGATGGTCGGTATACCCCTCCTTTTCCTGTGTAAAAACTGAGGAACAGAAAGCATTAAGTACAGTTGTCTTCTCTGTGTCATCTGTAACCATCCCCCCATTATCGTCTTATCTGGGCAATGTGGTCTGATCTCGCTTTTTTACGAACATATCTAAAAATTTCATGGAATTTTTTTACTCCCCTCTGCTATGTGTCTCTCGTAGTCTTTTTTAGCCGCCTTGGAAAGATGGCAGAGAATCTGACAGCCTAATCTCCTCAGGCTGCTCCAAGGATGTCAAGGTAGTTAGTAGGTCTACATCAGAGACCCCAGAGGAGGTGAGAAAAGACCCTTAACACCCTTTCTTCAGAGGTTTTAGCAATATTGAGGGTGAACGGAGTGAAATATGACAGACTCTTCAATAACTGGAGTAAAGAGGTATATGGTGATAACATCAGGCAAAACACCAGAAGGGAGGAAAGAGGGTTCAGATACAAAGGCTGAGCTCTCAGTCAGAAAATTATGGGTGTCAGAAAGGGCAAGTCTCCTATGTCCTAAGACACAGAAAGCTACCCTTTAAACTCAGGGGACTGATTAGAAGCAGTATAAGCCCACTGAGTTTCCTCGGGAATCATGGAACCTGGTAACCAGGTTTCAAGTCCCAGAGCTAGGGTAGTCAGGCTGCTGCAAGAACCTCAGGAACATTAAAATGGAGATACCCCCTTTCTGATAGCTTTACCACACATAGCATTGAGTCTTTAAGACGGAACCAGTACTGCAACTGCCCCGGTTCCAGCCCTGGAAAGCACATCTGAAGTGACCTTCCACCACTGCAGTAAGATATATGTAGCAAAGGCCAGTACCAGGTACTTACAAGGGTGCACTGCAGTGAACAACCGATAGAACTATCACAGAATTTGTTATGCAAATTGGGAAAACTCTGCTCAATGAGTAAATGCAGAGACGATCCGGAGTGAATCTACAGCAACTGAACTAAAGAAAAATCTCATGAAGTTTCAAATGGCTGGAAAGAAATACCCATCCTGCTAGGGACATTAGGTGAAACTGTAGCATGGCTGCTGTATTAGGGGATAATAACCTAGGGATGGCCTACAGTTTTTCTGTGCTAATGTCCATGTATATTGTAGTGTAAGTGGTGCTAAATCATCCGTGTTACTGATTGGACCCTGGGTCCTTCAAAAGGATGATAAAGTTATACTTCCTTCAATGGTATGAAGTTGATTGACTTTTTACCTAATTTTTAGATTACCAAGAATTAACAATATGCTAATATACTGTAATTATTGCATTTTCCATTCTCACCTGTGTTGGGCGTAATTATTTAGGGTGTAAAGTAGATAATCGGCTATCATTTCCTCTCCCACCAAATGATCAAGGATTGTTCCTAAAAAAAAAAAAAAAAAAAAGTGATATTCAACTCCGCCTCCTAAAGTCTAGAAAATAGTTTACACACGGCTATACAGTGTTTTGCAGTGAAAATCCCAGTGTATGATCAGACTTTACACAATGATTCATTCTGGAATATTCACAAAAAATCATGGAATACCTTCCTCCATAAACCTATGCTTAAAGCATATCTACGTATAGTTAATATGTAAAAATAGGATTTTTTCGTCATATTTACCTGTAAAATCTTTTCCTTGGAGTACATCATGGGACACAGAGCAACCATAATAATGACTATATTGGTTATACGCCACCTACTGGTGGATGGACACTGGCAGATAGTCAAACAGGAAGTCCACCCCTATATAACCCCTCCTACACAGGAAAAACCTCAGTTTGGTAGCAAAGCAATAAATATCCCAAAAATATGGAAGGGACCACTATGATGTACTCCAAGAAAAGGATTTTACAGGCAAGTATGACAGAAAAATCCTATTTTCTTTATCGTACATCACGGGACACAGAGCAACCATAATAATGACTATATGGGATGTCCTAAAGCAATGCACTTGAGGGGAGGGAGACACAATCACTGAAACTGCCACCTGAGAAGGACTCTTTCTGCCCCCTAAAACATACTGTGGCCAAGCAGTATCCTCTGTGGCTTTGATAGCCATCTAGTAAAATTCTGTGAATGTATGAACAAAAGACTATGTATGGGCTTTAAATCCTGAGCCACTGACACCCAATGGCCCAAGATGCCCCCACACACCTGGTAGCGAGCGCTTTTACTAAAAAAAGGGGTGGGGGATCTTGCCCTGTCAAGCCATAGGCTTGAATAATTAACTGGCAAATCCAATGAAAATAGTTAACTTGGATCCTGGGCTCTACTGGCAGCATAAACCAGGATACCTGATCTGTACTGACAAATCAAGTAATTCTGACCATCAGAACTACCTATGCAGTGATCTACCTCCTGTCAAGTGAGGATCAGAAAAGGCAAAATATTGTCTTGATTCAAGTGAAAACCAGACACCATTCTAGGCAAAAAATGGATGCGGACACAACATCACCTTAATATTATGCAGTGCCAAAAATGTCTCCTTGCATGAAAGAGCCGACACTCCACTTAGTGAAGTGATGGCAACCAAAGAAGCCACCTTCCGAAAAAAAAAAAGAACAGAATCTCTCGATTGGTTCAAAAAGTGGCCTCTGCAAGGGCAGTCAAGATCAAATTCAAGTCCCAAGGACACAAGAATGGCCCGACAGGCGAGACTGTCTACGTTACACGCTGTATGAAGTATGAATGAAAAGGAGTGAGAAACAGCCCCTGGGGAAAAAAAAAAAAATGTATAGGGACGAACCCTGACCATTAACCGATTGGAGAAAGAGAAAATCTCCCACTCAAATATTTCTGTGGGTGCCACTTTCTGAATATTTTCAAGTCCTGTATTGAAGTTCCCCGAAGCTGGCTTCCAGGGGCTCAACAGTGCTGAGATACAGGACTCAAGACCATTAGGTCCCGCTGGACTAGGAATGTTCCAGGAACGACCCCCGCAAGACGCAAGACTAACTAGGTCAGTGTACCAAGCCCTCCTGGGCTAATTCGTCTAGCATTATTATCAGTGTTACCCCCTTCTGGATTCTTCGCAAAAGATGTGGCAGAAGTCGAAACAGAGGGAAAGCGTCAATTAGCGAGAACTGGTCCCTAAGGCGTTACCAGTGTATCTACCCCCATTGTCAGTGGGACCCTCGTCCTGGACACAACCTGTCCCAACTTGTTGCAGAACTTGGAATCTAGTAGATTCACCTGCAGAGTTCCCCCTGCCACTATTTTATACCTGGAATATGCACCGATGCTAGAGACAGCACTTATGCTGTCCCAGACAGAATATGGTTCACCTTCCTGAGCCTCATGACTCCTTCCTGGTGCCACCCTGGTGATAGATAGATAGATAGGATATATATATATATATATATATATATATATATATATATATATATATGATATAGATATATATAGATATAGATATATAGATATATATAGATATAGATATATATATAGATCTCTATCTATATATCTATATCTATATATCCCTGCAGAGGCTTTTCCGGATAGAACCTACAACTGGTTTGTACCATAATCCAGAGCAAGGAATACTGGCCAAAAGCTCCAAGATATTTATGGGCAGTATAACCTCCTGTGACGTCCACTGAACTGTAGCCACCCTCAAACCAAAATGGAGAAACTGGCATCAGTGGTTATCATCTTCCAATACCTGAAAGGAAGAATTCAACCTTTCTAGATTCTGAACCATCAATCTTTAGCTGTACAACACCCCAGAAACAGAGCCCTTCGGCAATCCAATGCCTGGATCTTCAAGTTCCAGACAGAGAAAATGATCTTCTACCAAGACCTGGAGTAGGACTGTATATAAGGAACGTGCTTCGACCTAGATACAGCTTCCTACTGCAAAGAGAATTAAAGCAAAAATCTGGACCAACTGCTTCCTGAGCAAAGGTTATTGAGGTATACTGAGATTCACACCCCCTGCATCTTTAGCAAGTCCAGAACCAGAGCTAGGAGCTTTGTGAACCTCAGAAGCTGTGGCCAGACAGAAGGATGGTCACAAAAAAGAAAACAGACGACTTTCCACTGCAATTACAGAAATCTTTGATGAGGCTGTTAACAACGCGGCTCATGAAGCAGTGTGTTTTCTGACTATTATGGGTAGAGTTGCCACCTCATCCCTTTAAACCCGAACACATATGAATTACACAGGTTCTGTGGCTAATTGAATGCAGGTAAGGCACTGAGTTTAATTACCACCTTAATCAGCCACAGAACCTGTGTAATTAATATGTGTTCGGGTTTAAAGGGATGAGGTGGCAACTCTAATTATGGGCCCTGCAATCTACCTCTTGCAGAGAGGTCATCACTGAACAAATTGAGCCCATCTGAAACAGAAGGATGCCCATCGGATTGAGATCTTAAGATAGACCTAATGTCCCTATTCAGTTTTGAAGCTGCTACCAGTTAAATGTCGACCACATGGCTTTCTTAACATGGCCACCCTTCCACTTCCTGCCTATATAAAAATAGGCCATACTGAGCGAGCCTGCGCCCTCTAGTGGCTGTAGGAGAAACAGCAGCTCACCTGACTAAGAAGTACACAGCATGATTAAACAGCACACTGTCCCCAGTGGTCACTGGAAAAACAGACAGATCTGTCTCACGCTCTTTTTTTTTTTAAAAGAGAAACTGCAAAAATGCAGACTTACCATTCCCGCTGCAGGACTCTGAACATAAAACAGGAGTCCAATCTTCACCCATCACAATGAGTTTTGTCATAAAAGACCTTCAGAGACTGGGCCCCCCATAATGTGGGGTCCACTCCCCTGTACCTGTATAGCACCCTGCAGGAAAGCACCCTGGTCAGAACAAACACTGTACAGGATTCTACTACACAGGGTCCAGCGCCATAAGGCCGCATTACAGGCTAACCCCGTGGAATCTTCTCTCCTTCCAATGAGGCTCGGGTACCATCAATTTTGGCTGATAGCTTTTTCAAATGGAGCCGAATGAAGTCCATGAATCTAAATAGAACCGTCCAGACCTTCAAGTATGCTCCAAGAGCACATGCATCACATCAGTGACCATTCCACCTTACAGACACTGACGAAAAAACTGAGGTCCTTCCTGTGTAGGAGGGGTTATATAGGGGTGGAATTCCTGTTTGGACTACCTGCCAGTGTCCATCCACCAGTAGGTGGCATATAACCCATATAGTCATTATTATGGTTGCTCTGTGTCCCGTGATGTACGATAAAGAAATCATGTATTTTTTTCCACACTGAACTTCAATTATTTCCAACCTACTCCAATTAATCTGAACACTCTGGAAGTTTGTAAAATGTATTTTGTGAAGATTTCCACACATTTACTTCCTTGAATTCTGTGACACCTATTCATTAGGTTCTGTGAGTAGGCACTATTGCTTCACACATTTCACAGAACCTTCCTCCTGAACTACAGGAGGTGCTAAAAGCAGGAGTTTCAGGAGGTAGAGTCAGGACAGGAATCACTGCTTGCAGGCAGCTAGGTACCATGGGATATATAGTCCTTAAAAATCAAAAGTGAAAAGCAGAGGAGAAGCTGCAAAGCATGCAAGGAATCCAATAAATTTTGGAAAGAGATAGCCAGCACACAGACAGTGATCACAACATAAAAGGAGGTTTTTCAAGTAAGCTTATATTGGATTGCCATTAACTATTGTTTGTATTGCCGTGACACAGCTGATGTTATAAAATTAAAGTGTATGCTGCGACTATAGATTTCCTTCATTGTTTCCCACAATGAAACGTAACAGATATCTCAAATTTTTTCTTTACTACCAAACAAGCCATAGCCCATACTTGGAAAACCCTGTCCCTTAATGTCATTCTTTTGCTGTGCGATCTGCTGTGAACAATGTCTGACTGTACAATACCAATACTACAATCATTTTATGGAGTACAGTCTTATTTAGGTTAGACAGCATCAACACCACGATGAAGGGAGAGTGCCTAAGCTTTATATGAAGAGGGCAGGGACAGTCAACCCTTAGCACCGCATCCCATAAAAAATACACAAAGAAAAGGGGAGTGGGGTAGAGTTACCCCTGGGACTTTAAAGGTGCTCAAGTACTAAGGTAAATGGAGTAAAGAAAAAGTGTATGCAACGTCTGACCATATAAACAATCTTTTATTTAATCTATTTAATATATAATATCAAAAATTTTAAAACAAGTCTCTCAATATTAAGATCCAATTTAACAGAGGCAATGAAGAAAACCACTTAGTAGATACCACTCAAGGTTTAATTAAAATCCTTTCTGTATTCTATGGTCACTGACGAGGCACTTCCACTGCTTTGCTTACCTTTTTGGACTGATTGGGAGGCTGCTACAAAAAATGTTTCACAAGTTGCAATATCCAAGACATCCCTATTCTTCTTTTAATGCTTGGATATCCACTAACTTGGACTTAGCAAAGGGCTACTGAAGTGTCAGGAAGCCTTACATTAAAACTATAACCTATTAGCTAGTCTTCCTGTGGTGCTTTTTTGGGACGATATAGAAACAGCATTTTTTTTATCCTGACACACACTTTATAAGCGGCAAGATAAAATATGTGCAGTGTTCATCTCTGCACAGAATTATAGCAATGGTGTCTGTTTTCCAACCCAGCACAGACTTCTAGTCCACAAAATGGTATCACTGGCAAGCAAACAGTGGCAAATAACTTGGTGAATCAATAGGGGTACAAAAGTTATCACCCACCAGCAGACAGAATTCAGAAAGAAGATTCAATTTGTGTGTACTGACTGTTTTATGGTTCAATATTTAATTAACTACGTCTATGACTTAATGATGCGATGTGTTGTCAGTTTTATAACAAACACGGTTTTACCACATAGCGCTAATTTCATTCCTGTCTCAACATTCTCAATACGCGGGGAGAGAACACCCGGAGTGTCCAAGAGGTAGATTAGAGGATTTTCAGATACCTGCACAGATATAAAAAAGAAAAAAGTAATGAGAGAGAGAGAGAGACATCCTTGATTTTACCCAAACTACAAATGATATCCATTTGCATTTATTAAACTAGACGTAAAGTGGTTGTAAAGCCACTTGTTTATGAACATACAATCCCCTCTGTCTAATAACATGTGCCCCAGTGTATGTGTGTTTTATTAGAAATATGATGATTTCTGCCTTATTTAACAGAACCTCCCGGCGCTCACGTGACTGCTCGGCCTCGGAGGGGAGGAGAGAGCTAAGCAGTGACGCGAGTGCCGGGAGGCGCTGTGAAATAAGGTAGAAATCGTCATATTTTTTATAAAACACATACACTGTGACACATCATTATTAAAAACAGAGGGGATTGTATGAATATATTACAATTATGATAGCAGCAGGAGGGGAAGGGGCAGGGAGCAGAGCGACACTGTCATGAACTGACAGGCAGAAGGGGGGGGCAGAGGAGAGCTGCGGATGATGGAGGCATGTAAACTGACCACGGTGTCAGTGCTCGGCAGCCATGAGAAACCGTGGTCAGTTTACAGGAGGGGGGGGGCAGAACCTGGCAGGATCAACCAGGTATTTCAGGTTATACAGGAGGCCAAATTACAGAGCACAGGCACTCTGCTGTATATTATGCTTTAAGGAAACAGGATACAAACTCTTTAAAGTGGCTGAAATGAAAAAGAAACAAAAACTTATTTGCCTTAATCCATAGTACCTATGTGCCTGCTCTCCCCTACATCCCTACAGGACAAAGGGAATATGTTGTATTGGTTCAAATGGCTGTTTTTGTAACACAGACAAAACTAAGTTCAAGTCCCAAGGGTTCAAGGGAGGTTTGATTGGTGGATTAAGCCACATCACCCCTTGCATAAAACCCCGGACTAAAGAATGTTTAGCAAGTGGTCTTTGAAATAAGACTGATACAGCTGAGACTTGGCCTTTAATAGTACTCAAGGCCAATTTCATTTCTACCCCTAATTGTAGAAAGGCAAGAATTCTGCCTATGATATATCTCCGAGGGTGCCAACCCATGGATTCACACCAGGAAACATAAGCCCTCCAGACTCTATAATATATAGTTCTGGAAGCTTACTTCCTTGCATCAATCAGGGTAGAGATAACCAACCCGGAAAGCCCACGTTTCTTCAGAATGTGTGTTTCAATAGCCAAGCCGTTAAATTTAGAGACGTAAGGAAGGATGGAATATTGGTCCCTGTGAGAGCAGATCTGGCCGTAGTGGGAGGGACCATGTGCCCTCCACTGCCATCTTTACGATTTCTGCATACCATAACCTTCTGGGCCATGCTGGTGCCACAAAAAATTACCGGCTTTATTTCCAGCTTGGTCCTGCAAAGTCGTCGAGGCAGCAACTGAATAGGGGGAAATGCATAGATTAGTGGGAACTGATCCCACGGGGTGACCAACTTATCCATTCCGCATGTGAGTGGATCCCTTGATCTGGCCATAAAGTTGACTAACTTCATGTTGAACCTGGACGCTAAAAGATCTACGTCGGAGTCCCCCATTTTTGGCAAACAGCCCGATATATGAGACCATTCCCCTGGGAATAACTGCTGACGACTCAAGTAGTCCGCCTGCCAATTGTTTACTCCCGGAATGAAGTTTGAAGATAGGCATGGAACACTCCTTTCTGCCCAAGTTAGAATATGTTTCACCTCTCTCTGCGCTGAGACTTTTGGTGCCCCCTTGGTGATTGATATAGGCCACAGTTGTCCCATTATCGGATTGAATTCTGACAGGCAATCCCGTAACCTGAAAGTCCAGGCCTTTAGAGCCAGACGCACTGCCCGAATCTCTAGGATATTGATGAGCAAGGTTCTTTCGGTTCTTGACCACTGTCCCTGGACAGTTGTCTTTTCTAGTACTGCTCCCCAGCCTAAAAGGCTGGCATCCGTCGTTACCACTTTCCAGATGACTGGTCTGAAGGATTTTCCCTTCAGCAGATTCTGGGTTAGTAACCACCAAGTGAGGCTTTGGGACACTGTTGGGGACAGCCACACTGGCAAGTCTAAAGCCTGAATTGTTTTGCTCCAAGCAGACAGGATACTGTTTTGCAACAGTCTTGAATGGAACTGGGCATAGGGAACTGCTTTGAATGAAGCCACCATGGTTCCTAGCAACCTCTTGCAAAGGCGAATGGAGGGATCGCCATTTGACCTGACCATCCGCACCAGCTCTCTTATGGAGTAGATTTTTGCCTGAGGCAAGAACGCCTTTTCCTGGGCTGTGTCTATGATCAGACCCAAGTACTCCAGCCTTTTTAGATGCATTAAGAAAGATTTCTCTAGGTTGAGAATCCAACCCAAACCTTCCAGATAGTTGGTTGTAGTGCGTACGCTTTGCTCCAAACGAGCCACCAACTGATCTATTAGTAATAGATTGTCTAGGTACGCTATGACTGTTATGCTCTGTGCCCCTAACCTGGCTAGAGGTGGGGTCAGCACCTTTGTGAACTGTGCTGTGGCTAGCCTGAAGGGCAGGGCTACAAACTGAAAATGCTGCTGTTCTAACTTGAACCGCAGAAACTTTTGGTGAGCGGGAAACATAGGGACATGCAGATATGCATCCCTGTTGTCGATTGATGCCAGAAGTTCTCCTCCTAGGAAGATAGAAATTACTGACCTGATCATCTCCATGCGAAAGGAGCGGATCTTCAGGAACTGATTTCGATTTTTTAGATCTAGAATGGGTCTGACATCCTCATTTGGTTTTGGTACCATAAAAAGATTTGAATAAAACCCCAGACCTTGCTCGTTTGTGGGGATCTGTATGATCACCCCTTGAGATATTAATCGGTCTAGTGTCTGAAACA
The DNA here is from genome assembly GCA_037952835.1 of Lithobates septentrionalis. Taxonomy (NCBI): domain Eukaryota; kingdom Metazoa; phylum Chordata; class Amphibia; order Anura; family Ranidae; genus Lithobates; species Lithobates septentrionalis. Next base: position 6,904,734 of record JBBDGP010000593.1, on the reverse strand, counting down.
CAGATTGTCTTTTCTCTGGATCTTTGGGAACGCTTGACCTCAGGAAGCGAGATGGTGGAAAGTCCCGAAATTCCAGCTTGTACCCCAGTGTTACCGTGGAGATGACCCATCTGTTCTATATTTCCTCTTTCCAGACTTCTGAAAACTGCAGAAGTCTTCCCTCCACTTTGGTGAGGGGGGTTGCCTCTTCATGATGAGGCTTTAGGATTCTGCTTTGCAGGTTTCCGACCCCAGGACTTCTTTTTACCCCGAGTCTGACGGTGGAGGCAGAGTAAAGAACCCATTTAAATGAAGGGCGTTTATACTTTCTTTTGACTGGCAAAAGAGTACTTTTCCCACTAGAAATTGTTTGGATATATTTGTCCAAGTCTTCTCCAAATAGTCGCTCCCCATGAAAAGGGAACTCAGTTAGGAGGTTTTTACATGGTGCTTCAGCTGACCAATTATTTAACCACAGGATTCTACACATATGTACAAGCATAAGACGGGACGCCTGGTGAATAGAATCTTTAATGGCATCTATGGCAAAGCATAATGCTTTTGGTAGTTCAGCCAATTCCCTAGCTTGTTGTGCAGGAACCTCTCTAAGGGCCTGTTTAAATTGGTCCTTTAGTGATTGACAGATGCCTATTGCAGTGACTGCAGGCTGAGTAACGGCACCTGCCATGGAAAAATTTGATTTTAACAGGGATTCCAAATTTTTATCTGTGGGATCCTTAAGCATTTGTGCATTGTCTATAGGACAAGTTAGGCCTTTATTCACACTGGAAATCACAGTGTCAACTGCTGGTACTTTCTATCTTTTGGAGAATTTCTCCTCCAGGGGATAGAGAGTTGAAAATCTCTTAGGAGGGAGAAAATGCTTATCCGGGTGATCCCATTCAGTAAAAATAAGCTGTTCTAGTAATGCATGTGCAGGAAGCGCATGCAAAGGTTGAGAAGGTGTTAAGGAACCCAAGGAAGAAACCGAGCTTTCAGGAGACTCCATTAGGGTTAGCATGAAAGTGGAATGAACCATCTCCGTAAGAGATTGTATCAGAAATTTCTCCGATTGAGAGGCTGAAAAAGGTTCATCTACCGTTGTTTCCTCCGCAGAGGAATAATTGGTTTGATTTTCCTCCTGATCGACTGAGGGTAACACCTCATCCTGTGCCCACTGTTCCCCTTGCAAAGATTCTGAAGTGGGGGGTGGGGGGGGGTCTAGCACGCTTCCTAATAATTTGAATGGAGGATGTGATTAAAGCCGCTAATCTTCCTTCCAGACCCCGCAGGGAGGAGGAAAGGACATCTTCTGTCACGTATACAGGGGCTGAGATGTGAGAAGCAGTTGCACCATAAATTTGTTCCAATGGCTCACCCTGGCTTGTCATAACTGGTAATTCAGGCGAGGATGACAACGTGGAAATGCGACTCGAGATCCTAACGCCTGGGGTTGAAACCTTTACTTTTTTGGCTTTTGTGGTGTCTTTTTTGGTAGGCAAAGTCCTAAGTACAAAAACAGAGGCACTATACAAATTGCACTTAAATGCTGAAAATAGTCATGAGATTTAAAGCAGCTATAAAGTTCAGCCTAGTGCTGGGAAAAAAGGTGTCCTTCCTGTATCGGGAATGCCAGTTTGCAACCCTCACGTGCCCCACAGCTCCTGTGTCCCTGTGTGCAGGCTGTTTGTTTCCTCCTAATCAGCCGAGGAGAGACTGTCACAGCTGTAGTTTTATCTGTTTATGCCTGCCGTGCGTCCTCGTGGACGTTCACGGCACCGCGCTTAAGCCCTGCCCTTCCGAGAAAAAATTTGGCCCCTTTTTTACATTTAAAAACTTTACTGTGCTTGTATTGGGATATAAAGTTTGGGTATAATGGCGCTACCTATAGGTTAAACTGGGATAGCCTTAAATATAGCAACCCCCTACTCGTGGTTGTAAATCTATAAGGTATAGAACATATAAAAATAGGTCCCCCTTATATTATGAATGATACTTCAACTAATAAATGTGTGCACACTAATTATATGCTGCGGAAGATATATTACAAACAATCAGGTGTCGCACAACATAAATTTGTCCTACAGCGTCTGGTAGTAGAGCCAGAGGCTATATTCCATAGTGTGCATTTATTAAAACCATATACCATATGCTATAAAGTATTTTCTGTATGTAAATCTATACCCGTATCAACCAGTTGGATACATCATGGGGATAGCATTACTCCATATACCAATACAATGCTATGCATATAGATTATGCTACCCTGATCTAATACCATATGTGTAGTCAAGCATGGGCTAAAATTGCATGTATACAAAACAGAAACTATTAGCACAGAAATTCCAGCAGTTAGATCTCAGACATAGTATAACAGTCCCATATGTTGGTATTGTATTAACTTAATCAGATTCCCAATGGTGACTTTGGTGCTGCAACAATTGTCTGGTGACTCTCGTGCTCCCCCTTTTGGTTGCCTACTCACCAGCTCCCAGAACCCCAACAGGGGTATTACGCCTGTGGTGTAGTATGCTAGGTTACTTCACTTGCTGCTTCCTCTGGTAGATGCTTGTATTATGATCAGCTCCCCAAGCCGAGGTAGTGCGCCTGTGCTGGGAAATGGATCGCCTTGCTGCTATATTTTGTGCTGGATGTCTCCTGTGCTTCTCAGTCCATGAAGATGTTGCTTCTCCTCATATGTTAAGAAAAAAGAGCTTCCATGGCGTAATAAAGTATGACCACTTTATTTAAAAACATATGTGCCCACAAACCGGGGATTTTGAACAGAAAAAAATAAGTACAAATAAACAAAAAATAACCAGCAAAGATAAAAATAAAAATAGAAAAATAAAATAAAAATAAAAAGTTCAGGCACTATTGTGTATAACTCTGTCCAGATGGGATAGGACAACAATAGTTACCAGGCAGTGTATAAGTTTAAAAAGTCCCTCCTAGAGAGCATAAAAAACGAGGTGGGGGGGTGTGTATCCCGTGCTTGTGCGCGGCGTTTTCGGGTCCACAGACCCATCACGAGGGGGGGATGGGGGGGAGGCAAAGACCCGTCCAGCAGCAGGCACAAACAGCAAAATCAGCCAACAGTAATAAAATTAGCAGTAAGAGTGGAACCTCCGCATCCCCCGTGGTGGGGGGGGCTGGGTAATGTAAAGGGGGTAACAGCGATGATGTCCCCCTAACCCATTGGTCCTTTCAGGGGGGAGAAAGAAAACATTTTGCAGATTTCTGTTACCTTGATAAAAATCTCCCTGCACATGCTGCTGCAACCACACACAGACTGAGCTTTACAGTGAAGACAAGGTATGTGCATAGACTCCCTCTAGTGGAGAATTAAGGCATGACACCATTTTCCCCTAATGGAAGAATACATAGGTATTTTTAATACCCAAGTTTCTTCCCTTAACTTATCCCTGACGCAGGATTTGCTGAATTAACAGACAATCCAACCTTCACCCATCACGGCGGGCTGCGTTTAGCAAACCTTCAGGGACCAGTTCCCAAGATATCGGGGTTCCAACTCCCTTGGACCTGTAAAGCACCCCACCAGGAAAGCTAGGTAATGTAGCAAGACCAAAGCCCTGGGTTCCTGGGGTCCAGCCCTACAAAGAGGCGTTACCGGCAAAACCACGTGCTTCGGATACGAGGCCCCAGGTACTATCCTTTTAGGCCTTAGTGGCACTTTGGATGGATCTGGTCTTTATGGAGGCTATTTAAATCCAGCATGGATCCCTCTGCAGTGGAGCTCCTCAGAGCACATCTTCACTCGTGACCAACACCTTAGACAATGGCGAAAAAACTGATGCTCCTTGAAGGAGGAGGGGTTATATAGGGAGTGAACTTCCTGGATTGGGTATAACCAGTATCCATCACCTGAAGGTGGCCTATAAACCATTAAGTAATTACTTAAGGCTCTGTGTCCCATGATGTACAATAAAGAAAAAATGCTTTACTATTCAAAGTTAAAACAACAAGGGCAGAAGATTTAATAGATGGAAAAATGAAAAAAATGACCGAAGGTCCGCTTTAAGAATATATTTTGAATACTGTGGAAGAGCTAAGCTGACTTGGTTTGATCCTACATAACAGAGTCAGAGAAATTGTATACAAGCTCCAGAAGAAGTAGTTCCCCGCGAAACATGTCGAGCTTCCTGCAATTCAAACTTTGTATGTAGCCATCATGACAATAGTTGGGATTGTCACCAGTACACCCCTAACGTAGACAGCTTTCTTGGAGACATATATTTGACTACTGTGTGTTTTCTCAATTACTGTCTTTTAAATTCTGTTTTTATATTTATGTGGTGTATTTAATGAAATTCATTACTTTTTATCATTGGTGCCTATAAAGTCTATTTTTCCAGTTATATTTTTCCTCAATATGTTAGGTCGTGGCACTTTGTTATTTTTGTACACCCACAGTGCCATCCTGCGTTGGTGTGCTTAACTTTTTTCTTATCACACATTAGCTTAGTTTTTATAAATTTTTCATGAGGGTGGTATTAACAAGATGTTAAGAAAAAAAAGTACTGCCAAATTTTCAGGTGTTCTCTCCCCTTTGCTCCTAAATAAAAGAAAAGGGTTTGTAATAGCTGGAGGAGGGCTTAGGAGAAGGAATGTTTATGCTGGGAAGGTCGATTTGTGCTGGGAGAAGGTATATGGAGGGGGATAAGAGGATCTGTGCTAGAACAACAGGTTGGGGGGGGGGGGGGGGGGGCGACTTTTGCTGAAAGGGTAAAGTGGTGGAGAGTAATGTTGTACTCCTGACCCATACTATGCATTACATAATCCTGTCCTCTGAATTCTGTGCATCATATATTACTGATCCCTGCTCTGTGTGTTATGTACTCCTACACATGGCACCAACTGCAGCGCTCTGTGCATTATATACAGTATTCTTGACCCTGCACTCTATTACACTCTACACACTATATAGTAAATTACATACTTCTCGCCGTCTTCATTGTCTCAACAGTTGCTGGTTGCTTAGCAGTCGCTGACTATTTTTAAGTTATTCTATAATGTTGGTTTAAACAAAGTGTTAGCTCTCAGTCTATTTTCTGTGTACACAAAATATATATATAATGGAAACTTTTTCTTTTGTGCTGAGGTTTACATGTGTTCGCAAGACTCTTGTGGCACAAAAATCAAAGCATATCTCATAGTTACAAAGAGGCTTGGGTTGTGTTTAACCATGGCCCTTAAGTCCTTCCCACTATTAAAAGTTTGTCCACACACATTGTGCACCGCGCCGTGCACAGTGTGTAGCACTATTGTCCTCATTAAGGTGCCCCAGGTCTGTTACAATATTAGTAATGCCTCTAGGGGCACGCTAGAAGTTTCTCTTGCACCTCACTGGTAGGAATAACTGCAGCATCACTCCTGTCAGAAGAAGCAGTAGAGATTGCGTTAGAGATGAGTTTGGAGGGTGCCCAAACTCATTTCTAGGCCGAAGAGACTGTCATCTAATGCCTATGTGTACCTTCAGATTTGTTAGTGCCATTTAGACCACTGCAAGCAACAGCTCACACTGATTCTCACCTGTATTTTACACAGCACTGAGCGGGTAATTCCAGGTTCTCCACCAACTCTAGAAGCCTTTCCTGAGTCAGAGAGAAAAGTGTACATTAAAATGATGTGCAGGAGAGTACCATTCTAATTTTAGTTACTGTATGTACATATGAATTACAGAAGACCTGATATGAGGCCAATAAAAAATACAAATACAGTAAATTAAGCTAAATATAAGATAAAGAAAGTACCCTTCCTAAGATGTATTCTTCGCAGTGCGTTTATTAGAGAAGATTTACCAACGTTGGGAATTCCAGTTACCATGATGCAGATTTCTGGATTCTGCAATAGCCAATAAATAATTATAAGTAATCCTACAGTAAAATTCTGCTAAAATTTAACAACGATAATTCAGAAATAAGATCTTTAAGTGAAACACTACACATCTCTATGTGCAATGCTTTTCATGCATTTTCATTTTACTGCAATATTCCAACACATGCCATCAACTTTTAATTCTTGGCCACTGACCTCAGCTCTGTGGAATCGGGGATGACATTCAACACGCTCTGTAATTGCTGGAACAATCTAAATAAAAATACAAAAAAATTAGAAGAAACTTTCTTTACTTCATAAGAAAAGTGCTCACAAAAATCAAACTATTAAGTTTTTCAGTTTATTAGTGACGTTTCCAGAAGGGACAGCACTTCTGGTCTGTCCGGTGCTCCACAGAACCCTTCAGTTACTTCCTGCTTCCCGGCCGCCCATTGGATTTCATCCAAAACCACTGCTATTTGAGGATTTTGCAATGGGACAGTATCCTTCATAGATGCCATGGATCTTGTGTGCCATATCCGCTACCTATTATTGTACACCTATAGCACCTCCACCAACTAACCTTACAAATTTAGACCAAACACCTCTGGGTGCCAATAAGTTTGAGAAACCTCTGTTACTGCGAAATACCTTGACAACTCCTTAAAACTGGGCATCATCATTGTGCAAATTGTGGGTCAAAATATCCTGAGATGATACATACGAGATGAAAACCTGTCATAAACTGAAATACTTTACTGAAATGTTAGATTTTTTTTTAGACAAATCTGTAATGGAGGACTCCTTCGCACGTGACGCCTTTGTGCAGTTGGATGAATTGGGTTTGGGATGCACTGGATGCCTTTGCTTCCCTTGTGCTCTTGCTGGGTATCACCTGCATCCCTGTGCCTTTAAGGAGGGGTGGGCTCCCTTCAGGTATACCTGCCCTTAATCTATCCATTCTTATATGTGCTCCTACTATGGAGGCTCTGGAAATTTGGAGTTAGGACCACAGTATATACAGAGGTCCCTTGGCGTGGGCACTGCGGCTTACTCATATATTTGCAAAGGTGTGCAAACAGAACCCTCTGTTTTATCGTAAACTGTTAGACAGGGCCAATTTGGTTGTTTTACAGGCTGGCAAGTGTGCTGGGAAATCTTTTGTTGGTTTGTAGGGGTGTCTCCCAGCAGCCAGCTTATCCATGTAACTAGGCTGCTGGGAGGTAGACAATCCCACACTTTACTGAAGTTCAGTGCTTCATTGTTATTCCTGTGAGCTGTGTCCCTGTCTGATCCTGTGCCTTGTCCCTGTGACCTGCTTCTAGTACCCTGCTCCACTTGTTTCTGGTCTCAGTCCTGACCTTGACTTGCTCATGTTTGCACCCTCCATTTGTACATACTTAGTTGGGCTGTCGTTTGGGTTGCTGCTTCACGTTTATTTTGTCACTTTACATTGTTTATAGTTTACTGATGTTGATAGAGTAATATTTATGTTAATAAACTTCATTTAACTTTATTCAGCCTGGTACCAGACTTCTTAAGGCACAGCCCACTCATCTGGTCATCCTTGCTGAATACCTGCATTTGGCATCCCTTACATTTTCATACTAGTTCTAGGAGAAAAAAATCTAAACCCATAAGAGTGCACCGAAACTAGTATCAGTCCAAGAATCACAGCTTTCAGTCAAACATTCTCACTGGGGTAATAGGCTCAGTGTTCACGAATATGGGTACATTTATAATTTATTTTTTTGCAAAAGTGTTAGTACACTTTTTAAAAGGAAAATAAATAAATAAAAAGGACTGCCAAGAAGAAGGCCTCACCTGCTTGACGTTTTCCTCCCGTATGCAGTCTGTGTATATAACCTTTCCAACTTCCTGCTTGCTTAGCTGTGTGATGATCCTCTGAAAAGGGACAAGACAGGAAACCAGAATATTTATAAGCGAAGCATGACAGTCTGAGCTTCTCAGATCTCCCATGCACCAATAAAATAAAATTCTAGTCACAGTAATTTGGACTAGGTACTCTTCATCGCTGCCAGGGCTTTGCATATCACACAAACTAACCAGACATCTATCTAGGGCAGCACTGCATAGAGAGCAGTCTTAGACAATTAGGTTAACTCACCAAGGCCAAAACTTTTTTTTTTTTAGTTTTGGACACAGTTGGAAAAGGTCAGAATTTTGTCAAGCTTTTACTGTTGTCTGTGTCCCCATTAGGGAGAATCGCCAACTTTATTTTTCCTGGTAACCATTATCATTGAGAATTAAAGTGACAGGAGATTAAACATTTTACAGCTGTGACTAGAGCAAGAAGTGAGGGTAACTCTTCCGATGGGGACACCTTTTCTGGTGACAACTGTGAGATCTTCCCAGTGGGACACAGACAGCAAACCATCTCAGAGTGTTTAACCCTGCCCTAATCCATCCACAATTAAAGTTTTGGCTACACTTTAAAAATACCAAAGTGGCACTGATGATTGACTGAAATGAAGGCACTAAGGTATTTTTCTAAATAATGTTTTGATCATTTCTTTTAACAGACGAAAAATATCAAAACCGCAAAGGATTACATGACCAATCAGCTCTCAGCCTACTTGTTGCAAAGGGAAGTATACCCAAGCACTAGCACTGTCATATAAGAGGAAGGAAAGCGAGTCACATGCTCCACCATAAAGTACTTGGTATTTTCTTTGCTCCTAACCCCTGAATAAAATGGCGAGGGACCAAAGAAAATAGAGTATGTGTTGCTGGGAAGGAGAACATTAAAGCAAACCTATTGCCACATGGGAAAAGCACTACTTTGCTAACAGGACGTTAGCCTTGTTTGTAACAATTTATTAGGGCTATTAATAACTACTGTAATTTTAAACCCCCAAGAATAATTATTAGGAGTTCTATTTTGATATTTAACCAGTGGTAGCACAAAAGAAATAGAACTTAGAACAGTGTTTTCTAAATGCTAGTCCTCAATGATTCTCATCGAAGGCCTCAATCACATTAGGTGATGATGCCGGTATAGTATAAACAAGCCTTTTTTTTTTCTGCATCTCTAACTACCAGGTGCTGTATGTAGGCGGCCCATATAAGCCTATTAGGCTTGGTGGATACAAACACTCATCCTAATGTGACAAGAGTGCAGGTGCAGCTCATCTGTATGCCTGCCACATTAGATCGAGCAGCTGTGTCCATAGAGCCACTGCATCCTAAATTACTTTAATGGGCTGCCAGCACACAGCACTTGGAAGAGATGCTGCAAAAAAGGCCCATTCACACCATACGAGTATCATCGCCCGTGTGAACTGTCTGCCTAAATTTGTTCCTTAAAACAACATGCTGTCTGCATTGTGTGTAAATCTACAATATCACTTTTGGAGCCAATTAATCATGCTTCCACAAAGTAATCTTGTTGTGAATTAAAGTATTTGATTTCTTTAAAATAATTTCCATTATGTTAATTAAGGGAGGGGCACATTAAACTCACTAAAGTATATTCCATTAAGGCATATTTAACCCCCCCCCCCCCCCCCCAGAAATAACCAATATATTGCAGCTTACTAGTCCTAAAATGTGGTGGCGGCATTAGTTTTCTATTTTTCAGACCCAATACATTTTTTTGTATATCGGTCTATCCTAATAGAAATCCAGTATCTTGTAACTTCTTGTTTACTGAATTGAAATCTCAAACACTGCCATCAGCTCTCTCAGCTATCTTCTGTGAACTACACAACTTTCCACCCCATGTAAAGGAGATAATGAGAGAGAAAGATAAGTTTGTAGTCCAAACCAGGATAGCAGCCTAGGGTAACAATGCTGCTCCTCCATGGAAAAAGTATGACGACTAAGCGTTGTCACCCTAGAACAGGAAATACTAGTACTAGAGGGATCTCCAGGAAAAAAATAAAAGAAAGAAAAGCCTTAAAAGAAAACGAATGCAGCCACTACACGTAAGGACTGGTAAGCTGCAATATATTACATAGTTGTTCTTGGGTCTAGATGTACATTACATATGTACGAAAACAACATTCCAAGCTGCTGTTGAAAGTGCTCTGATATAACACTAACAGTGTTTACAATGGATAATGTCTTGCTTGAGAAAGTAATACCTCTACAATTACAGTGTCCCATTATTATTACTTATTTTTTACATTTTGATGAGTCAGGTCAGCTAGGTCCATTTTGTTGAGTATGAGCAGATGGGGCTTAATTCCGAGGTGCTCTTTAAAGAAAGGATTTCGACCAGATAAAGGAATGTTTTTCTAGTTAAGGAAGGGTAGCTGAGCTTATAAAAAAGGGAAACAAAAAAAAAAAAAAAAACACTTAACATAAAACACACAATGCCAATTTAGTTAAAAAGTATGATATTTATAATGAATGCGTATACATGTGCACACACTAGCTTTCAAAAGTTTGAATTTTTTTTATTAAAAAGTGCCATTAACTTGATATAGAAATATAGCCAAGACATAACTAATGCTCCAGAATCCCATTACTACTTTCAATGAATTGACTGCAAAGGCCCAATAGGGCAGCCATTTATTCAGCGTGCTAATGGAAATTTATTTTTATTGAACAACCTTTTGTAACATTTAGGAGATGTTTTACTTGCCAAAGGATTTGTTTTTCTGCTCACCCAGCTTTGAATTGTTTACATCCCTACAGACATTACAGCACAGCTAGGTTGGTGGTCTGGCTTTTCATTACTACAATTAAGGGACAATTCCACTTTAGGCTTAAAAAAAAAAAAAATGAATAAATGAACAGATCCCACACAGCTCCTAAAAAAGCATATGAAGCTGCTATGCGTGCCTGAACTCTAGAGCTGTAAACTTTGGCACACCTTTTCCAGGTTGAATGGTGGGCAGCATCATTCAGGCCACTTCCTTGAAACCTAGGCCATCAAAGCTCTGCCCTCCACCATGAGAACATTGCTGCGAGTGTTGCCATATCATTATGTTGGGCTGATCTCTGGAACATTTATGATCTGCACACCACCAGAAGTAGATAGGGGAAGAGGACCTGTGACACCCGACCAATGTGTTTTTTTTTTAACAGTCTCAGGGATGTTCCAAGTGTGATGGGGGACTAAAGGGGGGGGGGGGGGGCTAGCTGGACCTGAAGTTGGTCTTTACCAATACAACTTGAATAGTGGAGCTGCAAAAGTATTCTAAAGAAGTTATCACTTTGCTCTGTCCTGTTTTTTTCTGTCATCGTAAGCATGCAATAGAGCCTTGACTTATAGTCCTACCCCTCTTTTAACAGCATATCTGAGTGCTGTTATGCAGGGTTTTTTAAAGGGAGGGGGGAATAAATATGCAAACTTCCCCATTCTTCAGGGCTTGAACATTTATAGGAATTGAGGTCTCTTTATGGTTAAAGGTATTCATGTATGGAAAAATAAAACTCAGGAATAATTTCGCTTATTATAAAAAAAAAATAGCTGCCAGCATCAAAACAGTGTGGTGCACCGTGCAATGATAATATATAAATGGTGGGTGAATGCAGCGCTATATATAATCAGTGACAGGATGACATACTCTCATCCTGTATATAATTGTGTGGTAATTGATGCAGGTGATACTTTATAGATTAAGCATCATATGCCCCAGTTGAAGGACCATCGTCCGAAACATGTCGGGTTGCTGAAGCTTTCGATGTCTTGCTACCACGCGATTTTATTACCATTTTTGTGATCACTTTTTATTCAGTGCTTGTCATATCTTTTGACATTTTTTAAATAAAAACATCCTTTTATCGGATTCATGCCCTATTTGGAGATCTTCTTTCCTTCTTACTAATCCAACTCACATGAGGTGGAAGTCGCCCTCTCCAAGAGCCTGTTGCCTTTGAAAGTCATAACCCCATCTCCAGGAGCTTGCTGCCTTTGAAGGTCATCCTCCTATCTGATGTGGATCTATACACCACCCTGTAAACTACAGTTGTCCTGGATGGACTCTATCGGTATGGTTTTCCAGCACAGTACCTCAGGGATCGTTGGATTCCCAAAGCTCGCATGACACTCCACCGTATGGTGACTGTGTCCATCCCCTCCGGTAAGAGTATTCACTTCTGCCACCTTATATGCTGATTCGAGTGCATGAGATTTCCTTCCGAATAGAAACTACCATCTACATTCGTTTCTTTCATCTTACTTTAAGAATACTGCTTTGCACGTCAATAGATTTTTTCATTACTATGGACATTTTTAGTTACTTACGATTGTCTATTGATTTTGCCCAGTTTTGTATGAGCATTACTTGCTCTAATTACCACACAATTATATATAGAATGCGAGTACGTCATCTTGTCACCGATTGCATATAGTGCTGCATTCATCTTATTTGTGATTGTCTGTTTACTTTGCTCATTGCTTAAAGCGGGGGTCCACCTATCGTTTTTTTTCTTTTGGAGTTCATTCACAAACTTTTCTTCTCATGATTATCTACTCACATGTTCTGTGTAATAAGTCCGCCTGTGTCTAATTTCGTTGTAAAGAATAACTTATAAAATTCACTGAAGGCGGTTTCCATCTTCATTGTGGGCATTTGAAGCCCACAAGCATGTATTTCCTGGATGCGGTGAATACTGTGCTCCCAGCATTCACCGAGATGTTGTGATGACGCTGTTGCACAATGCATGCTGAGAAGCCTGAGACTTGCTCCCAGGGGACTGTGGGAGGTCTGGGAGAGGCTAGAAACACGCCTACTCCCATGGGAGGAAAACCAGGAAGTGCTAAGAAAATTAGAAAAAAAAAAAAAGGTAATTACGGCGATTTAAATTTTTTTACACAGCATGTCAGCATCTAGGCAAGGAAGAGAATGCATAGAGATAATGTTCAAAATTTGGGTGGAACCCCGCTTTAATCTATAAAGTATCACCTGCATCAATTACCACACAATTATATACAGGATGAGAGTATGTCATCCTGACACTGATTATATATAGCGCTGCATTCACCCATTCATGTATGGAAGGATCTCAGGAGCCAGAGAAGTATGTGAAATCTGGGAATAAAGGTCCTAGTCTGAGTTGAATGGACACATTTTGACGTCCAAAGCAGTGGGGTTTAGCACAGAAGTTAGGATATAGTCATATTTAACTCAGACTAGGACATTTGTTGCAGAGTCCAACTCCCTTTCTGGCTTCTGTAGGGACCTTAAAAAAAAAAAAAAAAAAAGGAGAAGAATCACCTGAAAAGCTGACTTAGACTTACCGGTAACTCCAGCCCATGGGACCTAGGGCTCCTCATACCAGGACAGGAAACACGTTACCTCCACCAGATAAAAGGGCGGTCCTCCAGGCCCCATGTCAGTCGTCTCAAGAGCCGTAGGACGTTCATAGTTAGTAAGGTTGAATAAAGACACTAGTCCATCCAGTTCAACCTGAGTGAGTGTGGGTGCGTGTCTACAATTATCCCCATTTATTTAAAAAGGTACCCATATAGCGCTGTCAATTTACGCAGCACTCCACACATACATCGCACAATCCCATTGGTCCCTACCCTTAAGGAGCCCACAATCCAAGGTCCCCAACTCACATTCATATACTAGGGCCAATTTTGAACAGAAGCCAATTAACCTACCCTGTTTCCCCGAAAATAAGACCTAGCGTGATTGTCGGTGATGGCTGCAATATAAGCCCTACCCCCCAAATAAGCCCTACCCTGTTTCCCAGAAAATAAGCCCTACCCTGAAAAGAAGACCTACAAGGACTTTAACTAGGGCTTATTTGGGGGGTAGGGCTTATATTGCAGCCATCACCGACAATCACGCTAGGTCTTATTTTCGGGGAAACAGGGTACCAGCATGTCTTTGGAGTGTGGGAGGAACCTGGAGTACCCGGAGGAAACCAACGCAGGCACAGGGAGAACATGCAAACTCCAGGCAGGTAGTGTCGTGGTTGGGATTCGAACCAGCGACCCTTTTTACTGCTAGGCGAGAGTGCTACCCACTACACCACTGTTCCTGCAAAACATATGCATAATACACAACTTCAGACAAAACTGGGTGGAAATCCAGCTGTCCTGGAAGACTCTCAGAAAAGGAGTTACCGGTAAGTCTTATGCCCCGTACACACGGTCGGATTTTCCGATGGAAAATGTCCGATTGGAGCGTGTTGTCGGAAATTCCGACCGTGTGTGGGCTCCATCGGACATTTTCCATCGGATTTTCCGACACACAAAGTTTGAGAGCAGGATATAAAATTTTCCGACAACAAAATCCGTTGTCGGAAATTCCGATCGTGTGTACACAAATCCGACGGACAAAGTGCCACGCATGCTCAGAACAAATAAAGAGATGAAAGCTATTGGCCACTGCCCCGTTTATAGTCCCGACGTACGTGTTTTACATCACCGCGTTTAGAACGATCGGATTTTCCGACAACTTTGTGTGACCGTGTGTATGCAAGACAAGTTTGAGCCAACATACGTCGGAAAAAATCCTAGGATTTGGTTGTCGGAATGTCCGAACAAAGTCCGACCGTGTGTACGGGGCATAACTCAGCTTTTCTCAAAGCGTTTTCCAGGACAGCCCATGAGACGATGAGCCAGAACTTACCAGTCTAGGGAGGGGCCACTACCTGAAGGACCTTACGACCAAAACGCCTGCTCCTGAGCTGATAGGAGATCCAGGCGATAATGCTTAATGAAGGTCAAGTAACTGGACCATGTGGCAGCCCTGCAAATTTGTTGAGGCACCAGCCAGCGCAGTAACAAAAGGTGGAGGAACTTCTCTAATTTTGTAAGCTTCAGAGATTGCTTGCTTTATCCATCTAGCCAGTGTGGCTTTAGATGCACTATTTCCCTTGTGAACCCCAGAAAAAAGGACAAACAAGGCATCAGTTTTCCTAAAGGTCTTAGTGACCTCAAGATAGACCAGGAGAATCCTTCTCACGTCTAAAAAACTAAACTTTCTTTCTAGGTCGCCCTGTGGCCAAGTACAAAAGGTTAGCAGTACAATATCCTTGGATCGGTGGAATGTACTGGTGACCTTGGGCAAAAACCCTGGATCAGTTCTTAAAACAACTCGATCCTCAAAAATCGTGAGGAAAGGCTCCCTTACTGATAGGGCCTGCAACTCACTTACGCTACAAGCTGAGGTAACAGCTACAAGAAAAACAGTTTTTAAATGTGAGCAACTTAACTGAGATATCTTCAAGAGGCTCAAATGGAAATTCAACTAGAGTTTGAAGTACTAGGGACAGGTCCCAAGTTGGACAATTTCTCACCACTACTGGTCTGGCCCTTAGATTTATTTGAAAAATCTGGCTATAGTGGGATTTTCCAGGAGAGAAAACTGGAGGAACACACCGATAGCTGCCGCCTGTACCTTTAAGGTACTAACAGAAAGACCCTTATCGACCCCCTCCTGAAAAAATTCCAAAATTAAAGGAATATCATGAGTTAATCTTTAAATCTCAGATAACCATGAATTGAACTTTTTCCAAACTTTGGAATATATGGCTCTGGTGACTGGTTTTCTGCAGTTTACCAGAGTCCTGACTACACTGTCAGAGAACCCCTGGGCGTTCAGTATCTTTTCTTCAGATACCAAGCCGTCAAGTTTAAAGGAAACCACCTGTGGGTGTGACACTGGACCCTGCAATAGTAAAGTCTTCTCTCTTCGGAAGACTCAGTGGAGGCTCCGAGACCAGAGTCTGAAGCAGGGAAAACCATGGCCTCTTGGGCCAGAAAGGGGCGATTAGAATGAGATCCGTTTTTTCTAGAAGAAACATCCGGGGAACTTCCGGAATAAGTCTGATTGGCAGGAAGGCATAACATAGGCTGAATGGTAACAGGTTTGCCAGAGCATCAATCCCCAAGGATTGGTCTGCTGGGTTTATGGAAAAGAACAAATTTGTCTTGCGGTTGTTCTGGTTTGCGAACAGATCCGCTGCGGGATATCTCCATTTGCTGGTGAGATCTGCAAAGACTTCGGGATGAAGGGACCAGTTGTCTCGATCTACATGATAGTGGCTGAGATAATCTGCTAGACAATTGTGTGCCCCCCTTCAGGTGCACAGCTGAAATTGAAGCTAGATTCTCTTCTGCCCATGAAAGGATCTCCTGGGCAATTGATTGAAGTATCCAGCTTCTCGTGCCCCCCCGCTTGTTGAGATACGCGACTGTCGCGATATTGTCTGACAGAATTTGGAGATTGTGACCAGTGATCTCCGTCTGAAAAGACTGCAGGGCTCTCTGAACTGCTAGCAACTCTCTTTGATTGGATGAAGCCTTTGCCTCCCTCGCGGACCACTCTCCCTGTGCCACTGCATTGTTGAGGTGGGCCACCCATCCCCAGGAACTCTCATCCGTAGTAATCCTTCGGTATATGGGAATGGACCATGGGAGAACCCCTGATAGGTGCTGGCCTTTTCTCCACCACCACAGGCTTCTTTTTATCCTGGCGGGAAGCCAGACTCTTGATTCCAGGGACTTTGCGTCCCCGTCCCAGTTTCTCAATAGAAACAGTTGTAATGGACGTTGATGAAGTCTCGCCCATAGTACTGCGGGAAAGCATGAGGTCATCAGACCCACTGCCTTCGAAACCTGCGTCAGAGAGACCGACTGGTTGGTCTGCAATGCTGACACAGTTTGGATCATTTTTGTAATTTTCTCCCGAGGAAGAAAAACTCTGGTCTACTGAGCAAAAGTCATAACCCAGTTATGTTACTTTCTGGGCTGGGATAAAGGACGACTTTTCTATATTTATCAACCAGCCTAGGGACTGTAGGAAGTTTTGTACAATCTGGAGGTTCTCCAATAGCTTCTGGTATGACTCTGCCACCACCAGGAGGTCGTCCAAGTAAGGGATAACAGTTATCGCCTTTAACCTCAGTGGAGTTAGTGCTTCCCCCAACACCTTCGTAAAAATGCGTGGGGCTGAGGAAAGACCGAAGGGGAGGGCTTGACTGAAAGTGTTGAGTCCCTGTATCGAACTTCACTGCTAACCTCAAAAATTTTTGGAAGGCTGGATGGATAGGGATGTGAAAATAGTGGCGTGGCCATGAAGCAATTTGGGTAGAGCAGATTTTTGATAGTGAAAACCGTCTCCATACGGAAAGGTTTGTATCTGATTAAATTGTTTAAAGTCCGGAGATTCAGGATAAGTTGAAACTTCCCTGACAGCTTTTGGACCATCAATACATGGGAATAGAACCCCCTGCCCTGATCTGACTGGGAAACAGGAATCAGGACCTTTTGATCCAATAAGTCTCTGATCTGGAGACCCAGAGCCTTCGCTTTCTCTCGATCTTGGGGAGGAAAGGTGACCAATAACCGCTCTGGTGGTTGGTGGGCAAATTCCATGCTGTACCCGTTGGTCACTGGGTCCAGGATGAAGGGGCTCGAAGTGACTGCTGCCCACTGTGGGATGAAGCCCCTCAATCTTCCTCCCACCGGGGAACGCAAGTCACTGTGGCTTGGCGGGTTGTTGAGGATTAAACAGGACCCCCCCTTTGCCTCTGCCTTTGTGCCCAGTCCAATGTTTTTTCGGCCTGCTGTCCTTTTCTCTAGGACCCTGTTGCCTGCCTTGGCCACGAAAAAAAACTTTCTGGCTGTTGGGATTCTCTTTTTCTCTGGAAACGCCTTTTTCCTATCAGCTGTGCGTTCCAGTGCCTCCTGCAGTCCTGGGCCAAATAGATGATCGCCTGTTAAGGGAAAGCCACAAAGGTGCAACTTGGAGGCTGAGTCCCCTGACCATGTTTTAAGCCAAAGGCTCCTGAAAGAGGAGAGAAAAAGACTTAAAAATCTGCTCTCTGGAGGTACCTGCTGACAGATGCGACTGGATCTGGGTCAACCAAACCTCCAGATTTCTGGCCACACAAATAGAGGCCAGAGCTGGTTTAAGGTTCCCAACCGCTGAGTCCCAGGCTCTGTGGAGAAGGACATCCCCTCCCTTGTATATCGGATCCTTAAGCGTGCCCATATTATGGAACGCTAGGTCTGAGTTTTTTTTAAACCTCTGAAAGAGGTGCGTCCAACTTGGGATTCTTATTCCACGGCTGCGCAGTGTCCTCATCAAAAGGAAGCCTTCTTTTTAGTTTATTAGAGAAGAATGGTTTTCTCTCAGGATTATCCCATTCCAGTTTGATAGTATCAAAGAACTATGAACTGGAAAAATTCTCGATTTTTTCTTATGCAATCCTTTATACATAAGATCATGTTTGGATAACTGAACCTCATCCTCTTTCAATTCAAGAGTAGTATAGATAGCCTTCAATAAGTCATCCATATCCTCTACAGATAACTTAAATCTCGAGCCCCGAGTGGATTCTCTATCCCTGGGCTCTATATCTGACCCCGATTCTTCTGGAGAAGAACAGGTAGATCTGACCTCAGCCTCAGAGTCCTCACTCTCTGCCTGCTGCGCAGTGCTGACCGACGTCTTCTGTGAAGACGGACTCTCAGCTGGAGCCTGGAGCTTGTCAATAAGTTTTCTAAAGGAACGGAAGGTGGACACAAGCTCATCTCTAACAGAAGTTAGCATCTTCTGGCAAGAGGCAACCGGGTCATCTTTTACAAGGCCTTCTTTACAGCTGCGACAAACCGCTTTGCTCCAAGAGGAGTTTAATTTGTTTGCGCACACCGCACATTTCCTTTTAGGTGGCTGTGCCTGAGCCTTGTCCTGGTTCTTGGTCTGCAAGACAAAAAAATTGACCCATAATGAGATTCTCAGCCACCCTTACACTCCGAAACACCATGTGCAGGAGGGAGGGAAATGTGTCCCCATAACCCACTACTACAGAGAGGGGCGGGAACACTCACAGGGATAGCATGAGAGTGACAAAAGACTTCAGGCTTACCTGTGAGGTGCTGGTGTTGGGCACCGCCTCTACTGCCTGTGCAGGAACTGTAGACTGGTCCATCCTTCCCCCTTTTTGGCTTCCCACAGCCTGGCTGCTTTCACCAAAAGACACCAGCAGCCAGCGTCTCCTGTTCGTGCCGTTTAAGGAGACTGGAACCGGCGTCTCCGGCCCTGGCGATGACGTCATATGCCCCGGAAGTGATCTACCCTCGGCACTGCCTGTGGGCCAGCTTGAAGCACAGAAGCTCCGCCCCCCCTCAAGCGCCGCAGCTTCCTCTCACACAAACCAGCCATGCTGTCGGTGAGGAAAGGATACTGCTTACTTACAGAGTGCATAACCCTCAGCAAAGCACTTGGGAGCTGACACCATCCCGGTCCTGGCCCTCTCTAGGCACTGAGAAACAGGAGACACCAGCACAGCCAACCTCCCCAGCGGAGAAAAAGTTTAGTGATATGCCCCAAATAGCCATACAGAGCCCCTGCTCATGAGACCTAGGGGACCAGGTTCCAGGAACATGTTACCCCCTGTCCGGAGGAAACACTAATAACTGACATGGGGCATGGAGGACCGCCCTTTTATCTGGTGGGGGTAAGGTGTTTCCTGTCCTGGTAGGAGGAGCCCTAGGTCTCATGGGTTGTCCTGGAAGACGCTTTAAGAAAAAAGTTTTTTCTACTCACGATCCATAGATCACGGGCGCATGGTGGGCTCCTGCAGACCTATCCTCTGGCATGTATAAATGTGAGGTAGGGACCTCAGATTGTAAGCTCCCTGAGGGCAGGGACTGATGTGAATGTACAATATACAGTATATGTGAAGCACTGCAAAAATTTACAGTGCTTGCCTGTAATAAATAAAATAATAAAAATCTCCACAATGAGTTCATTAATAGTGTTAAAAATTTACAGGAGGTACGTCACCCCACCAAATTCAACACGATAGAGAGGAAAAAAAAACAAAAACAAAAAAAAACAACATCTTGGCCAAATATGGCTTTTAAATTGTTTAACCACTTCGCCTATCACACCTAATCACCCCCGATGGACCAGAGCAATTTTTACAATTCTGCTATAAACCTGTTTATTCGGTCATAACTTTGTCATGACCTAAAGATAATAAAAAGGTAGAGATAATATATATATATATATTTTTTTTTTTAACTTAAGGAGAAGCAAGTCTTTGTAACGTGTCTTTCTGTAGTGTCTGAGCAGTGTTATTTATAAATACTGTCAGATTGCTTTTTTTTGACAGCTAAAGCTGCCAGCCTTCTCAGTGCACAAAGCAATGCAGCTTTGATTAATCACAGCCAAATGGATGTGTACTGGGAGGGGGGAGAAGGGCAGAAGGACTCAACATATTACACACGCTCTTCGCGCAATGAAGACATTTTTTTTGTGGGCTTGTGTAGCACGCCCAATGTTTGCAATTAGTTAAAGACCGTACAAGGAGTTTGAGTTTTTTACAAGTTTAATTTGCATAATTTTAAAAATCGCACCATATGCCAGACTGCCTATTTTGTTTAATTTTGAAGCACATGATGTATGAAGCTGCACTGGAGAGGCTGAAGTGTGTTATGATTTGGTGACCTGCAAGGCATTAAGTTATTTTCTTCCACATACATACAGTGCTGTATTATATGTACAAAGACAATTCAATTTGACCTATGCTGATACTACCTGCCATATACATCCTATAATTCACCTTGAAAACAGGGTCCCAGTTATACATATGTAGAGCAATTACACCAGCTTCTATCATTTTTAATGGGAAAAATACAAAATTCAATACATGCACAATTTTTAAACTAGGAAGCTTTTGGATTTAATGTCTATATAGAGGCAATGGCCAAACATTAGCAGCACTAGGAAAAAGGATATTCT
The DNA here is from genome assembly GCA_037952835.1 of Lithobates septentrionalis. NCBI lineage: Eukaryota > Metazoa > Chordata > Amphibia > Anura > Ranidae > Lithobates > Lithobates septentrionalis. The sequence continues at coordinate 6,884,233 of JBBDGP010000593.1, read as the reverse complement.
TGCATCATGTACTTCCACAATACAGTCCACTTTTGTTAATTTAGCCCTCATCTGTTTCATTCCTGTAAGAAAAAAAAAATTAACTTTGTATTCAATATGTTACTGTACAGTCAAATACAATCTATTGTATTCAGCAGAAATAAATTCAAGTTCAAATATTCATTCTCCTTATGACTTGCCTTTTAAAGATATACATATACACACACACAAGGGCAAAGGCTATTTAGCTAGTTCACACCACATGCAGTCCACTGCGTTTTTTTTCTCTGCATCAAAAACGCTTGGATAGTAAGTTACCGTATTTATCGGCGTATAACACGCACCCCAAGTTTAGGAGGGAATTTTAAAGGAAAAAAACTTTTAGGAGGGAAGTTTAACCACTTGCCGACCGCCTCGCGCCGATGTACGTCAGCAGAATGGCACGGGCAGGCAGAATCACGTACCTGTACGTGATCTGCCTCCCGCGGGCGGGGGGTCCGATTGGACCCCCCCAGTGCCCGAGGCGGTCGGCTTCTGTCTGGGAGCGATGAGAGGCGAGGGGGAGACCATCCATTCGTGCCCCCCCCCTCGCGATTGCTCCCAGCCAATCACGTTCTTCCTCTGCTGCTGTATGCTAAACAGCAGCAAAGGAAATTATGTCATCTCTTCTCGGCTCGGTATTTCCCGTTCCGGCGCCGAGGAGAGAAGACTTCATTGTGAGTGCACAAACACACACACACACACACACACACACACACAGTAGAACATGCCAGGCACACAATACACCCCCAATCCCCCCGTCACACTCACACCAAGCAGTTTTGTTTTTTTTCTGATTACTGCATTGGTGTCAGTTTGTGACAGTTAGTGTGGTAGGGCAGTTAGTATTAGCCCCCTTTAGGTCTAGGATACCCCCCCTAATAAAGTTTTAACCCCTTAATCACCCCCCGTCGCCAGTGTCGCTAAGCGATCATTTTTCTGATCGCTGTATTAGTGTCACTGGTGACGCTAGTTAGGGACGTAAATATTTAGGTTCGCCGTCAGCGTTTTATAGCGACAGGGACCCCCATATACTACCTAATAAAGGTTTTAACCCCTTGATTGCCCCCTAGTTAACCCTTTCACCACTGATCACCGTATAACTGTTACGGGTGACGCTGGTTAGTTTGTTTATTTTTTATAGTGTCAGCGCACCCGCCGTTTATTACCGAATAAAGGTTGACCCCGATTGCCCGGCGGTGATATGCGTCGCCCCAGGCAGCGTCAGATTAGCGCCAGTACCGCTAACACCCACACACGCAGCATACGCCTCCCTTAGTGGTATAGTATCTGTACGGATCAATATCTGATCCGATCAGATCTATACTAGCGTCCCCAGCAGTTTAGGGTTCCCAAAAACGCAGTGTTAGCGGGATAAGCCCAGATACCTGCTAGCAACTGCGTTTTGCCCCTCCGCCCGGCCCAACCCAGCCCACCCAAGTGCAGTATCAATCGATCACTGTCACTTACAAAACACTAAACGCATAACTGCAGCATTCGCAGAGTCAGGCCTGATGCCTGCAATCGATAACAGTTTTTTTGGTAGCGTTTTGGTGAACTGGCAAGCACCAGCCCCAGGCAGAGTCAGGTTAGCGCCAGTAGCGCTAACACCCACGCACGCACTGTACACCTCCCTTAGTGGTATAGTATCTGAACGGATCAATATCTGATCCGATTAGATCTATACCACTGTTCCCAGCAGTTTAGGGTTCCCAAAAACGCAGTGTTAGCGGGATAAAGCCAGATACCTGCTAGCACCTGCGTTTTGCCCCTCCGCCCAGCCCAGCCCAGCCCACCCAAGTGCAGTATCGATCGATCACTGACACTTACAAAACACTAAATGCATAACTGCAGCTTTCGCAGAGTCAGGCCTGATCCCTGCGATCGCTAACAGTTTTTTTTTGGTAGCGTTTTGGTGAACTGGCAAGCACCAGCAGCCTAGTACACCCCGGTCATAGTCAAACCAGCACTGCAGTAACACTTGATGACGTGGCGAGTCCCATAAGTGCAGTTCAAGCTGGTGAGGTGGCAAGCACAAGTAGTGTCCCGCTGCCACCAAGAAGACGAACACAGGCCCATCATGCCCATAGTGCCCTTCCTGCTGCATTCGCCAATCCTAATTGGGAACCCACCGCTTCTGCAGCACCCGTACTTCCCCCTTTCACATCCCCAACCAAATGCAGTCGGCTGCATGAGAGGCATTTTTTTGTCCTCCCGAGTACCCCTACCCAGCGAACCCCCCCAAAAAAGATGTCGTGTCTGCAGCAAGCGCGTATATAAGCGTGACACCCGCTATTATTGTCCCTCATGTCCTGGTCTTTGCATTGGTGAATGTTTTGAACGCTACCATTCACTAGTTGAGTATTAGCGTACAGCATTGCACAGACTAGGCACACTTTTACAGGGTCTCCTAAGATGCCATCGCATTTTGAGAGACCCGAACCTGGAACCGGTTACAGTTATAAAAGTTAGTTACAATAAAAAAGTGTAACACAAAAAAATATATAAAATAAAAAAAAAAAATAGTTGTCGTTTCATTGTTCCCTCTCTCTCTCTCTATTGTTCTGCTCTCTTTTACTGTATTCTATTCTGCAATGTTTTATTGTTATTATGTTTTATCATGTTTGCTTTTCAGGTATGCAATTTTTTATACTTTACCGTTTACTGTGTTTTATTGTTAACCATTTTTTTGTCTTCAGGTACGCAATTCACGACTTTGAGTGGTTATACCAGAATGATGCCTGCAGGTTTAGTTATCATCTTGGTATCATTCTTTTCAGCCAGCGGTGGGCTTTCATGTAAAAGCAATCCTAGCAGCTAATTAGCCTCTAGACTGCTTTTACAAGCAGTGGGAAGGAATGCCCCCCCCCCCCCACCGTCTTCCGTATTTTTCTCTGGCTCTCCTGTCTCAACAGGGAACCTGAGAATGCAGTCGGTGATTCAGCCAGCTGACCATAAAGCTGATCAGAGACCAGAGTGGCTCCAAACATCTCTATGGCCTAAGAAACCGGAAGCTATGAGCATTTCATGACTTAGATTTCGCCAGATGTAAACAGCGCCATTGGGAAATTGGGAAAGCATTTTATCACACCGATCTTGGTGTGGTCAGATGCTTTGAGGGCAGAGGAGAGATCTAGGGTGTAATAGACCCCAATTTAAAAAAAAAAAAAAAAAAGGAGTACCTGTCACTACCTATTGCTATCATAGGGGATATTTACATTCCCTGAGATAACAATAAAAATGATTTAAAAAAAAATTAAATTAAAAGGAACAGTTTAAAAATAAGATAAGATAAAAAAGCAAAAAAATAATAAAGAAAAAAAAAAAAAAAAGGCACCCCTGTCCCCCCCTGCTCTCGCGCTAAGGCGAACGCGAGCGTCGGTCTGGCGTCAAATGTAAACAGCAATTGCACCATGCATGTGAGGTATAACCGCGAAGGTCAGATCGAGGGCAGTAATTTTAGCAGTAGACCTCCTCTGTAAATCTAAAGTAGTAACCTGTAAAGGCTTTTAAAAATGTATTTATTTTGTTGCCACTGCACGTTTGCGCGCAATTTTAAAGCATGTCATGTTTGGTATCCATGTACTCGGCCTAAGATCATCTTTTTTATTTCATCAAACATTTGGGCAATATAGTGTGTTTTAGTGCATTAAAATTTAAAAAAGTGTGTTTTTCCCCCAAAAAATGCGTTTGAAAAATCGCTGCGCAAATACTGTGTGAAAAAAAAAATAATGAAACACCCACCATTTTAATCTGTAGGGCATTTGCTTTAAAAAAATATATAATGTTTGGGGGTTCAAAGTAATTTTCTTGCAAAAAAAAAAAACTTTTTCATGTAAACAATAAGTGTCAGAAAGGGCTTTGTCTTCAAGTGGTTAGAAGAGTGGGTGATGTGTGACATAAGCTTCTAAATGTTGTGCATAAAATGCCAGGACAGTTCAAAACCCCCCCAAATGGCCCCATTTTGGAAAGTAGACACCCCAAGCTATTTGCTGAGAGGCATGTCGAGTCCATGGAATATTTTATATTGTGACACAAGTTGCAGGAAAAAGACTTTTATTTATTTATTTTTTGCACAAAGTTGTCACTAAATGATATATTGCTGAAACATGCCATGGGAATATGTGAAATTACACCCCAAAATACATTCTGTTGCTTCTCCTGAGTACGGGGATACCACATGTGTGAGACTTTTTGGGAGCCTAGCCGCGCACGGGACCACGAAAGCCAAGCACCGCCTTCAGGCTTTCTAAGTAAATTTTTTATTTCACTCTTCACTGCCTATCACAGTTTCGGAGGCCATGGAATGCCCAGGTGGCACAAAAAGCCCCCCAAATGACCCTATTTTGGAAAGTAGACACCCCAAGCTATTTGCTGAGAGGTATAGTGAGTATTTTGCAGACCTCACTTTTTGTCACAAAGTTTTGAAAATTGAAAAAAGAAAAAAAAACATTTTTTCTGGTCTTTCTTCATTTTCAAAAACAAATGAGAGCTGCAAAATACTCACCATGCCTCTCAGCAAATAGCTTGGGGTGTCTACTTTCCAAAATGGGGTCATTTGGGGGGGTTTTGTGTCACCTGGGCATTCCATGGCCTCCGAAACTGTGATAGGCAGTAAAGAGTGAAATCAAAAATTTACACCCTTAGAAATCCTGAAGGCGGTGATTGGTTTTTTGGGGCCCCGTACGCGGTTAAGCTCCCTAAAAGTCCCACACATGTGGTATCCCCATACTCAGGAGAAGCAGCTAAATGTATTTTGGGGTGCAATTCCACATATGCCCATGGCCTGTGTGAGCGATATATCATTTAGTGACAACTTTTTGTAATTTTTTTTTTTTTATTATTCAATCACCTGGGACAAAAAAAAAAAAAGAATATTCAATGGGCTCAACATGCCTCTCAGCAATTTCCTTGGGGTGTCTACTTTCCAAAATGGGGTCATTTGGGGGGGTTTGTACTGCCCTGCCATTTTAGCACCTCAAGAAATGACATAGGCAGTCATAAACTAAAAGCTGTGTAAATTCCAGAAAATGTACCCTAGTTTGTAGACGCTATAACTTTTGCGCAAACCAATAAATATACGCTTATTGACTTTTTTTTACCAAAGACATGTGGCCGAAAACATTAAAATTGAGTTTATTGGATTTTTTTTATAACAAAAAGTAGAAAATGTCATTTTTTTTTCAAAATTTTCGGTCTTTTTCCGTTTATAGCGCAAAAACAAAAAAACGCAGAGGTGATCAAATAACATCAAAAGAAAGCTCTATTTGTGGGAAGAAAAGGACGCAAATTTCATTTGGGTACAGCATTGCATGACCGCGCAATTAGCAGTTAAAACGACACAGTGCCAAAAAGTGCTCTGGTCAGGAAGGGGGTAAATCCTTCCGGGGCTGAAGTGGTTATGGAAAAAAAAACTTACATTAAAATGCCCATCAATGCAGCCTTATCGTGTCCATCTGCAGCCTTGCCCAGTGTCCATTGCAGCCTTGTCAGTGCAGCTTTGCCCCAGTGCAGCCTTGTCAGTGCAGCTTTGCCCCAGTGCAGCTTTGCCCCAGTGCTGCTTTGCCCCAGTGCTGCTTTGCCCCAGTGCTGCTTTGCCCCAGTGCTGCTTTGCCCCAGTGCAGCCTCGTCAGTGCAGCTTTGCCCCAGTGCAGCCTCGTCAGTGCAGCTTTGCCCCAGTGCAGCCTCGTCAGTGCAGCTTTGCCCCAGTGCAGCCTCGTCAGTGCAGCTTTGCCCCAGTGCAGCCTCGTCAGTGCAGCTTTGCCCCAGTGCAGCTTTGCCCCAGTGCAGCTTTGCCCCAGTGCAGCTTTGCCCCAGTGCAGCTTTGCCCCAGTGCAGCCTTGTCAGTGCAGCTTTGCCCCAGTGCAGCCTTGTCAGTGCAGCTTTGCCCCAGTGCAGCCTTGTCAGTGCAGCTTTGCCCCAGTGCAGCCTTGTCAGTGCAGCTTTGCCCCAGTGCAGCCTTGTCAGTGCAGCTTTGCCCCAGTGCAGCCTTGTCAGTGCAGCTTTGCCCCAGTGCAGCCTTGTCAGTGCAGCTTTGCCCCAGTGCAGCCTTGTCAGTGCAGCCTTGTCAGTGCAGCCTTGCCCCCAGTGTCCATTACATGCTTGGACAGATCGCTTGAAAGATCGCCGCCGACATACATATAGCATGTAGTTTTAAATATGGCGCCGCGGAGTTCGGAGGGACTCGGTGGAGCTGAACGAGCACCGCCGAGATACACATAATCGAGTGTTCTCGGCTCTTTCCGGCGCTGCTCACAGTCCCGCCCTATGATGGACATAACACAGGTCCAATGGCGGGACTGGCCGTGACTGTGAGCGGCGCCGGAAAGAGCCGAGAACACTCGACTATGTGTATCTCAGCGGCGCTCGTTCAGCTCCGCCGAGTCCCTCCGAACTCCGCGGCGCCATATTTAAAACTACACGCTATGTGAATGTCGGCTGCGATCGCTCTGATAGATCACAATTAGCGGGGATCGGCGTATAACATGCACTCACGATTTTCCCCTGATTTTAAGGGGAAAAAAGTGTGTGTTATACGCCGATAAATACGGTATATGGTTTCCAATGGCATAGTTCACACTAGTGCAGTCAGTTATGGAAAAAAAAAGTAGAACATTTTTTTCTGCACAGAATTGTACTGGATCGTGGTAAAAGCATAAAAACGTACCGGAAAGCACATATGCTTATTTAAGGTGAAGAAAGAAAGAGGGGAAAAATATGCTCCAGAAAACACATCAAAAACTCGCATGCAGAAACGCATCCAGACTGTGTTTCTATAGTGTGAACAGGCCCTTAATATAGGATCTAAAAATGTGCTGCTCTAAATTCTACAATGTGCATAGACATTGGCTAAAATCGAGTTTCATTCAGAGACATTAAAAGAGGAGTATGAGAAATATTTTTTTTTTTCAATCATACCCACCTAGGTGGATGCAGCATTGGTTCCCCACAGGCTCTAAGGCTGAGAAACCAAACACTGCTGATCGCTCGGATCTTAGAGCTCCCTGAGCAAAGAGCTGCAGACCATCAGTCACTGGCTCTCTGCTCTGCCTCCCCGCGTTCGCTGGTGTGCTGGGCTCAGCCTCTTAGCAGCTTGTTGAGAGGCTAAGCCAGGTGCTGGTCCAGGCATGTGGGCGGATCCCATCCATATGGTCGCAATCATTCCTGAGCCTGGACCGTCTCTGCGATGTCAGCTGACAGTGGGCTTCAGCCCGCTGTCTGCTGCAAACCAGTGGCAGCTGGTGCTCAAAAATTTTTTGGGGAGCGCAAACAAACTGAAAAATACTTAAAAAAAACCATCAATTGCAGCCTCACTGTGCCCATCAATGGCAGCCACTGTGCCCAGAAAATGCAACAGTGTGCTGTGCGGTGTAGTGGAGATGTGCTGTGCCATGAATCAACTGCCATGTGCACTTACCTTGCGCCGCTCCGCTTGTCTGAATCCACCCCCACTGTGGCCGGGAACCGGAAGTGACGAGTGTCCCAGTCCACTCCATCCCCACGTCACTCACTGTGTCAGTGACGAAAAAAAAAAAAAACACACTCCCACAGTCCTCCAATCCTAGCCAGTTAATCTGGCATATTAACAAATAAGAGAATAGTGGGGGTGTTTGCAGGGGGCATTGCGTGCACCCCGACCACACCCTAAAACACAGGCAAATCGGCTTCCCAGCCTGCAATAAGCTGATTGCAGGCTGGGAAGCTTCCCATAGACCACCACATGTCCGGCGCCCGGTCACTCTTAAAGTGACAGAAATTTAAAAAAAAAATTTCTTTTTTTTTCTCAACAGCTTGGGGGGGATGGGGGGGGGGGGGGGCGCCCGAACGCCCCTATGGACGAGCTGCCACTGCTGAAAACGGGTTACAGGAATGCAGAAAGATCTTTGTCTGTACTTCTTGTAAAAAAAAAAAAAAAAAAAAAAAAAAAAACACAGGAAGACTCCTCTAATCCCAGGTTCACACTGCTGCGGGATTGAAATTGTCTAAGTTCAGCTGAACTCGCACGATTTTATTCCCGCATGTCAGTCCAGCGATTTCAGAGACATCTGTGCGGTTTCCTGCACAGATGTCTATTGAAATCGCCAAAAGTAGTACAGAAACTACTTTTGGGAATCAGCGCGGCGATGCACTGATTTAGGAAGGTTCCATTGTGGGCAATAGGCCCCGATTTGGCATGCGATTTGACATGTCAAATCGCATCAATGTGAACCAGGGCTAAAAGTGACCTTTTTTCCTGCCTTGTGCATGAGACCTAAAAATTGCAGCCACACTGACATCATAGATATATTTGAGGACCAGCAGTCCTGCATTATAACTGAGAACAAGAAGACCAGCACAAAAGAGCACTGGCTGCCAAGGGAGCAAGGAATAAGCTAAGTATATTATTTTCCCCCTAGACAAAAACTAGCATTTTATTTTACCTGGGGCTCAGATTTACAGACCAAAAGGAGCCAAATAGGAGAAGTTCACTGTTTGGGTTTACATACCCCATAAACAAAACCTGTGATGTGAGTTTAGTTTTGTCCTACTGGAGTATTGCTAATGAGTTAGATTCAAGTCCACCATACACATAATCTGACTGTACAATTTCCATAGAAAAATATCAGTGCCCACCTGAACTACGCAATCATTCTATATCCAATCAGGCAGACTCTTGGTAGATTTAATACATACATACATACATACATACATACACACACACATATATATATATATATATATATATATATATATATATATATATATACACACATACATACATATACACACACACACACACACATTATATAGTTTTAACAACCTGCATATGCTCTGTAGATCTCTGCCATGCAATCTATCTCACACCTTGTGTACATTTCCAATACACACAAACAAAAGCAATGTGTGGAATGTGTGGCTCTCCCACCTCACCTTTAGCCATATGTCCAGGGAACCAGTGTGCCACGTCCCGTCCACCAAAATCATAGGGAAAGCGGAGGACTCTGCTAAGCCTCATCGTGGAAATAAAGAGATTCCTCTTCTAACAGCGGAGACAAACAAATGTGTTCCCAGAGCTCAGCAACAATGTTGCAAAGACTTAATTCCACGTTTTAATCATAAACTCCTAAACTCCAGCAAGCTTTCAGTCTGAACGAAGAGGATTGTGACTTCTCATGTTCTTATTATCTGTCAAACGCAAACGGTGTAATTAATTTCAGTTTAGTGCAGTCACTTAGATGTCCCTGCTACAAACACTCAATTATTTGCAGCAATCATCCCATATCACCTCTATTCGCCTTCTTGTTCTTCAGACTAGTAACTTGCTCAAACATCAAGCCTCAGTGTCAGAATGCTATCATGGGCTTCAAGCCTCATTCACAGATCACTGACATGTGCTCATGCTCAGATCAAGATCATGCATTCCAAGCCTCACTTTCAAATCAGTGTGTATTATTTCAAGCCTCATTTTCAGATCCGTGTGCTTGATTCCAAGCCTCACTCTCAGATTAATATTATGCATTCCAAGCCTCACTCTTAAATCAGAGAGTTTGTTTCCAAATGTCACTTTTAGATCCGTGTGCTTTATTCCAAGCCTCACTCTCGGATCCATGTGCTTTATTCCAAGCCTCACTCTCAGATCAATATCATGGAATCCAAGCCTCATTCTCAGATCAGTATCCTAGCCTCATTCACAGATTAATATCATAGCTTCATTGTGAAATCGGCGGAATGCATTTCAAGCCTCATTTTCAGATCAGTGTTATGTGTTCCAAGCCTTAGGCTGGATTCACACATGTGCATACCTCCCAACTTTTTGAGATGGGAATGAGGGACACCTATCAGCAAAAGTATACAGGCAGGATAGGACAAACCCCCTTGCCACGCCCCCTTAAGGAAGAATTGTACAAAATGCAGGATTGGTTAAACCCACAAGTGCTTTTTTTTTACCACTACTATTCTTTTATATTGGCTTTTGGAATTTACAAATGCAGCAATTTAGAAAACAGATAAAAGATTTAGGGCTGGAAAACACTTTTTGATAGATAAAAAGTGCATTTTATATTCAACTCTATAGATCAGACCAAAATGAGAGACAGAGGGACATTGCTCCAAATCAGGAATAGTCCCTCAAAATCAGGGACAGTTGGGAGCTATGCATGTGCGGTGCAAATTCCAGCTCCGTTTTCCCTGCGATTCCTCTCTGTTGTATCTGCGGATCAGCTGAGCAGGGAGAGGGGGGAGGTGTAGTGAGGAGGGGGAGAGAATTCTTGTTCACAACGGAACGCATCTGCGAATCTGATGCGTTCCCATAGAAGATTATGTGCCTGGAATTCGCACCGCAATGCCCAGAAAACGCACACTTTTTTGGGCAATGCGGAGTGTGAATGCAACGCACATAATTGAACCAGCCTCATTCAAATGAACAGATTTTAAAATGTCCTGCGAATTGGATGCGGTGTAACCCGCATCCAATTCGCATAGGTGTGAACCCAGCCTTAACCACTTTAATACCAGGCACTTTCGCCCCTTCCTGTCCAGGACAATTAAGGATAAATAAGAAAAAAAAATGTAAACGCGCCCCGTCCCGCCTAGCCCGCGCACAGAAGCAAACGCATACGTGAGTAGCACCCGCATATGAAAATGGTGTTCAAACCACACATGCGAGAGCAATAATTCTAGCCCTAGACCTCCTCTGTGACTCAAAACATGCAACCTGTAGAATTTTTTAAACGTCGCCTATGGCGATATTTAAGGGTAAAAGTTTGTCGCCATTCCACGAGCGGTTGCTATTTTGAAGTGTGACATGTTGGGTATCAATTTACTCGGTGTAACATTATCTTTCACAATCTAAAAAAAAATTAGGCTAAGTTTACTGTCTTATTTTTTAATGCAAAAAAGTGTATTTTTTTCCAAAAAAAGTGCGCTTGTAAGACCGCTGCGCAAATACGGTGTGACAGAAAGTATTGCAAGGACCGCCATTTTATTCTCTAGGGTGTTGGGGAAAAAATTTATAATGTTTGGGGGGTTCTAAGTAATTTTCTAGCAAAAAAAACTATTTTTAACTTGTAAACAACAAATCTCAAAAAGAGGCTCGGTCCTTAAGTGGTTAACCACTTCAGCCCCGGAAGGATTTACCCCCTTCCTGACCAGAGCACTTTTTACAATTCGGCACTGCGTCGCTTTAACTGCTAATTGCACGGTCATGCAATGCTGTACCCAAACAAAATTTGCATCTTTTCTTCCCACAAATAGAGCTTTCTTTTGATGGTATTTGATCACCTCTGCGGTTTTTATTTTTTGCGCTATAAACGGAAAAAGACCGAAAATTTTGAAAAAAAATTATATTTTCTACTTTTTGTTATAAAAAAAATCCAATAAATTCAATTTTAGTCATACATTTAGGCCAAAATGTATTCGGCCACATGTCTTTGGTAAAAAAAAATTTAATAAGCGTATATTTATTAGTTTGCGCAAAAGTTATAGCGTCTACAAACTAGGGTATATTTTCTGTAATTTACACAGCTTTTAGTTTATGACTGCCTATGTCAGTTCTTGAGGTGCTAAAATGGCAGGGCAGTACAAAACCCCCCCAAATGACCCCATTTTGGAAAGTAGACACCCCAAGGAAATTGCTGAGAGGCATGTTGAGCCCATTGAATATTCATTTTTTTTGTCCCAAGTGATTGAATAATGACACAAAAAAAAAAAATTACAAAAAGTTGTAACTAAATGATATATTGCTCACACAGGCCATGGGCATATGTGGAATTGCACCCCAAAATAAATTCAGCTGCTTCTCCTGAGTACGGGGATACCACATGTGTGGGACCTTTTGGGAGCCTAGCCGCGTACGGGGCCCCGAAAACCAAGCACCGCCTTCAGGATTTTCAAAACTTTGTGACAAAAAGTGAGGTCTGCAAAATACTCACTATACCTCTCAGCAAATAGCTTGGGGTGTCTACTTTCCAAAATGGGGTCATTTGGGGGGGGGTTGTGCCACCTGGGCATTCCATGGCCTCCGAAACTGTGATAGGCAGTGAAGAGTGAAATCAAAAATTTACGCCTTTAGAAAGCCTGAAGGCGGTGCTTGGATTTCGGGGTCCCGTACGCGGCTAGGCTCCCAAAAAGTCTCACACATGTAGTATCCCCGTACTCAGTAGAAGCAACAGAATGTATTTTGGGGTGCAATTTCACATATTCCCATGGCATGTTTGAGCAATATATCATTTAGTGACAACTTTGTGCAAAAAAAAATTGTCTCTTTCCCGCAACTTGTGTCACAATATAAAATATTCCATGGACTCAACATGCCTCTCAGCAAATAGCTTGGGGTGTCTACTTTCCAAAATGGGGTCATTTGGGGGGGGTTTTGAACTGTCCTGGCATTTTATGCACAACATTTAGAAGCTTATGTCACACATCACCCACTCTTCTAACCACTTGAAGACAAAGCCCTTTCTGACACTTTTTGTTTACATGAAAAAATATTTTTTTTTGCAAGAAAATTACTTTGAACCCCCAAACATTATATATTTTTTTTTAAAGCAAATGCCCTACAGATTAAAATGGTGGGTGTTTCTTTTTTTTTTTTCACACAGTATTTGCGCAGCGATTTTTCAAATGCATTTTTTGGGGAAAAAACACACTTTTTAAAATTTTAATGCACTAAAACATAAAAAAAGATGATCTTAGGCCGAGTACATGGATACCAAACATGACATGCTTTAAAATTGCGCACAAACAGTGCAGTGGCAACATAATAAATACATTTTTAAAAGCCTTTAAAAGCCTTTACAGGTTACCACTTTAGATTTACAAGGAGGTCTACTGCTAAAATTACTGCCCTCGATCTGACCTTTGCGGTGATACCTCACATGCATGGTGCAATTGCTGTTTACATTTGATGCCAGACCGACGCTTTTGTTCGCCTTAGCGCGAGAGCAGGGGGGACAGGGGTGCCTTTTTTTTTTTTTTTGCTTTTTTATCTTATTTTTAAACTGTTCCTATCATTTTTATTTATTTTTTAATCATTTTTATTGTTATCTCAGGGAATGTAAATATCCCCTATGATAGCAATAGGTAGTGACAGGTACTCTTTTTTGAAAAAATTGGGGTCTATTAGACCCTAAATCTCTCCTCTGCCCTCAAAGCATCTGACCAAACCAAGATCGGTGTGATAAAATGCTTTCCCAATTTCCCAATGGCACTGTTTACATCCGGCGAAATCTAAGTCATGAAATGCTCGTAGCTTCCGGTTTCTTAGGCCATAGAGATGTTTGGAGCCACTCTGGTCTCTGATCAGCTCTATGGTCAGCTGGCTGAATGACCGGCTGCATTCTCAGGTTCCCTGTTGAGACAGGAGAGCCAGAGAAAAACACGGAAGATGGTGGGGGGGGGGGAATTCCCTCCCACTGCTTGTAAAAGCAGTCTAGAGGCTAATTAGCTGCTAGGATTGCTTTTACATGAAAGCCGACCGCTGGCTGAAAAGAATGATACCAAGATGATACCTAACTTCAGCCATCATTCTGGTATAACCACTCAAAGTCGTGAATGGCGAACCTGAAGACAAAAAAATGGTTAACAATAAAACACAGTAAACGGTAAAGTATAAAAAATTGCATACCTGAAAAGCAAACATGATAAAACATAATAACAATAAAACATTGCAGAATAGAATACAGTAAAAAAGAGCAGAACAATAGAGAGAGAAGAGAGAGAGCGAACAATAAAACGACAACTATTTTTTTTTATTTTATATATATATATATATATTTTTTTTTACACTTTTTTTTGTAACTAACTTTTATAACTGTAACCAGTTCCAGGTTCGGGTCTCTCAAAATGCGATGGCATCTTGGGAGACCCTGTGAAAGTGTGCCTAGTCTGTGCAATGCTGTACCCTACGCTAATACTCAACAAGCGAATGGTAGCGTTCAAAACATTCACCAATGCAAAGACCAGGATTGTCAGGACAGGAGGGACAATAATAGCGGGTGTCACGCCTATATCCGCGCTTGCTGCAGACATGACATCTTTTTTTTGGGGGGGTTCGTTGGGTAGGGGTACTCGGGAGGACATAAAGAAAATGCCTCTCATGCAGCCGACTGCATTTGGTTGGGGATGTGAATGGGGGAAGTTCGGGTGCTGCAGAAGTGGTGGGTTCCCAATTAGGATTGGCGAATGCAGCAGGAAGGGCACTATGGGCACGACGGGCCTGTGTTTGTCTTCTTCTTGGTGGCAGCGGGACAATACTTGTGCTTGCCACCTCACCAGCTTGAACTGCACTTATGGGACTCGCCACGTCACCAAGTGTTACTGCAGTGCTGGTTTGACTACGACCGGGGTGTACTAGGCCGCTGATGCTTGCCAGTTCACCAAAACGCTACCAAAAAAACTGTTAGCGATCGCAGGGATCAGGCCTGACTCTGCGAACGCTGCAGTTATGTGTTTAGTGTTTTGTAAGTGACAGTGATCGATCGATACTGCACTTGGGTGGGCTGGGCTGGGCCGGGCGGAGGGGCAAAACGCAGGTGCTAGCAGGTATCTGGGCTGATTCCGCTAACACTGCATTTTTGGGAACCCTAAACTGCCGGGGACGCTAGTATAGATCTGATCGGATTAGATATTGATCCGTTCAGATACTATACCACTAAGGGAGGCGTATGCTGCGTGCGTGGGTGTTAGCGGTACTGGCGCTAATCTGACGCTGCCTGGGGCGACGCATATCACCGCCGGGCGATCAGGGGGCTAAACCTTTATTAGGTAATAAACGGCGGGTGCCCTGACACTATAAAAAATAAACGAACTAACCAGTGTCACCCGTAACGGTTATACGGTGATCAGTGGTGAAAGGGTTAACTAGGGGGCAATCAAGGGGTTAAAACCTTTATTAGGTAGTATATGGGGGTCCCTGACGCTATAAAACGCTGACGGCGAACCTAAATATTTACTTCCCTAACTAGCGTAACCAGTGACACTAATACAGCGATCAGAAAAATGATCGCTTAGCGACACTGGCGACGGGGGGTGATCAAGGGGTTAAAACTTTATTAGGGGGGGTTAGGGGGGTACCCTAGACCTAAAGGGGGCTACCACTAACTGCCCTACCACACTAACTGTCACAAACTGACACCAATGCAGTAATCAGAAAAAAAAAACAGCTTGGTGTCAGTGTGACGGGGGGGGGGGGGGGGTGATCGGGGGGTAAAGGGGGGTGTATTTTGTGCCTGGCATGTTCTACTGTGTGTGTAGTGTTTGTGCACTCACATTGCAGTCTTCTCTCCTCTGCGCCGGAGAGAAATACCGGAAAATACCGAGCCGAGGAGAGAAGACATCATTTCCTCTGCCTCTGTGTACTATACAGAGGCAGGGGAATGATCCCATTGGCTGGGAGCGATCGCGAGGGGGGCCACGAATGGATGGGCTCCCCCTCACCTCCGATCGCCGGGGGACAAACGCCGACCGCCTCGGGCACCGGGGGGGGGGTCCGATCGGACCCCCCGCCCGCGGGAGGCAGATCACGTACAGGTACGTGATTCTGCCTGCCCGTGCCATTCTGCTGACGTATATCAGCATGAGGCCGTCGGCAAGTGGTTTACCTACCAGCATGTCTTTGGAGTGTGGGAGGAAACCAGAGTACCCGGAGGAAACCTATGCAGGCACAGGGAGAACATGCAAACTCCAGATATAAATATTAAAACAGTATCAATGTCAACAATTATAAGACACAATTTAAAGGGTTTGTAAACCCTGACGATGAACTTCTCTTATTTGCTCCCTCTGTCTGCAAAATATACCCTAAAGCAAGGGTGCCCAACCAGTGGCCCAGGGGCCATATGTGACGTGGGGAGCCTTCTGATATGGCCTGCGACCTTCTGCTCTGGGGTGGTGGGTCGCAAGCCCAAATCGCAGTGTGCCGACCCACCATCCCAGAGTTTCAGTGCTGTGAATGAAGCCAGCGGTAGAGGAAGCAGCAGAGCAGAGCTGCATAAGCCAATGCTTCCTGTATAGCGCTGACTCCTGTCAAAGGTGGAGTGATACTAAATGCACTCTGCCAGGGACAGCAATGGGAGATTGTTTTAAAGGTACATTTAATGCTAAAATCTCAGTTTATATACAGTTGTGCTCATAAGTTTACATACCTTGCCAGAATTTATGATGTCTTGGCCATTTTTCAGAGAATATGAATGATAACACAAAAACATTTCTTTCACTCATGGTTAGTGTTTGGATGAAGCCATTTATCATCAATCAACTGTGTTTACTCTTTTTAAATCATAATCACAACAGAAACTACCCAAATGACTTTGGTGATTTTGGCCTGATAACATGCACACAAGTTGACACAAAGGGGTTTGAATGGCTATTAAAGGTAACCATCCTCACCTGTGATCTGTTTGCTTGTAATTAGTGTGTGTGTGCATAAAAGGTCAAAGAGTTTCTGGACTCCTGACAGACCCTTGCATCTTTCATCCAAAGCTGCACTGACGTTTCTGGATTCTGAGTCATGGGGAAAGCAAAAGAATTGTTAAAGGATCTGTGGGAAAAGGTAGTTGAAGTGTATAAAACAGGAAAGGGATATAAAAAGATATCCAAGGAATTTAGAATGCCAATCAGCAGTGTTCAAACTCTAATCAAGAAGTGGAAAATGAGGGTTCTGTTGAAACCAAACCATGGTCAGGTAGGCCAACTAAAATTTCCACCACAACTGCCAGGAAAATTGTTTGGGATGCAAAAAACCCCCCCACAAAAAACTTCAGGTGAAATACAGGACTCTTTTAAAACATGTGGTGTGGCTGTTTCAAGATGCGCAATAAGGAGGCACTTGAAGAAAGATGGGCTGCATGGTCGAGTCACCAGAAGAAAGCCATTACTACGCAAATGCCACAAAGTATCCCGCTTACAATACGCCAAACAGCACAGAGACAAGTCTCAAACCTTCTGGAACAAAGTCATTTGGAGTGATTAGACCAAAATTGAGCTTTTTGGCCACAACCATAAATGCTTCATTTGGAGAAGAGTCAACAAGGCCTATGATGAAAGGTACACCATTCCTGCTGTGAAACACAGAGGTGGATCGCTGATGTTTTGGGAATGTGTGAGCTACAAAGGCACAGAAAATTAGGTCACAATTGATGGCAAGTGGAATGCAGTATCTTATCAAAAAATAACATTGGCATACATCAGCCAGGAAGCTGCGAATGGGACGTACTTGGACATTCCAACATGACAATGATCCAAAACACAAGGCCAAGTCGACCTGTCATTGGCTACAGCAGAATAAAGTGAAGGTTCTGGAGTGGCCATCTCAGTCTCCTGACCTCAATATCATTGAGCCACTCTGGCGAGATTTCAAACGTGCAGTTCATGCAAGACAGCCCAAGAATTTACAGGAACTGGAGGCTTTTTGCCAAGAGGAATGGGCAGCTTTACCGTCTGAAAAGATAAAGTCTCATCCACAAATACCACAAAAGACTTCAAGGGGGAAATACATGGTATTAAGAACTGGGATATGTAAACTTTTGATCAGGGTCATTTGGGTAGTTTTTGTTGTGATTATGATTTAAAAGGAGTAAACACAGATGATTGATAATAAATGGATTCTGCCAAACACTAACCATGAGTGAAAGAAATGTTTTTGTATTATCATTCATATTCTCTGAAAAATGGCCAAGAAATCATAAATTCTGGCAAGGTATGTAAACTTATGAGCACAACTGTATATAAACTGAGATTTTAGCATTAAATGTACCTTTAAAACAGTCTCCCATTGCTGTCCCTGGCAGAGTGCATTTAGTATCACTCCACCTTTGACAGGAGTCAGCGCTATACAGGAAGCATTGGCTTATGCAGCTCTGCTCTGCTGCTTCCTCTACCGCTGGCTTCATTCACAGCACTGAAACTCTGGGATGGTGGGTCGGCACACTGCGATTTGGGCTTGCGACCCACCACCCCAGACCTGTGGGTTACCTGCACTGAGCCATCACAGACTTCTGTTATTACCTGTGGGTTTGGGGCACTTTCAGAAAGTGCACCACACCTGCAGGATATAATAGAAGTCTAATTGCAGCTAACCCTCAGGAAAGCCACAGGTGCACTGCGCTGCACCCGTGGTGTGGGTAAACCCCAGCGTATCAGTGTGAAAGCAACTTTAGGCCCCTTTCACACGACCAGTTCAACCCTATCCATCCCCTTCCATCTGGGCAGATTGTAGGGCCTATAAAGTAGAGTGGACTGGGTTTGTGTCCACTCTGCATATGCAGAGCGAACATGGACTTATCATCTGCCCGCTCCGCTCATTGTGGCCCGCGACCGGTTACCAAGTCGCTTAAGTGGTCCGCACTCTTCAAAAGGTTTGGCACCCCTGCCCTAAAGCATTCTATTTTATCTATTCAATAAGTGTAAAAGATGGAATATTATATCAAATACCTTCATTTTTTTCCCTTGTATAGCCTTTCCAAGGCAGCATACTAGTGTAGCGGTGCCCTCGTGGGGTCCCTACGTGTTCTAGCATCCACACATTTCACCCTGCTGGTCAGACATCCATTTTGGCACACTTTACCAGACAATGAATAGTCTCTTGCTTGTTTTTGTTGGTTTTATTAGGGAGTTAAACTTGGATGGGAAAAAGGGACATGGGATGCCCAGATAATGAATACTTCAATGAAATCAATGTTGGTTGAGTCTAAATATGACAGTCTCTTCCTCTGCACATCTCCTCCAGCACACTACTTGAGATCACTTGCTTCACTTCACTGTCCAAATCTAAGTCCCTGTCACCATTAGCACATGGCTAGGCCTCACTTTGAATACGTTCTAATGTTTTCCTAATAGCCCTTTACAGGCAGAGGTTTGCAGTCTCCTTTGTGGTAGCAAACGTTTTAGTTGAGAAGAATAAATGTGTTAACTGACACTTGGTGTACTACTGATCCCAGCATGTTCAATGCAAATCCTGCCAGCCCTCGTGGCTGCAACCGCTTGACTCCAAAACAATACCACAGTTTCTCCATCTGGCTCCACATCCAAATCCTGGCATGTCTCTCCCAGAGCTTCACACTGTGCTTCTCACTCACCGACCCCGGCATGGATCCCTCCTGAATGACTTGCCTAGCAGTGCTCCCAACTGTCCTCTTCCTGCTCCTGTTCCAGGACACCTCTCAATGACCCTGTGGAGAGAGGCTCCCTCCCAGCTCCCAAGCTCCAGGCCTGAGTTCATCCCTCCCCCCAGAAAGGGGGTTCCCTCAGACCACGACAGTCTAACACTCCATCATTCAGTTCTTCCACCCGACAACTCCTCCCACAGGCTAACCATGGATATATATAGGAGACCTGCCCCCTGACAATCCTAGTTGGGGATTGGTCAGGGCTCCCACATACACCCCATGTAACTCCAGCTCTTTGCCCTGCCTCTTTTCCAGAACCTTCTGAAAACCAGAGGAGGTGCCCAAGAGCTGAAGCACATGTCAGTCACCTGCTGCTACACTAAACCACTCCTCTGCCCCCAGATCAAAACAAACAAACTAGCTCACAGCATAGGCCTGCCTTAATTTACCTGCGCTGACAGTACAAAACAAACCCACTACACTAGCACCTACCTACCTAAGGTAGAGGGTGCAACACTAGCAACAGAGCTCTGCCCCTATCTCCTCCTACAGAGCCAGTTTAAATCTAAGAAAAAGAGTAACCATTTTACATAATTATACCAAGACCAATAGGTGGGGTCAATATGCTGCCATGGATAAACACCAGGAAAGAAGAATTACACTAATGCCGCGTACACACGGTCCTACTTTTCGTCTACAAAAGTCCAACAGACGCTGATGGACTAAAGCTGGCTGGTAATCCGATCGTGTGTGGGCTTCTCCGGACTTTCAACCGACTTTTTTAGCCTCAAATACGACGTACTTTAGATTTGAAACATGCTTCAAAACTTTTACTTCGTACCTACGACGGACCCCGAAATCCGCTCGTCTGTGTGCTAGTCCGACGGACAAAAAGCCACGCTAGGGCACCTATTGGCTACTGGCTATGAACTTCCTTATTTTAGTCCGGTGTACGTCATCACGTACGAATCCGACCGACTTTTGTGTGGTCGTGTGTAGGCAAGTCCGGTCGTTAGAAAGTAGGCCGCAAGTCCGCGGCAAGTCCACCGAAAGTCTGCCGGAAGTCTGTCCGACAGGCTGTCCGACTTTTGTAGACGAAAAGTACGACCGTGTGTACGCGGCATAAGTATTTGATACCATTTTCTGGTTTCCTGTTGGATACATGACAGCATAGTAGCAATAAATAACTAGCTGACAGGTAGGGTAATGCTGAAGCAGTTATCATTTATTAGTATAAGACACAGATGCTTGGATTGTCTTTTTTACAAAATCAGCTGTGGTCAAGGCACCAGCATCTATATTAGACCTATTCAGACCAGTGCAACTTGTCCTGCGATTTGACAGATCAAAGTCGCATGACAAGTCACACCCTATTTCTGGCTATGGAACCATTCAGATCGGTGTGACTCCGACTTGCACCGATTTTCAAAAGGTTCCTGCACTATTTTTGGCAATTTCAGTCAGTGAGATTTCATGTGCGGCTTACCGACATCTGTGAGACTTCACGCACATGTCAATGAAAGTCGCACATGAAATCTCACTGACTGGCGGCTTTGGAATCGCGCTGAAGTAGAACGATTTCAAAATTGAAATGAAAGAAATCTAGATAAACCTAGTTGAATAAGCCCTTACCACTGCAGAAGGGTCCTGGCTGACAGCCCCATACACCCACTCAATAAGCTTTATAGTCCATGAAGACAATGTCCTTGTGGTCACTTCCCTCCTCCTGAGTCTACCAGCTGGCAGAAGACAAGTCTGTCTGAGTCTCTGAATGAGGACAAAGCTTGGAAATGTGCTCTGAGTTCTGAACACATCAAGTTTATGGAGATCTGTATTCTCTGGGTCAGCTGGGAATGATGGAATGGGAGCACCCAAACATTTGCTAGATAGAAAACTGAAGCCACTTTCAGCACAATGTGCTGCAGTGTCACTTTAAATCACATATATATTCAGTTTCTTTGGGGTAGTGCAAAGCTTAAGAGGTTAAAGGGTAACACCACTTTTGTGGAATAAAATTAGCAAATAAAAAAAATATATATTATAGCATACTGTATACATTTGCTGTAGAAGTCAGTGTAATTTAATATTTTACAAATTACCTTTCTTTTTCAAATTGCAGCTCTGTCATTTTCTTTAAAATTCAATGCAATATGGCTACTTGGAGGCGTTCTGTACATAGCTGGTGTACAGAACACCCCCAGTTATGTCATTTTCTGTGTGGGTGAAGAAACCTGCACTATGATACAAGTCTGGTTTTAGGTCTCCTCTGCAGTGGTAATGTCATTTTGGCGAGATACTTTTTAACCAATTCTATACAGGGCACTTTCCCCCCTTCCTGCCCAGGCTAATTTTCAGCTTTCAATGCTGTTGCATTCTGAATGACAATTGTGCGGTCATGGAACACTGTACCCAAACAAATTTTTTTATAATTTTTTTCCCACAAATAGAGCTTTCTTTTGGTGGTAATTTGATCATCACTGGGTTGTTGTTTTTTTTTGCGCTACAAGAAAAAAAAGACTGACAATTTTGAAAAAAAAAAGTTTCTCTTTTTTTCCTATAAAACGTAAATAAGTATGTTTTCTCCTTCACTGCCAGGCACTGATGAGGCTGCACTGACGGGCACTGATGGGCGCTGATGAGGTGGCACTGATGGGCACTGATAATGAGGCACTTATTTGCAGCACTGATGGGCATTGATAAGCAGCACTGATGGGCACTGATAGGTGGCACTGATATGCAGCACTGACAAGTGGCACTGATGGGCACTCATAGGCAGCACTGAAGGGCACTCATAGGCGACACTGATGGGCACTTATAGGAGACACTGGTGGGCACTGATAGGCAATTGATGGGCACTTATAGGCGGCACTGATGCGCATTGATGGGTGGCAATGATGTGCACTGATGGGCACTGATAGATGGCATGATAGACAGCATTGAATAGGAGGCACTGACAGGCAATCACTGATGGGCACTGATTGGCATCCCTGGTGGTCTCTAGTGGGCATTCCTGGTGGTCTCTAGTGGGAATTCCTATATGGCAGGAGGGAAGTGGTTAAGGGTTAATCACTTTTAAAGGAATGCAGACACTGCAACTTTAGTTTTATATTTTACCGTGAGTACAAAAATCCTATTTTCTTTCTTGTCTTGAGTAGTCCAAGTGCAGTTTATGTGAGGGGAGGACAACATAGCCAATAGGTCCAATGAAAACAATGAACAGGGGAATGCTTGCAGCTTGATAAGCCCCTTGAAGGACCGTACATCCAAAGCTGGCATCAGCATCCACCTAGTAGAACTCTGAGAAAGTGTGTACAGAAGACCAGATATCAGCCTTGCAACCTTACAAATATAGGTAACAGAGGGCCCAAAAGCCCAAGAGGTGATTGCAGTATACTTTATTAATCCCAAGGAAAATTGGGAAATTGTTGTGATACAGCCACACTCACAGACAACACAAGATCACAACAATAAACAGAACAAGATACAAAAACACAACAAAATTACCAATAACAACCAATAGCACCAAATAAAACAAATTCAAACTACACTACAAATAAAACCATCCATACAATTAAAATACAACATTAGAATAAATAACACAGAGAAGAATTATAGAACTTGATTGCCACAGGCAAAAATTATTTCCTCTGTCGCGCTGTGGTGCATCGTGGTTGTAACAATCTGTCACTGATGGTACTCCGCAGACTGACCAGCATATTGTGGAGTGGGTGGGAGAAGTTGTCCAAGATTGAACGTACCTTGAACAACATTCTCCTCTCCAAAACTGTTGTTAAAGACTTCAATTCCAATCCAACAACATCACTGGCTTTGTGAATTACGTAGTTTGTTGAGTCTGTTGGCGTCGGACACCCTAAACCTGCTTCCCCAGAATGCCACTGCATACAGAAGAGTGCTGGCCACCACCAGGACTGCTGATAAGGCAGTACAGCCATTCCTCCTGTACTGGGCCCTGGCCTCATCGGTTCAAAAGGGGTCCCAGGCACCCGCTGAGCAGAAGGTCCAGCTGTACTGTCTTATTGCAGACATCTTCTGCCTCCCCCAGCAGCACTGACAGCTTCTCTTCTTTCACCCTCCATCTGCACTGCAGGGGGATGGGTTCTAGCACATGCGCCCCTTCCATCTGCTGTCTGAGCCCCCTTGTGATCTTCCCTCCTCTCCTCTCCTGCTGGCAACTGCTGTGGGCACACAGGGGGATGGTTCAGGCTAGAGAGCAGGGGAAGGGGCCGGTAAATACATCAGTTACTGGCCAGTTCCTTTCCTGAATTAACACAGTGAGCAATCGGTACCAGTGACTCCTGTGTCCGTTCATCACCGAAGCATAGTAAACTGTGTTTATTATGCTTCAGTTTGTGAATGAGCAGGAAGCCTTGGAGTGCTTCCTATTCATTCATCTGTTCAGCTGAGCCTACAGAGAAAGGGACTGATAAATCTATGTCCTCAGTCACTTTCGGCCAGGGGAAAGGGGCCCTGTAGGGTAGGCTGTATGGGGCCCCATGATTTCTAACAGCAGCCCTGGCCACCACAGACTTATAAAACATCTTCAGCATCATCCGGAAGATGTTAAAGAACCTAGTAGAGGTGGCTCTGGCCCTTCCTATAGAGCACCTCAGTGTTCTTGCTTCAGCTTTTATCTATGTGCACCCCCAGATACTTGTAACTCTCTACTACCTCCACATCCACCCCTCGAATGGAGATTGGGGTCACTGGTGGCTTCCCCTTTCTGAAATCCACAACCAGCTCCATTGTCTTTGTCACATTTAGATACAGATGATTTTCCTCACACCATGTGACAAAGTTCTCCACCACTATACCTATACTCAGTCTCTTCCCCATCCCTGATACATCCCCACTACTGCAGAGTCATCAGAAAACTTCCAAAGATGGCAAGACTCTGTCTGGTAGCTGAAATCAGTGGTATACAGTAACAAGGAAGGGAGAGAGAACTGTCCTCCGTGAAATCCCAATATCGCTGATCACCCTATTCGACACACAGTCTTGCAAACGTACATACTGCGGTCTTCCTGTCAGGTAGTCTACAATCCATGACACAAGGGAAACATAAACCTGTATTGCTGCTAGCTTCCCGCCCAAGAGGTCCGGCCTGATATATCAAAAGCACTGGATTAATAAAAAACACCCTCACAGTGCTTGCTGGCTTATCCAGGTGTGCATACATGTGATTTAGCATTACTATCCTAGTGGAGTGAGCCTTAACTGGAAAGGAGGAAACCCAGTTTTTAAGATTTGGATTTTGTCCTCAACACTCCACAGAAACTGCTCTCCTAAAATTAACAAACAATCTACTAACGACCGAAACTAAGGGACACTATTCTGTACTCCTACTCCTGGACCTCTCTGCTGCCTTTGATACGGTTGATCACCTCCGTGACTGTACTGTTCGCTAGTTCTCTACTTACTTATCCAACCGCACCCTTAGCGTTACTTACAATTCTACTTCCTCCTCTTCTCTTCCTTTCTCTGTTGGGGTCCCCCAAGGTTCTGTTCTTGGACCTCTCCTCTTTTCAATCTACACCTCCTCCCTGGGTCAGCTGATAGCCTCCCACGGCTTCCAATACCATCTCTACGCTGATGACACTCAAATCTATTTCTCTACCCCTCAACCCACTTCTTCAGTCTCCTCACGTATCACTAATTTACTATCAGATATTTCAGTCTGGATGTCGCACCACTTCCTCAAACTTATTATAATCTATTCAAAACCAAGCTTATCATATTTCCTCCCCCACGTGCGTCTTCCCCTGATCTCTCTGTCAAAATCGATGGCACAACTATCAGCCCATCCCCACATGCCAAGATCCTAGGAGTAGTCCTGGACTCTGAACTCTCCTTTAAGCCCCACGTCCAATCACTGTCCAAATCTTGCCGCCTCAACCTCCGCAACATCTCCAAAATATGCCCCTTTCTAACCAATGACACAACAAAGCTCTTAATTCACTCCTTGGTCATCTCTCACCTCGATTACTGCAACTCCCTCCTCATTGGCTTACCTCTACATACTCTTTCCCCCCTTCAATCCATCATGAATGCTGCTGCCAGACTCATCCACCTTACCACCCACTCTGTCTCTGCTACTCCTCTCTGTCATTCCCTCCACTGGCTTCCGCTCACCCAACAAATTAAATTCAAAATACAACTACCTACAAAGCCATCCACAACTCTGCCCCCAGCTACATCACTGACTTAGTCTCAAAATACCAACGTAATCGTTCTATTCGTTCTTCTCAAGACCTCCTGCTCTCTAGATCTCTCATCACCTCCTCCCATGCTCATCTCCAGGACTTTTCCAGAGCCTCTCGAAGCCTATGGAACTCCTTACCCCAATCTGTCCATCTATCTCCTTCTCTATTCGCTTTTAGATGATCCCTGAAAACCCTCCTCTTCAGAGAAACCTATCCTACCCACACCTAACAACTGTATTTTCATTTTGTCCATCTGATCATCCCCCACAGCTACTACCCTTTGTTCCACTTGACCCTCCCTTCTAGATTGTAAGCTCTGACGAGCAGGGCGATCTGATCCATCCTGAATTGAATTGTATTGTAATTGTTCTGTTTTCCCCGACAAACTGCAAACTGTTGGCGCTATATAAGTCCTGTATAATAATAATAAATAAGACTATAAGCCTGAATGATGTGGGTATGGTCAGAGAGAGAAATGTCTCTGACAGACTCAAACGGCCTTCTAAAGTGCCAAGAGAACCAGATTCAAATACCAAGGAGTCGGAAGGGATTGCCTGGGGTGATCACATGGGAGACCCCATGTACAAATGATTTAATTGAAGAATGGGAAGCCACTGGTGTGAAAAAGAATAGTATTGATAGATAACTGGCCCTAGAACATGCTAAGAGTCAAATGTTGGTCCAGACGCAACCAATAGTGAAAATATTGGGGTGAAAGCCCTTAGACTCACAGAGTCAAAGTACTCCTTCCACATCTGATAATAGACCTTACAGTAAGTGGGTTTCCTAACCTTAAGCATCCAAAGAACCACAGACGCCCCTGTTCCTTAAAGCCTGGGCTTCAACAGTTATGCCCTTAAAGACAGCGGCCAAGGAGCAGGGTAACAAATTAGTCCTTGGAACAGGACCACTGGAATGTCCTCCATCCCGATCCTGAGGAGCAGGTGAAGAAGAGACTTCAGAGCAGGAAAAGCATAGATCAGGGTGCACTGATCCCATTGAGCCACTAGTCACTAGCCATCCACTGCTTTTTACCAGTGGATCCTTGGACCTAAATACAAACCTGTCCAGATGTTGTTGAACCTGGAGCCCAGACGGTCTACATCTGGCATTCCCCACCTATGAGCGCTTCTGTAAACTAAGACAGGGCCTGAAAGGCTGATGGAAGGGCACAAATTCCTTGGTGCAAGAACTTGTGACTGGAACTTTGAAGTGGTGGAGTACACATGGTAATGCACAACGTTCAGATACAGGTGGATTCAGCTCACAGGCTGGGGTCTGTAACAGAATAGCGGCAACACCCCAAATTATAGACATAATCAAGGTAAGAAACAGGTAGAGCTCAGCAACATGATGGCAGTAATGTACAAAGTTAGGGAACCGATTATTGACCATAAGTCCAGCAACTAGTGACAGACAAGGGAAATCCAAGGGCAGGTAAGACAGAAGCTGGGTCAGTAACAAAGGTAGAACACAAGGATCAAAATAGAGATAGAGGTCACAGCATTACACCTGAAAAACAGCAATGAGCCTATGTAGGACTCAGGTTTATATAGCCCTTTATATAGCCCACTTGGCATCAAAATATTCCTTGAAATGTTATACAGATCCTGGAGTACCTCTGATGCAGAGACCATTTTCCTGGTTCCAAGCACTGCCCTTTAGGAATATCTACCTGTCTATTCTGGAAAAATAAATGCCTAACAAAGCTGGATCATGATATTCTGTTTAAGACAGAATCCGCACTACCTCTCTTGTAGGAGCAAGACATTTTGTTCTTCCCTGGTGATTGATGTGTTCTACTATTGTGACATTGTCTGACTGGATCCAGATCAGATGGCATCCCAACAGGTTGGTCTAACACTGAGAGCCAAAGTACCCAAAGCTGATTGGGAGACAATCACTGACTGATTCCTCCCACGACCAAGTCCTTTGAGCCAACCAGGTGCCCAGACCTCCCATCAGGCTGGCGCCGTCAGCAGGATCTTTCAGAACACAGAAAAAATGTACTTCCCCGACTTTAATGCTAGAACCAAGACAGGAACAGCCTGGTTTTTGGTGCCAACAGAGCTACAGAGGATTCTGATGAGGATATAGACTCTAAAGATAGAGGGCAGCATGATTTATGGGTAATGATGTCAGCACGGTTTGGTGGTAACACAACACTCCACCCAGCTGAATCGTGGCAGTCTCACCGTGTTAACCCCTTTCACAGGGAAGCCAGTGAGAAATGGGGAAGATGTGGCAACCAGCAACCAATAAAAATATTGCACTTAGTAAGTCTTCAGAGACAGGGCGCAAGGCAATGCCAGAGGCAGGGCCGGTGCACCCACTAGGCGAATTAGGCAGCCGCCTAGGGCGCACTGCCACCTAGGGGCGCATCTGACCCTTGCCTCCCCCCCAAGCTCCCGGCAGAGCCGCTGATAGGGGACCCAGACAGCAAGGAGTTCGGTGCGGCAGGCATGCGGGTGGTAGCCTTGCAGTGCAGCGTGCAGCTTCTCCCCTCTCCCTCCCATCGTCTTTCACACATTCTGGAGGGAGAGGGGCGTCTGTGTAACAGGGCAGGCAGCCAATAGCGCTGCTCTCCTGAGTGGGAGGGCGTGACTGCTAAGTTGCTCCGCCTCCCACTACCTCCTTAGCCAATCAGATTGCCCGGATCCGACATACCTGAGTATGATGAAGAAGGTATGAGATCAAACATGTCACAATGCATTGCTGGCTGCAGAAATGGATCAGTGTGTTCTCCTTCTCCCGTCCTGTGTGTAGAATATGCGTGATCACACTGATCTCCCCTCTGTCTTCTCACACTGCTTCTTATCTGTGTTTTTATTTACACTGAACACATGACAGGAGAATGCTGATTAGACTTCTGCAAGACACTGCAACTTCAGCTCTTTCTATAGCTATATATTCCATCCAGGATTTGTTTGACCTTTTATTTGTTATCTTTGAAGGAATTATCTGGTCAGGCTGGGAGGAGCTTCTCAGACCTGTTGACCATTTACTGTCCTCCTGTGCTTGAGAAATGACTTTTGTTTTTTTGGCACATTGTTATATCTTGTAAACTCCTGTTTACACATAGTGCAGTGATCAATGTATTTCCACACTGGTCACTGCTAGCCTAGGACACACTTGTATTATGTCTGTAGTCTCTGACCATCTCCTGTACTATGTCCGCAGTCTCTGATCATCTCCTGTACTATGTCTGCAGTCTCTGATCATCTCCTGTACTATGTCCGCAGTCTCTGACCATCTCCTGTACTATGTCTGCAGTCTCTGATCATCTCCTGTACTATGTCTGCAGTCTCTGATCATCTCCTGTACTATGTCCGCAGTCTCTGATCATCTCCTGTACTATGTCTGCAGTCTCTGATCATCTCCTGTACTATGTCTGCAGTCTCTGATCATCTCCTGTACTATGTCTGCAGTCTCTGACCATCTCCTGTACTATGTCCGCAGTCTCTGACCATCTCCTGTACTATGTCCGCAGTCTCTGATCATCTCCTGTACCACGTCTGCAGTCTCTGACCATCTCCTGTACTGTGTCTGCAGTCTCTGACCATCTCCTGTACTATGTCCGCAGTCTCTGATCATCTCCTGTACTATGTCTGCAGTCTCTGATCATCTCCTGTACTATGTCCGCAGTCTCTGATCATCTCCTGTACCATGTCTGCAGTCTCTGATCATCTCCTGTACCACGTCCCCAGTCTCTGACCATCTCCTGTACTATGTCTGCAGTCTCTGACCATCTCCTGTACCATGTCTGCAGTCTCTGATCATCTCCTGTACCATGTCTGCAGTCTCTGATCATCTCCTGTGCTATGTCTGCAGTCTCTGACCATCTCCTGTACCACGCCCCCAGTCTCTGACCATCTCCTGTACCACGTCCCCAGTCTCTGACCATCTCCTGTACTATGTCTGCAGTCTCTGATCATCTCCTGTAGTATTTCTGCAATAAAGGAGGGCTACAGGCATGGTAGGTGGTAAGGGAAGAGGGCTGTAGGTGCAGTGGGTGGTAAGGCAAGGGAGGCTGCAGGCACAGTAGATGATGAAGAAAGGGGTCCCAGGTGCAATGGGTGGTGATGGAAAGAATGCCTAAGCACAAGTGATGGTTAAGGCGGGGCTGTAGAGAAAATTGTAATGTATCATACAGGGCAAGGGGCTTCATGATCCAGAGCCCACCAAAATCCTCAGCACCAGGCCCATGATGCTCTTAATCCAGGCCAAACGGCCAGGGTCACAAAGGTCGCATTTGCAATCAGGCCCTGGTGTTCACAGTGAAATAATTAGAAAGTGCCCTGTCATATTGCCACACAATACACACTGGGATCTGTGATCAAAGAGTGTGTTGTGCTATTATTTAATGACACTGCACAAAGCCATTCAGTGTGGGGTTTTTTGTTGTTTTTTTTTTGGGGGGGGGGGGGCGCAAGTTGCTGGTCTTGCTTAGGGTGCAAAATAGTCTAGCACCGGCCCTGGCCAGAGGCTCTAGACTTGGAGAGCACTCCACAGCTAGCTTAACCAGAACCAGTCTAAAATTTCCAGTCCAGTGGGGTATGGCTGCAGCAACAGTACAAAATCTTGGCTAAGGACTATTGCACTGTATAGCTATGAGTTGGTGGGAAGGCCACCTGCAGGTGCCTGGAGTTGATTCTTGAAGAGAAAAGAAAGTTGCTCAAAGAAACTGCACGTTAAAGTGGAACTAAGCTGCCCAAATACTTGCCTCCGCACCAACAGTCTGATGTCAGCAAAGACCCTCATTAGCATCTTCTCCCTGACTTCTCTTGGGTGTCTGTCTTGGTTCCTTTTGATGGAATGGAGTGGGATAGCATAGCTCCAGCGCATGTGCAGGAGTTCATTAATCCCAGCACTGCGCTGAGAATATATACTGAGCTGTGCATGTGCAGCTCATTGTGCATTCTACAGAAGACATGGAACAGGCAGGTAAGTTTGTTTTATTGCAAAAGAGACATATAGTATGTAGAGAACACGCCTGCTCAGTTCCAGGTTCAATCTATTAAGCAGTAATGCTGAAAAGACATCCATCCCCCCAGGACACTAGCAAAAAAGCTAAGGCATTCTGGTAGAAGGAGGAGTTGTACCCTGGGCTGACATACAGGTTTTTTTGTTTTCTAATGTTCAATCCTCTCCTGGTTGAGAATGAAAAGATTGTTTATCAATTTCAATAAAATCCATGTTTATCCAAGTTTTTGTTTTCATTTCTTTCACACCACATACAATTTAGAGAGAGATATCAGCATATCACTATTATTTCTTTTAATTCCTGTTATGCTCCATTCTTATGTTACATAGTTACATAGTAGCTGAGGTTGAAAAAAGGCACAAGTCCATCAAGTCCAACCTATGTGTGTGATTATATGTCAGTATTACATTGTATATCCCTCCCTGTATGTTGCAGTCATTCAGGTGCTTATCTAATTGTTTTTTGAAACTATCGATGCCCCCTGCTGAAACCACCACCTGTGGAAGGGAATTCCACATCCTTGCTGCTCTTACAGTAAAGAACCCTCTATGCAGTTTAAGGTTAAACCTCTTTTCTTCTAGTTTTAATGAGTGGCCACGTGTCTTATTAAACTCCCTTCCGTGGAAAAGTTTTATCCCTATTCTGGGGTCACCAGTATGGTTTTTGTAAATTGAAATCATTACCCCTCTCAAGCGTCTCTTCTCCAGAGAGAATACATTCAGTGCTCGCCACCTTTCCTCATAACTAATATCCTCCAGACCCTTTATTTGCTTTGTTGCCTTTCTTTGTACGCGCTCCATTTCCAGTACATCCTTCCTGAGGACTGGTGCCCAGAAATGGACAGCATACACCAGGTGAGGCTGGACCAAAGTCTTGTAGAGTGGGAGAATTATCACTTTATACCTGGAGTTAATCCCCTTTTTAATGCATGCCAATATTCTGTTTGTTTTGTAGCAGCTTGGCATTGCATGCCGTTGCTGAGCCTACCATCTACTAGGACCCCCAGGTCCTTTTCCATCCTAGATTCCCCCAGAGGTTCACCCCCTAGTGAGTAGATTGCATTCATATTTTTGCCACCCAAATGCATTATTTTACATTTTTCTACATTAAACCTTATTTGCCATGTAGTTGCCCACCCCATTCATTTGTTCAGATCTGCTTGCAAGATTTGCACATCCTGTGGAGAAGTTATTGCCCTGCTTAGCTTAGTGTCATCCGCAAATAAAGAGATTGAACTGTTTACCCCATCCTCCAGGTCGTTTATGAACAAATTAAACAGGATTGATCCCCTTCGGAAATCTTGCAAACTTTCAGCTCCTTCTATAAAACCTTATATACGTCCACCTTAACCTCTGATTTCCAGCCGGAGAAGCTGCAAGATCTGTTGGATCCACTGGCACTTTCAGACCAAGAACGGGAGACACTGGTCCAACCATTTACGGCTCTAGAGGTCCTAAACGCCATCCACTCCTTTCCTCCTGGGAAGGCGCCTGGGCCTGATGGCCTACCAATTGATTTCTATAAGGCACATGGTGATCTATTAGCGCCTCTGTTGGCCCAACTTTACACTACCTGTTTAACGGATGGCAAACTACCGGATTCCATGTACCATGCATACCTGACCTTAATATACAAATCCCCTAAGGACCTAACATCCTGTGAATAACGATTTCAAAATTCTGACTAAATTGCTGGCCCTTCGACTGTATCCCCTCCTACCCTCCTTAATAGATCCAGATCAAACTGGCTTCATGCCCCGTAGGTCCACCGATGTAAACCTTAGAAGGTTGTTCACTAACATACATGCTCAACCACACAACACGGGATCGAGAGCGATAGCCTCACTTGACATAGAAAAGGCTTTCGACACCGTGGAGTGGCCCTTCTTGTGGGAAACATTACGCAGGATGGGATTCCCATTAGTGTTTATCCACTGGCTGCAAGTGTTGTATAAATGCCCCACCTCATCGGTGAGACTGGGAGGGGGATTGTCCACCTCCTTTAGACTATATAGGGGAACTCGGCAGGGCTGCCCTCTCTCCCCGGCTTTATTGGCTGTAGCCATTGAACCGGTGGCGGAGGCATTGCGCACCTCCCCTCATATCAGGGGTCTCCGTCTTGGTTTGCTGGAGGAGAGGGTAGCCCTGTACGCAGACGACATGCTGCTGTTCCTAAATGACGCTGGCCCATCCCTGCAAGGTGCATTGACTGTACTAGATACCTTTACAGAGGTTACTGGACTTAAGGTAAACTGGTCCAAATCCTTGTTATTCCCAATAGATCAAGCGGCTAGGACTACATCCCATCCGGATTGTCCCCTGCAGTGGGTTGACACCTTTAAATACTTGGGGGTGCAAATATCCACCCAAGCCTCAGATTTTATTTCACTAAACCTAGACCCAATACTGATAGACACTAAGACAAAACTCAAATCGTGGTGTAAGTTACCTCTGTCCGTTTGGGGGAGAGTGGATCTTTATAAAAATGAAAATCATTCCCAAGTACATTTATTTCCTTCATCACTCCCCACAATGGGTACCCAAATCTTTTTTTTAAAAACTTAACCAACTATTCTCATCTTTTTTGTGGGGTCCTTCGCCACCTAGGTACAAATTGACGACCTTGATGAGGCCGACAACGCAGGGTGGTATGGCATTTCCCGATTGTTACAAATATTTTCTAGCGACCCAGCTAGTAACGGTGGCCTGGTGGCTACACCCAGATAAAACAAATTCATCCACAGTCCTAGAGGCCACGGTGGTGGGTTCGTTGGAGCCCCTCCAGTTCCTGATCTTCAGAGGCCCCTTACCCCCTGACACCCTCTATGCGCACCACTTTGAGAGCATGGCGGGCAGGACTAGCTATTGAAAAATATAAACCAACTGAAAATTCCCCTAATGCCCCATTATGGTTAAACCCAAATTTACCTCACATCTATGAACTCCCGGATCCTTATGCATGGACCAAACACGGTGTCAAAACTCTATCACAAATAGTATCACAAATGTCATTACTATCTCTGTCACAGATGTCCTCTTTATATAATATACCACATCACTACCAATTTCGATACCTCCAATTATCACATGCTTTTGCTGCACAATTTCCACGCTCTTCTTGCACCATGGTTCAGTCGGGGCTGGAGAAGACACTCAGAACTAACTGTACTGAGAAACCTACTTCACAGCTATACGCACACTTGGTCTCTGTGTCTTTGCCACCTCTAGACAAACTCTGGGCTCACTGGCAACAAGACATACCCACTCTAGACAACGATGACTGGGATGATGTTTGGGATTTCCCTTTTCGATCTCTAGTTTCCATACGGGATAGGTTAGTGCAATTTAAAATTGTATACAGAGCATATTTCACTCCACATAGACTCCATATGATGAACCCTGATTGCCCCGCAGAATGCTGGAGATGTGGAATCTCACCAGGAGATTTCTCACATATTTTCTGGAGTTGCCCTAGAATACAGCAGTATTGGAGGGAGGTACTAGACATGATAAATAGAGTCGCACCAGCCACACTGCCACAAGTCATGGAGGTTTGTCTCTTAGGATTGATTGAAACGTTTGTACCAACTATAGCGAAACGTACACTATTGGGATTGCTACTCTTTTATGCCCGGAAGAATATTGCCATACAATGGAAGAAACCCAACCCTCCCTCTTTAATGCAATGGAAACGTCTGGTTAATGATAATCTCCCCTTATATAAAGATACATACGCTAATATTACCCTTTAGAATGTAAGCTCTATGAGCAGGGACCTCCTGTATCTTTTGTATTGAACTGTACTGTAATTGTGTTGTCCCCCTTATAGATTGTAAAGCGCTGAGTAAACTGTTAGCGCTATATAAATCTTGTATAATAATAATAATAATAATAGGGAATGTGCGTCGAAATATGATAAGGTTTGGCATACATGGCTAGCTGAACCAGAAACGGCTTAAATGAGACTTAGCAACGATCTGAGATGTTATGAGGGGGGATTGTTGCTGATTGGATCAAGGGGAAGGCCTTTTTTGACTCATCTAATGTCGTGAGCCGAAAATAGGGAGAACGCACCACCTAGATGATTAATGATGTGATGTACAATATACACCCGCAGAAATGTAAAATATAAGCTGGAACTGTTATGTGGATGTATCATAGCACTTGAGTCATATGTGTATTGTTTGTATCGAAAATGCAATAAAAATATTAAAAAAAAAAGAAAACAGGAATGGTCCCAGCACAGAACCCTGGGGGACCCCACTTCCCACCCCTGACCATTCCGAGTATTCCCCATTTATCACCACCCTCTGAACTCGCCCTTGTAGCCAGTTTTCAATTCATGTACTCAGCCTATGGTCCATGCTAGGGATGGGCTTTATGTTCGGGTCGAACATGAGTTTGACTTGAACATTGGCTGTTCGCCGGTTCGCCGAACAGCGAACAATTTAGGGTGTTCGCAGCAAATTCGAAAGCTGTGGAACACCCTTTAAAAGTCTATGGGAGAAATCAAAAGTGCTAATTTTAAAGGCTAATATGCATGGTATTGTCATAAAAAGTGTTTGGGGACCTGGGTCCTGCCCCAGGGGACATGTATCAATGCAAAAAAGTTTTAAAAACGGCCGTTTTTTCGGGAGCAGTGATTTTAATAATGCTGAAACAATAAAAGTGTAATATGCCTTTAAATTTCGTACCTGGGGGGTGTCTATAGTATGTCTGTAAAGGGGCGCATGTTTCCCGTGTTTACAACAGTCTGACAGCAAAATGGCATTTCTAAAGGGAAAAAAAAGTCATTTAAAAGTGCTAGAGCTAGTGTCGGCTATAATGAATTGTCGGTCCGGCAATACACATAAAAGTTCATTGATAAAAACGGCATGGAATTTCCCCACAGGGGAACCCCGAA
This sequence comes from Lithobates septentrionalis, assembly GCA_037952835.1. Lineage (NCBI taxonomy): Eukaryota > Metazoa > Chordata > Amphibia > Anura > Ranidae > Lithobates > Lithobates septentrionalis. Next base: position 6,849,026 of record JBBDGP010000593.1, on the reverse strand, counting down.
CCAAAATAAAAAAAAAAAAATGTGTGGGTGTCCCCCTAAATTCCATACCAGGCCCTTCATGTCTGATATGGATATTAAGAGGAACCCCGAGCCAAAATTTTAAAAAAATGGCGTGGGGTCCCCCTCAAAATCCATACCAGACCCTTCAGGTCTGGTATGGATTTTAAGGGGAACCCCGCGGCAAAATTTAAAAAAAAATGGCGTGGGGTCCCCCCAAAAATCCATACCAGACCCTTATCCGAGCACGCAACCTGGCAGGCCGCAGGAAAAGAGGGGGAATGAGAGAGCGCCCCCCTCCTGAACCGTACCAGGCCACATGCCCTCAACATTGGGAGGGTGCTTTGGGGTAGCCCCCCAAAGCACCTTGTCCCCATGTTGATGGGGAGAAGGGCCTCATCCCCACAACCCTTGCCCGGTGGTTGTGGGGGTCTGTGGGCGGGGGGCTTATCGGAATATGGAAGCCCCCCTTTAACAAGGGGGCCCCCAGATCCCGCGCCCCCATGTGAATTGGTAATGGGGTACAAGTGTACCCCTGTCATTTCACAAAAAAGTGTCAAAAAGGTTAAAAAACACAAGAGACGTTTTTTGACAAGTCCTTTATTAATTTCTTCTTCTTCCATCTTCTTTCTTCTGATCTTCCTTCGGTGTTCTTCTTCCTCCATCTTCTGCTTCTCCATCTTCTTCCTTTGCTCTCCTCGTCCCGCATCTTCCTCCGGCTTCTTCTACGCTCCGTCTGCATGATCCGCCTCAGTGGGAGTCTTCCGCCGTGTGACCCTTCGGTTCTTCTGACACTTTTTAACCTTTTTGACACTTTTTTGTGAAATTGTAGGGGTACATTTGTACTCCATTACCAATTCACATGGGGGGCGGGATCTGGGGGTCCCCTTGTTAAAGGGGGCTTCCAGATTCCGATAAGCCCCCCGCCCACAGACCCCCACAACCACCGGGCAAGGGTTGTGGGGATGAGGCCCTTCTCCCCATCAACACGGGGACAAGGTGCTTTGGGGGGCTTCCCCAAAGCACCCTCCCAATGTTGAGGGCATGTGGCCTGGTATGGTTCAAGAGGGGGGGGCGCTCTCTCGTCCCCCCTCTTTTCCTGCAGCCTGCCAGGTTGCGTGCTCGGATAAGGGTCTGGTATGGATTTTTGGGGGGACCCCACGCCATTTTAAAAAAAAAATTTGACCCGGGGTTCCCCTTAAAATCCATACTAGACCTGAAGGGTCTGGTATGGATTTTGAGGGGGACTCCCACGCCATTTTTTTTTAAATTTTGGCTCGGGGTTCCCCTTAATATCCATATCAGACCTGAAGGGCCTGGTATGGAATTTAGGGGGACACCCATGCAGTTTTTATTTTAAATTTTGGTTCGGGGTTCCCCTGTGGGGAAATTCCATGCCGTTTTTATCAATGAACTTTTATGTGTATTGCCAGACCGACAATTCATTATAGCTGGCACTAGCTCTAGCACTTTTAAATGACTTTTTTTTCCCGACAATTTATTATAGCCGTCACTAGCTCTAGCACTTTTAAATGACTTTTTTTCCCGACAATTTATTATAGCCGGCACTAGCTTTAGAACTTTTGATTGACTTTTTTCTCCCTTTAGAAATGTCATTTTGCTGTCAGATTGTTCTAAACACGGGAAACATGCGCCCCTTAACAGGCATACTATAGACACCCCCCCAGGTACGCAGGTTTTGTTTTCTGTAATTTTGAAAGTGTAAATGATGGAAATAAAATCTAACTTTTTTTGACATATAAGAATGTCTAATCTGTAATTTGATGCCATTTGGAGATTTTTCCATCTTTCCTTTGCTTCGTTATGCACATTAATACACATTTTTACCTAGGGTGCCCAAACTTTTGATCCCCACTGTACATGTAAAGCTGTAAACGTGCATTCATAAATGATATTATTCAAAAAAGTGCCAGGTAAGGTATACAGATTGAATATTTTCAATTAACCACTTAAAGACCGGCCTATTTTTCAAAGTTGTCATTTACAAGTTAAAATAAGTTTTTTTGTTTTTGCTAGAAAATTACTTAGAAAAAAAAAAATATATATAACGTTTGGGTGTTCTAACACCCTAGAGAATAAAATGGTTGTTGTTGCAATACTTTTTGTCACACCGTATTTGCGCAGCGGTCTTTTTCTTATTTATTTTACTTTTTATTTTTACACTGTTCTTTTAAAAAAAAATTGTGTCACTTTTATTCCTATTCATATTTACACTAAAGTGCAATAAAAAAAATGTCGTTCGGAAAAAATAAAATGTTGCTTTAAGAACTATGGGCAGAAGTGATGTTTTGACTATTGGTATACAGGTAACACGCCCTTCATAGAACCAGTATATTATATGTGACTTTAACCGCTTGCCGCCCGCCATATGACAGCCAGGCGGTGCGGCTCTTGTTCTGGGCGGGCGTCATATGACGTCCGTCCATTTAAACAGGGCATGTGCGCAATTGTGTGCGTGCAGCCCTGTACCTTCGGTGGCGGTGTGTCACGGAGACACCGTTTGCCACCAAGGGGGGGGGGGTGAACAGCTATTGGGCACAGCAGTTTACCACGTGATCGGCTGTGATCCTTTCACAGCCGTTCACTAAATGTAAACATAGAGTGGTAACGAGATGCTACCCGGTTCTCCACCTCACACACCGATCGCGTGTGAGAAGGAGATTGCGGTAACATCTCGTTACCGCTTTCAGTGTAGACCAACCACACTGATTGCCCCCCCCCCAATAAAGAGGACCTGTCACCACCCATCAAAGTACCTGTCAGTCCATCAAAGTACCCAAGTACCTGTCACAATCCATCAGAGTACCGGTCACAGTCCACCTGAGTACCTTTTACAGTTCATCTGAGTACCCGAGTACCTGTCACAGTCCATATGAGTACCTGTCACAGTCCATATGAATACCAGAGTACCTGTCACAGTCCATCTGAGTACCCGAGTACCTGTAACAGTTCATCTGAGTACCCGAGTACCTGTCACAGTTCATCTGAGTACCCGAGTACCTGTCACAATCCATCTGAGTACCCGTCAGTTCATCTGGGTACCTGTCACAGTCCATCTGAGTACCTGTCACAGTTCATCTGAGTACCCGAGTACCTGTCACAGTTCATCTGAGTACCCGAGTACCTGTCACAGTTCATCTGAGTACCCGAGTACCTGTCACAGTCTATCTGAGTAGCGTCACAGTTCATATGAGTACTGAGTACCTGTCACTGCCCTTCAGAGTACCCGAATACCAGTCACCAGCCCATCATAGTACCCGAATACCTATCTGTAGCCCATCGGAGTACCCAAGTACCTGTCTCCAGGCCATCAGAGTACCCGAGTACCTGTCACCAGCCCATCAGAGTACCCGGGTACCTGTCACCAGCCCATCAGAGTACCCGAGTACCTATCTGCAGCCCATGCCTCATAGAATATACGTTGGGGCGTTTGCTTTCCAAAATGTGGTCATTTTGTGGGTAATTCCACTGTCCTGGTGCTCCAGGACCTTCAAAAATGTGATAGGTAGGAATGAAATGAGATGTGTAATTTATGCTCCTAGAACGCCTGAAGGTACTACTTCAGTGTTGGGCCTCTCTATGTGGCCAGGCTGTGTAAAAGTCTCACGCATGGTGTATCGCCATACTCAGGATGAGTAGCAGAATGTATTTTGGGGTGTAATTTTTGCTATATACATGCTATGTGTTAGAAAGATCTTACATTTTTTCCAGAAGTTTTTGGAAAATGTGGAAAAAAATGAAAACGCATTTTTTTTTTTTTTACACAAAGTTACATATGTCAGGTCACCTGAGACCAGGTGACAGATGCACTCCGTAGGAGTCAGGAGTGCACCGCTAAGGTAGTGGACCCAAGGACTGACTGCTGCGGATTGAACCCTGGGAGGTTCAGGAAGCAGGTCTACTAGATCACTAACACAGATCCCAGTGGGAGCTAGAGCATAGATTCCCCAGGGCACGGAGTCTAAGAGCCAGCAGGTGTTCACCAGAGCCTCTAGTGGTGAGGTTGGACTTTGCTGTAGTCTGGCTCCAGGTCGCGGCCCCCAGGGTCTCACAGCTCACGGTAGACTACAGGAGATAGAGGAAGAAAGAAGAAGGCTGGAACAACAAGGATAGTAAGGGGATAAGCCAAGGTCGGGGCAACTAGCAGACAAGGACAACAAAGTACACGCCAAAGGTTCAGGGCCACTGGAAAACAGGGATAGTCAGGGACACGCCAAAAGGTCAGGGTCACGAGCAAACAGAAATAGTCGAGAACACACCAAGGTCGGTAACAGAGACAAACGTAGAGCACACGGCAAGCAGGAAAAAGGAAGCCAAACACACAATGGTTGATCAGCAAGGTTGGCTTGCAATGCACAGGTTAATATAGTGTTCCTAATTAGAGGCTGAGGTGGAGCTATGCTGAGGGAAGACTATATATGCAGTCAGGTGAGAGTGGCTGGCCTCTAAAGGAACACATGGAGAGAGGTAAGCTGACAAGACACACATTACTGCATAACCATGACAACATAGTTACTATGTAACTTTGTGTAAACGAAAATGCGTTTTCATTTTTTTCCCACATTTTCCAAAAACTTCTGGAAAAAAATGAACCGTTCAAAAGACTCAATATGCCTCATAGATTATACATTGGGGTGTTTGCTTTCCAAAATATGGTCATTTTGTGGGCAATTCCATTGTCCTGGTGCTCCAGAGCCTTCAAAAGTGTAATAGGTGGTTGAGAAATGAGATGTGTAATTTATGCTCGTAGAACGCCTGAAGGTGCTACTTCAATGTTGGGCCTCTGTATGTGGCCAGGCTGTGTAAAAGTCTCACATATGTGGTATCGCCATACTCAGGAAGAGTAGCAGAATGTATTTTAGGGTGTAATTTGTTGTATGCATATGCTGTGTATGAAAAATAACCTGATAATATGACAATTATGTTAAAAAAAACCAAAAAAAAAACAACCTTCATTTTGCAAAGAATTGTGGGAAAAAAAAACACAACTTAAAAAAAACTCACCATGCTACTTATTTAATACCTTGGAATGTCTAGTTTCAAAAAAGGGGTCATTTGGGGGTATTTGTTCTTTCCTGACTTGTTAGTGTCTCAAGAAATATGATACACCTGATGTACTGAAGGCCTGATCAGATATGATAATTTTTCAGTGATTGGCACCATAGTTTGTAGACTCTATAACTTTCACAAAGACCAAATAATATACACTAATTTGGGTTATTTTTACCAAAGCTATGTAGCAATATAAATGTTGGCCAACATTTCTGAAGAAAAATTACTAATTTGCAAAATTTTATGACAAAAACAAAGAAAAAGGCATTTTTTCACAAAATTTACGCTTTTTTATTTATAGCACAAAAAATAAAAAAAACACACTAGTGATTAAATACCACCAAAAGAAAGCTTTGTGTAAAAAAAAAGACGCAAATTTCATATGGGTACAGTGTTGCATGACTGAGTAATTGTCATTCAAATTGTGAGAAAGCTGAAAATTGGTCTGGGCAGAAAGGGGGTGTAAGTGCACTGTATTGAGGTGGTTAAAAAGATCACTCGATAATGCAGCAGGTTAGTTGTCGTCATTCATTAACCACGTATGTATATAAAGAAGGAACACAATCGCTTACTGCGCAATTTGCCAGCATAAGAAATGTATTAAAAGAACAGTATTCTACTCACAGGTATAGATCTCTATTGCCCCTGTGACGACGTCTATTGAGACGTACTTTGGATTGGAGGACATAGCAGTGATGTCAGCACGCCTGCCGGGGCACAGGACAATAATTTCTGAATGCCTGACATATTCATTTTACTTGTGAGTAGAATACTGTTCTTTTAATAAATTTCTTTTATTGCGCAATGAGCGATTGTGTTCCTTTTTTATATACATGCCTGGTTAATGAATGACAACTAACCGGTCACATTGAATAACAAAAATTCCGCGCTTAGGAATATGAAAAGAAAGGACTGCTGCCCCCCTTATAAGTGAAAATCACCGAAGTGAGATCCAAAATTTAAAAAGTTATTCTAAGCAGGGGAATTGGCGCTGTCCAACTATATGTGTATAGGTGATGGTTCTTCCAAAATAACAAAGTGTTAATTTATAAACAAGTGTGTCAGAGATATCAAGAAAATATTAATGTGCATATAAAAATACTGAATAGTGGATGTGAATGAGTCACCTGTGAAGTAAAATGGTGCAGAGTGCTCTAAAACGCATGTGAAAAATCCCATATACAGTAAAAGTTGATATCTATATCTTAATGGTGATCCCTATATCTTAAAAAATAGCTGGGGAACCAAATCCAATATGTGAACAATTACAGAAACAATTATGGTGATCCACATAAACAATTATTGAAACACATAAAAAGTGGAAACCTAAGAAAAAAATTAAAATATATAAAAATGTGTATAAAAAATGTGTAAGAGAACCCCCGCCTGTGTGCGTTAACAATCACAATAAAGGCAATCAATGCAAGACAATTCATATGTGTATAAAAAATCAATAATTAAATTAATTGAAAAAGTCCGCAAAAAAGTCCTAAAAGTGTATCCCACTGGTGAAGGGAAAGCGTAGTCACAGCCTTCAACTCTTGATGTCCCGTCCTTCACTACACCCCCACTCGTGTGTGCACTTACCGGACTGCCTAACCTCTGCAGGGGTAAAAGGCATATGCAGACAGTCCTGCGATGGCGGAATCGGGAAGTGATCCTCCGTCCAGGGGTGCTATATCCTGCTCCGGCGTGATGTTATCCCCAGTAACAGGTATCCATATGAAGTGAGAAAAGAAAACACTTCATAGTGTGAATCCATAAAAAGTAGAAGTTTTATTTTGAAAATCCATATAATAAAAAATAGTAAAAGTATAATCCACAAACTGGAGCTACAAACAGTGTTCCGATAACCGGCTCACAGCCGAGGGGCAGCGTGGTGAGGCGTGCGTTCCACCGCCCGACAGCTGAAACCGGAACTAACACGCCTCAGATGACGTCTTGATGACGAAACGCGTAAGTCGTGGCCTCGTGATACGCACACGTCAGCACCTCTCTCTTCCAGCTTGTGTTAGTTCCGGTTTCACATTATCAGGTGATCTTTTTGATAACACATCTAACATACGGGTCCTGTGAAGGGATTGTTACCTGCAATACACACAGTGGTGGGTGTTGCCCACTAATGTGTGGCTAGACCTCATTTGGGGCCTCCTCATCTGCTAAGCACCCATTAATTATTATATATGGTGGAGCAAGGAGAAAGGGATCACTTGGAGCACTTTTGGACTGTAATTAAGCATGTGTGGAGCACCTGTGTCACCACCAGTAGTTTTTTTATGCTTTGCACAGAATAATTGGCACTTTAATTGAAAATATTCAATCTCTATACCTTACTTAGCACGTTATTGAATATAGCAAAGTGTAATTTCTTCAGTGTTGTCACATGAAAAGATATCATAAAATATTTACAAAAATGTGAGGGGTTTTTCACATCATTGAACACTTGATATATTTACCATCTTCTATATTTGAGTTGGCATCATTTGTTTATATTAAAATGTTTTTATGTGTTAGATGGTCAGCCTGGCTTTTAATTTTTAACCACTTCAGCCCTAGAAGATTTGGGTGCTCAATGACCAGGCCATTTTTTGCGATTCGGCACTGCGTCGCTTTAACTGACAATTGCGCGGTTGTGCGATGCTGTACCCAAACAAAATTGACGTCCTTTTTTTTCCCACAAATAGAGCTTTCTTTTGGTGGTATTTGATCGCCTCTGCGGTTTTTATTTTTTGCGCTATAAACAAAAGAAGAGCGATCATTTTGAAAAAAACACTATCTTTTACTTTTTGCTATAATAAATATCCCATATTTTTAATTAAAATAACTAAAAAAATAAATAATTTTCAATAAGCGTATATTGATTGGTTTGCGCAAAAGTTATAGCATCTACACAATGGGGGATAGATTTATGGCATTTTTGTTATTATTATTTTTTTTACTACTAATAGTGGCGATCTGCGACATTATGGCGGACACATTTTTGAAACCATTGACAATTATACAGCAATCAGTGCTATAAAAATGCACTGATTACTGTGTAAATGTCACTGGCAGGGAAGGGGTTAACACTAGGGAGCGATCAAGGGGTTAACTGTGTTCCCTAGGTGTGTTTCTAACTGTGGGGGGATGGGACTGTCTAGGAGGAGAGAGAGAGAGATCGGTGTGCATACTATGTATGAACACACGATCTGTCTCCTCTCCCCTGAAAGAACCGGGATTTGTGTTCTCGCTCTGTCACGAGCGATCGCGTCGCATTGGCTCCGGGCACATGTTGCGGGCGCATGCACGCGCCTCCGGCGGCACGCACCCCTAGTGACCATAAGGTGAAGCGACGTAAGGCAACGTTGTTTTGCCCAGCCGTGCCATTGTGCCGCAGTAAGGCCTAATGTACATGTAGGCAACCTCTTCTGAACGATTTTTTGACAGCATGAACCTGGCGTTTAAAAACACCCATTTAGCCGCGTTCGCGTCTAGGAGTGTTTATTTAATCGCTTCAATACCGGGCACTTATACACCTTCCTGCCCAGACCAATTTTCAGCTTTCAGCGCTGTCGTACTTTGAATGACAATTGCGCGGTCATGCTACACTTTACCCAAACTAAATTTTTATAATTTTGTTCCCACAAATAGAGCTTTCTTTTGGTGGTATTTGATCACCTCTGGGATTTTTAATTTCTGCTAAACAACTAAAAAAATAAGACCGAAAATGTTGAAAAAAATTATCTTTTTTTTTGTTTGTTACAAAATTTTGTTAAGAAGTTTTCTCCTTCACTGATGGGGCTGCACTGACAGGCACAGATTAGGTGGCAGTGATGATGGGCACTAATATGCGGCACTGATAGGTACACATAGGTGGCATTGAAAGGCGGCACGGGTGGGCACTGATAGGCGGCACGGATGGGCATTGATGTATTGTAATGTATGGTACTGATGGATGCCAAACAATAATGCCTGCCAATCAGTAATGCCCATTGTGGGCACTGATTGGCATCCATGGTGGTCTAGGGTGGCATACCTGATGGTCACTAGTGGTGGCATCCCTGGTGGTCCTGGTGGCGTCCCTGGTGGTCCAGTGTGGGCATCATCGGGGGGGCTGCGCTGATAAAGACGCGAGTGTGGAAAAGCCAATCAACGGCTATTCCTGTTTACATCGTGATCAGCCGTGATTGGACACGGCTGATCACGTGGTAAAGAGTCTCTGTCAGAGACTCTTTACTTAGATTGGAGTTGCGGTGTGTCAGACTGACACACCGCAACAATGATCGCCGCGATGCTCGCCCCCAGGGGTGCACAGCAGCTTGATATCCTGGCGACGTCATATGATGTCTGGTCAGGATATCGCAACCACTTTGCCGACGTCATATTGCTAAATGGCGGGCGGCAAGTGGTTAAGATAACATCATCAGACCCTCCTAAAGCACAAAAAACAGTATTATTTAACTATTTCAGCCATTCTGTGAGACCAAAGTAAGTAGCAGCAGCTAAGAGAGCAGCAGTGTACTTGTATCTACCTCAACTTCGGTGCTTTTACTATGGATCCCATAATGAGCATATGTGAGGAAATTAAAAAAGCCAGATATTAAATTTCATGCAACTATGTTCGATCAAGTCGGGGGTCAGGCTCACTGGTGGGGTCATCTGGTTCAAATCTAACATATAGGTCAAATTCCAATTCTACTTTGGCTAACAGCAGTGCTAGTGGTGTACTGGATTGGATCATGGGCTCATTAGGGGTATATAAATGGTCTATGAAGCATTCAAAGCCATTACAAGTTTTTAAAACATGTTTTTAGTGTTTTTTTTATCATTTGCTATCATTTTAAAGCTTTGTAATGTACACATAAGATAAGATTGGATGAGTTCAGGTGCAGCTGAAAAAAGCATCCAACTGCCTCTGAACGTTCGTGTACATGAGGCCTAAAACTGTGGTTGGTCGGCAAGCGGTTAATTAGTTTGTGTGATTTCACAAGACACACATTTATTATTTATCAATTCAATATTGGTTCTATGCAGCTATTTAGGTGCGTTTATCTTTTCTTATACTTTGTGTTGAAGACCCTCGTTCATTTGTTTATTTCACAATGTTACTTGGGGATTGAGCAGTGCAGCACTTGTTTTATTTTTTTAACAGTTCAGGAAAATTCCCTGATAAGAGAACAAAATTACCTCATATCTTCAAACACTGAAATGTATTATTTGCAATGTAATTATTTTAATACATATTTTTATATGCACCTTTTTGTTTCTTCTCAATAAAAACATGATTAAAAAAAAAACTGCAATTGTGTTTTCTGTTAAACAGTTTAAACTGCTTGGTCATGTAAATCAATGAACAGCTTTGATGAATGTCTGTTAGAGCTTGGCTTTGCTGACAGCAGTTCCCGGTTCTGGATATCTGTCAATTATACGCTGTGCTTCTCTTCTTCCAGACATCAACGCACCATGAGTAGTAGAATAAAAGTTTCTTTCTGTGGCTTCTCCAGCAAAAAGGACCTGTAAAGGCTAAAAAAAAAAACCAGAAACACGGTTTCATTTGATTTTTTTTTTCTACTAACTTAGTGATAGTGATAGTGATAACTTTAGTTGAAATGATTTACTTTGAGGGCCCATTTACACCTGTGCAGTTTTTCTCTCTGATGTGCTCTGCATTGAAATAGATGGAAACACATCAAAAAGCACGTTAATATGCACCCCTCCATTTATTTGACGACATATATCATGATGCACACTGACTTGCATCTTAAACCAACATGCATTTTAATTAAGACTGGATTCTTGCTATTGCATTAATGCGCATTATGAGCACTACAGTACTATTAATTTTAAAGACCACCCCTACACAAGGAAACGCACCTGCATTGCGCCCCCAAGCAAGGTAGCACTGCATTCCAAATAATGGGCCCATTCAAAGTTATTGGGCTTGCTTAACCGCTTTAAAACCAGCGGCCGTCCTGCGCAGATCACCGTAGCTATATGGCGGCTCGCGTAGACTCAGTTGCTAGCGGGCCCCTGCCACACGCTCGCTTTAGCTGCACGAGTGTACCCACGGGTCAAGAGGAGTCGATGTCCTCCGGTGACCCCCGATTGACTTGTACATAGGCAGAACGGGGAAATGCCTATGTAAACAAGGCATTTCCTCGTTCTGACAGGTGACATGACAGGGATCTGCTGTTCCCAGTGGTCGGGAGCAGTGACCTCTGTCATGTCCCAGTAATTCCCCCCCCAGTTAGAAACACTCATAGGGAACACAGTTAACCCTTTGATCGACGCCTAGTGTTAACCCCTTCCCTGCCAGTGACATTTATACAGTAATCAGTGCCTATTTTTAGCTCTGATCGCTGTATAAATGTCACTGGTCCCAAAAAAAGTGTCAAAGTGTCCGATCGGCCGCAATGTCGCAGATCACCGCCATCACTAGTAAAAAAATAAAAAGCCATAAATCTATTCCCTATTTTGTAGATGCTATAATTTTTGCGGAAACCAATCAATATACGCTTATTGCGATATTTTTGGTAAAAACAAACAAAAAAAAAAAATTAAAAATGTAGAAGAATATACATCGACCTAGACTGATGAAGAAATTTGTTTTAAAAAAAATTAGTGTGGGATATTTACTATAGCAAAAAGTAAAAAATTTAGTTTTATTTTTCACAATTGTCGCTCTTTTTTTGTTTCTAGCGCAAAAAATAAAAACTGCAGAGGTGATCAAATACCACCAAAAGAAAGCTCTATTTGTGGTGAAAAAAGGACGTCAATTTTGTTTGAGTACAACCACGCAATTGTCAGTTAAAGCGATGCAGTGCTGAATCGCAAAAAATGCTCCGGTCATTAAGGGGGTAAAACCTTCCGGGGGTGAAGTGGTTAATATAACACATGTTAACGTTATCGGTGGTAACATGCTAAAATGTGATCCTGCCCATAAATGGAAAACAAATAAGCAAAAATGCCTGAGAGGTTCGTAAAGATAATGATAGGAAATATCATTATCTTTACGAAGGCTGAACTTTCATATTTGCATATCTAACATTTTTAATTCTGAACTATATTTTAGATATTGAACTGCTTTCTGGCTGTGGATTGTTTCTTTTTTAGGAAGCATTTAGGAAAAATTCCTCCTACAAGCTTTAACCAGACACTGATAGAAGTCACAAGACTGCTCTAACTGCTGATAAGAAAAAGGCATTTAGCAGTTTATATTTACTAAGACTATTACATTTCCATGTGCTGTGGGAGACCAGATATAGTGAATGCAGGGTCCCGGGTTTAGTAAGACTTTAATCAGCTCATGACAAATCCACCTCACTTGAAATTTTTATTTATCATAGTTTTTCCTATTACTCTTCTTAAAAAAACAAACTGCTCAGCCAGCATGTCTGATGATACTTGATTTGTTCTGTTAGATTACTGTTTTTTTTTTTTTTTCCATGTGGATATCACCAAGCTTGTTACTATGCGTGCTGTGTATAAATTATGTAATAAATAACGACAACATGGGAACTTGTTCATGGGAAGCTCCCAGAATCCAATGGTGAAGTTACCAGAACGAATAGCTACTAAGATTCAAACACCAAGGCATCAGAGATTTTTGTCTTCAGTTGCCCTATTTTTTTGAAGCATAAGGGACTTATTGTGGAACAAATGAAAACAAAAGACCCCATGCATTAAAAAAAAAAAGGATTGAATCCTTAAAAACATAGCTACTTTATTTGCTGCACTTAATGTCTTACCTTTGCGGCATCCATATCCTTGGGTAAAGGCTCTGCGAGACTGTCAATATCACTTCCAGAACTGCCCACGGCCACATAGCTGTAGGAGCCGTAAGTATAAGGCTGGCTGTGCCACTTGCTTCGCAGAATACTAATGGGCGGGGGTAGCTCAGGGTTCCCTATATAGGGTTAGAGAAAGGGTAAAGATAAATGTAGATATTGAAACAGCATAGCACAGATTTTGTCACATATTAATAAAGGTAGCTAACACAAAGGGAGTATAATGAACCTTAAAAACACATACATAAATAGTGTAGCACCAAAATAAATGTGATGATATCTAAATTATAAAACTAGTTGTGACAATAATAAGTGCAGAAAGTCTATAGCTGAACATATTTAAAGAAATATAGAATATTGGTAAATTATATAGTCCAAATGCAAACATAAGTGAACCACCACCAGAATATTGGTAAAAATATATAGTCCAAATGCAAATAGCAGTGAACCACCACCATCGAGTGAATTACAAACTCACCGGAACAAATGGCTGCCATCCCAGCAGCACATGCGCCGCCTTACAGCATATGTATGGAAATCTCCCTGGATGTATCACTGCACTCAACTCACGCTGGCAGTAAAAGCCCAGAGTGGAGATTCCTTTCTGCCGACACTGTACAGACACCGGACTGAGCTACAACTTCAAAGGTGGTGGTTCAGCTGTTTGTGCATCTGACATATATCTTCACGTTCACTGGAGTGGTTGCATCAGATTCAATCTTTCTCGAATCGTCTTCCAGGGCAGCATCTGAGAGATAGGCTCCTCCTCCCCGAAACAGGAAACACATTAGTCCACCATTATAAATTTCACAGTCTTACCTGCGTGCCTCAGTTGTTTGTGTTACCTCCGGACCCACAGGAGCTGCAAAAAGAAACGTTTATTATTTTACCTTGTCTCTGTGCTAGTTGCAGGAGACCCCCTGCCAGCATCCAATTTAGCCCAGCTGGCCTTGGGAAGGCAAGCGGGAGCAGCAAATTTGAGCAAAAAGACTTGCTCTGCCTGAGATTTCACACCTACAGAAGGGTCTGCAATCATCCCCCAAGCTGGAACAAATGTACTGCCATTTTTTCCCCACACCGCATGCTGGAGGGACCTGCTGCTACTTCAACCCGGCTGGGGATCTGGTTTTGCCCCTGAGCCTCAGGCCGCACTAGGATCCAGAGATGGCACCGTGCGGGTAGGTGTCAATCTTTTACTCTGTTTACCTACCTACTGTCCGCCCGTCCACTTGCCCCCTCCGTGTCAACGCCACCATCGGCGTTCCACCGCACCCAGCAGAGCCGGCTCCTTTCCTGGTGGAGGCTCTGCGGGGTGTACCAAGATGCCGCCGACGCCGCTTGCTGTCACGCGGTTCTGGTCGGCGGCCATTTTCCCGGAGTCTGGAGACTTCTAGGGGAAATTATTATATATATATATATATATATATATATATATATATATATATATATATATATATATATATATATACACACACACACATACATATACACACACACACACACACACACACACACACACATATACATTCATACACACACACACAATTTTATATGTATGTATATATATATATATATATATATATATATATATATATATATATATATATATATATAAAAAATATATATTTATATATTAAAGCAGCAGAGTCCCGCTTCCCTAATGAAATCTCAGAAAGGAGGACACCAGCAACAGCGGCATGTTCAGGTACATCCACCAACCTGCACGGGGTCAGCTGGGGGCGGGGCTGGAAGCTTAAGCAGGAAGCAGTTAGAAAGGCTCCTCTAAGCAGAGGATCCTTGTGGCTGACCATGTCTGACGCTTCTCCACCCTGCCCTACAGATCCTGCAAGCCAGGACAGCTCCAAGGTAAGCCAGAATACTCCAGGGTCAATTCTGTCTTAAACATCACTGAAAAAAACTGCCCATTTTCGGGCAGTCTTTAACCACCTTCCTCAACGGGGACCTTTTTGTGCTTGATTTCAGGCAAAGACCCCAGAAGAAAGGAAAACGAAAAGCAACAAAACATGTGCTTCGTGCAGCCACCGGTTTTCACCTGAATGGAAAAAGCCCCTATGCCAAAAATGCATAGACAAATTGGTGGCCAAAGAGTCACAAGGTTACCTGCGAGAACTACTCAGCTCTTTTAAAAAAGAGATAAAGAGCACCATGGCACCGCTACACTCAGCAATTGAGAAGTTAGAAACCCCTACAAATGTCAGTCAGGCCAGTACCCCTAACAGCGGAACATGTGTTCCTTCAGATAACAGGGAACAGGCAGAACGACAGGCAGGTAACGCATTTGCCCTGTACACACGATAGGATTTTCCGATGGAAAATGTGTGATAGGACCTTGTTGTTGGAAATTCCTACCGTGTGTAGACTCCATCACACATTTTCCATAGGAATTTCCGACACACAAAGTTTGAGAGCTTGCTATAAAATTTTCCGACAACAAAATCCGTTGTCGGAAATTCCGATCGTGTGCACACAAATCCGATGCACAAAGTGCCACGCATGCTCAGAATAAATTAAGAGAGGAAAGCTATTGGCTACTGCCCCGTTTATAGTCCCGACGTCCGTGTTTTACGTCACCGCATTCAGAACGATCGGATTTTCCGACAACTTTGTGTGACCGCGTGTATGCAAGGCAAGTTTGAGCCAATATCCGTCGGAAAAAATCCATGGATTTTGTTGTCGGAATGTCCGATCAATGTCCGACCGTGTGTACAGGGCATTTTTCTAAGAAGTATTCCAGGGCAGCACTAGTTCCCACCCTTAAACGACAAATACCAGGCACAATAGGGGAGCTTTAAGCTTACTGAGATTTCCTTTGGTGCTTTAATATAACTGAGGCATGCAGGTAAGATTGTGAAATTTATAAATGTGGACTAATGTATTTCCTGTTTCAGGGAGGAGGAGCCTATCTCTCGGATGTTGCCCTGGAAGATTTCTTAGAAAAAGAATTACCAGTTACCTAACTCTATTTTCTTCACTTCTATTTGCATTTGGACTATATAAAATTTACCAATATTCTGGATTTCTTTGAATATGTTAATCTATGGACTTTCTGCACTTATTGTCACAACAAGTTTTATAATTTAGAGATCATCACATTTATTTTGGCGTTACACTATTTAAAAGATAAATGTAGGTTTATTGCAAATCTTCTGACAACCCTGAGTACTGTTCAGATTTGGATGAATAATTACATGAACTGTTCCACACATTACCTACATATATAATCAATGATAACAACTAAATTGAACACTTGGCTGTCTGTAGATCGCTCAATTATAAAAAGGAAACTATCTAGAGAACCTGTAGGAACGCAACCAATATATACACTATATGGCCTATAGGTGCATAAAATCAAGTACATGTAATCTCCATTGACAAAAAAACACTGGCAGTAGAATGAGTTGAGCTCAGTTATATTAGACATTGTGGTGGATACCAAGAAAACACAAATTTCAGCACTGCATAGTGCCTATTGTAAACTTTAGCAGACCAAGAATAAATTGTCTGGGCCTGCTTTCAGGGTTTGAGCAAGGACTCTTGGTTCAAGTGGAGGGTGTTGGTAATGCTAAAGTATACAAAAATAAATTTCAGATACATTTGTGTGTTTGACCTGGTAACATTTTGGGGGAAGATATTTTTCTGTTCCAACATGACAGTTTTCATGTGCACACGGTGAGGTCCATTTAGGTCTACACTGGGACCTGAGCAAAACTGTATTGAAAACCACTGGGATTTTTTGGAAGACCGAATGAAAGCCAGCTCTCCTTGTCCAACATCAGTGCCTAGCTGTACAAATACTGTATGAACACAAATTTCCAAAGACACACTCAAAACTCTTGTAGGAAGCCTTCAATGTTATAGCTTCAAGGTGCAGGACTGTGATTGAAGGGGTGCAGGATTACCTAGCAGAATAGTGTCCACAGTGCTCACGGGTTCCTTGAGGGTAGCTTCAGGGTCCCTTCACAAATATTTTGCACTTTGCATGCACAATAAACAAGAGCCTTAAAAGGAGACGTTTGGGGTTTTAAAAATGTAAATATGCATACTCACCTCTATGAGCTATCCAAGGTTGGCTCTAAGACCGAGAACTACGGTAAGCAATCACATGACCGCTAATTGCTCAGCTCTTGGTCTGCTCAGAGCAGAGAGTAGTGACCGTCAGTCACCGCTTTTCACCCAGCCCACCCAATTAATTTGTTCAGATCTTCTTGCAAGGTTTCCACATCCTGCGGAGAAGTTATTGCCCTGCTTAGCTTAGTATCGTCCGTAAATACAGAGAGTGAACTGTTTACCCCATCCTCCAGGTAATTTATGAACAAATTAAATAGGATTGAAACCCCACTTTTCATCCCTGACCATTCCGAGTACTCCCCATTTATCACCACCCTCTGAACTCGCCCTTGTAGCCAGTTTTTAATCCATGTACTCACCCTATGGTCCATGCCAACGGACCATACTTTGTACAGTAAACGTTTATGGGGAACTGTGTCAAATGCTTTTGCAAAATACAGATACACCACGTCTACGGGCCTTCCTTTATCTATATGGCAGCTCATCTCCTCCATAGAAGGTAATAGATTGGTTTGGCAAGAATGATTCTTCATGAATCCATGCTGATTACTGCTAACGATACCGTTTTCATTACTAAAATCTTTTATATAGTCCCTTATCATCCCCTCCAAGAGCTTGCATATTATGGAGGTTAGGCCAACTGGTCTGTAATTCCCAGGGATGTGTTTTGACCCTTTTTTAAATATTGGTGCTACATTGGCTTTTCTCCAATCAGCTGGTACCATTCCAGTCAGTAGACTGTCAGTAAAAATTAGGAACAATGGTCTGGCAGTTACTTGACTGAGTTCCCTAAAGACCCTTGGGTGGCCGGAGGCACGCCCGCTGCACTGCGGAGGTGCCGATGCTCGTGACGACCGCCGGCCATAAGTGATTGCGGGCATGAGAGGCAGAACAGGGACGTTTGTGTGTAAACACACAAATCCCTGTTCTGAGAGGAGATGCAGATCGTGAGTTCCTAATAGCTAGGAACCACGATCTGTCATCTTCCATAGTCAGTCCCCTCCCCCTTCAGTTAGAGCACACATTCAGGGAACACAGTTAACCCCTTGATTGCTCCCTAGTGTTAACCTCTTCCCTGCCAGTGACATTTTTACAGTAATCAGTGCATTTTTATAGCACTGATCGCTGTATAATTGTCAATCGTGTCAAAAGTGTCCGATGTGTCCGCCATAATATCGCAGAAAAAAAAAAAAAATATCACAGATTGCCGCCATTACTAGTAAAAAAAAAAAAATGCCATAAAGCTATCCCCTATTTTGTAGACGCTATAACTTTTGCGCAAACCAATCAATATACGCTTATTGTGATTTTTATTACCAAAAATATGTAGAAGAATATATACCTAAACTGAGAAAATTCGCTTTTTTAAAAAAAAATTGTGGATATTTATTATAGCAAAAAGTATAAAATGGTGTTTTTTTTTCAAAATTGTCACACTTTTTTCGTTTATAGTGCAAAAAATAAAAACCGCAGAGATGATCAAATACCACCAAAAGAAAGCTCTATTTGTGGGAAAAAAAAGGACGTCAATTTTGTTTGGGTACAGCATCGCACGACGTGCAATTTTCAGTTAAAGCGATGCAGTCCTCCAGGATTCAAGGCTTACTTATAACAGTAAAAAGACTAGTCATTTTCTTTACCTGTGAACTGTCTCAGAAGGGAGGTCATTGTGGACAGGACTTCTTCATCTGATAAGCTCTCCATATATTCAGACTCCTCTCCAGCTATGAAACCACAAAGAACATGACCGAGCCTGGTGACAAAAAAGCACAATCCGATTTAAACAAATCCATCTTGCCTCAATGACAAAATCCTAATGAACAAAATGTATTTTTTATGTCATTAAATAAGATTTATGGCCACCAAGAGCCATGTCTCACTTACTGTTCTGGTGGTTCCAGTACCACAAATCCAGATAGTTTTTTCATCCAGTTTTTCTTTAAGTCTTTCTGAGGTTCTGTAAGAGGGGAAGAACCTTCCCATACCAGCTGAATATATGAGGAGTTTGGCTCCCAAAAGGGTTTTTCAAATTCCAGCAAGATCTTATTATTGGTCCCAAATCCTAATTTCTTTATTGCCTGTATCTTGCTTGGAGGCAAAGGGGGGCTAAGGAAATCTTCTGCATGTTTTTTTAGGAATCCTGAAATTATAAATCAAAAGGTTTTTTGGTTTAATCTTCCATAATGGTCCATCATCACACTGGACTGTTCAAAGAATTATTTCTGTGTTTTTTTTCCTCTCTTCACATATTAAAAGATACATTCAAATCCAAAAGCAAAGTGTAACATTAAAATGTGCACATAGGGGTTAATGTACTAATGGGAAAATGGGCTATACATATTGCAAGAGCAGCTGCACTCTGCAAATTCAGTTACACTAATTTGCCCCAGAGCTTACTAAATGTGGTAAAGTTTTGCTGATTTCAATCATCCAATGATGTGCAAGCAAAAATGCTCTTTTTTATTTTCCCTGCGCCCGATTGGGTATTCTTTACAAAGTGAACTTTACCACATTTACTATGGAAAATGAGTGCGACACTTACAAAGTGCACATATTTACAGTGGAACCTTGGATTACGAGCATAATCTGTTCCAGGAAAATGCTTGTAATCCAAAGCACTCACATATCAAAGCGAGTTTCCCCATAGAAGTCAATGGAAACAAAGATAATTTGTTCTGCATTGACTTCTATTGCATGCAATACCGCATGTGGCCAGAGATTGGGGGGCGTCGGAGAGCCTCATAAATACTCGGGGACAGCTCGGCTGAAGTCGAAAACACTCGGGAAGAGTATTTCCGAACGGCACCGAACCATTCCCAGTGTCACCGGCGCCCCCGCACCTCTGGCCAAATGCTGTACTGCACACCACATTAGCTTGAATTCTGCTCGTTTTGCGAGACAACACTCGCAAACCGAGTCAGAATTTTTTTTAAAAAGTTGCTTGTCTTTAAAAAGGCTTGTTAACCGCGTTACTCGTTAACCAAGGTTCCACTGTACCTTTATTCCACTCCACAGCCTACCCTATCCATCTATTTCACATCCAGTCATTGCTGTGGAGCAAGAGTCCATCCCCTGGTTACCAGTACCCTGATGACCTAGGAAACCCAGCTTTTCATCCATGTGAAAATATGGGCCAAGTGTTTACAAGCCTGTCCCCTCTGAGTTACTCGCCATTACAGGGAGAGCAGAAAATGCATAGCATTGAATCATGTGATCATTACTTCCTAACAGCACATGCATAGATCTTACAAATGAAGCACCCAGTAGAATAGAAGGAATTCTTCTAATCTGAATGGGCTTTCTGACTTTAGAAGAGCTAAAGATGATTCCCAAATTAGTTTATTAGTGGATCCCTGATTTCACTTGTTGTCTGTGTAGTTACAATGCCAGTAACTACTAATACTTTCCCCCCCACATAAAACCTATTCTTTTTTTGCATGAAGCTTGGGTCAACACATATGTCGAAGTACTGGTTCACTGTAAAGCAATATTTTGCAAATAATTGCTATTCATTTACTATTGTCACAAGTTTTGCTAGGTCCAAGCAGTACCTCTCATAATGCAAATAAGCCCTATTCATACCTTACCATGTTTTTTAAACTTTAGCCTTATTTTAGTCTTGGACAGTTGTACAGGTCCCCCTCATATACTGAATTGGCTTTAATTTCACTGCACAATGTGAGATTCTCAAAGTGTGCATTAGAAGCTGCAGCAATTCAGATAGAGCCTTCTTCATTCCTACCTGGGGGATATTCAGCATAACCTATTCCTTGCCTTTCCAGCCTGGGAGGAGTAAAATGTCTTTAGAGACAGAAAGTAGTGCTATGTTTTTAAAAGTCCTGAAGAAGCAAAAAGTGGAAACCCAAGACTACCTATGGAGATTGTGCTTTAGGTTATATATGCTTGTATATCTGAAGGATATGTAAGTGCAATTATTTATGGTGTTCGACAGTCTGCATAAGCCTCTTCATATTTACCACTTTAAAAAGTCATTACTGCTGATATAGAGAGGGGAAACAGGTTAAACAGGCATTCCAGGAAGATGTCACATGGAAGCTGGAATCCTTCACAATGAGAGGACCATGAAGATCACCTTTCTTTTTACTTCTGTTAGGGGCTCATTTACTCTTGCAGTTGGGGGGGGGGGGGGGGGGGGTAAAAAATGTGGTTGAGCAGCATTTTTAACACCCCCAAACTGTACCCCCTTAAGATGCAAAGGTAGCAACCTGAGACAGGAAATAAACCATGGCGTGTTTGATGGGCACTGCTGCCCGCCGGGCATGCCACATTTAAGTGAATTAGACTGAGCTGCAAACAGCTGCATGCAATGCACGTGGAGTGGTGTTTAGGGGGGCTAAAATGGGCAGTGAGGATCAGTAATCATTTTTCAAAGGCGCGGCAGTTCTTGACACATGTGTCAATGAGCCCTTAGGGAAAGCAAGGCTTTACCATTTATGAGTTGGAGTACAAATTTATGGTGTCATCAAAAAATATTGTGCAACAAGAACTTGGAGTCCAGTGTGGAATTAATATTTACAGTAAGTGTGGTACAATACCTTTTCAGAAACGTGTAATTGAGTTTACCCATATGGAGAACTGTTTTTACAATGGCTAACACTGAATTGTTATAGTGATTGATAGAAGTTAGCAGTTTCTTCTAAACCACTGCCTGTTAGGTCCTTTATTTCATACTATACGATTTAATTCATACCAGTGGTGGAACTACCAGGGTCGCAAAGGTCCCACTTGCGACCGGGCCCTTGCGTTCCGCCACTGTTGGGGGGGGGGGCTGGCCCAGTGGGGTTTCTGGCCGCAGGGCTCTAAGCTGAGAATCTCTCCCATACAGCCTAGAGCTTGCATTGACAATTGCCCCTCCCTCGAGGGGGGGGGAGGGGGAACGGTCAGTGCAGGCTCTAGGCTGTATGAGAGATACACTCTCAGCTCAGAGTCCTGCTGATGAGGCACCGATAGGTGGCATAAATGAGCATTGATGGGTTGCACTGAAGGGCACCGATAGGCGGCCTTAATGGGCACTGATAGGTGGCACTGATGGGCGGCATTGATGAGCACTGATAGGCTGTACTGATAATCAGCGCCCTGATTATTAGTGTAAACAACGTACTGACAGTGTTGCCGGGTAACTGCTCTCCTTTTGTCACACAGACACAGCGTGGGAGGAAAGGACTGCTGATAACTGGCAAGTCTGTTTACATGCGTGATCTGTGATCAGCAATTCAGTGATTGCAAGATATAAATGTCACCTACAGCTTAGGTTTTTAACACATCGACTAGAACAACCAGATCTAGACTGTCTTGCAACATTATATATCTCCCGGGGTCTACAGGTCTGGAGCATAAAATGAAATCATACAAAACAGCGCTCGCAAATATATCTATATAATATAGTGATCTCAAAATCTAAAAAAGAAGAAGAAAGCTTTGTTGCAGCTGCAGAATGAAAGTACTGTACTTTAGTGATATATAACCAAATGGACTGCGCTAGCAACTTTCTAAAAATGAAACATACCAAATCCAAAACCTAAACAAACTATATAAAAAAAAAAAAAAAAAAAGCAATGGTGAATATAAAAGTGTCAGAGAACTGGACATGTACCCCGCACAACACACCCAATCCTTAGTGTGAATGTGCAGGAGTGCACTACCAGAACCAAAAGACCTTCAATATAATAAATGTGATAGATCAATTCGTGTGCATAATAACAACTGCAGAATGACAGAAAAATAACAACGGGAACGTGCAAGAGTGCACTTCCTGGGTGAAAACCTTCACTACAATAAAAATCAATTGGTGTGCATATTGGACAGGTGCAACTATAAGATGACAAAAATTGTGGTTAACATTACACTGGTGCAAAGAAGGGAAACAAAACAAATATGCTCTCAAAGATTCACAATCAAAAATGACCATGAAGCGAGCCCCTCAGGAAATGCCAGGTGGGATAGTGGAATCATGAAATGTCAGCAATAACCAAATTGCAAACAAAAAACGTAACTAATGGTTTGAAAACCCCTTCATGGGAGAAACAATTGGCAGACTTCCAGCTTTTTCATCCATATAACAGGGCAGATGGTAAAACGATGTTAAAGTTGCTTGGAAGAAACCACAAAGCTCGCGTTCCACCAAAAGAAAAAGGAGAAGCATATAGCGTAAAACCTTAGGATACCAGGGGTCACCTGCGCAAATATGCGCTACTCACGGGACCGGTATGCAGAGCAGGCATTCAGATACTTGGTCGGTTCGCTGCTCTCCGGCGTGCGTTCCACCAACACCAGGTGGAACGCGAGCTTTGTGGTTTCTTCCAAGCAACTTTAACCACTTGAGCCCCGGACCATTATGCTGCCTAAGGACCAGAGGTCTTTTTCCAATTTGGCACTGCGTCACTTTAACTTTTAATTGCGCGGTCATGCAATGCTGTACCCAAACGAAATTTGCGTCCTTTTCTTCCCACAAATAGAGCTTTCTTTTGATGGTATTTGATCACCTCTGCCGTTTTTATTTTTTGCGCTATAAACGGAAAAAGACCGAAAATTTTGAAAAAAAATGATATTTTCTACTTTTTGTTATAAAAAAAATCCAATAAACTCAATTTTAGTCATACATTTAGGCCAAAATTTATTCGGCCACATGTCTTTGGTAAAAAAAAAGTTAATAAGCGTATATTTATTGGTTTGCGCAAAAGTTATAGAGTCTACAAACTAGGGTACATTTTCTGGAATTTACACAGCTTTTAGTTTATGACTGCCTATGTCATTTCATGAGGTGCTAAAATGGCAGGGCAGTACAAAACCCCCCCAAATGACCCCATTTTGGAAAGTAGACACCCCAAGGAAATTGCTGAGAGGCATGTTGAACCCATTGAATATTTATTTTTTTTGTCCCAAGTGATTGAATAATGACAAAAAAAAAAATATTTACAAAAAGTTGTCACTAAATGATATATTGCTCACACAGGCCATGGGCCTATGTGGAATTGCACCCCAAAATACATTCAGCTGCTTCTCCTGAGTATGGGGATACCACATGTGTGGGACTTTTTGGGAGCCTAGCCGCGTACGGGGCCCCGAAAACCAATCACCGCCTTCAGGATTTCTAAGGGCATAAATTTTTGATTTCATTCCTCACTACCTATCACAGTTTTGAAGGCCATAAAATGCCCAGATGGCACAAAACCCCCCCAAATGACCCCATTTTGGAAAGTAGACACTCCAAGCTATTTGCTGAGAGGCATGTTGAGTCCATGGAATACTTTCTTTTTTGACACAAGTTGCTGGAAAGTGACAATTTTTTTTTTTTTTGCACAAAGTTGTCACTAAATGATATATTTCTCACACAGGCCATGGGCATATGTGGAATTGCACCCCAAAATACATTTAGCTGCTTCTCCTGAGTATGGGGATACCACATGTGTGGGACTTTTTGGGAGCCTAGCCGCATACGGGGCCCCGAAAACCAAGCACCGCCTTCAGGATTTCTAAGGGCGTAATGTTGTGATTTGACTCCTCACTACCTATCACAGTTTTGAAGGCCATAAAATGCCAAGATGGCACAAAACCCCCCCAAATGACCCCATTTTGGAAAGTAGACACCCCAAACTATTTGCTGAGAGGCATGTTGAGTCCATGGAATATTTTATATTTTGACACAAGTTGCGGGAAAGTGACAATTTTTTTTTTTTTTGCACAAAGTTGTCACTAAATGATATATTGCTCAAACATGCCATGGGCATATGTGGAATTACACCCCAAAATATATTCTGCTGCTTCTCCTGAGTATGGGGATACCACATGTGTGGGACTTTTTGGGAGTCTAGCCGCATACGGGGCCCCGAAAACCAAGCACCGGCTTCAGGATTTCTAAGGGCGTTAAGTTGTGATTCCACTCCTCACTACCTATCACAGTTTTGAAGGCCATAAAATGCCAAGATGGCAAAACCCCCCCCCAAATGACCCCATTTTGGAAAGTAGACACCCCAAGCTATTTGCTGAGAGGCATGGTGAGTATTTTGCAGCTCTCATTTGTTTTTGAAAATGAAGAAAGACAAGAAAAATGTATTTTTTTTTTCTTTTTTCAATTTTCGAAAGTTTGTGACAAAAAGTGAGGTCTGCAAAATACTCACTATACCTCTCAGCAAATAGCTTGGGGTGTCTATTTTCCAAAATGGGGTCATTTGGGGGGGGGGGGGGTTGTGCCATCTGGGCATTCCATGGCCTCCGAAACTGTGCTAGGCAGTGAAGAGTGAAATCAAAAATTTACGCCCTTAGAAAGCCTGAAGGCGGGGCTTGGTTTTCGGGGTCCCGTGCGCGGCTAGGCTCCCAAAAAGTCCCACACATGTGGTATCCCCATACTCAGGAGAAGCAACAGAATGTATTTTGGGGTGTAATTTCACATATTCCCATGGCATGTTTGAGCAATATATCATTTAGTGACATCTTTGTGCAAAAAAAAAAAAAAAAAAAAAAGATTTGTCTCTTTCCCGCAACTTGTGTCACAATATAAAATATTCCATGGACTCGACATGCCTCTCAGCAAATAGCTTGGGGTGTCTACTTTCCAAAATGGGGTCATTTGGGGGGGGTTTGAACTGTCCTGGCATTTTATGCACAACATTTAGAAGCTTATGTCACACATCACCCACTCTTCTAACCACTTGAAGACAAAGCCCTTTCTGACACTTTTTGATTACATGAAAAAAATAATTTTTTTTTGCAAGAAAATTACTTTGAACCCCCAAACATTATATATTTTTTTTTAAAGCAAATGCCCTACAGATTAAAATGGTGGGTGTTTCATATTTTTTTTTTTCACACAGTATTTGCGCAGCGATTTTTCAAACGCATTTTTTGGGGAAAAAAACACACTTTTTTAAATTTTAATGCACTAAAACACACTATATTGCCCAAATGTTTGATGAAATAAAAAAGATGATCTTAGGCCGAGTACATGGATACCAAACATGACATGCTTTAAAATTGCGCACAAACGCGCAGCGGCGACAAAATAAATACATTTTTAAAAGCCTTTAAAAGCCTTTACAGGTTACCACTTTAGATTTACAGAGGAGGTCTACTGCTAAAATTACTGCCCTCGTTCTGTCCTTCGCGGTGATACCTCACATGCATGGTGCAATTGCTGTTTACATTTGACGCCAGACCGACGCTTGCGTTCGCCTTTGCGCGAGAGCAGGGGGGACAGGGGTGCTTTTTTTTTTTTTTTCTTTATTATTTTTTTGCTTTTTTATCTTATTTTTAAACTGTTCCTTCCATTTTTATTTTTTTTTAATTAATTTTATTGTTATCTCAGGGAATGTAAATATCCCCTATGATAGCAATAGGTAGTGACAGGTACTCTTTTTTTAAAAAATTGGGCTCTATTAGACCCTAGATCTCTCCTCTGCCCTCAAAGCATCTGACCACACCAAGATCGGTGTGATAAAATGCTTTCCCAATTTCCCAATGGCGCTGTTTACATTCGGCGAAATCTAAGTCATGAAATGCTCGTAGCTTCCGGTTTCTTAGGCCATAGAGATGTTTGGAGCCATTCTGGTCTCTGATCAGCTCTATGGTCAGCTGGCTGAATCACCGGCTGCATTTTCAGGTTCCCTGTTGGGACAGGAAAGCCAGAGAAAAACATGGAAGACGGTGGGGGAGGGGGGGGGGGCATTCCCTCCCACTGCTTGCAAAAGCAGTCTAGAGGCTAATTAGCCGCTAGGATTGCTTTTACATGAAAGCCGACCGCTGGCTGAAAAGAATGATACCAAGATGATACCTAAACCTGCAGGCATCATTCTGGTATAACCACTCAAAGTCCAGCAACATACCAGTACGTTGCTGGTCCTTGTTAGGCATATATTGTAAACTTTTTTTTCATGCAGCCTGTGGGCTGAACGAAAAAAAGATATTGATCGGTGGGTATGCCCACCATTAGAATACCTCCCTTCATCCACCCACTTCTAATGATGGGCATACATGCACCATTTATATATACCGAAGCATGGGGGCATCCTCCCGCAAAAGGCAGGAGCAAATTGCTCCTCCACCCACTGCTGCCCCCACGCTTCGGCATATATGCTGAAGTATGTAACTGTGGTGGTGAAATCACCTCCGACAGCGCTGGAGTCACGGCTTTATATATCGTGGGAGCAAACGCTGTTGCTGTCAAGATAAATAAATCCGCGCTGCAACTGAATGGCGTACCTGCTAAGCAAATGATGGTTAACAATAAAACAAAGTAATATTACAGTATAACAGTAAGACTTACCATACCTGCAAAGCAAATACAAAAAAAAAACATAGTAAAAAATAAAACATTTAACGCAACCTGTGCCTAAAATATACCGTATATACTCGAGTATAAGTCGTTCCGAGTATAAGTCGAGGCCCTAATTTACCACAAAAAAGTGGGAAAAACTTATTGACCCGAGTATAAGACGAGGGTGAGAAATGCACAGCTACTGTAAGTGGAAAAGAGGGTCAACAATGCCCATTTGCAGCATCACTGTGCCCATTTGCATGCCTCACTGTGCCCATTTGCAGCCATAGGTCCCCTGAACTTCAAACTCGGTAGTTAAGGGTTCCTAGATGCCCCCTAGCTGCAGCCAAAATTTGGTGTCTCTGAACCCAAAGGGTCCCGAAATGACATTGCTGCAGATAGACACAGTTTACCGAATTTGGGGCCCCGTATCTCAGGGCCACTTAGTACTAAGAACCCCAAATTTGGTGTGCAAACCCAATGGAACTAGCACCATAACATTTCCAAAGCTGGGGTTTCTAGCACAAAGTGGCCCCGAGATACAGGGCCCCAAATATCAGTTCAGAAAATGTCAAGCACTTTTCTGCAGCAGAAAATGACATTTTCCGAACCAGTTTTGGGGCCCCTTATCTCAGGGCCACTTGGAGCTAGGAACCCCAGCTTTGGATATGTTATGGTACCAGTTCCACTGGGTTTGCACACCAAATTTGGGGTTCCTAGCTCCAAGTGGCCCTGAGATATGGGGCCCCAAAATCGGTTCAGAAAATGTCAAGCACTTTTCTGCAGCAGAGAATGACATTTTCCGAACCAATTTTGGGGCCCCGTATCTCGGGGCCACTTAGTGCTAGGAACTTCTGCTTTGGATATGTTGTAGTACTAGGTCCACTGGGTTTGCATACCAAATTTGGGGTTTCTAGCACCAAGTGGCCCTGAGATACGGGGCCCTAAAGTCGGTTCGGAAAATGAAATTTTTTGCTGCAGAAAAGTGCTTGACTCGAGTATAAGTCGAGGGGGGCACTTTCAGCACAAAAAAATGTGCTGAAAAATTCGACTTATACTCGAGTATATACGGTATATATGCCGAAGCATGGGGGCATCCTCCCGCAAAAGGCAGGAGCAAATTGCTCCTCCACCCACTGCTGCCCCCACGCTTCGGCATATATGCTGAAGTATGTATGTAACTGTGGTGGTGAAATCACCTCCGACAGCGTTGGAGTCACGGCTTTATATATCGTGGGAGCAAACGCTGTTGCTGTCAAGATAAATAAATCCGCGCTGCAACTGAATGGCGTACCTGAAAACAATAAAATGGTTACCAACAAAACACAGTAAACGGTAAAGTATGAAAAATCTGAAAAGGAAACATGGTAAAACATAATAACAATAAAACATTGCAGAATAGAATAGAGTAAAAAAGAGAAGAACAATAGAGAGAGAATAGAGAGAGAGAGAACAATAAAACAACAACTATTTTTGTTTTTTTTATTTTATATATTTTTTTGTGTTTTTATTTTTTTTAATTTTTTTTTTATTTTATTTTTTTACACTTTTTTTTAGTAACTTTTAACTTTTGTAACTTTTGTTCCAGGTTTGGGTCTCTCAAAATGCAATGGCATCTTGGGAGACACTGTGTTAGTGTGCCTAGTCTGTGCAGTGCTGAACCCTACGCTAATACTCAACTAATGTATGGAAGCGTTCAAAGCATTCACCCATGCAAAGACCAGGATTGCCAGGACAGGAGGGACAATAAGACTGGGTGTCACGCCTAAATCCGCGCTTGCTGCAGACACGACATCTTTTTTGGGGGGCTCGTTGGGTAGGGGTACTCGGGATGGCATAAAGAAAATGCCGCTCATGCAGCCGGCTTACTGCATTTGGTTGGGGAAGGTGAGGTAGAGCACCGTCTGGAAACAGAAGGGCTCTGACGATCTCTTCCTGGAATTTAAGGAAGGATCCAGTCTGTCCTGAAGCTCTGTATAGCACATGAGCATTCAGCAAAGCCATTTGAAATAAGTATACAGACACTTTTTTGTACCAGCGTCTGGCCTTACGGGCAACTAAGTACGGCGCCAACAACTGGTCGTTGAGGTCCACCCCTCCCATATTAAGGTTGTATTCGTGGACACAGAGGGGTTTCTCCACAACACCAGTCGCAGTAGAAATTTGGGTCGTCGTGTCTGCATGAAGGGAGGTGAGAACGAAAACATTCTTCTTATCCCTCCACTTCATAGCGAGCAAATTATTATACTTCAAGCAGGCTCTCTCCCCCAGCCTAAGACGGGAATCTACAAGCCGCTGGGGAAAGCCCCGGCGATTAGGTCGCACGGTGCCACATGCTCCAATCTGCTGATCAAACAAGTGACTAAAAAGTGGCACGCTCGTATAATAATTGTCCACGTACAAGTGGTACCCCTTTCCGAATAAGGGTGACACCAAGTCCCACACTATCTTGCCAGCGCTTCCTATGTAGTCAGGGCAGTTTGTCGGCTCTACGTGACTATCTTTTCCCTCGTAAACCATAAATCTACATGTATAGCCTGTGGCCCTGTCACAGAGCTTATACATCTTGACCCCGTATCTGGCACGCTTGCTGGGAAGGTACTGTTTGAATGACAAGCGGCCAGAAAACTTAATCAGGGACTCATCAACGCAGACAACTTGATGGGGGGTAAACAAGTCTGCAAAACGTTGGTTGAAGTGGTTTACGAAGGGCCGAATTTTGTAGAGCCGATCGTATGCAGGGTCTCCACGAGGACGACAGAGTTCATTGTCGTTGAAGTGCATGAACCGCAAAATCTGCTCGTATCGTGCCCTGGCCATGGAAGCAGAGAACAAGGGTGAATGGTAAATTGGGTCAGTGGACCAATATGACCGCAACTTACTCTTTTTATTCAACCCCATGAGGAGGGAAAGGCCCAGAAAGGTCTTAAATTCGGAGACCGTAATTGGTCTCCAATCTCTGGCAAGGGAGGACTGGGGATTAGCGGCGATGTGTTGACCAGCGTATAAATTGCTTTGGTCCACAATAGATCTATAGAGATCTTCGGTGAAAAACAGTGAATAAAAATCCAGTGGCATAAAGTCAACTGTTTCCACCTGAATTCCGGGTTGGCCAGTGAAAGGGGGAAGTACGGGTGCTGCAGAAGTGGAAGGTTCCCAATTCGGATTGGCCAATGCAGCAGGAAGGGCACTATGGGCACGACGGGCCTGTCTTTGTCTTCTTGGTGGCAGCGGGACACTACTAGTGCTTGCCACCTCGCCAGCTTGAACTGCACTTATGGGACTCACCACGTCACCACGTGATACTGCAGTGCTGGATGTACGACCAGGGTGTACTAGGCCGCTGGTGCTTGCCAGTTCACCAGAAGGAGTAGCGGCGCTAGTACTGCTCTGCTCCATACGAGAGCCCTGCGGTTCTTGCACTTCAAGGACAGAAGAAGATTGGGGTCTGGTACGCCTGACCTTAGCAGGGACCACAACTCTGTCGTCAGAGCTATCTGTCATGGAGCCGCTGTCCTCTACAGGTTCGTATTCTGAGCCTGAACTTGACAGATGAGTGACTTCCTCTTCACTATCTGTCATACTCAGAAACGTGTAGGCCTCTTCACTAGTGTACCTTCTATTTGCCATTTTGGGCTCTAAATTTAGGGGTACACTAGTGAGACTCACAGGCAAAAAAGCTCCTGACTGTTGGCGACTGTATCAAAACGCTACCAAAAAACTGTTAGCGATCGCAGGGATCAGGCCTGACTCTGCGAACGCTGCAGTTATGTGTGCTTAGTGTTTTGTAAGTGACAGTTATCGATCGATACTGCACTTGGGTGGGCTGGGCAGGGCTGGTCCGAGGAGCAAAACGCAGGTGCTAGCAGGTATCTGGGCTGATCCCGCTAACACTGCGTTTCAGGGAACCCTAAACTGCTGGGGAGTATAGATCTGATCGGATCAGATATCGATCCGCTCAGATACTATAGCACTAAGGGAGGTGTATGCTGCGTGCATGGGTTTTAGCTGTACTGGCGCTAACCTGACGCTGCCTGGGGCGACGCAGACCTTATCTGATCCTAAAAACTTAACTTCTATCACCGCCGGGCAATTAGGGGGTTAAACCTTTATAGGGTAATAAACGGCGGGTGCCCTAAAACTATAATAAACTATAATAAACTGTAATAAACTGTAATAAACTACAAAAAACAAACTAGCTAACCAGCGTCACCCGTAACACTTATACGGTGATCGCTGGTGAAAGGGTTAACTAGGGGGCAATCAGGGGGTTAAAACCTTTAGCAGGTAGTATATGGGGGTCCCTGTCGCTATAAAACACTGACAGCGAACCTATATACTTACCTCCCTAACTAGCGTCACCTGTGTCACTAATACAGCGATCAGAAAAACGATCGCTTAGCGACACTGGTGACGGGGGGTAATCAAGGGGTTAACTTTTATTAGGGGGGGTTAGGGGGGTACCCTGGACCTAAGGGGGGGTACCCTAGACCTAAAGGGGGCTAACCTAACTGCCCTAAAACTTTTAACTGACACAAACTGACACCAATGCAAAAAAAAAAAAAAAAATGCTATTGGTGTCAGAGTGACAGGGGTACGATCAGGGGGTGATCGGGGGGTGATGGGGGGTGACAAGTGTGCCTGGCGTGTTCTACTGAATGTGTAGTGTTGTGCAGACTTACTTGGATGTCTTCTCTCCTCGGCGCGGCGACGAAAAGACCGGCTCGAGGAGAGATGACATCACTTCCTTTCCCTCTGTTTACATTACAGAGGGAAAGGAAGCATTTTCATTCGCCGGGAGCGATCGGGAGGGGGTGGCCAACAATGGATGGCCGCCCCCTCACCTCTCATCGCCCGGGAAGAAATGGCGACCGCCTCGGGCACCGGGGGGGGGGACCGATCGGACCCCCCACCCGCGGAAGGCAAATCACGTACATGTACGTGATTTTGCCTGTCCGTGCCACCTTGCCGACGTACATCGGCGTGAGGCGGTCGTCAAGTGGTTAACATCGTTTTACCATCTGCCCTGTTATATGGATGAAAAAGCTGGAAGTCTGCCAATTGTTTCTCCCATGAAGGGGTTTTCAAACCATTAGTTACGTTTTTTGTTTGAAATTTGGTTATTGCTGACATTTCATGATTCCACTATCCCACCTGGCATTTCCTGAGGGGCTCGCTTCATGGTCATTTTTGATTGTGAATCTTTGAGAGCATATTTGTTTTGTTTCCCTTCTTTGCACCAGTGTAATGTTAACCACTATTTTTGTCATTTTATAGTTGCACCTGTCCAATATGCACACCAATTGATTTTTATTGTAGTGA
Source organism: Lithobates septentrionalis (assembly GCA_037952835.1). Taxonomy (NCBI): domain Eukaryota; kingdom Metazoa; phylum Chordata; class Amphibia; order Anura; family Ranidae; genus Lithobates; species Lithobates septentrionalis. The sequence goes on along the minus strand of JBBDGP010000593.1, from coordinate 6,816,509 downwards.
AGGTTTTCACCCAGGAAGTGCACTCTTGCACGTTCCCGTTGTTATTTTTCTGTCATTCTGCAGTTGTTATTATGCACACGAATTGATCTATCACATTTATTATATTGAAGGTCTTTTGGTTCTGGTAGTGCACTCCTGCACATTCACACTAAGGATTGGGTGTGTTGTGCGGGGTACATGTCCAGTTCTCTGACACTTTTATATTCACCATTGCTTTTTTTTTTTTTTTTTTATATAGTTTATTTAGGTTTTGGATTTGGTATGTTTCATTTTTAGAAAGTTGCTAGCGCAGTCCATTTGGTTATATAGGTCTGGAGCATAGCCAAATACTACGTGGCCTCCCAGTTGGTACAATTGTCTCAGGTCTACCTCGAAACTGTAGATATTGAGCAGATTAGAATTAATAACCTAATGTTGCTTTCCTGACAAGCCAGTCCAAATTTATCAAACCCTGTTACAGCTCACCCCCTGCATCTTTGTAACAGCACCAAATACTCTAGTAATCTTCTCTCTCACCTAACCCTACAATCTTTCTTTCACTCCAGGTTTTGCATTCCAAATTACCTTTTACAAGTGGTCTCGCTTAAGTTTTGGTCAAATTATGCGAAACTTCAGGCATCAAACACTTTGCCACTCTTTGAATATGCCCTGCCACACTACAAACTATTTCAATATCTTCAAGTAAAACATCCTCACCTGTGTTTTACACGAGGCGGGGGCCCTATTTAAGGGATGTCAGTGGAACAATTCAGGGTAATAAGCACAGCATCGCTGTGTGAAACGTATCTGTTTGCCTGTCCTGTGGTGTTATTCATGTTACGGATTTTACAATAAAGAGATTCATCACTACCTCGGTGTGCAGCCATCCATTCTTTTTTTATCCAAATTGCACAGCCAGCGAGCTGAGGCTAGCACCCCTGGGAGGAGTCTATTCCCCAGCTTACCTGGTTCCATCACTCACCTGGAGTGGCATTTTCTTTTCCTATTACTAACGATGGGGCACTATTCCTCCTACTGCCACAAATGATTGGGCACTAAATTCTCCCACTAATACCAATGATGGCGCGTTAATATTTCCCCCAATACCAAACATGGGACATTGTTTACTCCTACTGATGCCAGGAAATTTTCCACTCCCACTAGTCACAGTCTGGCCTCCCTAAAGTCTGAAGCACATTAAATTGGTCCTTTGTTAGACCTATACAGGGATTTAATCTGCTTTGTATTGATCCTATAGTCTATAATGCAAATACGATACGAGTGTTGCTTCTTTTGTACTGTTATTACTAGGGTTGCACTGATGCTGATCATTTGCACAAGTACTTGCACTTGTACTTGCAAATGCTCCAATGCTTGATCCGATTCCTGGGCAGTCAGGGGTGATCGGTGCGGAGGTGGGGGGGGGGGGGGGTTGCAAGCACCCATCTCCCTGTATAGATTTCAATAAAGCAGGAGAGAGCCACTCCCCCCCACCCCCCGCGGCTTTCAGCTGCTTTATTGTAATTATACAGGGAGATCGGCACTTGTAACTTCCCCCACTGCCGCACTGAATACCCCTGACTGTCTCCTGTGTCCTCCTCCCTGGGCCCCCTTTGTGTCCTCCAGTCCCCCCCTGTCCCAGATTTGTCAGGATGGAGAGTGGAGGAAGGAGCCGGTAAACATATTTACCAGCTCTTTCCTTTTCTGAATGAACAGAGTCAGTGATTACGGACTCTGTCCATTCATAACGGAGCATTGTATACTTTGTCTCCTGTCCATTCATCTTCAGAGCAGCTAAGGCTGCTGAGAAAGGCACTGGGGAAGCTGTGTCCTCAGTCCCTTTCCCTGTCTCAAAGGGGGGATGTCAGGAGCCTGTATAGACCCCTGATATCTCACCAAAGCCCCCCCCCCCCCCCCCCCCAACAGGGCAGATAAAAAAAACAACAATACAAAATAAATAAATAAAAAAAAAAAAAAAAAAGAAGAAGAATTGTAATAAATATTTAAAAGTTAAAATGGTAAAAAAATTTAAAAAAAATTGTAAATAAATAAATACACTGACAGCATCCACTCCTCCCCTCCCCCCAAAAAAGAAGGCACTGTAAAAAAAATATGATATATATTGTAAAAAAAAAAAAAAAGACTACTGACAAAGTCCACGCCTTATCAGTGCCCATCAGTGGGTCAGACACCATGAATCAGGCCGAGACAGAAGTGCAGTTAAAATCACACTTGTTTAATAATAATAGTAAAAGGTAAACAGTGCAACGTAGTCAAATTATAGCCAGAGTTAACGGATAGTCAGACAAGCCAGGACGTCAGGGAGCCAGAGATCAGGGTACTTCAGGACAGGCCAGGAAATCAAGAAACCAGAGAATCAGCGTAGTGGAACAGCAAGCAGGATCAGGAACCAGAAGGGACGTCAGCCAAGCAAGTCTTCAACAGGTACAGAAGCGAGAGTCACAAGGATTCTAAGGAGGAGCATGGACCTGAGCGGCAGGAATTTTGTCATCCAAAAGGAGAAGTGAAACTGGTGAGAACCGTAGCCAGAATACGATCAGGAGGAATCACAGGAACAAGAACAGGAATCTACTCCATCTTGGAAATGGGGGAAAATTGTTGCTACAAAGCGTCAGCCCTTACATTCTTAGTACCGGGTAAGAACGAGACAATCCAAATTGAAACCCGACAAGAAAAGAGCCCATTGCGCCCTTCTGGGAGAGAAGCGTTTAGCCTCAGACAAGAATGTGAGATTCTTATGGTCAGTAAGAATGAGAACCGGCACAGTGGTATCTTCGAGGAGATACCTCCATTCATTTAGGGTAGGCATGTCCAAAGTCCGGCCCGCGGGCCAATCGCGGCCCGGTTTTGAACGGCCCGCCTGGTTATCTAAACATATATATCTTTTGTGGCCCCCGATGATCTCCCAGCGCCGGGGCCACAAAAGATATTTAGTCTGACTGTCTCGGAGCGAGGAGGCAGGACGAGCGCCGTGCACACAGGAGGAGTATTTCCTGTTTACATGGCAGCCTCTGTAATAGGAAGTCCTGTCTCCGGCGCTGCCATTGGACGACTGTTCTGTCCTTCAAAGGAGGCGGACTTTCACTTAAAGAGGCTGCTGTGTAAACAGGAGATTCTCCTGTAGGATATCTTTGGCGCTCCTCCTGCCCCCTCCATGTCCCCTCCAAGGCTGCACTGATGGCAATGGTGTGTGCATTCCTGGCAATGGTCGGTGCTGCATTTCTTTCAATGGTGAATGCATTCCTGGCAATGGTCGGTGCTACATATCTTGCAATGGTGAGTGCATTCCTGGCAATTGTCGGGGCTGCATTCCTGGCAATGGTGAGTGCATTCCTGGCAATGGTTGGTGCTGCATTTCTTGCAATGGTGAGTGTATTCCTGGCAATGGTCGGTGCTGCATTCCTGGTAATAGTGAGTGCATTCCTGGCAATGGTGGGGCTGCATTCCTGGCAATAGTGGGTGCTGCATTCCTGGCAATGGTGGGTGCTGCATTCCTGGCAATGGTGGGTGCTGCATTCCTAGCAATGGTGGGTGCTGCATTCCTAGAAATGGTGGGTGCTGCATTCCTAGAAATGGTGGGTGCTGCATTCATGGCGATTGGGGGTGCTGCATTCATGGCAATTGGGGGTGCTGCATTCATGGCAATTGGGGGTGCTGCATTCATGGCAATTGGGGGTCTGCAGGTGGGCACTGACCCTTATTTTGCTTCACAGTTCTTTATTTAAAATTTTAAGTTCTTTTTCCTGAAACTTCCCTCTTAAAGTGAAGGTGCGTGTTATATGCCAATAAATATGGTATATCCAAATAATACGCCTAAGCTAATCTCTTTACTCACACACAGACACAAAGGCAAGAGAATTCTTGTTGGGCAGTGAATTAGTGCTCAAACGAACACACTTAGACTGAATTTTAATGGTTCAAAGAATGTCAGGCAAAATGGTCAGCCCTCGCACATGTTCACTTCATCAAATCTGTCCCTCTTTGAAAAAAGTTTGGACACTCCCGATTTAGGGCTAAAATGATCACTAATAACCTCTGTCCCCAATCTCGTAATTGCATTCCGCAGGTGACAATTTCTTGGAAAAGTAGCCACAAGGATGCATAACGCTCTCAGAGCTAGGACGTTGAGACAGGAGGGCACCAACTCCAGTCTCAGAAGCATCAACCTCAAGGATAAAGGGTAACATAGGATCAGGATGTGCCAACACAGGAGCAGAAACAAAGGCAGCCTCGAGACTCTCAAAGGCCTAAATGGACTGCAGAGACCAACTCTGTGGGTTACCGTCCTTTCTGGTCATATCAGTCAGGGGCTTGGCCAGAGACAAGAAGTTACAAATAAACTTCCTGTAACGAGCCCTTTGCTCGCTCGGTTCCACTCTCCCGACACTCCTGTGCAGCTATAGAATCAGATTGCAACATCTGATGGTTCGGTCATCCAATGCTCCGGGATTAGAACTTCAGCTATGTGCCGTTCTAACCCAGTTGTGATAGTTCAGAACAAACACCAGGCAGGCTGTATGTAAGTTCAACCAGGAATCTCTCTTTATTGACAGGAATACAGTCTTATTTATACAATAAAAATCATATTACTCTAACAATACAGCTGTAACCTAATTAACCTAATTAACATGAGCTAATTAACTAATCCCTTTAGACAGCCTAGATGACTCAAACATGACCTTTAGGCAGACTGGCCGTCTTGTAATTCAGAAAATCCAATCAACATTATCACAATAGCAGAGTTAATTAAACACAAACAACAATGGGGATCTAATGACTCTTAGATCCCATACTAGAGACTTATTTACAATACACATTTTAGCAGACAACAGACAGGTAGCTGGAATTGATGACATTAGCATTTAACAGTAGGAGTCCCAACGGTATGGATCAGTCACTATTTCAATATGGCAAATCCAGGGTCCCCAGAGTCTGTGTGTCCTGGGGGACAGGACCCGAATCCACAGTAATACCACCTCAAGGGTCCCCAGGCATACAGCTTACAAAGAGCACCGTTCCCCAAAATGCAAGGGCCCACGATCGATCGGCAAGAGGCTAGCATACAGTCCCCTCCAAAAGTCTCTCTCCCGGCAAGGTCTGTCACACTTCCGATAATAGTTGGCAAAGCCAAGAAAACGTTGCAGAGGACGTATACCCATGGGTCGGGGCCACTGTAGGACTGCTGAAAGTTTCTCTGGGTCCATCGAAAAACCGGCAGTGGAAATGACATATTCCAGGAATTTAACCTGTTCACGATGGAACTCGCACTTTTCCAATTTTACAATAGAGATTGTTCTCTCTCAGCTTCTGAAGCACACGACAGATGTCTGTGTGGTGGCTCTCTAGGGACTTGGAAAAAATGATATCGTTGAGATAAACCACTACACCTAGCTGCAACAAATCTCAGAGGACATCATTGATAAATTCCTGGAAGACTGCCTGAGCATTGCAAAGGCCAAATGGAATTACGAGGTACTCATAATGGGTTGTTCTGGTATTAAAACGCACCCTCCTTAATCCTCGCGAGATTATATGCGCCTCTCAAATCCAGCTTTGTGAAAACCGTTGCTCCCTTGAGGTGGTCAAACAACTCCGTAATCAACGGAATTGGATAAGCATTCTTAATCGTGAAACGATTGAGACCCCTATAATCAATACAAGGTCTCAGTTCACCACTCTTCTTCTTCACAAAGAAGAAACCAGCACCAGCAGGAGATGAGGACTTGCGGATAAATCTTTGAGAAAGTGCATCTGCAACATACTCCTCCATGGCCTTATCCCCCGAGACTGACCAAGGGTAAACCCAGTCATGAGTGGGTATGGCACCAGGTTGAAGGTCAATTGCGCAATAATATGACCGCTGTGGAGGCAAACTACCGGCTTGACCTTTATCAAAGACATCGCTAATATCGCGGTACTCCTCCGGCAGGGAGGAGAGTGAGGAGGTGCATAGGACCTTAGCCACATTCTGGAAACATGTCTTGCTGCATTGTGGAGACCAGGAGAGAACCGCAGCACAAAGCCAATCAAAAGAGGGGTTGTGCTTCTGTAACCAAGGATAACCAATAACCAGCAGAAACGTAGGTGAGGAAATAACTTGGAATTTGATTATCTCATGGGGAAGAGCCCCTACGGCCATGGACAACGGAACAGTCTCATAAGTCACATGGGAAGGCTCTCCCGTGAAGAGCCTCAATGGCAAGTGGAGTGGCACCAAGCAGCAGAGGAATCGAGTGCTTAGATACAAAGGCAGCATCCATGAACAGGCCTGCAGCCCCAGAGTCGATTACAGCCTGTATATCGACAGATGACTCAGACCAAGAAAGGATAACCGGGACCAGAGGCGTATCCTTCTGGATAACTGGGGACGAAACAACGCTGCCTAAGGTCTGTCCGCTACAGGACCTCAAGGTTCGGGCGTTCCCTGGATGGGTAGGACAAGATTTCAAAAAGTGACCTGCTTGGCCACAAAGGCACAATCTCTCCCTCCTCCTAAAGGTTTTCTCATCCGCAGAGAGACGTGTGAAGCCCAACTGCATGGGTTACACTTCATTGACCGACTTGGTACCAGGAGGCATGGGAGGTGAGGGAGGCAGGGGTGGGACTGCAAGGCTCGGAGACAAATGTACAGGAGGCTTCCGCAAACGCTCTGAGTCTTTCTCTGAGTCTGGAGACAATGAGGATGGCAAATGTGATCAACTTCTCCAGCTCAGTGGGTATATCTCGGGCTGCTATCTCATCTTTGATGGGATCTGAGAGACCATGAGAAAAAGCAGCCACAAGGGCTTCATTGTTCCACGCAACCTCTGCTGCCAGAGTACGGAATTGTATCAAAAAATATGTTAAAAAAAACAAAGTCTTTTAAACATTAGCAGCGCTTAAGTTCATATGTGAAATAAAATACAAATAAAGATGAAAAGTTCCACTTGTGCCCTGCATGACCATACAGCTACCCACGCCGTTGATCTTCTGTGATACCCTACCCGGGAAAACCGCTCTCAGCGGTAATAAGGCATATCGGGATTCAACGATCTATGATACATGCTTATATTATTTTAATACATTGTAAGTGTACATCTATATGGGATCACTTTGTTTTTTTTAATCAAATTACTTTAATTTACTTGATTACGCTATGGGCACTTCTATTTCTTCGCTCGTTATGAGCTTAATTTAGATGGAAGTATGCAGAGTGTGCTGACAGCTATCCAAATATCCATTCACGGATCCAGTCTTATTTGAGTGAACTAAGTCCGTCGATATTAAACCAAGGAAAAGGCACACTGTTAACCCATCACCTTCTGGTAAGGGAATTACCTATAGGGGATTCCCATAAAAGCAATGTGGTGAAGGATTTATCTGGGATTTTGATCAGCAGAGAGTTGGTGTTCAACATTCTTTATAAATGGATTAGCTACCACCCCATACTCTACTGTACACAATTAAGACACAAGTGGAACTTCACCTTTATTTGTATTTTATTTCACATATGAACTTCTTAAGCGCTGCTAATGTTAAAAAGACTGTTTTTTTTTTTTTATATATTTTTTATACAGTTTACCTTTTTTATAGTAGCAGCTATATATATATATTTTTATTTATCATATATATATTTTTTTTACATGAGTGCTGAGGGAGAAATACTCTTTATCTGTTTATTTCTCATTGTTTGTGTCAGAGTACAGAATTCAATGGCGTAATCAACAACAGTTCTCGTACTCTGATGGACATGATTCACGTCAAATACCCTTTTAAAGGAAGCCACAAACTCAGGGTAACTCAGGACAGCGGGTTTTTGCATTTCCCATAGAGGGTTTGCCCAGGCCAAGGCTCTCTCAGAAATCATAGATATCACGAAACCTACTTTGCTTATGTCCGTGGGAAACGCCTGGGGCAGCATCTCAAAGTATATCTCAACCTGATTGAGAAACCCTCTGCATTGAACTGGATAGCCCCCAAATCGCTGGGGAAGCAGAGCGGAACCAGACCTACCTCTTATAGCGTTAATATTCGAGGCGGTTGCCTGCACAGAGACTGGAGCAGCAGCAGGGACGGTCTGCGACACAGGTTGTACCGGAGCAGCCACAGTGGGAGATTCCAGGTGAGCCATGTGATTCTGGAGCGTCTTTAACACTAATGCAAACTGATCCATACGGTGATCCTGCTCATCCAAACTGGAAAAAATATTACCAACAAGTGGATTGACTGCATCTTCTGAATTCATGGCCTTCGCCTACTGTCAGAAACCATGAATCAGACCGAGACAGAAGTGCAGTTAAAATCACACTTGTTTATTAATAATAATAGTGAAAGGTAAACAGAGCAACATAGTCAAATCATAGCCAGAGTTCGGTAACCGGAATGGATAGTCAGACAAGCCAGGACATCAGGGAACCAGAGATCAGCGTACTTCAGGAAAGACCAGGAAATCAGGAAACCGGAGAATCAGCGTAGTGGAACAGCAAGCAGAATCAGGAACCAGAAGAGATGTCAGCCAAGCAAGTCTTCAACAGGTACACAGGAGAGAGCATCTGGATGTGTTTGACCAAGGCGGAGGCAGAGAGGAACTGAACTGGACAGCTTAAGTAACCAGCAGGACTGACGAACAGGATATCATCATCAGGTGAGTCACTGTGGAAAAGATTGGAGCTGGCAATTAACCGACAGCTGAGCGGCCTGCTCTGAGAAGGAAGGGCTGAGCCCAGCCCTGACACAGTGCTGCATATTAGTGCCACTGTCACAGTATCGGTATCGGCGAGTACTTGAAAAAAAGTATTGGTACTTGGTCTTAAAAAATGTATCTGTACAACCCTTATTACATTTTAAAAACATAATGCATATCTAAACTTAAAGCAGAACTGCAGTCTGCTTACATAATTTTGTAATAAAAACATCTTTGCCATTCTGAAGCTTTCTGCCAAACACTTTGCATATTTTATATATACTGTGATTCTGTACTTGCCAAATATGCTGCAGAAATCTCCCTCCACTGAGTCTGGCTGCAACCATTTTAACTGTGGCCAGCTGAAGCTGCTGCCTGTTCACTTTACACAGACACACAGAGGAACATCTCCAGCTCTGCAGCTCTCATTGGCCCTCTTATGACTCATCCCCCCTTCCTGGCAAACTCTCACGAGAGTGTGAGAGAGAGAGAGCTGTGCATGTCATAAGCCTAGGCTTTTTACCAGACAAGAAAGAGGAAGTGGGCAGTATAAGGTATTTACTGGCAGAAAAAAAAGCGTTTTACTATCCAAAGTTAAAACAACAAAGGGCAGGAGATTTAATAGATGGAAAGTTGAAAAAGATGACTGAAGTTCCGCTTTAAAAACAAAAATTTTATATACTGTAGCCTAGCAGTCTATAGCTAGTGTCTGCATTAGTTGTTCTTCAGGCTTTGTTTCCTCGATTTTAACCTGGTGGTCATGCAAATAACACTTCCTGTACCTGGGTGGCTACACTCACTCAATGGACAAGGACAATGCATTTCTGGCAGGATCAGCAGGTCTTATTTGTACTTGCTAAAAAAAATTCTTAGCCTGGAAAATAAAAACAAACGCAGCCACCATATCTAAGAACTTACACAGTTAGAGCCCATTCACACAGGGACGACTTGTCAGGCGACCTAGTCGCCTGACAAGTCGCCTCCCGTTCTGTGCTATGGAACCGTTCTAAGGGGAGCGACGCAAGTCGCTCCGACTTAGAAAAAGGTTCCTGTACGACTTCGGGGGCGACTTGCATAGACTTCTATACAGAAGTCGTTTTGCAAGTCGCCCGGGCAGTCGTGTGCAGGTCGCCTCGGTGAGGCGACCTGCAAGTCGTGTTGCCCCTGTGTGAATGGGGTCTTAGTTAGTCAGGTTGAAAAAAGACACAAGTCCATCCAGTTCAACCTTAAAAACAATAAATAAATAGAATAAAAAATATCGTACAATCCAATATACCCAATTTTATACCCTCAGTTGATCCAGAGGAAGGCAAAAAACCCCAGCAGAGCATGCTCCAATTTGCTACAGCAAATTTGTTAACTGCAATATACTATATATTTAATGGTTTTGTGTTTAACTATATATTTTAATAAAAATGCATTGAACAGAAATATAAAACACATCTAGCTTATAGTCTTTTTGTTGGGTGCCAACTGTGTAAGATATATTGCAGCATAGTTGTAGTAATCTGCACCAGCATTTGGCACACTGTAATGTAATGAATGTTATCTAATGTACTGAATGTTACCTAATGGGACGGTGACAATTACATGATCCGCCACAAATGTGTCTCCATCCTCGCACTGCACTTGCACGGGATACACACGGGAGTCACTGCCCTGGAAGGAGCCATCCCAGGAAATTCTCTTAACAGCTTTGTTCAGTATTACAGTGTCATTTGGTATATTTGCTTTAATCCGATTCACAAGACTTTCAAAGCCCCTGTAATTACAAATAAGAAAGTTTCAAGTGTGAAAATATGCCAAATTATATTTGTTAAACAGTTTTCCCAAATAGTATGTTGTTGGCACTGCCCTCTCTGGGAAACAACTGATCATTTACTCATCAGTTATATGCAATATATGTTTTTATATAATCTTGTAAGTATGACATATGATCTGCTTATGCCATATATAGATACATGAGTGCACTTTTCTTTGCTCTATATGCATTTTTATGCTACTATATTACTAATATGATATATTTATATTGTAGAACTACTACTACGCATTTGACATAAAACCTCCGAAGGACTATAATTTGTCTGAAACATGTAAAAGGTGTCTAAGCTAGTATGTACGACAGCTAGCACACCAGTATTCAATTCATGGGCAGTATTTGCCAGACATACAAAATGCATTTATTTTGGGTATTATGTATCATGATCTTATATTCATAATTGCATTAATACTGCGGTATATGATGTTCATATTTTATCTGTACTATTTTATCATGTTGTTATAATAAAATATATATTTTTTACCAACATTTTGGTCTGCCTGTCAAAATATCCATGAGGGGTTTTACCGTTCTTTACGCACCAAGTGCTTTTGTTCCCACGGACGCTTCTGGCTCCTCCTGCCTTCAGAGTGCCCCAATAGCAAGCTGCAAAGTGTAATATAAAGTGTCCCTATAGCAAGGGAAAAAATCTTCTGCCTTTTAGAACCACTCACTTCCTTCCCATGACTACATGTCCCATGAGGCATTGCTCCTCCCACATTCAAAAGTTCTCAGGCACTTACTGACATGTATGGACAGTGTACTGAGCTGTATGTGTGCTTTACTGTATTTCCGGATATGTAAACAAATAAGGCATTCTGTATGCTGGCCAATTAATCGATTATGAAAATAGTTGACAACTATTTTCATAATTGATTAGTTGTCGATTTATCGTTGTTTCGGCCCTAGAGCATATTAAAGTGGAACTTCACTCTCTCAATCAATATGTTCAGGAAATTGTATATTCTGTATAAAATGTTATTCTATTTTGTATGGTTTTCCTATGTATTGCACATGGCACTAATAATGTTTTCATTACATGTTTACATTCTTTTAAGTCCTGATTAGAATTAGCCTGCCTATGTTACGCCACTTAGAAGAGAACAAGAAGACATGGACAGCCGCACACCGAAAATGGATAAATCTTTCTTTTTATTCAAAATACAGGATCATGAGGTACACAAAACACGACTGTGGGGTGGTACAAAAATAGCTGACGCATTTCGCACTTACACCAAGTGCTTACTCATAGCTATAAGTAAGCACTTGGTGTAAGTGCGAAACGCGTCAGTATTTTTGTACCACCCCAGTGTCGTGTTTTGTGTACCCCATGATCCTGTATTTTGAATAAAAAGACGGATTTATCCATTCCGGTGTGCGGCTGTCCAGGTTTTCTTGTTCTCTTCTACTTGCATCAGCATTTAGCCAGCACCTGGGGCTCTTCTCTTCCTGGAGGTAATGAGACACAAGCACTCTGGTTTAAGCCCCTCTTTGAGCGGAGGATTCTATATCATCTAAGTTACGCCACTTGTTACTATACAAGTACAATTGTAATATTAATGTGATACCTATGTAATTATGTGTATAAAAACCTTCAACTGCGTCAAAATAAACAGAACACTTATGTTGGAAAGATGCTGAGTGTATCTTTTGTGTCTGTTCCCTACTGCAGTAGTTATTATTAATTTGGAACCACTAATTAATATGAAGATAGGAGTTGCCTATCAATAAAATTTCCAGAACACTTCCAGATGGAGCACAGAAGGCACAATGAGAAAGTGCTAGGTGCTGCATTACACTGCTTAAAGTGGTTGTAAACCTCAGACATGAAATATAAACATAGCATATCCCTCCTATAGCATGGACGCTCAACCTGTGGCCCTCCAGCTGTTGCGGGAACTACAAGTTCCATCATGCCTCTGTCTTTGGAAAACATGCTTGTAATTGTCAGCGGCTTGCAATGCCTCATGGGACTTGTAGTTCCGCAACACCTGGAGGGCCACAGGTTGAGCACCCAGGCTCTATAGTGTGTACTTGTCTCAATTAAGAGGACTAAGTGTCATTTCTGTCTGCTGCTTCATTTCTCTGCTATCAGCATGAGTCACTTCTGACAATTTTCCTGACACCAAGAGAAAATTGGTGACAGGGGAGGGACCTCCAGCTGATTGGCATCCTCAGCTCTGTTCCTGTGAGCTGTGTGAAGGGGGTGTGTCTCTTCCCTCCATTCAGATCAGAGATCTCCTCACCGAGCTCTGCAGAGTGTAACTGTAACTCTCTGCACCCTTTTTTTCTGAACTCTGAGACAAGCTTATAAACTCAGCACTGAATAGTTGTAGAGAAGAGTAGACTGCAGGTAAACTTATATAGGGAGGATTTGTTTAATCTCTGTGTATCACCCGAGGCTAGTCAGACCACTGGGTATATGTAAAGGGGGTTGCAACCACTTTAACCGCTAGCTGACCGCCGGCTGTCTATTGACGGCCAGGCGGCGCAGCTCTCGTTGCGGGCGGGCGTCATATGACGGCCTCGCATTCCTAGGCCACCAGGGGGCGCGCCGCCGCCGGCGATCGCGCGCGCCCGCCGTGTCACTAGGCACCCGGTGCGCGTGCCCGGCGGCCGCGATGTCCGCCGGGCACCCGCGATTGCCGGTAACACAGCAGGACCGTGGATCTCTGTGTGTAAACACAGAGATCCACGGTCCTGTCAGAGGAGAGGAGACCGATGGTGTGTTCCCAGCACAGCGGAACACCGATCGGTCTCCTCCCCTAGTGAGTCCCCGCCCCCTACAGTTAGAATCACTCCCTAGCAACACAGTTAACCCCTCGATCACCACCTAGTGTTAACCCCTTCCCTGCCAGTCACATTTATACAGTAATCAATGCATTTTTATAGCACGGTTCGCTGTATAAATGTGAATGGTCCCAAATATGTGTTAAAAGTGTCCGATGTGTCCGCCGCAATATCGCAGTCACAATAAAAATCGCAGATCGCCGCCATTACTAGTAAAAAAAAATAAATAAATAAAAATGTTATAAATCTATCCCCTATTTTGTAGACGCTATAACTTTTGCGCAAACCAATCTATATACGCTTATTGCGGTTTTTTTTTACCAAAAATATGTACAAGAATACATATCGGCCTAAACTGAGAAAAAATTTGTTTTAAAGAAAACAAAATTGGATATTTATTATCGCAAAAGATAAAAATTATTGTGTTTTTTTTAAAACTTCTCACTCTTCTTTTGTTTATAGCGCAAAAAATAAAAACCGCAGAGGTGATCAAATACCACTAAAAGAAAGCTCTATTTGTGGGGAAAAAAATGATAACAATTTCATTTGGGTACAGTGTTGTATGACCGCGCAATTGTCATTCAAAGTGCGACAGCGCTGAAAGCTGAAAAATGGCTTGGGCAGGAAGGGGGCGAAAATGCACTGTATTGAGGTGGTTAATCACACAAAAATAACTTGGCAAATAAATTATTACTGTCTGTGACTTTTCTCATAAGATGATCTAAATTTATAGGGATATGGGGTAGAGAAATATTCATGAATTGACCAATTAGGAACTCAAAAGAGACACTTGAATGGGAAGGGAAATTGTAAAAAAAAACCCCAAAAAAACAGACCAGCCACAGAAACAGGTCATAGTCGGATAATTGATTCTTTGATGACAACATGACGTGAGAATTAACCACTTCAGCCCCGGAAGGATTTACCCCCTTCCTGACCAGAGCACTTTTTACAATTTGGCACTGCGTCACTTTAACTGCTAATTGCGCGGTCATGCAATGCTGTACCCAAACGAAATTTGCGTCCTTTTCTTCCCACAAATAGAGCTTTCTTTTGATGCTATTTGATCACCTCTGCCGTTTTTATTTTTTGCGCTATACACGGAAAAAGACCGAAAATTTTGAAAAAAAAATGATATTTTCTACTTTTTGTTCTAAAAAAAAATCCAATAAACTCAATTTTAGTCATACATTTAGGCCAAAATGTATTCGGCCACATGTCTTTGGTAAAAAAAATGTCAATAAGTGTATATTTATTGGTTTGCGCAAAAGTTATAGTGCCTACAAACTAGGGTACATTTTCTGGAATTTACACAGCCTTTAATTTATGACTGCCTATGTTGTTTCTTGAGGTGCTAAAATGGCAGGGCAGTACAAAACCCCCACAAATGACCCCATTTTGGAAAGTAGTCACCCCAAGGAAATTGCTGAGAGGCATGTTGAGCCCATTGAATATTCATTATTTTTGTCCCAAGTGATTGAATAATGACAAAAAAAAAAATTACAAAAAGTTGTCACTAAATGATATATTGCTCACACAGGCCATGGGCATATGTGGAATTACACCCCAAAATACATTTAGCTACTTCTCCTGAGTACGGGGATACCACATGTGTGGGACTTTTTGGGAGCCTAGCTCACTATACCTCTCAGCAAATAGCTTGGGGTGTCTACTTTCCAAAATGGGGTCATTTGGGGGTTTTTTTGCCACCTGGGAATTCCATGGCCTCCGAAACTGTGATAGGCAGTGAAGAATGAAATCAAAAATTTACGGCCTTAGAAAGCCTGAAGGCGGTGATTGGTTTTCGGGGTCCCGTACGCGGCTAGGCTCCCAAAAAGTCTCACACATGTGGTATCCCCGTACTCAGGAGAAGCAACAGAATGTATTTTGGGGTGTAATTTCACATATTCCCATGGCATGTTTGAGCAATATATCATTTAGTGACAACTTTGCGCAAAAAAAAAATAAATAGAAAAAAATGGTCTCTTTTCCGCAACTTGTGTCACAATATAAAATATTCCATGGACTCGACATGCCTCTCAGCAAATAGCTTGGGGTGTCTACTTTCCAAAATGGGGTCATTTGGGGGGGGGGTTTTGAACTGTCCTGGAATTTTATGCACAACATTTAGAAGCTTATGTCACACATCACCCACTCTTCTAACCACTTGAAGACAAAGCCCTTTCTGACACTTTTTGATTACATAAAAAAATAATTTTTTTTTGCAAGAAAATTACTTTGAACCCCCAAACATTATATATTTTTTTTAAAGCAAATGCCCTACAGATTAAAATGGTCGGTGTTTCATTTTTTTTTTCACACAGTATTTGCGCAGCGATTTTTCAAACGCATTTTTTGGGAAAAAAACACACTTTTTTTAAATTTTAATGCACTAAAACACATTATATTGCCCAAATGTTTGATGAAATAAAAAAGATGATCTTAGGCCGAGTACATGGATACCAAACATGACATGCTTTAAAATTGCGCACAAACGTGCAGTGGCGACAAACTAAATACATTTTTAAAAGCCTTTAAAAGCCTTTACAGGTTACCACTTTAGATTTACAGAGGAGGTCTACTGCTAAAATTACTGCCCAGTGCCCTCGATCTGACCTTCGCGGTGATACCTCACATGCATGGTGCAATTGCTTTTTACATTTGACGCCAGACCGACGCTTGCGTTCGCCTTAGCGCGAGAGCAGGGGGGACAGGGGTGCTTTTTTTTTTCTGTATTATTATTTTTCTTTATTATTATTTTTTTTTTTTTATCTTATTTTTAAACTGTTCCTTTCATTTTTTTTTTTTATTATTTTTTATTGTTATCTCAGGGAATGTAAATATCCCCTATCATAGCAATAGGTAGTGACAGGTACTCTTTTTTGAAAAAATTGGGGTCTATTAGACCCTAGATCTCTCCTCTGCCCTCAAAGCATCTGACCACACCAAGATCGGTGTGATAAAATGCTTTCCCAATTTCCCAATGGCGCTGTTTACATCCGGCGAAATCTAAGTCATAAAATGCTCGTAGCTTCCGGTTTCTCAGGCCATAGAGATGTTTGGAGCCACTCTGGTCTCAGATCAGCTCTATGGTCAGCTGGCTGAATCACCGGCTGCATTTTCAGGTTCCCTGTTGAGACAGGAGAGCCAGAGAAAAACACGGAAGAAGGTGGGGGGGGGGGGCATTCCCTCCCACTGCTTGTAAAAGCAGTCTAGAGGCTAATTAGCCACTAGGATTGCTTTTACATGAAAGCCGACCGCTGGCTGAAAAGAATGATACCAAGATGATACCTAAACCTGCAGGCATCATTCTGGTATAACCATTCAAAGTCCTGAATGGCGTACCTGAAGACAAAAAAATGGTTAACAAAAAAGCACAGTAAACGGTAAAGTATAAAAAATTGTATACCTGAAAAACAAACATGATAAAACATAATAACAATAAAACATTGCAGAATAGAATACAGTAAAAAAGAGCAGAACAATAGAGAGAATAGAGAGAGAGAGAACAATAAAACGACAACTATTTTTTTTTATTTTATATTTTTGTTTGTGGTTTTTTTTTTGTTTTACACTTTTTTTTGTAACTGTAACTTTTATAACTGTAACCGGTTCCAGGTTCGGGTCTCTCAAAATGCGATGGCATCTTGGGAGACCCTGTGAAAGTGTGCCTAGTCTGTGCAATGCTGTACCCTACGCTAATACTCAACTAGTGCATGGTAGCGTTCAAAACATTCACCAATGCAAAGACCAGGATTGTCAGGACAGGAGGGACAATAATAGCGGGTGTCACGCCTATATCCGCGCTTGCTGCAGACACAACATCTTTTTTGGGGGGGTTAGTTGAGTAGGGGTACTCGGGAGGACATAAAGAAAATGCCTCTCATGCAGCCGACTGCATTTGGTTGGGGATGTGAATGGGGGAAGTACGGGTGCTGCAGAAGTGGTGGGTTCCCAATTAGGATTGGCGAATGCAGCAGGAAGGGCACTATTGGCACGACGGGCCTGTGTTTGTCTTTTTGGTGGCAGCGGGACACTACTTGTGCTTGCCACCTCACCAGCTTGAACTGCACTTATGGGACTCGCCACGTCACCAAGTGTTACTGCAGTGCGGGTTTGACTGCGACCGGGGTGTACTAGCCCGCTGGTGCTTGCCAGTTCACCAAAACGCTACAAAAAAAACTGTTAGCGATCACAGGGATCAGGCATGACTCTGCGAGCGCTGCAGTTATGCGTTTAGAGTTTTGTAAGTGACAGTGATCGATCAATACTGCACTTGGGTGGGCTGGGCTGGGCCTGGCGGAGGGGCAAAACGCAGGTGCTAGCAGGTATCTGGGCTGATCCCGCTAACACTGCTTTTTTGGGAACCCTAAACTGCTGGGGACGCTAGTATAGATCTGATCGGATCAGATATTGATCCGTTCAGATACTATACCACTAAGGGAGGCGTATGCTGCGTGCGTGGGTGTTAGCGGTACTGGCGCTAATCTGACGCTGCCTGGGGCGACGCATATCACCGCCGGGCGATCAGGGGGCTAAACCTTTATTCGGTAATAAACGGTGGGTACCCTGACACTATACAAAATAAACGAACTAACCAGCGTCACCCGCAACGGTTATACGGTGATCAGGGGTGAAAGGGTTAACTAGGGGGCAATCAAGGGGTTAAAACATTTATTAGATAGTATATGGGGGTCCCTGACGCTATAAAACGCTGACGGCGAACCTAAATATTTACGTCCCTAACTAGCGTCACCAGCGACACTAATACAGCGATCAGAAAAATGATCGCTTAGCGACACTGGTGACGGGGGGTGATCAAGGGGTTAAAACTTTATTAGGGGGGGTTAGGGGGGTACCCTAGACCTACAGGGGTCTAACACTCACTGCCCTACCACTTCTAACTGTCACAAACTGACACCATGCAGTAATCAGAAAAAAAAAAAAAATACTGCTTGGTGTCAGTTTGTGACAGGGGGGGTGATTGGGGGGGATCGGGGGGCGATCGGGGGGGGGGTGTTTTATGTGCCTGGCATGTTCTACTGTGTGTGTGTAGTGTTTTGTCTTCTCTCCTCGGCGCCGGAACGGAAACTGCCGAGCCGAGGAGAGATGACATCACATCCTCTGCCTGTGTGAAACTACACACAGGCAGGGGAGGATTCCCATTGGCTGGGAGCGATCGCGAGGGGGGGGCCACGATCGGATGGTCTCCCACTCGCCTCTCAACGCTCCCAGTCACAAGCCGACCGCCGCTGGCACCGGGGGGGGGGTGCCAGCGGCGGTCGGCTTGTGACTGGGAGATCACAGATCACGTATGGGTACGTGATTCTGCCTGTCCGTGCCATTCTGCCGCAGTATATCTGCGTTAGGCGGTCGGCAAGTGGTTAATAACTAAAGATACAGATGAGAAAGTGATAGGTGCTGTGTTAAACTGATTAATACTAATTAGAGCTGCACGATTCTGGCTATAATAATGAGAATCACAATTTTTTTGCTTAGAATAAAGATCACGATTCTCTCTGCGTAACATCATCTTTCACATTATGCAAAAAAATTGGGCTAACTTTACAGTTAAAAAAAAAAAAAATTTAATTAAACTGTACTTTTTCCCCAAAAAAATTGCGTTTGAAAGCCTGCTGCACAAATACAGTGTGACATAAAATATTGCAACAGTTGCCATTTTATTCTCTAGGGTCTCTGCTAAAAAAAAAAAATATATAAAAAATAAAAATAATATATGTGTGTATGTTTAAAGGTTATAAATAGTTTTCTAGCACAAAATACAGATTTTGTAAGCAACAAGTGTCAGAAAAAGGTTTAGACTTTAATTGGTTAAACTGACCTAATTTACAGACGGAAGTTAATTCCTGTGATCTAAAAGAACTAAATGATACTTTGTTTATAGTTACCTTCCAGCGCTTAAAATGTTGTGATAAACGTGGCAGGCTGCTGTTTTTTTGTTTTTTTTTTTTTTTTTTTTACAGCTGTCAGCTGTGAGCAGAGAACTCTCTGCACTGAATTGAGGTAATGCTGTAATAGGATCGTGACTGGGGGTTGAATCAAGATCGCAATTTTTTTTAACGATTAATCGTGCAGATCTAATACTTATGCAAAAAATGATTAGTATCTGTGCCTTTCCCCTGTGAGCATTATGGCTACTAGATTGAGCTGACAATCATAGTAAATATCTAGTGGACATAATGCAGCATGTTTGATTCACTCTGTCGGAACGCATAACATTCGACCTGGAGTGAATATTACCTAGTAACATTCAATTTTGCCCACATTTGTCACAGGATGAACAGCTCTGTGAATTTTTATAAATACCACCCCTTAATGATTGTGCACTTAGTTTTTGGGGCTTTCATCATAATTTGTTTTTATGTTTTGCACTAATAGTTTTATTGCTAGCTTTTTAAAGTTAGTTCATATTTATCCACCGAAAAGGTCTGCATGGAGACAGATACATTTTCCACAAGTGAATGTATTGCGGCTTCTAGCATCCTCCCACTAAGTAATTTCTCTTTCATCTACTCATCCAACCACGGATTATTTATACTACACCAGGGGTCTCCAAACTTTCTGAGCAGGGGGCCAGTTTACTATCCTTCAGGCTTTAGGGGGGCTAGACTGTGGCCATTGGAACTAGAAAATGCCCCATCATTGGTTTCAATGGGAGGAATAGTGCCCCATTGATGGTGTCAGTAGGGGGAATGAATAAAGGTGTGTAAGCACTTCCACCTTCTCACATCCCAGTAGGGGAATGGTGCCCCATCACTGGGGGCAGTTGGTGGAATAGTGCCCCAAGGGCCAGATAAAGGCCAGCAAAGGGCCACATCTGGCCCCCGGGCCACAGTTTAGAGACCACTGCACTACACTATAAAGGTTCCCCTGCCCTCCTCCCTTTGTTTTTTAACCTCCATTGCCTGTTTTGGAGATTTTCTTTAAAGTCAAGGAGCTTCCACCCTCAAAAATAAACAATTGCAATTTAGGGTTAATTCTAACCTAATATGCTCCCTACTGAGCCTATTTGTTACGTCACCCACACTCACAAATACAATTGTGAGATGCCTTGAATAAAAAAATATGCATTAGTTGCCAATACAAATTTGACATGCATTAAGTTGTGTGCTGCATAGCCAAAAAAGGATCATGTGCTTTTCTTTGGTCCGGTACAGTGCGTTGGCAACTTGTTTATAATGAATGGACTACCATAAGGTAACACATTAATGTGTGCCTGTTTCATGCTCTGCAAAGGACTGGCCAAGTGTTAAAGGAGCCTAAAGGTTCTTATCCATTGTTTACTGTGCCAAAGCTTCAGTTTAACATTTGCTTGAACCCCAAATATGTTGGCTATTTTTCTGGACACCCCTAAAATTTGCATTAAATAGAACATTGCAAGGTGAATATATTTTCTAATCTGAGGATCCCAAAAATATTGTATTCCTATTTGGGAGCCAGATTCCCAGGTTGTGCTTTTCAGGTATAGGACTCTGCAGATTAAATCAACTTTCAGAAAGAAATAGAGCCCTCATGTTGCTCATGGACTTAAGTTGTTTTGCATTTTTTTTTTTTTACCATAAAATAAACATCTCCAAAAACTAAACTTTTGTATGCCTAGAAAAGGTTACCACTTTAGGCTGGGTTCACACCGAAGCTGTACGACTTCCGATCTGACTTTGCCCTGAGACTTCATGTCCGACTTCCATGCGACTTCAATGAACGAGATCTGACTGAGATGATTATGACTCGTACTTTGACCAATCAAAACAATTCCTTTGCTTCTGGGATGGAGAAAACCTCATGCCAAATTTTTTTTTTTTTTTATAAAATGAGGTAGGGTCCTCCCCAGATACATACCTGGCTCTTTGAGTCTGGTATGGATCCTGAAGGGGAACCCCACTCCAATTTTTTTTTTAAATGGTGACATCACCCAGAAACCCCGCCCTCTTGTGACATCTATGACTCGTAATGTCACAAGGGGGCAGGTTACATCACCAGATGGCCACCCCCCATAGCTATATAAGTACCGGCAGACAACGGAGGAGGGCTGTTTTTTTCCCATCACCAGAGGGAGAAGACTGGAGGAAGAAGACATCGGTGGCAGAAAGAAGACACGTTGGAGCTACAATGGGGAACACTCTTCATTTTTAATAAAAGACTTGTCAAAAACTGTCTCTTGTTTTTTGAAACACTACACTTCTTTTTGGTAAATGGGTAGGGGTACAATGTACCCCATACTCATTCACATGGGGGGAGCGAGATCTGGGGGCCCCCCTCAGTTAAGATAATGATCCAACTTACATCTTACGTAAATCAATGGGCTGAAATCTTGCCCAAGTCGGACCAAAGTAGCGCAAGAACCTTTTTCAAAGTCGGACCAGTTAAGACAGCTCTCAAAGGGAACCATTGATTTTTACATATCATGTGACTTGTGCTCTCGAAGTCTGAGCATATGTCGGACCAGTGTGAACCAGCCCTTAAACTGATACTGCATAATTTGTGTACTTACTTAGGAAAGGTGCAATCCAGTCCTAGAAACATTGTATACTCTCCATAGGGACAAAGAGCCACATAGTCCATTGTATGGGTTCCGCTCACACAGCACTCAATATTAAGAAATGACCTTAAAACTGCCATATTAAGCTCATATGTGTCCTTATCCCATTCCTTTGAGCCACGCAAAATCTCTTGGCGTAAGAAACTTCCCACGCTGGCATCTGGACTGCAGGCATCTTTTGTGAAATTCCGAGCATTCTCCAGCCACTCAAAGTACAAACTTGTTAGATTCATCACTAATGGTGAACTGATATTTTTTCCAGAGCTGGTATAGATAACAGGGATGGCAGGAGGGTGGCCTGCCACATCCATTTTCTGGTTCTCCTCAAGCAGGGCATCAGGACCTAAAAGATTATACTGGGCCGACAGCTGGAAAACTGGGTTCTCTGGGGACGGTCCATGAATCCACTGTGCACCAATCTCAGCCAGGCCCTTTGCTTAAAGTGGAAAAAACAAAAAAAGTTTGACATATATCTTTTAAAACATTTGATTTTAAACTGAAGCACAAGCAAATGCATATTAAAGCGGAGGTCCACCCAGAAATGGAACTTCCGCTGATACGGTTCATCCCCGGTTGGCACCTTTCAGGTGGGGAGCAGATACCTGTCTAATCCAGGTATTTGCTCCCACTTCCAGCGAAAGATCGCCGCTGTATCCGCAGCGATCTACGCCATGTCCAGCCCCTCCTCCATTCTTCTGGCAGACAAACAGGTCCTAGAAGACAGCAGGGACCAGTCAGTCAGGCAGCAGGGACCAGTCATGCGCGACTTGCGCATGTGCAGTAGGGAAACAGGCTATGAAGCCACAAGGCTTCACTTCCTGATTTCCTTACTTAAGATGCCGGCGCCTCCACCTGAAGCCTAGGGATGGGTCAGCTTCAGGTGAGGACATCGCGGGCACTCTGGACAGGTAAGTGTCCTTATTTTAGAACTCAGCAGCTGCATTATTTGTATCAAGGGGTTAATATGGCGCACAATGGAGGTAGCCGAGTACATATATCTAAAAATGGTGGGGGGAAGGGGGTGGGTTGGGGGTTTCTGAGAGGGGGAACTTGATGGTGGTAGTTAATGTTTCACAACAAGTTCGGGTATTAGTCCATGTGAGGATAAAATGATGCTGAATAAATGGAAGGCAGCCAGTCTATAAAAGCGAGAAGAAGCTCTGGAACAAATAAAAAAGAAAGAAGGACGGCGCCCTCTAAGTGCAGCATGTATGTTAAAAATATTTATTACAATAGATAAAAACACTCACATTTGAGTTGCTAAAAACCAGCATGTAAAGTAGTTTCATCCGCGTGCGGGAGCGGGGTGAGGCGGGCAGTGCTTCGCGTTCGGAGCATGCGTGAGCATAGCCTGATGAAGGAGCACGCATGCTCCGAACGCGAAGCACTGCCCGCCTCACCCCGCTCCCGGAAGTGAAGACGCAGGTCAGCACGGCGCTCCACGGAGGATCCATAACCGATATCCTGGCCGCCCGGAGGCTCTGAGGACCCTCGGCACCACCGGAACAGCTACCAGGACCCAGGTTACAGGACTCACATCCCAGGAACCCCTCCACTGGCCCGTGACACCCACATCCCCCGAGAGCACGCGGATGAAACTACTTTACATGCTGGTTTTTAGCAACTCAAATGTGAGTGTTTTTATCTATTGTAATAAATATTTTTAACATACATGCTGCACTTAGAGGGCGCCGTCCTTCTTTCTTTTTTAGCTGCATTATTTGTAGCTGCTGACTTATTTTTTTGGAGGCGGAACTCTGCTTTAACCCTAGGTTCACACCTATGCGTTTTTAAGTGCGTTTTGCAGAAACGCACTATAGTCCATTTAACATGGTTTCTTATGGTACAAGTTCACATCAATGCGTTTTGCGTCCGGTGCTTTTCGGTAAGGGTTGGGGACTTTTTTTCTGCGTTTTGCTTGTAATAGACTTCAATGGAACCGCACCAGAAACGTAAGTTTTGTGTTTGTCATGCAATCTCTGATGTGTTTTGCGTTTTTTATTTTAACACTATATATAGCTGGTTGCTAAGCAGGGGGCTGGAAACAGCTGACAGCTAAATGTAAATAAGGATCCCTTTGGATCTAGTATGGATTCAGAGGGGACCCCCTCACGCCAAAGAAATGCCCGCAGACCCCGACAACCAAAATGCATTAAAAATCTGCATGCAAAAATGCATAAAAAAAGAAAATTGTTACAATGCAAAATGCACTGCAAAACGTGCCTAAAAAAACGCATCAAGCACAGCCAAATATATGTGTACCTAGACTCAATTCCCAGGATGCTATGCTCCGAAACATTTTTCTGTAAAGGTGAACCCGCGCTTTCAGTGCTAGTTCACACCAGATGCAGTTCCGTGAGCTTTTTTTTTCTGCAATAAAAATGCATGCACAGTGTTTTCCATGTATTCCAATGGTTCTAAATCACACCAGTGCAGTCCGTTTCTGGTGCAGAAAATAAAGTAGAGCGTGCTGTATTTTTCCTGCACTGGAACGCTGTAAAATGCATCAAAAACGCACTGGAACACACATAACCTTATTTAAGGTAAGGTTAAAGGGGAAGAATGCACTGGACTGCATCAAAAATGCACATGCAGAAAAGCATCTGGACTGCGTTTCTATGGTGTGAACTGGCCCTAAGGGAGGATGGAGGGAGCAACTAATGCCGCGTACACACGGTCGGACTTTTCGTCTACAAAAGTCCAACGGACGCTGACGGACTAAAGCTGGCTGGTAATCCGATCGTGTGTGGGCTTCTCCGGACTTTCAACGTACTTTTTTAGCCTCAAATCCGACGTACTTTAGATTTGAAACATGCTTCAAATCTTTACTTCGTAACTACGACGGACCCCGAAATCCGCTCGTCTGTGTGCTAGTCCGACGGACAAAAGGCCACGCTAGGGCACCTATTGGCTACTGGCTATGAACTTCCTTATTTTAGTCCGGTGTACGTCATCACGTACGAATCCATCGGACTTTTGTGTGGTCGTGTGTAGGCAAGTCCGTTCGTTAGAAAGTATGCCGCAAGTCCGCCGCAAGTCCGCCGAAAGTCTGCCGGAAGTCTGTCGGACAGGCTGTCTGACTTTTGTAGACGAAAAGTCCGACCGTGTGTACGCGGCATAAGAGGCTGTTTTTTTTTTTCCCTGCTTTCTTGGATTTGGTACATATACACACTAAAAGGTTTTCAGCTCCCTTGAGCAGGACAGAGTGTGTCCAGCTGCACCTAAAGAGAATGGGGCTGCTTCTAGGTAAGCCTGCTCTCAGTTTAACCATTGCAATATATATGTCCCAACTTGGAATCTCAGAGAGTTATGCCGCGTACACACGGTCGGACTTTTCGTCTACAAAAGTCAGACAGCCTGTCCGACAGACTTCCGGCGGACTTTCGACGGACTTGCGGCGGACTTTCTAACGAACAGACTTGCCTACACACGATCACACAAAAGTCCATCGAATTCTTACGTGATGACGTACACCGGACTAAAATAAGGAAGTTCATAGCCAGTAGCCAATAGGTGCCCTAGCGTGGCTTTTTGTCCGTCGGACTAGCACACAGACGAGCGGATTTCGGGGTCCGTCGTAGTTACGAAGTAAAGATTTGAAGCATGTTTCAAATCTAAAGTACGTCGGATTTGAGGCTAAAAAAGTATGTTGAAAGTCCGGAGAAGCCCACACACGATCGGATTACCAGCCAGCTTTAGTCCGTCAGCGTCCGTTGGACTTTTGTAGACGAAAAGTCCGACCGTGTGTATGCGGCATTAGGTGTAAGGAATCATATCTGCCTTGACGTGGTAGTGTGTAAGGTGTATTTACAAACGTATGCAACATAAACCTCCTAGTTCTTATCAAAAATGCTGATACTATAATTGGGTATTAAGTTTTGACTAGGTTTACAGAGTTCTGGGAAATTTTGTTATGTTCTGTATATAGTCCTCTAAGGTGTATAGGTGTGTGCAGCCTATAGCATTAAGGTATACACCCTACAGCTCAAACACACATGCCTCTCTCTGCAGCCTTAGCTGCATTGGACAGTCAATTAACGGGTTAGTGCTGATCGGCTTCCGGTTCATTCACAAACAGAAGCATAGTAAACACGGTTTATTATGCTTCTGTTATGAATGAACACAGTGAGTAAATGTGTTCATTTAGAAAAGGAAGGGGCTGGTAAATTACATATTTACTAGCCCCTTCCCCCACTCTCCATTCTGAAACATCCCCCGCAGCAGCCAAGGGGAGAGGAGGGAAGCCAGCAGCACTGAGGGGGGGGGCGCAACATGGGGGGGGGAGCCCAGGCAATAGGGGGAATTTGCACACAGTGATTAGGGCACATCCCCTGAGCACGCCTCATGATAGTTTACACACACACATCTCTTTTTATAGACGTCATATAGACTGATGAGAGCAGCTGGCATTTTTTGCTTTTTTTAAGTTATGAAGCAGGCACTTCAAAAAGCTTTCAGAGTTCAAGCATCATTCAGGAAGCCAAAATAACATTTGCCGCGGCAAACTCAGCCTGAAGTTTGGCCCCCCTTCTCCTTAGCCTGCCGCCGGGACAGTCACAAAGTGCAGATCAGCAAGGCTTCACTGCCGGTTTCCCTTAGCCGAGATGGCTAAATCGGCTCGGGTGAAGACCGTTGGAATAATGGGCAGTTTCCTAATATTAAAAAAGTCAGCAGCTACAGTATTTGTAGCTGCTGACTTTATTTTTTTTCTTAAGGAGCCTGGAACTCTGCTTTAAAATTATATATATAAAAAAATAATTTTAGACATGAAGCTATACGGGGGAGGGGGTGTTGGGGTTTGCACACAGCAGCCCCAATTCTCCTTTCCACCAGCGATTCTGGCTTCCCCTGCCTTCAGAGTGCCCCTATAGCTAGCTGCTTGTGTCTTGGCTCTGCCCCCCCCCCCCCCTTCCTCCTCACAGGCTATGATTGGCAGAAGCAGGAGCTGATGGCTCCAGCTGCTCCATCTGAATCCTGTGAGTAGGGAGACCGTGAGCAGTGCTGCTGCTCTTGGGTGCAGCACTGGATCGAGATGGAGATCAGGTAAGTATGGGGGGGGGGGGGGCGGCTAGGGGAGAAGCTGGTCACTGCATTCTACGCATTAAGTTAAAAAGAAAAAACAACTGTCTTTAGAATCACGGGAGTCTTGCATTTCACACTTATTTTTTACCAGTAAACTCAGTTTATATAAATGAAATACAGGATTTTGAAATCCGTCAAACTGTTTTGATTTTGAATTTCAAAATCAGCGGTGTTCTGTCAGATTTGCAAACCTGTGAGATCAGCAGGATTGCCGATGCTTTTAAAATTCAACATCAAAACGGTGTCACAGACTTCCAAATACTGTATTTCACTATATAAGCAGAGTTTACTGGTAAAAATAAAAAAGTGTGAAATGCAAGACTTCAGTGGGTGTAAACTGTAAAAAGATGTCTGCTTGCCGCCTTCTGACTGTTGGCTTACTGTGGACGAGTGCGAGTACCAAGACGGCTGCGACAGAACGTCACTTCGGTTGCATTTTCTGATTGGTAGCGGTATTCTGATAGAACACCAGCATTCCAGGAATGAAACTGTTTTTTTTAAATCGTTAATTTAATTAATGTGTTTATAGTTCCACTTTATGATTTAATGCTGTGTGGGGGGTCTGGGCTTCAGCAAAATGGCAGCCTCCAGCAAGAAGCAAGTTGTTATGGGTAAAGTTCCGCTTTAACCCCTTCACACCTAAGGGTAAAACATTTTTGCTACTTTGACATGTGTTAGTAAAACCGTACATATCACCACAACTACTTTGTACATCCAGGTGAATGATACCTTGTTTTTTTTTTTAGGACAAATTTGGCTTTAAATTGGTGGTAAATGCTTATGGATAGCTCCTGGGTTTTTTTTGTGGTGTTTTTTATTATTATTATTATTATTATTATGAAAAGAAAACTGGCCCAAAATAATATTTTAAATTTTGTATCACATTGATGTCCAATTGTCTATTGAATAAAATTAGTAATTTTTATGAAAAATTATTTTGATTCCTATTTGTTTCTAAAAAGCCCCATGGGGAATTCTCCACTTTCCTCTAAACAGCTGAATATATTTCTTGTTACTACCATAACCCACACCAAAGAACAACCCAAAATAAATTAGATTGCAATGATACCACATACAGTATCTCACAAAAGTGAGTACCCCCTCAACCTCTGCAGCAATGCTGGCAGCACTCATATGTCTATTTCCCAAAGACAACATCTGGATATGATGCTGAGTACGTGCACTCAACTTCTTTGGTCGACCATGGCGAGGCCTGTTCTGAGTGGAACCTGTCCGGTTAAACCGCTGTATGGTCTTGGCCACCATGCTGCAGCTCAGTTTCAGGGTCTTGGCAACATTCTTATATCCTAGGCCATCTTTATGTAGAGCAACCATTCATTTTTTCAGATCCTCAGAGAGTTCTTTGCCATGAGGTGCCATGTTGAACTTCCAGTGACCAGTACTGACAGGGAAGTAAACTGAAGGGCTCTTCCTAGGCTTGTGCGGGTGCAGAAGCGCACTCGGAACATCATTGCATCTGACTGGCTGTGCAGTATTCTAGCACAGCCTGTGTATAATAGTCCAGGCACCACTGGCACTTCACCCGCGCCCCCTTCCTCTATTAAATTGTCCCGCCAGGGCCTTCTGCCCCTGTCTTGTACCGGCCCTGGTCTTGGCCACTGTGCTGCAGCTCAGTTTCAGGGTCTTGGAAATCTTCTTATAGCCTACGCCATCTTTATGTAGAGCAACAATTCTTTTTTTCAGCTCCTCAGAGAGTTCTTTGCCATGAGGTGCCATGTTGAACTTCCAGTGACCAGTATGAGAGAGTGAGAGCAATAACACCAAATTTAACACACCTGCTCCCCATTCACACCTGAGACCTTGTAACACTAACGAGTCACATGACACTGGGGAGGGAAAATGGCTAATTGGGCCCAATTTGGACATTTTCGCTTAGGGGTGTACTCACTTTTGTTGCCAGCGGTTTAGACATTAATGGCTGTGTGCTGAGTTATTTTGAGGGGACAGCAAATTTACTCTGTTATACAAGCTGTACACTCACTACTTTTACATTGTAGCAAAGTATAATTTCTTCAGTGTTGTCACATGAAAAGATATGATAAAATATTTACAAAACTGTGAGGGGTTTACTCACTTTTGTGAGATACTGTATGTTTACGGTATTTTTTGTTTGTACTCGTAGTACAGCTCAGAAACAAAAGTGCGCATTTAGGTTTTGTTTTTATTTTTGTTCTACCTAAAGCACACTGTCACTAAATTAAAAAAAAATCCTGGCCAAATATACTGACCCTGACCTTGTAATTGAATTACAAAGGACAGCAGAAGTGTCTGCATATTGACAACATAAGCTTAAACCAGTATTGTACAAGCAGGTTTTCACTACCATCAGATAGACAGAGATTTGCAAGAATGTTGTTTGTTAGAAACTGAAACAGATTACAATGCAACATGCTGCAGATTTTCTACAGTGTACAGCCATGTGGTTGTTTCTGCATGGCAATGTTATGGGCACTGTGTGCATGGTGTGGCACACGCCCAGCTGAGGGCGCTACATGTGAGTAATGAGTTTAAGGCTCCGTTTCCACTAGTGTGACTTTGAACAGTGGGTGTGTACAGGATGGGGGGAGCTGATGATAGGTTCCTGCCCAGTGTTTTCTCATTGTACATCCTAATTCATGACAAAGAAGGGGAGGTGCAGTGCACATATACAGTATAGCTGTGTACAGGAGAAGGGAGCTGGACATGGGAGGGGGTCAGTGTATATGTACATATATACATACACACATTTTTTGTAAATACTTTATTATGTCTTTTCATGTGTCCACACTGAAGAAATGACACTTTGCTACAATGTAAAGTAGTGAGTGTACAGCTTGTATAACAGTGTAAATTTGCTGTCCCCTCAAAATAACTCAACACACAGCCATTAATGTCTAAACTGCTGGCAACAAAAGTGAGTACACCCCTAAGTGAAAATGTCCAAATTGGGCCCAATTAGCCATTTTCCCTCCCCGGTATCATGTGACTCATTAGGTGTTACAAGGTATCAGGTGTGAATGAGGAGCAGATGTGTTAAATTTGGTGTTATCGCTCTCACTCTCTCATACTGGTCACTGGAAGTTCAACATCTCACCTCATGGCAAAGAACTCTCTGAGGATCTGAAAAAAAGAATTGTTGCTCTATATAAAGATGGCCTAGGCTATAAGAAGATTGCCAAGACCCTGAAACTGAGCTGTAGCACGGTGGCCAAGACCATACAGCGGTTTAACAGAACAGGTTCCACCCAGAACAGGCCTCGCCATGGTCGACCAAAGAAGTTGAGTGCACGTGCTCAGCATCATATCCAGAGGTTGTCTTTGGGAAATAGACGTATTAGTGCTGCCAGCATTGCTGCAGAGGTTGAAGGGGTGGGGGGTCAGCCCGTCAGTGCTCGGACCATACGCCGCACCCTGCATCAAGTTGGTCTGCATGGCTGTCATCCCAGAAGGAAGCCTCTTCTAAAGATGATGCACAAGAAAGCCAGCAAACAGTTGGCTGAAGACAAGCAGACTAAGGCCGTGGATTACTGGAACCTTGTCATTTGGCCTGATGAGACCAAGATAAACTTATTTGGTTCAGATGGTGTCAAGTGTGTGGCGGCAACCAGGTGAGGAGTACAAAGACAAGTGTGTCTTGCCTACAGTCAAGCATGGTGGTGGGAGTGTCATGGTCTGGGGCTGCATGAGTGCTGCTGGCACTGGGGAGCTACAGTTCATTGAGGGAACCATGAATGCCAACATGTACTGTGACATACTGAAGCAGAGCATGATCCCCTCCCTTCAGAGACTGGGCCGCAGGGCAGTATTCCAACATGATAATGACCCCAAACACGGCTCCAAGACGACCACTGCCTTGCTAAAGAAGCTGAGGGTAAATGTGATGGACTGACCAAGCATGTCTCCAGACCTAAAAACTATTGAGCATCTGTGCGCCATCCTTAAAAGGAGCGCAAGGTCTCTAACATCCACCAGCTCCGTGATGTTATTATGGAGGAGTGGAAGAGGACTCCAGTGGCAACCTGTGAAGCTCTGGTGAACTTCATGCCCGAGAGGGTTAAGGCAGTGCTGGAAAATAATGGTGGCCACAGAAAATATTGACACTTTGGGCCCAATGTGGACATTTTCACTTAGGGGTGTACTTACTTTTGTTGCCAGTGGTTTAGACATTAATGGCTGTGTGTTGAGTTATTTTGAGGGGACAGCAAATTTACACTGTTATACAAGCTGTATGCATCGCATACTAGCACATTATGTGATACTTATCTGCAAATGAAGCCCGCGCTGTCCCCGCTGCAGGCCGCATCCATGTTCGCCCCTCTTCCTTCCAGGCCAAGGACTCCAGTTCTAAATGGCCGGAGCCATCCACGCAGGAGCCACCAGTCACAGCACTCGCTCATGAAGAAATGGCATGGTGGACCGTTTCTTCACAGCGCATGCAGCGAT
Source organism: Lithobates septentrionalis (assembly GCA_037952835.1). Lineage (NCBI taxonomy): Eukaryota > Metazoa > Chordata > Amphibia > Anura > Ranidae > Lithobates > Lithobates septentrionalis. The sequence continues at coordinate 6,785,153 of JBBDGP010000593.1, read as the reverse complement.
TACATCATCGGCGCAAAACACAGTACAGGTACTGTTTTTTATGTGTGAATGCGCTGCTCCCATCTATGCACCCTTTTCAATATTCACATACCCTACCTATTAATTATAAAACTTAAATACAACATATACATGTGAAATTCACCACATTAAGCCAAAAACCATATAACAAAAATCCGATGACATATATCACATATGTAACAGAGTCCCCAAAATATATGCTTGCAAATCTTCTATCGATTGCCGTGATTGGCGTGCTCCTGTGTTCCTTCAATATACATAAAGTGACTGTGTGCTCCACCACCACCTGTGAGATTGGCCACTCACCAGATTTTTCTTTATTAATACACCTTTGGTTCATTCATGGGATAACCACTCCACTTATGGAAAACCTCTTCAACGGCTATAATTGGACTTTAGTGTTCCTCATATAAAATATGGATAAAACGATCATCGCACAATAACGTTTTAAAACTGTTTATTATGTAAAAACAAAGAAAAAATGTGCACTCACATTTACAAGTGCCCTCGAGCTGGCACAGAGCTTATCCAGCAGTTAGGGACGGGTGAAGGAACTGTAGCCTGGTTCGCCTATGTGCAGTGTGCGACCTCCGTGTTCCGCTTGTGTTCCACCCCTCGTATCCAAAAGTCCAGATATTTGAGATAAACAGGATAATTACCACCGCTCTAGGTGATCGGGTTCAAGCTTCCCGTCCTCCGCTGTGTGGATGATTGTGAGAGCCCCAGGTGCCGGCAATTGCTATTCCAATGGTATGTGTGTGATGGAAAAATCTGGACAGCCGCACTCCGGATTGGAAAAGTGAAAAATAAAATCCTCTTTATTGAAAAAGTAATAACATGATTAAAATCCGTACATGGCTTTGTTGGGATAATGCAGCATAACCGCTAACGCGTTTCACGCTCCCATAGAGCGCTTACTCATAGCTGGTTTGTACGAAAGTGATCACCACTTATATACACATAATTTATCTACCACATGACTACATATTGATTATCTGATTTGAAACAGCTGATCGTTAGTCTGTGTGGGATCTTTTTGGCATAGATGTGATTGGATGTGCGTCCTATAGTGGAATCACTAATGAAGACATGAATATATAAATGAAATGTATTCATATTGGCAAATGTCAACATATATAAATAATAAAAAATTCTATTCAAGGTTTTTGAAAAACATGTTTGTTATTTTTCAAAACCACAATAATGAGATGGGTGCTGGAATTTGACGTTCAAACGTATAAATTATCATACGGATAGGCGCAAGTATGGGCAAACTATGTGAGCTGGTGGCTGCGGTATAATGTAAACGGTATATAGGATGAGAATTGGAATTGGGTCTATATGCATGTGATAAAAAGATGTGCATTCAACACCACTATCAGTGTCTACAAGAAAAGACTAAATATGTGTGTATGGTGCATAAATATATGCAAAAATTTTTAACGACATAAAGATAAAAATAATGATGAAAAGCAATTCTTTATATGTGTGTGTATGTGTATATACATGATGATTTCAACTTTCAAAAAACGTGGTGACATATGTGAATTGGAAGCTGGGCAGAAAACTGGCGTCCTGTCGCAATAATGCGACCAAAAGTCTCCTGATTTACAGGAGTCTATGTGTGAATAAATGCTTTTACTTCAATTCCTACATGTGTGAATATTATTCTTTGCAGCATATACAGGATTGTGAAACTTATCACTCTCTGATAACCCCGCCACTCCAGCTTCACAAAAGTGCTCATTTAAAACCTTGCATCACTCCGTATGGGATGCATTAATCCCAATCAGGTAACAACATTAACGTTGCTGAACGTCTTTCTTTGAAGCAATCACATCTCTCGATGAGTTGTCTTCAAGTGTATGGGCAGAACTATATGAGGTAGATAAAAATGGGACAAAATGCAGTGTTTATGCACCTGTCTCTATTCTTTCTATACATAGTATAATATTGGCAGTGACCATATGACAGGTTCTTCCAATATATGTGTTTATATCAATAGATAAATAACAATCTCACTAAACCAATTACTATGTGAAATAAACAACTGGTCTACCTCTTTGAAGACCACAACTCTTAAATCAACTCAAAACACATGGGAACCTTGCAAAAAAGGTAATGAACCATGTACACATGTGGTAAAAAACATTTGTGCAAAGTTAAGCAGGCCATACACGGTCGAATTTCGAACGAATTTTCTTTTCAAAATAAGAAATTTCGTTTTTTTTGTGATCCGATGATGCCACCATTGATTTTCGAAATTCGGCCGACCAAGCCTTCAATTTCACCTCATATTGCTACAGAAAAGAATTTTCTTGGCCGGGAATCTTCTTTTCTCTCCGTAAATTTTCTTTTCTTATTACATTTCTCGCACGATTCTCCCATCATTGATTAGAAAATCGTTCGTTTTTCGGAAAATTTCCAACATGTCCGATTCTTCAAATTCGATTGCCGCACGAAAATCGGCCGTTGTTGTAGCCCACTAATGATGCGAAATTCATACGAAAATTCTTTCATACGATTTTCGAAAGAAAATTCTTACGAAATTCGAACCGTGTATGGCCGGCATTAGGCTAGCCATACACCATACAATTCTCCCGTGCAACTCTGGTCTAGATTCACCAAAACCATACAATAGGAGGCCAAACCCAAACACCCTCAACCTGCATGCAATCAGGCAGGCCCTTCTACCACACAGCTGAAGGCAAATCCAAAGAAAATTGAACAAGAAGATTGCATGGTGCATGGCCAGCTTTAGTGTTATGGTCTACCTGCAGCTACCATCAAACAATAATGTCTAATAAGAAACGAGATTCAAGTGACAGTGAATACAAAAGATATAGTAAATTGTTTCTTTTAAATGAAAACATATATGCATATCACTAGTCATTTGCTCGTATGGATTGGAGTGTGTGTAGCCCAATAAGATGTATCGGTTACTGGGGATATGTGTAAAAAAGGGGAACTGATATATTGATATATGTCCCTATATGTTTTTTTGCTCCATCATCCACCAAAAAAAGAATGTGGATGTGTAATCAAGGAAAAAGTTGGGAGGAAAGGGTTACAGATGTATTGCTCGGGGATATAGCTTCAATGTTGTTTTATTCATAGAAATGTGAAACGTCCCACTCAAAGTTTAACCCCCGTGGAATCCTGGTGTCTAACGAGAATATCCAAAGGACTTCTCGTTTTCACAGTAACTGGAATCTGTCACCTCCTCTCACCGGTGTGATGATTTTCTCAATGCCCTGAATAGTTAAACTGGAAGTGTCTTTGTGGTGTGTGTAAACCCAGTGCTTTGATACATTGGTTAAGATCTCCTTCTCAATATTATACAGGTGATCATGTAACCTGTCTCTGAGACGCCGTGTTGTGCGTCCAACATATTGTACCTGGCAACTGGTGCATGTGATAACATATACCACAAATTTGGTGTTACAATTAATAAACACGGGGATCGAGAATTCTTTTTGATTGCTGCATGATTTTATGAGTTGACCCGTTTTAATGTACCTGCAGTAATTACAAGTTTTTATTCCACACTTGAAATTGCCTATGAAATTGAGCCAATTGGATTTTGTTCGGTTGGTTGAGAACAAACTGGGAGACAGTGAACGTCCCAATGTAGGTGCTCTGCGGGATACAACCTTGATCCCTTTAGAGAGGATGTTATTATATATAGGGTCATTATACAAAACAGGAAGGTGTTTCATGATAATTTTCTTGATTGTATTAAATTCTGAGCTGTATGGAGTAGAGAATACCGGGATTCTAGGGGACATGTCCCTTCTCTGTTGAATGTTTCTAGCTGTTTTTTTCTTTACAAGTGAAGGTCTTGGGATGGATCTTACTGTGTTGAGTGCTTTTTGTATCGATGTTTCTTTATAGCCTCGAGCTTTAAACCTGTTTGCCATGCTTTTGGCTTCAGCCTCAAAAGCATCAGGAGAGCTACAGGTTTTAAGGTTAAAGCGCCTATGTAGCTCTCCTGATGCTTTTGAGGCTGAAGCCAAAAGCATGGCAAACAGGTTTAAAGCTCGAGGCTATAAAGAAACATCGATACAAAAAGCACTCAACACAGTAAGATCCATCCCAAGACCTTCACTTGTAAAGAAAAAAACAGCTAGAAACATTCAACAGAGAAGGGACATGTCCCCTAGAATCCCGGTATTCTCTACTCCATACAGCTCAGAATTTAATACAATCAAGAAAATTATCATGAAACACCTTCCTGTTTTGTATAATGACCCTATATATAATAACATCCTCTCTAAAGGGATCAAGGTTGTATCCCGCAGAGCACCTACATTGGGACGTTCACTGTCTCCCAGTTTGTTCTCAACCAACCGAACAAAATCCAATTGGCTCAATTTCATAGGCAATTTCAAGTGTGGAATAAAAACTTGTAATTACTGCAGGTACATTAAAACGGGTCAACTCATAAAATCATGCAGCAATCAAAAAGAATTCTCGATCCCCGTGTTTATTAATTGTAACACCAAATTTGTGGTATATGTTATCACATGCACCAGTTGCCAGGTACAATATGTTGGACGCACAACACGGCGTCTCAGAGACAGGTTACATGATCACCTGTATAATATTGAGAAGGAGATCTTAACCAATGTATCAAAGCACTGGGTTTACACACACCACAAAGACACTTCCAGTTTAACTATTCAGGGCATTGAGAAAATCATCACACCGGTGAGAGGAGGTGACAGATTCCAGTTACTGTGAAAACGAGAAGTCCTTTGGATATTCTCGTTAGACACCAGGATTCCACGGGGGTTAAACTTTGAGTGGGACGTTTCACATTTCTATGAATAAAACAACATTGAAGCTATATCCCCGAGCAATACATCTGTAACCCTTTCCTCCCAACTTTTTCCTTGATTACACATCCACATTCTTTTTTTGGTGGATGATGGAGCAAAAAAACATATAGGGACATATATCAATATATCAGTTCCCCTTTTTTACACATATCCCCAGTAACCGATACATCTTATTGGGCTACACACACTCCAATCCATACGAGCAAATGACTAGTGATATGCATATATGTTTTCATTTAAAAGAAACAATTTACTATATCTTTTGTATTCACTGTCACTTGAATCTCGTTTCTTATTAGACATTATTGTTTGATGGTAGCTGCAGGTAGACCATAACACTAAAGCTGGCCATGCACCATGCAATCTTCTTGTTCAATTTTCTTTGGATTTGCCTTCAGCTGTGTGGTAGAAGGGCCTGCCTGATTGCATGCAGGTTGAGGGTGTTTGGGTTTGGCCTCCTATTGTATGGTTTTGGTGAATCTAGACCAGAGTTGCACGGGAGAATTGTATGGTGTATGGCTAGCCTAATGCCGGCCATACACGGTTCGAATTTCGTAAGAATTTTCTTTCGAAAATCGTATGAAAGAATTTTCGTATGAATTTCGCATCATTAGTGGGCTACAACAACGGCCGATTTTCGTGCGGCAATCGAATTTGAAGAATCGGACATGTTGGAAATTTTCCGAAAAACGAACGATTTTCTAATCAATGATGGGAGAATCGTGCGAGAAATGTAATAAGAAAAGAAAATTTACGGAGAGAAAAGAAGATTCCCGGCCAAGAAAATTCTTTTCTGTAGCAATATGAGGTGAAATTGAAGGCTTGGTCGGCCGAATTTCGAAAATCAATGGTGGCATCATCGGATCACAAAAAAAACGAAATTTCTTATTTTGAAAAGAAAATTCGTTCGAAATTCGACCGTGTATGGCCTGCTTAACTTTGCACAAATGTTTTTTACCACATGTGTACATGGTTCATTACCTTTTTTGCAAGGTTCCCATGTGTTTTGAGTTGATTTAAGAGTTGTGGTCTTCAAAGAGGTAGACCAGTTGTTTATTTCACATAGTAATTGGTTTAGTGAGATTGTTATTTATCTATTGATATAAACACATATATTGGAAGAACCTGTCATATGGTCACTGCCAATATTATACTATGTATAGAAAGAATAGAGACAGGTGCATAAACACTGCATTTTGTCCCATTTTTATCTACCTCATATAGTTCTGCCCATACACTTGAAGACAACTCATCGAGAGATGTGATTGCTTCAAAGAAAGACGTTCAGCAACGTTAATGTTGTTACCTGATTGGGATTAATGCATCCCATACGGAGTGATGCAAGGTTTTAAATGAGCACTTTTGTGAAGCTGGAGTGGCGGGGTTATCAGAGAGTGATAAGTTTCACAATCCTGTATATGCTGCAAAGAATAATATTCACACATGTAGGAATTGAAGTAAAAGCATTTATTCACACATAGACTCCTGTAAATCAGGAGACTTTTGGTCGCATTATTGCGACAGGACGCCAGTTTTCTGCCCAGCTTCCAATTCACATATGTCACCACGTTTTTTGAAAGTTGAAATCATCATGTATATACACATACACACACATATAAAGAATTGCTTTTCATCATTATTTTTATCTTTATGTCGTTAAAAATTTTTGCATATATTTATGCACCATACACACATATTTAGTCTTTTCTTGTAGACACTGATAGTGGTGTTGAATGCACATCTTTTTATCACATGCATATAGACCCAATTCCAATTCTCATCCTATATACCGTTTACATTATACCGCAGCCACCAGCTCACATAGTTTGCCCATACTTGCGCCTATCCGTATGATAATTTATACGTTTGAACGTCAAATTCCAGCACCCATCTCATTATTGTGGTTTTGAAAAATAACAAACATGTTTTTCAAAAACCTTGAATAGAATTTTTTATTATTTATATATGTTGACATTTGCCAATATGAATACATTTCATTTATATATTCATGTCTTCATTAGTGATTCCACTATAGGACGCACATCCAATCACATCTATGCCAAAAAGATCCCACACAGACTAACGATCAGCTGTTTCAAATCAGATAATCAATATGTAGTCATGTGGTAGATAAATTATGTGTATATAAGTGGTGATCACTTTCGTACAAACCAGCTATGAGTAAGCGCTCTATGGGAGCGTGAAACGCGTTAGCGGTTATGCTGCATTATCCCAACAAAGCCATGTACGGATTTTAATCATGTTATTACTTTTTCAATAAAGAGGATTTTATTTTTCACTTTTCCAATCCGGAGTGCGGCTGTCCAGATTTTTCCATCACACACACCCCTCGTATCCGTTCGCGTCTTCACCAACCACGACCGTTTCCGATCACGTGTGTGAAAAAACTCCCAGCAGCCTCTACGCGTTTCGCATCATAGTATGCGTCATCAGGAAGCTGCCGTTTGATTGGTTTCTGTTCTATTTATATTATGTGTGGGCGGAAATGCATGTGCCGCCATCTTAACTATGGGTATTCCCTTACTATCTTCTCTATAACTTCCTCCCTCTTAACGTCATTTTAACTGTGGGCATTAGCCCATTCAGTGGTTACCAAGTGCGCATACCCTCTTCCCTTTTCTACCATCGCTTATCCTTGCTCTGGTCTCACAAATTATGTCCTAAAAATGTGTATATATTTTAAAAACTAACCCATCTGTATTTGCTGGAGAGGCTTTTACATGTTATTAGGCTATTTAACCCTTAAACACTTTTAGCATTTCAAACATTTTATACATATTTTTATTCCGCAGCAATTGCTGCAAGACCTGTAATATGGAACAGCAAAAAACTTTTTTACTGTGTCCACATACTTCATTGCAGTGAAATATATATGCACCCCTACGTTTCAAAATTGATCTCTAGCGTATGATCAGTACTGAATCAAAAAAATTAAGTAAATAGAGAAAAAAAATAAATAAAGAAAAAATAAAAAGAAGAAAAAAAAATAAATAAATAAATAAAAAAATAAAATAAAAATAAATAGAATTAAAATAAAAATGTATTTTTATTTTTATTTATATTTATATTTATTTTTATTTTTATTCTATTTATTTTTATTTTATTATTTTTTTCTTTTTTTTCTTTTTTCTTCTTTTTCTTTTTTCTTTATTTAAATTTTTTATGTTTTATTTCTTTATTTTTTTTTTCTCTATTTACTTAATTTTTTTTGATTCAGTACTGATCATACGCTAGAGATCAATTTTGAAACGTAGGGGTGCATATATATTTCACTGCAATGAAGTATGTGGACACAGTAAAAAAGTTTTTTGCTGTTCCATATTACAGGTCTTGCAGCAATTGCTGCGGAATAAAAATATGTATAAAATGTTTGAAATGCTAAAAGTGTTTAAGGGTTAAATAGCCTAATAACATGTAAAAGCCTCTCCAGCAGATACAGATGGGTTAGTTTTTAAAATATATACACATTTTTAGGACATAATTTGTGAGACCAGAGCAAGGATAAGCGATGGTAGAAAAGGGAAGAGGGTATGCGCACTTGGTAACCACTGAATGGGCTAATGCCCACAGTTAAAATGACGTTAAGAGGGAGGAAGTTATAGAGAAGATAGTAAGGGAATACCCATAGTTAAGATGGCGGCACATGCATTTCCGCCCACACATAATATAAATAGAACAGAAACCAATCAAACGGCAGCTTCCTGATGACGCATTCTATGATGCGAAATGCGTAGAGGCTGCTGGGAGTTTTTTCACACACGTGATCGGAAACGGTCGTGGTTGGTGAGGACGCGAACGGATACGAGGGGTGGAACACAAGCGGAACACGGAGGTCGCACACTGCACATAGGCGAACCAGGCTACAGTTCCTACACCCGTCCCTAACTGCTGGATAAGCTCTGTGCCAGCTCGAGGGCACTTGTAAATGTGAGTGCACATTTTTTCTTTGTTTTTACATAATAAACAGTTTTAAAACGTTATTGTGCGATGATCGTTTTATCCATATTTTATATGAGGAACACTAAAGTCCAATTATAGCCGTTGAAGAGGTTTTCCATAAGTGGAGTGGTTATCCCATGAATGAACCAAAGGTGTATTAATAAAGAAAAATCTGGTGAGTGGCCAATCTCACAGGTGGTGGTGGAGCACACAGTCACTTTATGTATATTGAAGGAACACAGGAGCACGCCAATCACGGCAATCGATAGAAGATTTGCAAGCATATATTTTGGGGACTCTGTTACATATGTGATATATGTCATCGGATTTTTGTTATATGGTTTTTGGCTTAATGTGGTGAATTTCACATGTATATGTTGTATTTAAGTTTTATAATTAATAGGTAGGGTATGTGAATATTGAAAAGGGTGCATAGATGGGAGCAGCGCATTCACACATAAAAAACAACACTTTTAGTCCTTTTCTATGAAAGGTTTTCTGAATGCAGCAGCCAAAGAATCACTATTAAATTGATTGTAATATTGGTTTTGCGCCGGTGACACACACATAACAGTACAGGTACTCCTCGTTTAACGACTGCTCGGACTTCCGACCAACTTTCCCCATCTGAACGACACGCTGTACATCATTGTTTATACAGTACAGTATTTTCATTTGTGTTCTGTACTTATTTAAATTAAAACAACTTTATTAAGCTGGAGTTTTGTGTTTTACAGTATAGTAGATAAGAATGATCAAAATATTGATTTCTTGTGACTCCTTGTTTAACAACCAATTTGTTTAACGACCTGGTCGTTGGAACGGAACCTGGTCATTAACCACTTACAGACCGCCCGCCGACGTTATACGGCAGCTGTTTGAAGGAGGATATCGTTATGGCAGCAGCTAGCTGCCATAACCCTGGTATCCCCGTCTTCAGCGGGCGGTCCGCTACAAGATAAAAGTGGTCTCTGCGGCGGATTCGCCGCAAGATCACTTTTATCGGTGGCGGCAGAGGGCCCCCCTCCTGGCACAATCCGGCGCCCTCCGCCGCTTACCGGAGCCGTCGGCAGCGGCGATCGCGTCTGTCCCCTGGGATGACATGAAGACGAGTGAGGGGAAGATGGCCCCCACCCATCTCCATGACACTGCAGGGCGGAAGCCAAGTCAAAACGTCACTTCAGCCCATAGCGCTTAAAAGGGCCAATTAATTTTTTTAAATGACAATTTTTTTTTTTTTATTGCATTTTAGTCTAAATATGAGATCTGAGGTCTTTTTGACCCCAGATCTCATATTTAAGAGGTCCTGTCATGCTTTTTTCCATAACAAGGGATGTTTACATTCCTTGCAATAGGAATAAAAGTGACATTTTTTTTTTTTTTTTTTAAAACAGTGTAAAAATAAAAAATAAAAGGTTAAATAAATATTTTTTTTAAAACGTGCCCCATCCCGACGAGCTCACGTGCAGAAGCGAACGCATATGAAAACGGTGTTCAAACCACACATGTGTGGTATCGCTGCGATCAGAAGAGTAAGAGAAATAATTCTAGCCCTAGACCTCCTCTGTAACTTAAAACATGCAACCTGTAGAATTGTTTAAACGTCGCCTATGGAGATTTTTAAGGGTAAAAGTTTGTCGCCATTCCACGAGCAGGCCCAATTTTGAAGCGTGACATGTTTGGTATCAATTTACTCGGCATAACATTATCTTTCACAATATAAAAAAAACATTGGGCTAACTTTACTGTTGTCTTGTTTTTTAATTCAAAATCGTGTATTTTTTCCCAAAAAAGTGCGCTTGTAAGACCGCTGCGCAAATACGGTGTCACAGAAAGTATTGCAACGACCGCCATTTTACTCTCTAGGGTGTTAGAAAAAAAATGTATAATGTTTGGGGTTTCTAAGTAATTTTCTAGCAAAAAAAAATTGTTTTTAACTTGTAAACGACAAATCTAAGAAAGAGGCTCGGTCCTTAAGTGGTTAAGTGAGGAGTACCTGCAAATATCTCCTAAACGGCGTACGTTTAGGAGATATTTACAGTACCTATAGGTAGGCCTTAGACCCCATACACACCATTAGATTTTCTGTAGATTTTTGTCTTCAGATTTACCAAAACCATATAATATGAGGTCAAACCTTAAGAGTTTCAATATGTATGCAATCAGGCAGGCCCTTGCACTACATGGATTTGGTAAATCTGAAGACAAAAATCTGCAGAAAATCGAATAGTGTGTATGGGGTCTAAGGCTTACCTACAGGTACAACTTCCACAGAGAGGTTGAGAAACCTCTTTTAGAAAAGTGAGATGAGTCAACATTTAACAATAAGAAAATACTTTAAAGTGCAAGGTTATCTATAACATTTTGATAACAGTCAATGTTCTTTAACAAAAGAACATACGTTCCACATTTAAATTTGTTGTATGCTACCAAAATTAGTGTGTGCTGTAAATTGCCTCCAGCAGTGCACCTGTTTCTTCTTGCTGGCGGCTGCCATTTTGCTAAAGCCCAGAGCAATCATTTCCCTATTGGAACCCCCCCCCCCCCCGTCTCAAAAACTGTATACCACTTTCTGTAATTAAAATGTGTTCAAGTCTAGCCTTGATTGTGTGTCTTGGCTCAGCTAGAGGGGAAGGCTGACAGAAGCTTTACACTGCTGAAGTTCACAGCCCTGCTAGCACAAAGGAGAGGGTCAAGGTCAGGGTCAGTATATTTGGGCAGGATTTTTTTTTAATTAGTATTAGTGGCAGTTAGTGTCAGTGTGTTTTAGGTAGAACAAAAAAAAAAGCTAAAATGCGCACTGGGCTGTACTACGAGTACAAACAACAAATACCATTTGCTTGTACAATACTGGTTTCAGCTTATGTAGTCAATATGCGGACACTTCTGCTGTCCTTTGTAATTCAATTACAAGGTCAGGGTCAGTATATTTGGCCAGGATTTTTTTTTTTTTACTTTAGTGACAGTGTGTTTTAGGTAGAACAAAAAAACCCAAAAAAAACTAAATGCGCACTATTGTTTCTGAGCTGTACTACGAGTACAAACAACAAATACCATACACATATGTGGTATCATTGCAATCGTTAGGAGGATAATTTATTTTGGGTTGTTCTTTGGTGGTGCGTTATGGTAGTAACAAGAAATATATACAGCTACGTTTAAAAAAGTTTTAGTTTTTTACTATTTTGGGCCAGTTTTCTTTTGATGATAACAATAATAATAATTAAAAAAAAACACACCAGGAGCTATCCATAACTATTTACCACCCAATGAAAGCCAAATTTGTCCTTAAAGAGGAGTTCCCATTTAAAAAAAAAAAAAATTAAAAGTCAGCCACTACAAACACTGCAGCTGCTGACTTTTAATTGGACACTTACCTGTCCCGGGGTCCAGCGATGCGGGGGATCGAAGCCCCGCTCGTCTCCCCCTCCGTTCGGCGGCGCCGGCATTGCAACTGTGGGTGCCGAGCTGTGGCTTCACAGCCGGGCACCCACTGCGCATGCGCGAGCGTGATTGGCCGCTCAATCATCTGGGACCTGTAATGGGTCCCAGATGATTGACAAGAGGGAGGGAGCAGAGCTGAGCCCTTCCTGTGCAGAGGGGAAGTGATGTCACCAGCCCAGGCACTGAAAGAGGCAGACTACAAGGGACCCAATTTTCCAAATGTTTTTTTTTAATTTTTTTTTAAATTTTTTTTTAGGCACATTCATGCATTTTTTTTTTTTTGGGTGGAACACCACTTTAAAAAACAAAACAAGGTACAGTATAATTCACCTGGAGGTACAAAGTAGTTGTGATGATATGTATGGTTTTACTAACACATGTCAAAGTTGCAAAATTGTGCTTAGGCATTAAGATTTGTTTTACCCTTAGGCGTGAAGGGGTTAAAGCGGAACTTTACCCAAAACAACTTGCTTCTTGCTGGAGGCTGCCATTCTGCTGAAGCCCAGAGCCCCTAAACAGCATTAAATCATAAAGTGGAACTAAACACATTAATTTAACGGTTCAAAAAAACACATTACATTCCTGGAATGCCAGTGTTCTATCAGAATACTGCTACCCATCAGAAAATGCAACCGAAGTGACGTTCTGTCACGGCCATCTTGGTACACCCGCGCTCGTCCGCAGTAAGCCTACAGTCAGAAGGCGGCAAGCGGACATCTTTTTACACCCACCGGAGTCTTGCATTTCATACTTATTTTAACCAGTAAACTCTGCTTGTATAGTGAAATACAGTATTTGGAAGTGTATGACACCATTTTGATGTTGAATTTTAAAAGCATCGGCAAGCCTACTGATCTCAAGTTTGCTAATCTGCCAGAACACCGCTGATTTTAAAATTCAACATCACAACAGTTTGACAGATTTCAAAATACTGTATTTCACTATATAAGCTGAGTTTACTGGTAAAAATAAGTGTAAAATGAGAGGCTTCAGTGGGTATAAAAATAGGATTTCATACTTACCGTAAAATCCATTTCTCTGAGTTCATTGATAGACACAGCCTTCATAACGATAAGGTTATATCGTCTCTATTAGGAGTAGGACTAGGCAGAACAAAAAAGCAAATGACCACCTGGCTACGCCCATGGGCCGTCCTTAGTATATAATCCCCTCCCGGCTCTAGGTATTCAGTTTAGTAGCAAGCAGTAATAGAAGTATCAAAAGAATTCCATAGAGGGGTGGGTGCTGTGTCTGTCAATGAACTAAGAGAAATGGATTTTACGGTAAGTAAAAAATCCTATTTTCTCATTCGTTCATTGACAGACACAGCCTTCATAACGATAGGGACATCTGAAAGTAGTGCCAACATGAGGGGTGGGAGAACGAAAAATCCCAAGGCTAATACAAGAGCCGACCAGGTAACAGGAACTTCACCCAGGACACGCTGGAACCCAACCTGAACGATACCCCTTCAAGGAGGGAATAGACCCTCTAACCAGCGTCCTGCAAAAAACTTGCGGCCAAATGAGGCATCCGCAGATGCCAACCTGTATACTTCGTAGACTTGTGAACATGTACACTGACGACCAGTGATCGCCTTGCAAACCTGCACAACGGACGCATGATGACCGAAGGCCCAAGAAGCCCTAAGCGCCCGAGAAGAAAGCGCCGTAACAGGAAAAGGAGGCACCCGATTCTTGACAGAATAGCCCTCCATCCAGAGAAGGGTCGCAGAAAACAAAAGATGCCCCTTTCTTGGCCCGTCCGCCAATAGCCCTTCAGGGCAGATAAGGCAAATTCCTTGGAAAGTGCTGACCAGGGACACAAGAAGCAACACAATGTCCTTATTCAAATGGAAATCCAAGGACAGAACCCTGTAAAAAAGGGCAAAGTACCACCTTATTGGAAACTGGAGATAATCAGGTGCAAATTACGCCACCCCTGACCTGTATTACCACCTCCGCGCTATGTAAATAAATGTCAAAACCTTACCAAAGCTGCCACTTAACAATAAAATATATATATATATATATATATATATAAACCGAATTCACCAAAAGAAAATTATAGATGAAAAAGTGGCGCTAATCCCCAGATGGGGAGATGCCAGACACTCTTATCCAGCCAGTGAGCTGAATACAGACGTGACTAGAGAAAAAGTGAACAAAAAAAAAAAAAAAAAAAAAACATATATTGCTAAATATCCCAAAAAGTAAAAATTATTATTAAATAAAATAAAAAGTTCAATATGAGCTAATATAAATTATAACACTCAGTGAAAGTGATATACAAATATATAAATCCAAGAAAAAATATAATGAAAATTGAGCATAGTAAATATCTATAAAGTCCAGAAACCAATCAATCGTGAAAAATAATCGTGAAAATATTTGAAGAAAGTCCAAAAAAAGAGTGAGGGTGACTCCAAAACCCACCACACCTCTGTGACGTGAATCCACTCCCTGCTAAAATTCAAACTCACCAGCTGTTAAGGCCTCTCACTCTCGTGTTTGGCCTGACAGAGCCTCTAACCCACTTACATGGGGGTTAACATGCGAGCATACACCTCCACCGCTTTTCTCAGGTTGGTAGTGTGACATAAAAATAAAAGAAGCTCCAATAGTGTAATGTCGTTTAAAAGATTTAATCACATATAAAACAACTTGCATTGAACTCACATTTAAAATAAAATAACAGGCAAAATCACTTCACGGCAAATGGAGAACTCCCAAAGCAGCGCAAGCAGTAGCAAATGAAATAACAACAGGCAGGCCACGGCGGACCCAGGAGGTGTGTGTGCTCACGTTCGTCTCACCCGTCCGCAGCACTCGTCGCTTCACTGGAGCTCCGCTCTGTCCCCCTTCACTCCCTCCTCTAGCACTCGTGTGAGATCGCCGTGTAGCTACGCCCCGACATGTTTCATCATAAAGATTTAGTCATGGGGTTCATTTTATTTAATATTGATTTTTACTTTTTGGGATATTTAGCAATGTGTTTTTTTTTGTTTTTTTTTTGTTCACTTTTTCTCTAGTCACGTCTGTATTCAGCTCACTGGCTGGATAAGAGTGTCTGGCATCTCCCCACCTGGGGATTAGCGTCACTTTTTCATCTATAATTTTCTTTTGGTGAATTCGGTTTATATAAAGTACCACCTTACACTGGGTAAGGTGAACGACAAGATAACACCCCCCCCCCCCTTTTTGACACCCTGTGAGCAGAGGTGATAGCCACCAAGAGACCACCTTTCGCCAGATTAAGTATTGGAAACACCCAAATATCTTGACAGAGAGATAGAGAGGCTTCTGGAGAACCGAAGTTACCAAGTTCAGATCCCACGGCAGTAGAAGAACTGTACTGGTGGAAACAGACGCCTAACCCCTGAAAAAAAGATATGCACCAGGAAGTGCGAGATCAGGAGACACTGAAGAAGACCACCCAGGCTGACACCTGGGCCTCGATGGTACTCAGGGCCACTTTCTTCTAACCCCCCATCAGCAGTGTTGGAAACCGCAGCACCCGGCTCATCACGGCCAGGCCGTTAAAAACCAGCGACTCTAAAAACAGGTTGGAAGAACGGTCCATGAGACAGTAGGTCCTTCTTGAGAGGCAGTTGCCCAGGAAAACGTTGAAGACCGGGCGCACCCGGTCGGTGTACCCAGACCGCCAAGACCCAACCGGATCCAATAGAATGACCGGAATCACTGCAGTCGTGATCCTGCCAAGAAGACACCGCAAAAGGCTGGAGAGAAGGAAAGGCATAGAGCAAACGTGGGTCACTAGAGCCGCCAGAAGCTCCCGCGACCTTGCCAGAAACCTTGGTACCGTCCTGTTGAGCCAGGATGCTACCTCAGGCGTGCCCCAGCGGAGACAAATACAATGAACCACGGCCCCGTTGAAGGGTCCACCCCGTAGTCCAACCCTAACCAACTGAGGTATCCGTTTACAGTATTCTCCCCCTGGAAAGCGTATGCCAGAAGAGGGCCGGAACGAGACGATCTCCCCACCGGAGGATACTGGCAGCAGCCAGGGCCGCCAATAGCCTATCTTGGCCAGCCCTGGCGAAAGACATAAGCCATAGCCGTTGCCTCGCCAGACTGGAACCGTACCAGGAGCCTCCGAACTCGATCCTTTGCCTCGCCAGACTGGAACCGTACCAGGAGCCTCCGAACTCGATCCTTCCATGATCCAGACTAGTCTGTTCGCATGAAGCTCCAAGATATTACTTGGTAGTCCGGACTTCACCAACGTCCAACAACCCTGAGCAGATCTCAGTCCTAGGACCTCTCCCCACCCGGACAGACTGGCATTGGTGGTCACCCTGTTCAATACAAGGGGAGAAATGATTTACACCTCTGAAGAACCGGATAGCGAGGCCACCAGACTAGGGAAAACTCTGGTTTCCTGACTCAGCCGAATCCGATTGTCCAGAGACCCTGGGCATTGGTCCCATTATGCCAGGATCTCCCCTAAGGGAGCTTGTATGGAACCATGCAAATGGAATCGCCTCAAAAAAATAGGTAACATCGGACCCAACCCCACATGCAGATCCGCAGAGGAGCCCACACAGTAAATGAAAAAAACGCAGCATGCAACTTACAAAGACACAGACCCGGGGGGCCCCTCACAGGGAACACAGACCCGGGGGGCCCCTCACAGGGAACACAGACCCGGGGGGCCCCTCACAGGGAACACAGACCCAGGGGGCCCCTCACAGGGAACACAGACCCAGGGGGCCCCTCACAGGGAACACAGCCTCCCAGGGGACACAGACCCGGGGCCCCTCCCAGGGGACACAGACCCGGGGGCCCCCCACAGGGGGCACAGACCTGGAGGCCCCCCACAGGGGGCATTGAGCAGGTCCCTCCCAGGGGCACAAACCATGGCCCCTCACAGGGCACAGACCGGAGCCCCTCGCAGGGGGCACAGACCCCCGCAGCGCCACCCCTCAGGAAAGGGGGGAGCCGCCACGAGGCCTAGCAGGCCGCCGGAGCCGCGGCCTAGTAGGCCGCAAAAGCTGCGACCTAAATTTCTGTCTGCCCGCCGCGAGCATGCGGACAGCGGGGGGACCCCCACCCTTCCAGGGAAGGAGAGGTGGGGGGCCCCTTACTTAAAGCTCCAGTGAAGTGCGTAGGTAATGCTCCCAGACAGATCCTCCTCGCCACCGAAGTGGGGGGCTGTCAGCCATGAGGGACGCTGCGACACAAGGCTGCGACACTCGCAGGGCCAGCCCCTGTCCAGTGGGGCTATGTCGCGGCCGACCTAGCGCGTAGCTGCGGTCTGCACGCGCTTGCTGGCCAAACTGGAGTGACCCTCTGGATCTATATATCCAGTCCATCGCCCAGCCCTGCAGTTGATTGTAGATCTTACCAGAAAAAAATCCAGGAAAAAAAAAAAATAACAAAAAATTCCCAGGACCAGAGATCCCAGCAGGGAACCAGGTCCTTACTCCTGACTAGGCAGAAAAAAACTGAATACCTAGAGCAGGGAGGGGGTTATATACTGACTAAGGATGGCCCATGGGCGTAGCCAGGTGCTTGTTTGCTTTTTTGTTCTGCCTAGTCCTACTCCTAATAGAGGCGATATAACCCGATCGTTATGAAGGCTGTGTCTGTCAATGAACGAATGAGAAAGGATGTTCGTTTGTCGCCTTCTGACTGTAGGCTTACTGCAGACGAGTGGGGGTGTACCAAGATAGCCGCAACAGAACGCCACTTCGGTTGCATTTTCTGATGGTAGCAGTATTCTGATAGAACAGCGGGATTAATAACTGCCACATTTGCTTGTGTCCTCAACCAAACTGTCAAACCAAGAAATGGCTGGTGTCATAACTGATCACATGTGCAGTATCATGGCAGTTGCAGTTTAAACAGAAGCAGCATCCTTGGCTGTAAAGGAGAGGAGGGTTTAATTCTGCTTTAGCCTAGGTTCACATATGTGCGACGCGGGAACCAGCGCCAGTTCCTGCATCGCATCTCTCCTGCAGGCATTTCACACTGCCCTCTGCAAACCGCTGCAGGTGTCAATACATTGTTAATGACACCCCAAGATCGGTTCACAGATCGCAGTGCGATAGGTGAGAACACCCATGCGATCGTATTTTAGTGCGGGGAAAAAAACAGTTCCTGCACTATTTTTGCACGCATCTAATGCGAGTTCTGCCAAACAAAAGTATGGCTGAGCTTGCACTGCACAGAGATCGCATGTGATCGGCACCTGCGGTCACATGCGATGTCTGAGATCGCATATATGTGAACCTAGGCTAAAGGCTGTCAGCAGATTGGCCTCTACAAACTCAGCAATGCCTAAAAATGCTTAAAATGAGAGAGAAACGGAGCATGTGCTTTATTTATTTTAGCCTATGTGTCTATACACACATAGGCATTTAGAGGCAGAAAAATAAAAACAGCCAGTGCACCCAGAAGCAGCATTTTGGCAAAAAAAAAAGCAAAAAAACGCTTGACATGTGTAAATGTGCATGAACTCTAGACGTGTTTACTCATTTGAATGGCCAGAATAAGTTATGTGAATATTCACATCCGGAACAGATGTGTCATAGATGTTATGAGTGCGATTTGTTCTTATTTGTTTAGATTGTTATAAGTTCTCACACATATTTATCTATGAACTATTATTGGAGTGATATGATGTCTGATAAAAGCTATTCAGGTTTTGATACAGTAATGCTCTTTTTATACTTTTTAAAATTATTTATACTTAATAAAAAATTGTATATATATATATATATAATCTTGAGTGTGGTCCATTCCTTAGATTTGCACCTATCTTTTCTGCGTTATGATATATAGTAGCTCATGTAGATTTCATATATAGTAGTCTTGTGTAGTTTTTATATATAGAAGTCTAATGTAGTTTTCATATATAGTAGTCTTGTGTAGTTTTTATATATAGTAGTCTAATGTAGTTTTTATATATAGTAGTCTAATGTAGTATTTATATATAGTAGTTTTTATATATAGTATTTATATATAGTAGTTTTTATATATAGTAGTCTGATGTAGTTTTCATATATAGTAGTTTTTATATATAGTAGTCTGATGTAGTTTTCATATATAGTAGTTTTTATATATATAGTAGTCTAATGTAGTTTTCATATATAGTAGTTTTTATATATAGTAGTCTGATGTAGTTTTCATATTTAGTAGTTTTTATATATAGTAGTCTGATGTAGTTTTCATATTTAGTAGTTTTTATATATATTAGTCTGATGTAGTTTTCATATATAGTAGTACAGCTGATTTTCAAAAAACTGGTGTAGAGATTGCAGTTCATAGAACAGTTTTGTGTTCTCTGACTGGTATCTGGAGTGTCAGCACTGCCCTCTTGTGGACACTGTCTGTTAGTGCTCCCCCTGCTATAGCGTAATACACAGTGGGAGGAAAGCCTCCTATGTGAGGAAGTAATCGTCTAGCAATGTGACCCGTATTACCAAAGCTCTGCGTCCGTATGCGCCCTCCGGTCCTCCCTGAGGCCTCCAGGATCCTAATGTTATGGAAGCCATTCTGGTAGAGCTTCTCGGCAGCTCCGATCCCGGCAATGCCCGATCCTATGATAAGAAGAGCAGGTCTCTGGCGCCCCATCGCCTCCTCCAGCTCTGACCCCAGAGACTGCTGATTGGGCTGGACGGAGAAGAAGACGAGGAGGGGGAGGAGCCTGCTGATTGGCATGTTGGACGATCCTGGAGGTGAGAGTGCGAAGTGCGGAGATACCTCAGAGGGCGAAGAGCGGGTAGAAGGAGCTCGGACTTCTGTGCTCCTCACACTCCAGACTGAGCACACTGAGATTGCTCAACACACAGTATTCCCAGCTGTTCTGGGCAGGAGATACATGTCATTTTTCTCACTCTTCCAATGTTTAAATGTTTCCACATTTCTGGCCCAGAACATCAATGTATCAATAAGCAGGGTTATCCGGGGACTCTACAGCCCACCATGGAAAGTTCAGAGCCCAACACTTCGCAAAAACCGTGTTCATCCAACAGCATTGCCTTCAATTCCAAACCACGACACCAAGCAATGGTAGTTTTCATGATATTTATCACACAATAATGCATAGACCCATCAGCCATAGGCGTGCGCACAGGGTGTGCCAGGTGTGCCTGGGCACACCCTAATCACCTTGTGTGGTGCATATTCGCCCCTGTTTAGACCACTGATATTTCATCCCCCAAAAAAAATTTTACAAAATAAAATAATTTAACTGTCCACTGCCCTACTGACACCATCAGTACATATACACATGCATATGTATTTGAGATTTGGGGTGCACACCCTAATGCAAGAGGCTGCGCACACCTATGCCTTCAGCCATAATGTTATTAGAGCCAGAGCCTCTAATAGGCTTCAAAAAAGGGTGGGCTTGGGGCGCAGAGCACTGTGTCCCGATCCCACCCTGTTGTGTGACTATAGCAAATGAATCTTCGCTATTTTCACACTAAAGGTTCCTCCCCGCCAATCAGGAGGCAGGTCACTTCTTGACAACTCATGAGAACTGTTTCCCGATTGACCTATGCGTCAGGCGATCCTCTTGGAAGAGCAGGTGGAAGAGGAACAGTACGATGGAGGAGTGGACACCAGAGCCACCACTCCCCGCACCTCCTGGGAGAAGGAGGAGAGGAGATCACAGCCCGGACCTACAGTACGCTGTGAGGAGGAGCAGACACCGAAGGCGTCGCTCCCTGCACCTCTGGGCCGTCGCTCCCCGCACCTCTGGGCCGTCGCTCCCCGCACCTCTGGGCCGTCGCTCCCCGCACCACTGGGCCGTCGCTCCCCGCACCTCTGGGCCGTTGCTCCCCGCACCTCTGTGTCGTCGCTCCCCGCACATCTGGGCCACCGATCCCCGCACCTCTGGGCCGTCGCTCCCCGCACCTCTGGGCCGTCGCTCCCCGCACCTCTGGGCCGTCGCTCCCCGCACCTCTGGGCCTTCTCTCCCCGCACCTCTGGGCTGTCACTCCCCGCACCTCTGGGCCTTCTCTCCCCGCACCTCTGGGCTGTCGCTCCCCGCACCTCTGGGCCGTCGCTCCCCGCACCTCTGGGCTGTCACTCCCCGCACCTCTGGGCCTCCGCTCCCCGCACCTCTGGGCCTCCGCTCCCCGCACCTCTGGGCCGTCGCTCCCCGCACCTTTGGGCCATCTCTCCCTGCACCTCTGGGCCGTCGCTCCCCGCACCTCTGGACCGTCGCTCCCCGCACCTCTGGGCCGTCGCTCCCCACACCTCTGGGCCTTCTCTCCCCGCACCTCTGGGCTGTCACTCCCCGCACCTCTGGGCCTCCGCTCCCCGCACCTCTGGGCCTCCGCTCCCCGCACCTCTGGGCCGTCGCTCCCCGCACCTCTGGGCCGTCTCTCCCTGCACCTCTGGGCCGTCGCTCCCCGCACCTCTGGGCCGTTGCTCCCTGCACCTCTGGGCCGTTGCTCCCTGCACCTCTGTGCTGTCGCTCCCCGCACCTCTGGGCCGTCATTCCCCACACCTCTGGGTCGTTGCTCCCCGCACCGTTGCTCCCCGCACCTCTGGGCCGTCATTCCCCACACCTCTGGGCCTTCGCTCCCCGCACATCTGGGCCGTCGCTCCCCGCACCTCCGGGAGAAAGGGAGATCACAGCCATGATAGGGTAAGTGACAGGGTCACCGGGGTTTCTGTCATTGCCGAGCCGCCGGCTGCCCCATATGGGGGATGGTGCTGGCAGTGCCACCCTCCCAAATTAAAAGCTCGCCACTGCTTTTAACACATCTGTTTCAGGGACAACATGTTCACTTCTTGCCTAACACATCTCTAGGCAGCGCCTCCTCATTAGGGATGAGCTCAGGCGTGTTTGCACAGCCCACGTGCAGAGCCCGCCAGGAAGTCAGAACTGCACTAATCACAGGCAGTGAGATATTGTCCCAATGCGCGGCTGCAGAGATCGGGAAATGTCTCATCGCCTGTGATTAGCGCAGCTCAGTGCCGACTTCCTGGCGGGCTCTGCAAGTGGGCTGTGCGAACATGCCAGGGCTCATCCTAACAACTCATCAGACACATCTGGGGAGGGAGGCAGTTAAATAAACCTATTGATAATATGAGAAGCCGCGCTAGAAAAGTCCCAATTGTTGCAATTGTTGATTTAGTGCCATAAAAATATTTGCATATTAAAGTGGTAGGGTAAAGGTAATATTATGTACCATGAAGACATGTTGTCTGACAAGTCCACTATAAGCTAACCATCGATCAAAAACAAAGGTCAGATGTGCAAGTACAAGCATGTGAGAGACATTACAGCCATTCATCCTATGATAGTCGTTTTTTGTAAGATCTTCTGTGCAAGTTAAAGGCCCTGGCTGGGCTATAGCCATCTGCCTACTTTGCTTGCTATCTGGTACGCAAGTTTTTCTTAAGTTGGTGGTGCACTTTTTGCTGTGAAAGTGGAGGTCCACCCTTAAAAAAATATTGCATGAAAAAATACATAAAAAAATGGAGGAAAATTTTTTTTTTTTACTTACGTGAAATGGCTGTTGCTAGGCAGTCTTCCTAATCTGTCTATTCCTACACCGCGGTGCTCTTCAGTCTGCTGCTCCCCGCGTTGTCTTCTGGGGAATTGGGCGCGGTGTGTTATGGGAACTGTGTGTCCCACAACACTTCGCGTCCCATTCACAAAGCGCCGCGCCGCTTGCGCGTGCGCAGTAGGAAACTGGCAGCGAAGCCGCAAGTCTCCGCTGCCTGTTTCCCTTACTTAAGATGGCGGTGCCGAGAGCCGAGGGACAGGTCAGGCTCGGGCGGCCAACATCGCGGGCACCCAGGACAGGTAAGTCTACTTAATTAAAGTCAGCAGCTACAGTGTTTGTAGCTGCTGACTTTAAACAAAAAATTTCGCTGGCCGGAATCCTGCTTGAATCACTGTGGTGCCATTGAGAAAAGGATTTACCCTACCACTTTAATATGCAAATATTTTTTTGACATTCAATCAAGGATCCTTTTGCAACAATTGGGACTTTTCTAGTGCGGCTTCTGTTATTATCTCTATCTGTTGTGTATCTCACTTTAAGCTGCTGCTTTTTTTGTTTTATTTTGCTGACACATGAGCACGTTTTTTTTTAGCCTTTTTATAGTTAAATAAACCTGCATTGGCAAAACACTATTTCACTGTAAAGTAAGATTAGTTTTTAAAAAATGACCTATTCTTTTATGGTTCAAGTGCATATAATAGCCCTTTTAAGGCCCTTTCTCACTGCCGCTTTGCTGTTTGGCCTCAGTGCTGGTGCAGCGCAGTGTACCTGTACCCACAGTTTCGCATAGACTTCTATTATGTCCCACATTTTTGGTGCATTCTCTGAAAGTGTACCAAAGATGCAGCATGTAGGACTACTGGTGCGCTTTTAGAAAAAGCACCAAAAACGTGAGATATAATGGTACACTGCGCTTCACCAGCACTACGGTTTGACAGTGTGACAGGGGCCCTAGGGCCAATTCTTTTATACAGATCAGAGCTTTTTAACCTTAAAGTGGAAGTTAAAGTGGTTGTAAAGTCTCAAGGTTTCTAACCTTTTTTGCTGCAGCCCCCCCCCAGAGCCCCCCTTTTACTTACCTGCGCCTGATCCATTTCAGCGATGGGCAAAAGCCCAGCAGCTTCAGTCACTGTCTCTCACCTCATTGGACAGATTGATAGCAGCAGGAGCCATTGGCTCACACTGCTGTCAATCAAATCCAGTGAAACAAGAGCAGGGGGCGGGGCCAAGTTCCACTGTCTGTGTCAATGGACTCAGCAGTGGGACTCAGGAGAGCGCCTGCACAAGTGCCCCCCCAGGGAAATCGACTTTCCGTGGGGGCACCCGATGGAGGGGAGGAGCCAGGAGCGCCAGCAGGGCACCCCAGAAGAGGAGGATCGGGGCTTTACAACCCCTTTAACTTTCATCACTGACTTTTACTGACTTTTACCTATAGGTAACCCTATAATAAGTCTTACCTATCGATAGTGTAAATATCCCCTAAATGGTGCACCGTTTAACAGATATTTACTGTACATGCAGCCAGTGACATCACTGGTGCATGCGCTCTGAAGGAACGGTCACCCGTGCCGTTCCTTTAGAGCCCTGTGCCGTAAATTGCGGCTCCTGCGCGCATGCCAGTCACAGAGCCGGAGTCCGCGAACCCGAAAGCAAGACGGGTGAAGATGAAAGCAGCCTCCAGCTCTGACATCTCGGTGTGGGAGGGCTTTTTTTTAAGGTAAGTTTAACATAATGTGTTAGTACGAGATGCATACTAGCACATTATGGCTTTACCTTGAAGGGTAACCAAAAAAAAATTCCATCAGTTTACAACTACTTTAATAACTGTAAGGGCTCATTTACACTTGCTTCGGCTTCAACACACATTAATGGCTAGTTTACACTTGCTTCAAAACAAGGCTTAGGACAGGCTTTGTTAAAACTCCCTGAACGTTAGTCAAAGCTCCTGTCACTAAAATAAAATGGTTAGCTTACAGTCTTGTTTACACCTTGCTTTTGATTTGCTTTGCTTTGGCTTCGCTTCAAAAAATATACCCCATGTAGCTTTAGTGGTGCTTCAAAGTGTCTTCAAAGCCTCCATAAAAACCCCACCATGGGCTCATCAAAGCCCCACCAAAGGCTCATTGAAGCACCAAGCAAAAGCAAGGTGTAAACAGGACTGTAAGCTAACCATTTTATTTAGTGACAGCAGATTTGACTGGCGTTCAGAGAGCTTTAACAAAGTGTGTCCGAAGCTATGTTTTGAAGCAAGTGTAAACTAGCCCTTAAAGCAATGGAAAGATAATTATCACAGGAAACAGCTTTATTACTGAAACTGTGAATAATCAAATGATTTTTAATAACTCACTTCTAACCGTTTTAACAACTGAAACCCTGAAATCACAGGATTGTACTCCAGCAGCTTGAAGTATGATAAGCATTATGCAGAACTGTTGTAGCTACTGAAAGCCATTTATCACAAGTTAGGCTCGGTTCACACAGGGGCAACACGATTTCAGCGCGACTTTGGAAGGCGACTTCAACGCGGCTTCAACGCGACTTCAGCGCGACTTTAGGCAAATTGCAACACGACTTCAAGTCGACTCCAGGACAGGCGACTTTGGCTGTGGCCAATCACAGGATAATCAGCTCTCTGGGAGGGAGGGGTTTGCCTGGGCAAACTAAATTTTTTCCCTGTAAAGTCGCTTGACTGTAGATAGAGATCCGACTTGGAGGCGACTTCCATTGATTTCTATGGTACAGGTCGCCTACCAAGTCGGATCCAAGTAGTACAGGGAGTACGCTCTGAAGTCGGAGCGACTTCAGTAGTGTCTATTAAGACGCTCCCATTCACTGTAATGTGAATCTCTTTCTGGGGCGACTTGGGGCGACTTGAGGGCTTACAAGTCGGATCCCAAGTCGTCCTAGTGTGAACCGAGCCTTAGGGGAAAACTATCACTAGGCAAATCAATGCCAAGCCCATACAACACAGGATTCCACTCCAGCAGCTTGAGGTAAGATCAGTATTGGCTATTTCGTATTGAAGCCACTACTACAGTTATAGCAGCAGTCTTCTTGGTCCTGGTTTTGTTTGATAACCACAGGGGGTCACTTGCTCCACACTGCCGTCACTCACAAAATGCATTGCATTTTTTTTTTTTTTGCAGGAACGCAAGGTGTACACGGACAAGGTTGAAAGCATGATGTCAATGTATGAATGATGGCAGTGCTGAGCAAGGGACCCCCTATAGTCACTATGCAGAAGGGAAGCTGCCCGGTACTAGACCTGGAAGTATGCTTCTGTCACTGTATTAAGCAGTGAATACTACAGTCATTTGCAGCTTGCTCAGGGATCAGTCGGGTCAGGGATATTCATACTTACATTGGTCCAGGCTGGACCAATGCAACTATGCAATCAAAATCATATCAATGATATACCAAAAGCATTAATACAAAGCTACTCTGATTGGCTGAGGCAGAAAGGTGGGCAGATAACAGCAACATTTCCATCTCAGCCAATCAGAATAAGCTTTGTATTCATTCATAGAATGCAAAGCTTCCCGTGAATGACTGAGCAGTGCTCAGGGAGTGGTGAGAAGGAAGTCTCTGTCCCACTGCCAGAACACAGCACTGTGCAATGTATGTAGCTCAGGTTAAGCATACCCGACAACCGCAGCTGTTAATACAGTAAGACCCCTTTCACACTGAAGTGCTGCTAAAATAGCTGCAAAAGCGCTGGTCATTTTTGCAGTGCTTTAGCTGCGTTTTAGTGGAGCTTTTCGGGCACCAGTGGGGTGCTTTTTTTAGGGCCCTGTGACAACGGGATCTTAAAAAAAACTGAAAAAAGACGCGTTCTTCACTGCTTTGGAAGCGCTGCCCATTCATTTCAATGGGCAGGGACGTTTTTGAAGCGCTATTTATAGCACTCCAAAGATGCTGCTTGCAGTACTTTTCCTACCGCCCCTTAAGCGCACCTCCCCAGTGTGAAAGCACCCATTCAAATGCATGAGAGGCAGTTTTCAGGCACTATTTTTAGCGCTAAAACGCCCGAAAACTGCCTCAGTGTGAAAAGGGTCTAAATAGTTTTGTTTGGCCAGCTTCCAAACAAGCTATTTAAAAGGACATTAAATGTGGAGATCAGCTTTAAGAAGTAACATAATTCGGCATTATATGGTTATTGATAACCAGGGCCGGCGCCAGCCTAAGGCAGCTCAGGCAGCCTCCTTAGGGCGCCAGCAGAGTGAGGGCACTAAAGCTGGGGGATCCTCAAGAAGTGCTTATGCTAGCGCCGGCTCTGCTCACACATTTACCGAGCTCAGCCCAACAAAGCTGACACGGTGCACAGTGACAGGCAGCAGTGCAGCACAGCCACGGGCACTGTGAACTTCAGCTGTTGCCACTATCACCCCTCTCACCCAGCCAGTGCCGTTAGTACAGTGTCAGTGTACTGCATTTATCACTGATCACTATATTAGTGTCACTAGCAATATCAGATAGCATCAGTAGGAATAACAGATTAGTCTCCTCAGCCCTAACAGAACAGAGGGCCAATGAGAGCTGCAGGGCTGCAGAGCTGGAGGTGTTTCTCTGTGTGTCTGTGTAAATCCAGGAAGGGAACAGGTAGCAGCTTCAGCTACCCACAGTTAAAATGACTGCAGTCAGACTTAGTGGAGGGAGATTTCTGCAGCATATTTGGCAGGTACAGAATCACAGTATATATAAAATAATATGCAAAGTGGTTGGAGGGAAGCTTCAGAATGGCAAAGATGTTTTTATTACAAATTATGTGAGCAGACTGCAGTTCCTCTTTAACTTGAGTACTCACTACACAGACACACTTCACTGACACACTACTATATACTACAGTAACCATGCACTGATGGACTTCAATATACTGCAGTAAAACTGAACTAAGGCGCTTTAATATACTGCAGTAAAAGTACACTAATGCACTTCAATATACTGCAGTAAACGTGCACTAACCTCAATATACTTCCATAAACCTGCCCTGAAACACTAAACTGACACTAAAGTTCTAGATTGTAAGCTCTAACAAGCAGGGCCCTCTGATCCCTCCTGTATTGAATTGTATTGTAACTGTACTTGCGCTGCGCAAACTGTTGGCGCTGTATAAATCCTGTATAATAATAAAGTAAAAATGAATGGTCGCACTACATTCACGCTGCACTATCACTATAGTAACAAAAGACTTACACTCCACACTCCCAAAAGAATCACAATAGCACACTAACTTGCTAGTAGCAATGAACAGAGCCCTGCTCTATCTATCTCCACTCCAATTTCACATTGCAAATGGCTGCTCTGTGAAAGAACCTTTTATAGTGTGGGTGGGTCTATAAACAATGAGTCATGATTGGGCACAGTCATCATTACTCTCTTCAGTCATGGCTCTGACAGTGTCCTGTGCCCTGATTGGGCAAATCCATCATTGCTTCAGCCAATCAAGGCTTCCAATGCACTGTGTAGCACGTAGGGCATTGTGGGGCGCTTGGCAGGCCGAACAAATAGTCGAACGCCCCGACAATTCGAGTGTTCGAACAGACCGAACCGTTAGCTCAACACTATTTCTGAAGTCTCTCCTGCTGAACCGGCCGAGATTCAATCCAGCTATGGTTGGCTTAACTAAAGAGCTATAGAGGAGAATCAGGTAAAAAAAAATTTTTTTTTAATTTTAAATATATATTTTTTTATTTCAGAGAATACCAATCCATAATATCACATTTGTTACAGCAAAATCACAAAACAACCATGTCCTGACCAGGGGGGGTTATTATCAAGCTATCTCCTTAGTCCTTTTGACTCTTCCCCTCTGGTCTTTAATTCCCATGTTCTAATCCCATATTTGGGCTCCCTCATGCAGACTGCATTTGGAAGCTCCCCACACACGTTATTCTCCAATCAACCCCCCCCCCCCCCCCACAAAAAAAAAAACCATCACCCCCCAAACAAAAAATACAGTATCTCTCCTACTGATAATAATAATGATAATATCTCTCCTCCTGCCCTTTGCCCCCTCCCTCCATTACCCGGGGTCTACCCACAGTTACATACATTGCTTCCCTTCTTGAGATTTTTGGGCAACCCCACGGTGCATTTTCCTCTCCTGTGAGGTCACCTGGGACCAGGTAACAGATGCACTCTGTAGGAGTCGGAAGTGCACCACTAAGGTAGTGGACCCTAGGACTGACTGCTGCAGATTGAACCCTGGAAGGTTCAGGAAGCAGGTCTACAGGATAACTAACATGGATCCCAGTGGGAGCTAGAGCATAGATTCCCCAGGGCGTGGAGTCTAAGAGCCAGCGGGTGTTCACCAGAGCCTCTAGTGGTGAGGATGGACTGCGCTGCAGTCTGGCTCCAGGTTGCGGCCCCCATGGTCTCGCAGCTCACGCTCACCGTAGACTACAGGAGAAGAGGAAGGAGGCAGCAGGCTGGAACGACAGGGAAGTAAGGGGTAAGCCAAAGGTCAGAGCGACTAGCAGACAAGGATAAACATAACACGCCAAAGGTCAGGGTAACAAGCAGACAGGGAGAGTCGAGAACAGGCCAAAGTTGGTAACAGGAATCAGATGTAGGAACACAGCAAGTACACACGGAGACTAACACACAATGGTTGATCAGCACTGCTGGTTTGCAGTGCACAGGTTAATATAGGGTTCCCTGATAGGGCCTGGGGTGGGGCCATGCTTAGAGGAGAGGTTATAAAACCAGTCAGATGAGAGGCAGCTGGTCTTTAGAGATTAACACATGGAGACAGGTAAGCTGACAGAGAAAACTCTATTGCATAACCATGACAGTACCCCCCCTCTTATGAGGCCTCCTCCTCCTCCGCCTGGGCCCTGGCCTAAAGGGAAACTCCAGAGGAAACCTCCTCATCAGACGAGGCGCAAAGATCTCAGATGCAGTGATCCAAGACCTCTCCTCAGGACCAAACCCTTCCCAATGTACGAGGTACTGAAGAATGCCTCTACGGCGCCGGGAATCAAGAACTTGACTAACCTCGTACTTAAGATTATCCTCAGAGACGGAAACCGAGGTAGAGAGAGGACGAGAGGACTTATTGAGGGCTAAAGGCTTCTTAGGAATGGGTAAAGGCATAAGAAGACCATCAGGAGTCTGAGCAGGGTCCCCCAGACCCTTAAAGATGAGCTGGACATCCAACACAGGATCATCAGACTGGGCAGAAGTCAGTGGATGCCTGAGACCAGGTTGGTTAGAAAGTGATGAGTCACAGAGGTCAAGCTGGATAGCTTCACTGGGCATTGGCTTAACTGGTGCAGAGGCCAACTGAACAGCATTGCCAGGTGCAGGGACCACCAGAATCGCATCACAGGGTGTAGCGACTGTGGAACTGGTAGACGAGTCAGCCTGGGTGTGCGTCCAAGGGGGTCCAGGAACAGGCAAAGGTAAATGACCATGCAAACTGGAGTAAATGATCAGCTCAAGTTCACAGGTGGGCTCCTCATCCAGAGTGCCACATGACCCAGAGAGTGACTCAGCCTGACTATTGCAGGAGACATTCCAGAAATCGCTATATGCAGCGGGAAGAGCAGAAGATAGTGGGATGGTGGCAACAGGAAGTTTCTCTTTTTGGGGTAACCTTGAGTAGGCAGGAAGATGAACAGGAGGAACCCTAAGCCAGGATCTGTCCAGCAGTCCAGTCAATGTGTGGAGAATGGAACCGTAACCAAGGAAGACCTAATATGATAGGAGATGAAACTTTAGGTAAGACAAGGAAGGATATCCACTCCTGGTGGAGTGTCCCTACCGACATCTTAACAGGGAGGGTCTGGAAGTGGATAGGACCCCCTGGGAGAACAGTGCCATCAATCGCCAAGACCACCAATGGCATTGAAAGGGGCAAAAGGGTAAGTCTCATGGAAGATGCAGTTTCCCAATCCATGAAATTGCCAGCGGCTCCGGAATCCAGATGTGCCGAGACCGAACGAGAGGAAGCGCCGACATGAAGGAACACAGAAAAAAGAAGACGAGAAGGTAAAGGTGATACTTCAGGGTCTAATACTCCACTTTCCAGATGTATTAGCCCCGATCATTTTTCCGGACGAAGAGAACAAGTGTCACGAAAATGACCTTTGGCCCCACAATAGAGGCACAGGCCCAGAGTTGTGCGCCTAGCACGTTCTTCAGGAGACAACTTGGTCCAGCCCAGCTGCATAGGTTCCTCAGCGGGCAGGGGGTGCTCCTCGGATCCAAGAGAAGGGACTGGGAGCTCAAGCTGCCTAAGAAATGGGGAGTGCTGGCGTCTTTTTTCCAGGGCCCTCTCCTGAAAGCGAATATCGATCTGGTTACACAAGGTGATGACACCGTCCAGATCAGCAGGAAGGGATCTTCCTGCTAATTCATCCTTCACTCTATCAGAGAGGCCATGTAAAAATGTTGCAATTAGGGCCTCATTATTCCAGCTCAATTCAGCTGTGAGGATACGGAACTGAAGAGCATACTGTCCCACAGAAGCGTACTCTTGACGGAGACGTAAAAGAGCGCTAGCCGCTGAGGAGACACGACCCGGTTCCTCGAAGATATTCCGAAAAAGTTTCAAGAAATCAGACAGGCTAGAAACCACTGGATCATTCAGTTCCCACAGAGGGGCAGCCCAAGCTAGCGCCTCGCCGGACAGGAGGGATATAATATAGGCTACTTTCGCCCGATCGGACAGGAAGTTTTGGGGCTGAAATTCAAAATGAATCGTGCACTGGCTAAGGAACCCCCTGCAAGCTTTGGAGTCCCCAGAGAAATGGGCCGGAGCTGGCAGTTGTAATGAATGTGTGGCTGCGACTGGTGCAATAGGTGCAGAAGCAGATAGTGGTTGAGGTTGTTGAACCGGGGGTCCTAATGAGGCCTGAACCTGTTCAAAACGGGATGCCAAATCCTGAAGGAATCGCATCACTTGGGTCTGATGCAATTCCTGGGTCTCAAGTCTGCGAACTAAGCCCTGCAACGGATCATCTACTGGTAGCGGCACATCAGCCAGGTCCATGGCTGATCAAACTGTCAGGTCACCTGGGACCAGGTGACAGATGCACTCTGTAGGAGTCGGAAGTGCACCGCTAAGGTAGTGGACCCTAGGACTGACTGCTGCGGATTGAACCCTGGAAGGTTCAGGAAGCAGGCCTACAGGATAACTAACATGGATCCCAGTGGGAGCTAGAGCATAGATTCCCCAGGGCGCGGAGTCTAAGAGCCAGCGGGTGTTCACCAGAGCCTCTAGTTGTGAGGATAGACTGCGCTGCAGTCTGGCTCCAGGTTGCGGCCCCCAGGGTCTCACAGCTCACGCTCACCGTAGACTACAGGAGAAGAGGAAGGAGGCAGCAGGCTGGAACGACAGGGAAGTAAGGGGTAAGCCAAAGGTCAGGGCGACTAGCAGACAAGGATAAACATAACGCGCCAAAGGTCCGGGTAACAAGCAGACAGGGAGAGTCGAGAACAGGCCAAAGTCGGTAACAGGAATCAGACGTAGGAACACAGCAAGTACACACGGAGGCTAACACACAATGGTTGATCAGCACTGCTGGTTTGCAGTGCACAGGTTAATATAGGGTTCCCTGATAGGGCCTGGGGTGGGGCCATGCTTAGAGGAGAGGTTATAAAACCAGTCAGGTGAGAGGCAGCTGGTCTTTAGAGATGAACACATGGAGACAGGTAAGCTGACAGAGAAAACTCTATTGCATGACCATGATATCACCCCTCTGGGTCCTCAACAATGAGAGTCTCTCCCTCCTCTGAGTTGATAAAAACTTTCCTGCAAGACCATATCTCCCTATATTTCTCTCGTTCCTGCCTTCCTGTCCACACCAGGTTCTCTAATCTGAAAAGAGTGTGAATTAAAGGTGTGTTATGTTATTTTGATTTATTTGGGAGCTGGCAGGGATCACCGAGAGTGCTCCTCGGCCCGTTCGTTCTTGGGATACTTCCTTTTATTAGGTTAGCACCTAGACAGCCTAGATTTAGAAGGCGGGGTGTGTTTATCAGCAAATTTCTTAGGTGACCCTTGGGGGGGCTATGGGTCAGACACCCCAGAGGGCCACAGTTATTTTTTTTTTATCTCTCTTTCTTCGTCCCTCTCCCTCCGCCCCCCTCACCCACAGGCCGTGTCCCTGTCCTCTGTTCCTGAACTTACGCTGGGCGTGGGGGGCTCGGTGGTGGAGTATAGGAAATGGATAATGTTTGTATAATGTCCCTTAATACTAAGGGACTAAATACTCCCGAAAAGAGACAAATACTCCTTCAGGAGCTGAAACAACAGCGGGTTGATATTGCATTTCTCCAAGAAACCCATTTTAGAGAGGGTAGTCTCCCAATGCTCGGAAATAGGTTTTTTTTTCCAGTAGTTTATCACGCCACTAATCCTGCTTCCCGAGGGGTGTCTATTTTGATTTCAAGTAAAATACCATGGACACGCATAGAGAGCCATATAGATGTAGGGGGTCAATACTTATTTTTGAAAGGCACAATAGGAGGGATTAAAGTGACCTTGGCCTCCTTCTATGAACCAAACGTACAAGACATATTCTTTAGGAATACTTTAAGTAAACTTGTGGAATTCTCAGAAGGTTATTTGATTGTGGGGGTAGATCTTAATGTCTCTCTAGTCCCTAGAGAGGATACATCAATAGGATCATAGTCAGTGCCTTTGAGTCCACGGAAACAAATCCTTCAATCACTCTATGGAGCAAATATAGTAGATTTATGATGCCTTTTCCATCCTGGAGAGAGAGATTATTCATTTCTCTCCCTGGTATATCAGTCATACTCTCGCACTGACTTTTTTTTCATCTCCCACAGTCAACTTCATTCAGTAATCGATACCACGATTGGGTCAATGACTTGGTCAGATCACGTGCCAATATTTTTGAAATATATCTTTGACCCTAGTCACCGCAACCAAACAACGTGGAAACTTAATGAAAGCCCTTTACAGGACCAGGAGGTTTTGGAAGACGTCAGAATGGAAGTGACATGGTTCTTTCAGACCAATGATGTTCTGGAACGTAACCCCGGGGTGATAATCGGAGGCTCCTAAAGCAGTGATATGGGGGGTCCTGATTAAACATGAGGCTGGGATTAAAACGGGAAAGGGAAGCAAAACTAACATCTATTTTAGCAGAAATACATAGATTAGAAACAATTTATAAATATACCCCTTCCTCAGAGATAGAAAGAGATCTTTTGGTGGCATGTAGACAGGTCACGGATTTGTTGCTTTATGAAGCTCAAAAGTCCATACAGATAGGGCGAAAGCAATTTTATTAATCCGGTAATAAATGTGGTAGACTTTTGGTTCAAACATTATGGGAGCAACAATTAATGACCTATGTCCCAGTGATTATGGGAGTGGAGGGAAGGAAATCTACCCTACCTAAACAAATAACTCAGAAGTTTGCAGAATTGTATTCCTCGCTTTATAATCTGCAACAGGACAAGCCTCATCAGTTAACAATAGATGCATATCTAATATCATCTGGTATGCCCAGCTTAACAAATATGACACAGAAAGAACTGGATTTACCCATTACTTTGGAAGAATAAGGCTAGGTTCCCACTGCTGCGATGTCCGAGATCGGATGTGATTCGCACTGCACATCACATCCGATCTCTGTGCGATACGATTTCAGCAATAGAGATAGTATGGCTGAATTTGCATCGCATTCAGACCAAACTTGTACAGAACCCTTTTTTTTTGTCTGCAGCAGAATCGGATCGCATGGGTGTTCACACCATGCGATACGATTCCTGTCCGAGTTTGCAGATCGCACTGCGATATGCAAACTGATTTGGGGGTGTCATTAACTTTTACCTGACACTCCCAGCAGTTCGCATAGGGCAGTGTGAACTGCCGCCAGGAGACATGCGATGCGGGAACCCGCAGTAGATTCGCAGCGTTCCCGCATCGCAGCAGTGGGAACCGGCCTTTACAGAAAGCAGTGAATTCATCAAAGCCCGGTAAAGCACCGGGCCCAGATGGCTTCACTGTGTATTATTATAAACAACTAATGGCTATTTTGGGGCCCTACCTCGTAAAAAGGTTTTAGTGGACCGAGCGATTTGACCTCTATCTTTTATACTTAAACTTTGAGAGCCCACATTACCGTAATCATAGGTGTGCGCAGCCTCTTGCATTAGGGTGTGCACCCCAAAGCTCAAATACATATGCATGTGTATATGTACTGATGGTGTCAGTAGGACAGTGGGCAGTGTAATTTAGTTAATTTTCTTTCCCCCAAATTTTTGGCCTTGTGTAACATTTTTTTGGGGGGATGAAATATCAGTGGTCAAAACAGGGGGGAATATGCAGCACACAAGGCAATTAGGGTGTGCCCAGGCACACCTGGCACACCCTGTGCGCACGCCTATGACCGTAATACCGAAAGAAGGTAAGGACCCCACGCAATGTGGGAGCTATAGGCCAATCTCTCTCCTAAACACAGATTTGAAACTTTTTACTAAAATTATTGCCACACGCATGCAAGAACATCTGCCCTCCCTGATTCATCTGGATCAGGTGGGGTTTGTCCCATGAAGGGAGACACGGGATAATACTATAAAGGCCTTGAACTTAATCCATTTAGCTAATACATCTAAGAACCCATGCATGTTCTTAGGAACATATGCAGAGAAAGCCTTTGACAGAGTAAATTGGAAGTTTATATTTTCAGTGCTACGACATGTGGGGCTGGGCGACAATATGATAAGATGGATTAGGAGTATATATTCACTCCCATCCACACAGGTTAAAGTAAACGGAATTCTATCCCACCCATTTACGGTTACTAATGGGACCAGACAGGGGGGTCCTTTGTCACCTATTCTTTTTGCGCTCTCGTTTTAACCTTTCTTATGTAAAATCCGGGCAAATCCAGATATACAGGGAGTGAAAGTAGACAGTGTCCAACATAAGTATATGCAGACGACATGCTTTTTTCACTAACCCAATGATATCCCTCCCTAACCTCTTTCGGGAAATAGAGAAATATGATTTTTTATCATATTTTAAGAATAACTTTTCTAAGTCAGAGGCAATGGGAATAGCCGTCCCTAATACTTTGATAAAAACACTAAAATCTAGCTATAAATTTATGTGGATGGATCAAGCACTGAAATATCTGGGGACTATGATTCCAGTAGAACTTACACGAACATTTGAGCTTAATTTTCCACCACTTCTATGCAAAGTGTGGATACTTTTGGAGAAATGGCATAGAGGGTTCCATTCCTGGTTTGGGAGGTGCAATATTATAAAAATGAACATCCTACCAAAGCTCTTGTACCTGCTCCAGGCTTTACCTATCAATATCCCGTCAAAGTATTTCATACAGATACACACATTGTTCACTGAATTTGTTTGGGCATATAAAAAATCAAGGATTAATAGATCTCTGTTGACCCTCCCCAAACAATATGGTGGACTGGCAGTACCATATGTGTAATAGTATTATCAGGCAGTACATTTAGGACATTTGACTGGTGCCGACACAGAGACCTAAAAATCCCAAACCCGAGGCAGGAACAGAGCAAGGCATTGCTACATAAAGCACCTTGGTGCTATAGGGAGCTCCCACCCTATATTAAAAGACATCCACTGATTGGACCCACACTAGGTCAATGTTTTGGGCTCTTCTCTAGGGGTAGACTTTCATCAATATAATCTCCATTATTCCCTATTTTGGGAAACCCACAATTTGTCCCAGGCTTACACCAGGGAACTTTTGAATCTCTAAGGCAATGGTTCTCAACCCTCCTAGTGCCATGACCCATTGATAAAATATCCCAAGTTGTTGTGACCCCTAACAGTAACATTTTTTCCGTAGTGTTGATTGTCAGCACTCAAGGCAAGACAAGCAATTTGCGCCCTTAACCCACAGATATTTAGTGCTCCCCGATTCCCTTCCACTCGTACAGTATTAAAACCCCTTATGGTACATTGTGGATGTACCACTCTTTCTCTTTGTTCTCCTTTCTTTCCCTTTTATCTCTCTCTATCGTAATTTCTTGTTTTTTTTTTTTCCCCATTCCTCTCTCTAGCCATCTTTCTTGTTCTTTCTCTTATTCTTTCTCTCCCTTTTTCTTTGTTCCTTCCCCTCTCTCCCCCTGTATTCTCTATTTTTATTCCTTCTCCTACTCCTTGGTGGGGGGAACGGGATGAGTGGCAGTGCTGGGGGAGTTCTGATCAGCCAACTTAGATGCTCTTGATCAAGGTCATCTGCTGATCTGAGAACGGTAGTGGTAGTTTTAATGACAACTATAATCACAGGTAGTGTTACTCACTGTGTCTCCAACTTTGTGGTGTCTCACTGCAGTAACACCTATGCCAAAATCCGGAGGGTCTTCTTCAGCCCCAACCACTTCACATTCCTCTCCAGTCAGCTGACCTCTAGTCTCTGCCCCCCAGCCATGCCTCGAACTTAATGGGTGGCTGCGAAGAGGCTGAGTGGGCAGCTGCAGGCTCCAGGAACAGCCCAGCTGGGTGGGCACAGGCTCCAGGGACAGCCCGGCTGGGCGGCTACAGGCACCAGGGACAGCCCAGCTGGGCGGCCACAAAAACGCTGGGAGAGTGGTGCAGGCTTCAGGAACAGCCCAGGAATCTGTGACCCCTGGCAAATCGTCATTCGACCCCCGAGGGGGTCCCAACCCCCAGGTTGGGAGCCACTGCTCTAAGGGAACAGGGGATATATCAGGTATCTCACTTTATGACATCAGGAGAATGGCCTACATATCAGGTGTTGACAGCTGGAAACGGTCGTTACCAACTGGACTTTTGGCGAGCAGCCCAGCTTAGACATTTTCTTTATTCTTTAAATACCCCAGATAGCTATAACCAGAGCTTGCTTCCTTTCGAAGATTATTGTGTGGAGAGAGGATTTCTCTCCCACACAAATTCGAGGATGTATACTCTGCTGATGGCACCTCGGGGGGATTTCCAATTACCATTTTTTCGAAAGTGGGATCTGGATCTGGGTAGAACCTTTACTGAAGAGCAGCGTAATGGGATAATGCACTAGATTTTTGAATCATCGATATGTACAAAAATACAAGAAACAAATTTTAAGATTCTGTCCCAGTGGTATCGAACCTCGGTCCTGCTTCATAGATATTTCCCAGATACTTCTGATAGATGCTGGCATTGCCGGAAGGAAAGCAGGACACTACTACGTATTTTTTGGTCATGTGACAAAATTAGAAGCTACTGGAGAGAGGTCCGAAGGATTACCCAAAAGTTTTGTGACTATGAGGTCCCGGAGGACCCAACCTTTTTTCTGTTGCATGACCTTAAAATACCATATATAAGAACTCTATTCTGTGTCATCTTTTGAATGCAGCAAGAGCATGTATTCACCTTAGATGGAAAAAGACACAACCAACTTCAGTGGGTATGTCATTCAGGAAGGAGGAAGAGCTGAACAGGGAATCAGGTAAAATTTTAATTATACACCTGTAAGCAGGTTGAAAATGTGTGTCAGTTGTCCAGCAGCCAGCCCAGGCTGGGAGAAAGGTTAAACATTTTCAGCTCATGGGAATGGGAACTTGGGTACAGGTGCACCGCAGACTCACCTGCGGGCGCAAGATTGAAACCAGCGACAGCATCCAAGTCATGGACAATGCCATTATGGACTCTCACCTCATGGAGGTATACCTGGGCCGCTATGTTATCTTGGCTAGGATCAGGGAAAGGATGTTATTTGTTTTGTACTGTCATACTGCATTTCTACAGTAACGTTATTAACCGTTGGTCTGAAGTTATTCAAAGGGGGGCATGTTGGTTCTGGCGTCTGGTTCTGTAAAGCACATGTGGAGTATGAAGCAACACTACTACAAAAGGGTTAACTCAGTTGTTAGGCATTGTACCTGATAAGGTGACAGGTCCTTCTAGTAGCGTGTGGGTAGTCTGTTGGCTCCCTCCCTAGCGTTCTTTATCCAATGGCAACCCAAACCAAACCTGTGTTACAAGGATCTATGGCCTGGTTATCAGATACGGGAAGGAAGATTCAAATGAGACTTAATTAATAGGGATGGAGGTGCACATTCATATATGGGTGCCTCATTTAAAGTCTTACTTTAAAATATTATAGGGATGGAGGCAAGATATCTATAGGCTATCGGCCCTTATCTCCACATATGCATTTATGGGGTTACAATTTTGGTGGTATACTGCAATATGACCCTCATACCTACACCCTGCTTGCATCCATTGTAGCTGATGCAGTGGGGCTAGCTGTTTGCCTATATGCCCGGGGGCTGTGATGCGCGCCAGGCACCGCCACCTATCCCTCCTTGTATGTCCTAAGTGTGTGGGGGACTCGGGGTGGATGTCCTCACGCATGTTAGTGCCACGCAACACGCCCCATGTGGCGTTGCAAGTCGGCGCCACTGGGCTGGCGTGATTTACCATCTGGGCGTGATGACAGGCGAACATCGTTCTGGTGCCAATTGCTTTGCAGCGGATGCCTTCTGCTATATAATTCACCAGTGTGACGCTGGGAGAGGCCTGGGGTTCAGCTGATGGCCCACCCACACACCCCTCCATGGCACCTGACAGACTACTTGGCTGCGCTCATGGTCTTTTTTCCCCTCTACTACTGGGACCAGGGGACAAGGCCCTCTGACTCACGCATGCGTCAGACTCCTTGGTCCATGTTTTAAGACGGGTTGGGTGGGACACCACCTTTGCCGCTGACCCCTGGCACCTGGTAGGCATGGGCCCTCCCGCCACGGTGGCGCGGCTGGGGCGCACTGGGTGCAGTCTGCCCCGGTTGACCCTGGGCCCTTCATTCTGGACCGACTTCCCCCGAAAGGGGGACTTTTCACCAGGTATCTATATTGAAACACTGCGTCCCCACCGATCCCATTCATTTTGTTAGTTTTTGTTTTCTTCTTTTCCTTTGCAATCAATGTCTTTTCTGTATTTTGGCGACCTTTCTGTCACTTCCATAGCATTAGTTTCCCTATGTACTCATTATAGAGGACATCTTTCAACTTTACCACAGTCCATGGCATTTCTCTGGTTCCTATGAGCATAGTCTACACTTTCATATCTATATGGTAGCAGCAAGGCAGCTGTCATATTTACTCTTGTTAATTGAATTTTTGATTTTTCTTCTTGATAGTCGACATTCAATACTCAATATTATTGGTGATATTCTCCTAGTTGGGGGTGAACTTGTGTGCGCCCGATGTTCCCATGGACCTCTGTGGCTTTAGCTACCGGGCTAGACATCCTTGGCAGCCCTTCTGCTTCATAATACCACCCAGGTTGAATCTGTTTTTTCCTTGTCAAAAGAAGTTTATTGAGTATACAATATTATAAAGATACATAAAGTAAGTTTACAAGGATCTATAAAGTAAGCTCATTGTTTTACAGTAGGGTTTATATAGGTAAATATCATGGAATTTCAAATATTAAACCTTGGGTTCACGTAAACCTAAATTAAAGATATATATCATTTCCTTAGTTACTTTTGTAGGTATTTAAATGATTTATACCTACTATACATATTGTTTACAGGTAGAGTGTATATAGGTCAAATAAATTCTGATAATGAGCTTTAATCGTAAGGTGGAGAAAAGGAAAGAGAAAGAAGAAAAAGGGTAGAAAGGGCAGAGGTATGGTCCACAAGGTTGTCCCGCTCGTCAGTTTATTATTCTTTTTAGTTCTCTTTGAAGCCTTAGAATGGGTGTCTCTGTAAGTCATTTAATCTGTTACCATGGCAACAGGACAGAGTCATTGAAATTTGACAGGAACTGTTGTTTTATCCAAGGATGCCAAAGTTTTTAAAATTTTGGAATTTGATTTTGATCGATGGCTACCATCTTAGCATGGGACATTGTATTATTCATTCTGTGAATTGTTTCTGCTAGTACCAATGTAGGAGATTTCCATGCCTTGGCCACTGTTTGTTTTGCAGCCGTTATTAGTTGGATCATAAGTTTGAATTGAGAGAGTGTTAACCATTCCGGTTTTAGATTAAGTAAAGTTATATATGGATCTGGTTGTATTATTTTTTTAAATATTTTAGATGCAATCACGAAGACTTCCTTCCAGAAGGTTTGGATTACTGGGTACGTCCACCATATGTGTAAATGTGTGCCTATTTCTGGGCATCCTCGAAAACAAAGAGCTGAGGTATTAGGTGAATATTTTGCCACTCTAGCAGGTACAAGGTACCAGCGAGTTAGGACTTTATAATTTGTCTCCAGTGCTAAGATATTGGGTGAAGATGACTTAGCTGTGAGCCATATGTTAGACCAGTCCGTGTCTTCTAAAGTTCGTCCCAGCTCCTCCTCCCACCTCTGAACGTAAGAGGGTCTATTAAGATTTACTACTCCATATAATTGATTATAAAAGGATGAAATTGTACCTTTAGCAAATGGATCTTTTGTACAGATTGATTCAAAAATGGATAATTGGGATAATGTTGTATCCCCCTTTAGGAATGGTGTATAGAAATTTTTGATTTGGAGATATCTAAATATCTCAGAGTTTGATAGATCATATTTTTCTCTAAGCGATGGGAATGAAAGGAATGATTTAGATGCTATGAAGTCATTTAGTGTCTGAATGCCTGATGTTGTCCAAGCTTTAAAAGAATTTGGGTAGATCCATGCCGGATAAAAGGCCGGATTTCTGATAAAAGAAAGGAGAGGATTGTGTGGAGATTGTAACTGATATTTGGTTTTTAGTTTATCCCAGAGAGATAAGAAGTGTTTAGTTATGGGATTATGAATTTTAAAGCGGTCTTTAGGATCAAGCCATAACAAGTTTGATATTAATAGAGGGTCATTTTCTGAAGCCTCTATAAATACCCATAATGGGATTTCCTGTTTTGCATGGTATTTGGACAGACTGGCCAAATGTGCTGCTCTGTAGTAGTTAGTAAAATTAGGGTATCCCAGGCCTCCTTTATTTTTGGGAAGATGTATTGTGTGTATAGGTATACGTGGTTTAGAAGAGCCCCATATAAACGAAGTTGCTCTTTTTTGTACTATTCTCAAAAAATAGGAAGGAATTGGAATAGGGAGGATTGGAATAGGGAGGACTCTGAAAAGATAAAACAATTTGGGTAGAATAGTCATTTTGATTGCATTAATCTTCCCTATCCAGGATAAAGGAAGTTGCGACCATTGTTTTATTAGATTTGTGATCTGTCTTAATACAGGAGGATAATTGGTTGAGAATAAGTCAGAATGAGATGCTGTTAAATGAATTCCAAGATATGGGATTGATTTTTCTGCCCATGTGAATGGGAGTGCAGCCCTAGCCGGGATCAATTCCATGTCTGTGAGCGAAATATTAAGCACTAGGCATTTCTTAGAATTAATCATAAGGCCGGATAGGGCTGCAAATCCATCAAGAGCTGGTATTAAGTTAGGACCAGAGACCTGTGGTGATGATAGAAAAAGTAATATATCGTCTGCAAATATACATAATTTGTGTGTAATACCTCCTACTTCAATGCCAGTTATAGTTTGGTTTGTTCTGATGTATTGGGCCATGGGTTCGAGTATAAGGGCAAATAATAAGGGAGATAATGGGCAACCCTGTCGGGTACTTCTTTCGATATTAAAGGCATCAGATTTGTATCCAGCATATTTTATGTAGGCTTTGGGTTTATTATATAATGCTTTGATCTATGTTAAAAAGTGGGGTCCAAAACCCCATTTTTGTAATGAATATTGCATATATTGCCAGGATACTGTGTCAAATGCCCTCTTAATATCGAGAGATAGAAAACAAAGGGATTTTCAGTTTTTTAGCAATATGTGCCAATAACACTGCCCTGCGTATATTATCGCCTGCCTGTCTATTTGGCATGAAGCCTACTTGATCTCTATGTATTAATTTTCCTATAATGCTATTGAGGCGTTTTGCTATTATTTTTGCTAATAATTTAATATCAAGGTTTAACAGAGAGATAGGCCGATAATTCACACAGGAAGTATCATCAGAAAGGGGTTTTGGGATCATACAAACAATTGCCATTAGTGTTTCTTGCCAAAAAGAATGTCCTTCTAGAAGTTTGTTAAAAGTTTCAGTGAGAATGGGAGAGAGTATTTCTGAGAATGTTTTATAGTATAAAGCCGAGTAGCCGTCTGGGCCTGGTCTTTTGTTAAGTTTTAGGTCTTTTATAGCGTTAGCAACTTCATCTATAGTTATAGGCTCATCCAAACTGCTTTTTTGATTCTGAGACAACTCAGGTAAGGTTATTTTTGAGAAGAAGGATTCAGCCTCTGTAGGATTAAATTCATTGTTTGTCTTGTATAAAGTTGCGAAATGTGAGTGAAATTTATGGAATATTTTAACTGGATTACAAGTGTAAACATTTTTTGATAATTTCAAACGTATTGGTTTGAAAGATTTGTTAGTTAAATTTAATGCCCGAGCCAAATATGTACCTGGTTTGTTTGTATTCATGTAGAAATTGTGTTTGGAGTGTTTGAGGGATTTGTCAACTGACTCAGTGAGAAATAGATTGTATTCCAATCTAGATTTTTCCAGATGAGATTTTGCACTCTGAGATGGATTATCTTGGAATGATATGTAGGCTGCATTAAAATTGAGTTCTAGTTTTTTTGCTAGATTTTTGCGTTCCCGTTTAAATAGTGCCATTTGTCTTTGTATTGTACCACGCAAGACAGGCTTATGAGCTTCCCACAGTGTTATTGGGGAAATGTCTGTTGTATTATTAATTGATATGTATTCCTTTAAAGCTTGTTCAATGGCCATCTGATGTAGTGGGTGTTTGAGCATTATGTCCGGTAAGTACCACGTTGGGTCATGCGCTTTTGGTATGGCTGAGGCTATAGTAGTGTATACTGCATTATGGTCAGACCACGGAATCGGAATTATATCTGATGCAATAATTTCTGGTATCATTCCTATTGTTAGAAAAATATGATCTATTCTGGTGAAGGTTTGATGAGGGTGTGAGAAATAAGTGAATTTCTTTTTCATTGGGTTACTTTCTCTCCACGAATCTACCAGATTGTATTTGGAAAGAAGTTGAGAAAAAGGTAATCTAGAGGTTATTTTGGATGGTGTAAAAGGTGATTTATCTAGAAATGGGAGGAGGACCTGGTTCGAATCCCCGCACATTATCACTGTTCCTATTTTGTGTGTATTAATCACTTGTAATATATGTGAGAGGAATGGTGTAGGTTGTTTGTTAGGAGCGTAGTAGGAAATCACCGTGATTGCTGTATCCATTATATAACCCATGAGTATCAGGTATCTACCTTCTGGGTCTATAATTTCTGATGATAAGGTGAATGGTGTGGATCGGTGAAATGCAATTAGAGTACCCCTTTGTTTGGTACAGGCAGAAGCCGTGTAAATTTGTTGATAAAAAGGAGAAATATATTTTGGAGTAGAATCTTTGGTGAAGTGTGTTTCTTGGAGGCATACTATGTGAGCCTTCTTGTTATGGAAAGTACGGAAGGCTTTGGTCCTTTTTTGAGGGACATTTATTCCCTGAACATTCAGGGAAAGTATATTCAGTGGTGCCATGGCAACAGATCAAATAGTTTTGACTTACTTTTTGTTATGCAGAGCTGACTGCGCAGATCAACCTGTGTGGACTGAAGAGATGAAAAGATAGAAAAGAAACCAGTGAATTCTGGAGTAAAGAGTAAACAAAAAACATATGAGATTAGATGATACATTATATAAATTATTTTTTGCAAGTAATCACAATTTGCCTGTGAAAGAGAATAAATATCTCTCTCAGGGGAATAAGTGCCTTCGTCACACTCCCACATAATATGGTTGGGAGAATGAGGAGGGCTAATGGGGGTACACTGATCTTCCGCTTACAGGAGAGAAGTGCTATGTCAAAAGACATCAAAATGATGATTCATTAATTGGAGTGCAGAATATAGTTTTTGTTGAAATTATTTATTCCAGGGTGGTTGTATATGGTTAGTCTTGCCCTAGGCTAAATAATTCCGTTAGAAAGGTACTGTTAATAACTTTGGTATTGATGAAGATAGTTTGAATTATTTGGGGATTTTAACCCTATTAGAGTAAACAATTACATATTTTGTTCATATGTAACTATTTAGATATGTTAACTCATAAAATTGAGGTCGTATTGCTTCAGATTAGAATAAACAAAAACATAGTTCTAGGAACTAGTTAGGTAATAATATATTTGTTTTAAGAAAAGAAAGAAAAAGCTTCCATTACTTCTGGATTATTGAACATATTTGTCCTAAAAAGTAATAAATCTA
This sequence comes from Lithobates septentrionalis, assembly GCA_037952835.1. Taxonomy (NCBI): domain Eukaryota; kingdom Metazoa; phylum Chordata; class Amphibia; order Anura; family Ranidae; genus Lithobates; species Lithobates septentrionalis. The sequence goes on along the minus strand of JBBDGP010000593.1, from coordinate 6,740,162 downwards.
TTGTTATTACCGGAAAATATATAACTGAACAAGAATTTCCTTATTTCACTTATATATTCTAAGGCTATATGAATCAGAAGTAATAAGAAATATAACTGGAATGTAACATGATCCCACACAGTGTGTGACTATCAGAATGCAGTTACATTCAGTTATAAATACAGGTTTTTTATAGAGAGCCATATCTTAGTATAATAAATGAAGAGATATCAGGAATTAGGATGTCAGTCCATTGAATCTTCTTGGTCCATGGATGATGTGGCATAACGGCCTCTTTTGTGAGAATGATGATTCCCATTTTGTTCTGAAATTTTCTGGGTGTTGCCTGAAGGTGAAGATGATGCCATTCTTCTGCGTGTGGGAGAGTTGCTGCTTGTGGGTTCTGTCAGATTTAATTTTAAAAGGGTTTGTTGTAGTTCATCTACTGATCTGCTTCTGTAAATTGTACCTTGGTAATTAAATCTGACTGAAAAGGGGAAGCCCCATTGATACATAATGTTGTGGCGTTGCAGTTCCATTAGTTGGGGTTTCATGGATCGTCTTTTAGTAATAGTAAGTTGGGATAGGTCAGCAAAAATTTGATAATTGTGTCCTTGAAAAATAAGTTCCTTTTTTTCTCTTGCAGCAATTAGTATTTGTTCTTTCGTTCTGTAATAATGAAATTTTGTGATTATATCACGTGGGGGTCCATCTTTCTTTTTGGCTGTGAGGGCTCTGTGTACTCTGTCCAGTTCTAAACGTTCAATAGGGATATCTGGTTTTAGTTCTTGTAATAGAGCAGTAATAGTAGATTGCAGGTCTGTCACAGTTTCAGGTATTCCCCTTATGCGCAAGTTTGAACGTCTGGCTCTGTTTTCGTAATCTTCGAGCTTAGTTTGAAGTATTAAATTCTCTTCTTTTAATTGTTCCAATTCTGTTATATTTTCTTGGGTTGTAATTTCAATTTCATCCATTTTTATTTCTAAGGCTGCGGTGCGGTTTCCCAGCTCTCTTATTTCTTTGGTTAGGCTGTTTGTTATTTGGTCTGAGGTTTGTTTTAAAGCCTTATGAAGCATCTTTTCAAATTGTAATAATATTACTTGGGATGCTGAGGAGGCTTGTGGAGAAGTTTGTGAGAGGATTTGTTCTGTATCTGACTCAAATGGAGAGTCTTGCTGTGACATTTTCTGTCTGTGAGAGCGCCCTGATGCTGTATATTGTGAGGTGACTGGAGCTGCTTTAGTTGCAGTGAGTGCCTGTGAGCTCTTTGTGAGGTGATTTTTATTTCTGCCACGGCTTCCTCCCAGTACCATATTTCCTGCCCAAACTTTCACAGTTTGTTCCCTGGGGCAAAAAGGTTCAAATGGATACCTTTTGAGCCTGCAGGCTCCGCTTTGTCCTTCTCTTCTCTCCTCAGTGGTGCGGAGCTCTAACAATGCATGTCTGCTCCGCTAGGCTCCGCCCATGCACCTCTGAATCTGCTTTTTCATGTGAGTCATTGTTGGTTTCCTTTTCTTTTTTTATCATTAGGTTCTTACCTAGACTATAGACTAGACTATAATATTGCCCATATATATATAAAAATAATTCAGATCTGCCTAGCATCCGCTCCTGATGAATGCAATTATCCACGAAATGCGTCAAGCTATATATACAATGCACCCTTGATCCCTTACTGGGTTTCAACATTATCTATTTCAATGTATACTCCATTATGCGATCTGTTTACATCATGTATAAGGCCCATCATACCTAGATCATATGACACACTTTACAATGGCTCACACATGGTCAATTGCTTGATATTCCACCTTTATTATGTATCTATTGTTTTTTAACCACTTCAGCCCCGGAAGGATTTACCCCCTTCCTGACCAGAGCACTTTTTACAATTTGGCACTGCGTCGCTTTAACTGCTAATTACGCGGTCGTGCAATGCTGTACCCAAACGAAATGTGCGTCCTTTTCTTCCCACAAATAGAGCTTTCTTTTGATGGTATTTGATCACCTCTGCGGTTTTTATTTTTTGCGCTATAAACAGAAAAAGACCGAAAATTTTGAAAAAAAATTATATTTTCTACTTTTTGTTATAAAAAACCTAATAAACTCAATTTTAGTCATACATTTAGGCCAAAATGTATTTGGCCACATGTCTTTGGTAAAAAAATGTCAATAAGCGTATATTTATTGGTTTGCGCAAAAGTTATAGCGTCTACAAGCTAGGGTACATTCTCTGGAATTTACACAGCTTTTAGTTTATGACTGCCTATGTCATTTCTTGAGGTGCTAAAATGGCAGGGCAGTACAACCCCCCCCCAAATGACCCCATTTTGGAAAGTAGACACCCCAAGGAAATTGCTGAGAGGCATGTTGAGCCCATTGAATATTAATTTTTTTTGTCTCAAGTGATTGAATCATGACAAAAAAAAAAAAAATTACAAAAAGTTGTCACTAAATGATATATTGCTCACACAGGCCATGGACATATGTGGAATTGCACCCCAAAATACATTTAGCTGCTTCTCCTGAGTATGGGGATACCACATGTGTGGGACTTTTTGGGAGCCTAGCGGCGTACGGGGCCCCGAAAACCAATCACCGCCTTCAGGATTTCTAAGGGTGTAAATTTTTGATTTCACTCTTCACTGCCTATCACAGTTTCGGAGGCCATGGAATGCCCAGGTGGCACAACCCCCTCCCCACAAATGACCCCATTTTGGAAAGTAGACACCCCAAGCTATTTGCTGAGAGGCATGGTGAGTATTTTGCAGCTGTCATTTGTTTTTGAAAATGAAGAAAGACAAGAAAAAATATTTTTTTTTCTTTTTTCAATTTTCAAAACTTTGTGACAAAAAGTGAGGTCTGCAAAATACTCACTATACCTCTCAGCAAAAAGCTTGGGGTGTCTACTTTCCAAAATAGGGTCATTGGGGGGGGGGGGTTGTGCCACCTGGGCATTCCATGGTCTCCGAAACTGTGATAGGCAGTGAAGAGTGAAATCAAAAATTTACGCCCTTAGAAAGCCTGAATGCGGTGCTTGGTTTTCGGGGTCCCGTACGCGGCTAGGCTCCCAAAAAGTCTCACACATGTGGTATCCCCGTACTCAGGAGAAGCAACAGAATGTATTTTGGGGTGTAATTTCACATATTCCCATGGCATGTTTGAGCAATATATCATTTAGTGACAACTTTGTGCAAAAAAAAAAAAATTTGTCTCTTTCCCGTAACTTGTGTCACAATATAAAATATTCCATGGACTCGACATGCCTCTCAGCAAATAACTTGGGGTGTCTACTTTCCAAAATGGGGTCATTTGGGGGGGTTTTGAACTATCCTGGCATTTTAGGCACAACATTTAGAAGCTTATGTCACACATCACCCACTCTTCTAACCACTTGAAGACAAAGCCCTTTCTGACACTTTTTGTTTACATGAAAAAATAATTTTTTTTTGCAAGAAAATTACTTTGAACCCCCAAACATTATATATTTTTTTAAAGCAAATGCCCTACAGATTAAAATGGTGGGTGTTTCATTTTTTTTCACACAGTATTTGCGCAGCGATTTTTCAAACGCATTTTTTGGGGAAAAAACACACTTTTTAAAATTTGAATGCACTAAAACACACTATATAGCCCAAATGTTTGATGAAAAAAAAAAGATGATCTTAGGCCAAGTACATGGATACCAAACATGACATGCTTTAAAATTGCGCACAAACGTGCAGTGGCAACAAAATAAATACATTTTTAAAAGCCTTTAAAAGCCTTTACAGGTTACCACTTTAGATTTACAGAGGAGGTCTACTGCTTAAATGACTGCCCTCGATCTGACCTTCACGGTGATACCTCACATGCATGGTGCAATTGCTGTTTACATTTGACGCCAGACCGACGCTTGCGTTCGCCTTAGCGCAAGAGCAGGGGGGACAGGAGTGCTTTTTTTTTTTTTTTTTCTTTATTATTCTTTTGCTTTTTTATCTTATTTTTAAACTGTTCCTTTCATTTTTTTTAAATAATTTTTATTGTTATCTCAGGGAATGTAAATATCCCCTATGATAACAATAGGTAGTGACAGGTACTCTTTTTTGAAAAAATTGGGGTCTATTAGACCCTAGATCTCTCCTCTGCCCTCAAAGCATCTGATGACACCAAGATCGGTGTGATAAAATGCTTTCCCAATTTCCCAATGGCACTGTTTACACCCGGCGAAATCTAAGTCATGAAATGCTTGTAGCTTCCGGTTTCTTAGGCCATAGAGATGTTTGGAGCCACTCTGGTCTCTAATCAGCTCTATGGTCAGCTGGCTGAATCACCGGCTGCATTCTCAGGTTCCCTGTTGAGACAGGAGAGCCAGAGAAAAACACGGAAGACGGTGGGGGGGGGGGGGCATTCCCTCCCACTGCATGTAAAAGCAGTCTAGAGGCGAATTAGCCGCTAGGATTGCTTTTACATGAAAGTCGACCGCTGGCTGAAAAGTCGTGAATAGCGTACCTGAAGACAAAAAAATGGTTAACAATAAAACACAGTAAACGGTACAGTATAAGAAATTGCATACCTGAAAAGCAAACATGATAACAATAAAACATTGCAGAATAGAATACAGTAAAAAAGAGCAGAACAATAGAGAGAGAATAGAGAGAGAGAGCACAATAAAACGACAACTATTTTTTTTTATTTTATATATATATATATATATATATATTTTTTTTTACACTTTTTTTTTGTAACTAACTTTTATAACTGTAACCGGTTCCAGGTTCGGGTCTCTCAAAATGCAATGGCATCTTGGTAGACCCTGTGAAAGTGTGCCTAGTCTGTGCAATCAAGGGGTTAAAACATTTATTAGGTAGTATATGGGGGTCCCTGACGCTATAAAACGCTGACGGCGAACCTATATATTTACCTCCCTAACTAGCGTCACCAGTGACACTAATACAGTGATCAGAAAAATGATCGCTTAGTGACACTGGCAACGGGGGATGATCAAGGCGTTAAAACTTTATTAGGGGGGGTTAGGGGGGTACCCTAGACCTAAAGTGGGCTACCACTAACTGCCCTACCACACTAACTGTCAAAAACTGACACCAATGCAGTAATCAGAAAAAAAAACTGCGGTGGGGGGGAGGGGTGATTGGGGGTAATCGGGGGGGATCGGGGGGTAAAGGGGGGTGTAATGTATGCCTGGCATGTTCTACTGTGTGTGTAGTGTTTGTGCACTCACATTGCAGTCTTCTCTCCTCGGGGCCAGAACAGAAAATACCGAGCCGAGGAGAGATGACATAATTTCCTCTGCCTCTGTGTACTATACACAGGCAGGGGAATGATCCCATTGGCTGGGAGCGATCACGAAGGGGGCGGCCACGAATGGATGGCCTCCCCCTCACCTCCGATCGCCGGGGGACAAACACCGACCGCCTCGGGCACCGGGGGGGGGGTGTCCGATTGGACCCCCCGCCCGCGGGAGGCAGATCACGTACAGGTACGTGATTCTGCCTGCCCGTGCCATTCTGCTGACGTATATCAGAGTGAGGCGGTCGCCAAGTGGTTAAGTCATGTTTTTTATATATGAAGCTAGGATTGAGATCCAGTCCATGCAACTATATTATATTGTATATTGTTCATATAAACACGTGGATTGATATTCAGTCCATGTAACTATGTTATGTAGTATATTGTTCATTGGAACCAACCACGGTGTAAACAGGGACACAATAAGGTGAATATGAAATATATATCCGAACACCAGCACACCGGGCCTCTTACCAAAGAAAATGGGCCACTGAACTACAGGTGGTCAGACGAGCATAATACATCCGTAACACCACGGCACCACTTCAGTTGGATAGTAGATAGTTGGATCTTGTGGTCTCAACACATGGTAAATCCATAGGTACATGCATAGAATACAAGAAGGCAACTCCTTATGGTGTAGCATGTAAAATCAGGGTGAATTTATTTCATGTAAAACAGCCAGAATACTGACATTTACCTAGATAAAAGCAGGCATGTCAGAATCTACAGTCTGTCTTTGATGAAACAGAAATAGGGTAGTACTAGGTATTACCAAATGGGCGGACTTTTTAGGCTAAGAAACAATGGAGAGAAAACATACTATAATTTAACTATAATTAACATTTACATAGAATAATCAAAAAAAGGTAAAAACGTAGCATATATGCATCTGTGTTTTTGTGCAGTGAGCCTTTGTGCGTCTACGCGTTTCGCCGTTAGGCTTCTTCAGGACACGGCCAAGGTTCAGAGACAAAACAGATAAGAGAATATGTTTCTCTATCTGAAATGAGATACAATGCCATTAAAAACACGACTAGTACACAAACAAAATTGTTTAAAACAAAACCATGTGTTAAGCACTTGTGGATACATAGGTCAAGGACGTACAATGAATAGGTAACTTAGTTTGGGATACATTATCATATATACCCACGATAAGATGAACGGTGAGTTTAGTAACTATGAACTAAAAAGAAACAAATACACCCAATTTCAATAATTACCGTAACTATTAATAATGTAATGCAGCAAGTTGGTATAATAAGATGGAGCAGATAAACTTACTAGATCAAAGATAGCTGAGTCTATAAGCAGGGGCAGATGAAAATTTATAATCCTGGTCTGAAAGAGGCAAAAAGGGCCAAAAGGCGCCCACCATATACGGGTCCTTAATTAGGTTTCAGCAGTGCTGGTGGCTATATAAAGCCTAACAGCATATCGCTGTATCTATAGATATGAAATTAAATACAATGAATGAGTGTAGAATTAGCAGACACCTAGACCAGTTTAGAAAGAGTTTCAGCCTTGGTACAAATAACAAGGTACTTACATCCAGGATCTTAGTAAAAAAGAGTGTGCCCCTGGGAGACAGCAATGCACTGCACCCAAAGCTCTGTTGATTTAGGAAAGCTATTTATATCATGAGATGGTCACAGCTGATCATCAAGCAGGCGTCATGTGACGCAATGATGACAGAGGGCCGAGAGTGCCAGGAATTATGGGTAATGTAGGAAAGGTAGGCAATAGTGCCCTATGCGCATGTGCAGGTGACTTCTGAAAACAAAAAAAGGGGAATAGGAGAGGCATATATTCGAGCGGCGCGGCGTGTGGGATCAAAGAACCCTGCGCATGCACCATAGATGCTAAGAACAAATGGATGCATTGTGGGCAATGTAGGAAAAGTCGGCCGGTCCTTACATGTTACACGTACGTACGGCCAAAGGCAACCAATAGGAGCCAAAAGCCCAGGGTTGCTCACTAGTAACCAATGATGTGGAAACCCTATATTCGTCTATCCCACATGAACTAGGCCTGGAAACTGTTGCTAGATTTTTGAATGAAAGAGGACCCACTTTTGCAGGTCTCAATGGTTTCGTACTACAACTTTTATCGCATATTCTTACAAAATTTTTTTTTTTTTTTTGATGGATCCCACTTCTTCCAGGTACAGGGGGTCACTATGGGCACATGCTGTGCACCATCATATGCGAACCTGTACCTGGGGGGGTGGGAGCGGGACCTATTTGCCAATGATAGACATTCAAATCTTTTCTACTATGTGCTGCGATGGTTCCGCTATATAGACGACATTTTGCTACTGTGGGCGGGACCACCATCAGCACTAAATGACTTTATGGCCATTTTGAGTCAGAATGAATATAACCTGAAATGTGCGGGGAAGCCCTGTTGGCAGCAGTGACACTGATTCCCAAGGAAGGGAGAGACCGCACCCTATGTTCGAGCTACCGACCGATTGCGCTACTAAATGAAGACACCAAATTATATACGAAAATATTGGCGCTTCGACTGAGGGAGAAAATGACTCACCTGGTTCATCCGGACCAGGTGGGATTTGTTCCCGGGAGAGAGGGAAGAGATAATGGGGTGCGGTCTCTCCTGGTACTGGAGGCACTTAGGGCAGGCAGATCCCCTGGTCTACTCCTGTCGATCGACGCAGAAAAGTCGTTCGACAGGGTAGACTGGGGATTTATGTTTAGCACACTAGAGGAAATGGGTATCGGGCCAGCAATGTTAAGAAGGATAAAAGTCCTATATAACTATCCTGCGGCCTTTGTAAGAGTGAACAACATGCCCTCGAATACCTTCACTATGCGGAACGGCACTAGGCAGGGCTGCCCATTGTCGCCACTCCTTTTCGTGCTGGCCTTGGAACTGCTTCTTAATGTAATCAGAAGGCACCCAGACATCAGTGGAGGTGAAGTAGGGGAGGAGGAGCACAAGTTAGCAGCATTTGCCGACGATATTCTTTTTTTTATTTCAAAACCTAGAATATCAATTCCAAACATGTTAGCAACCATGAGGAGGTACAGTGAGTTATCAAACTTTAAAATTAACATAGAAAAATCTGAAGCCTTAAAGATTAACATAAATAAGTTGGAAGCCAGCAGGTTAGCGGATATATTCCATTTTCCATGGAGGGATAGTATCAAGTATTTGGGAGTGAGACTGATGGGTTCCAGGGGTGATCTGTATAAAATAAATTACATACCTCTCTTAAATGAAATACGAACTGAAATAAAAAGAATATCCTATGGCCCTGCCTCTTGGACGGGGCGTATAAATATTGTAAAAATGGTGCTCGCACCTAAAGTGCTGTACAAAATTCAGATGCTTCCTATCCCAGTCCCTCAGGAATTTTTTAGGGTCCTGGCAGAGACAATTAATAGGTACGTTTGGGGTAACAAGAAACCAAGAATTGCGCACAGGGTGTTATGTAGAGAGAAAGCACGTGGGGGGTTAGCCCTCCCTGATTTTAGAAATTATTATAGAGCAATTGTAATGGCACGGGCACTTGAATGGGGCAAAAGTAGCAACAATAAAAGATGGGTGAATTTAGAAATAGGGTTAAGTAAAACACATCTGAACCATATGATTTGGAATCCACCACAGCATAGGAACTTAGGCAAAGAAACACATTATATAACGCACCATACACTTAAAGTTTGGGATCAAACTCACCAATTAAATAAGTGGGATTATAATTCACCGTTAATTTATTTAAAAAACAATCCGTTTTTCCCCCCAGGTATGGGAGCAATAGGAGGTAATTGGATTTTTGGGAAGGGTACACAAATAAGGGATATAATAAGTAGAGGGAAATTAAAATCACTGGAGGAATTAAAAGTATTGAGGGAGACACTAATAATAAATGGATGGAGGCACAGTCAATTAAATCACTTCATTAGAAGCCTGCCAGGCCCCTTTAGGGAGGAGGCGAACTATAGGGGAATAGAGAAAATGGCTCTCAGGAAAGAATTAAAAGGGACGGTTTCGAAAGTATATAAAATTCTGATGAGTGGGAGCGGACAGGACACGCCCCCGTTCATCAAAAAATGGGAGGAAGATCTGGGACTCCAATGTGACGGGGAAATGGAAAAACGTATTTTGAAAGCTACGCATGGGACAGCAGTGGATATGAAAACAAGGGAAGGCAATTACAAGTGCATAGCCCGGTGGTATATGACCCCAGCCAGAATGAGTAGATTTTCGCCAGATAAACCCCCTAACTGTTGGAGAGAGTGCGGGGGTCTAGGTACAATGGCGCATATATGGTGGGATTGCCCCAAAATCAAACTGTATTGGCAGGAAGTGATAGGGTTGATAGAGAGGATAACAGGGAAGAATGTGCGGTTGGACCCCTGGAGCTGCCTGTTTCATGCTCAGGAGGGTGGGAAGAAGGGGTACAATTCCTCTCTAACGCCAATTCTACTAAATGCAGCTAAAAATATTATCCCCAAAAAGTGGCAAGAAATAGAACCTCCAAAGGTTAAACAATGGATCATAAAAGTAGATGAAATTTATAAAATGGAGTATATCGAATGGAATGAACAGCTTGACAGAAGCCAAGAGAGAGGAAAAGGTAAGTGGAAACCTTGGGGGGCTTTTAAAAAAACTGAGGAATTCGTAGAAATAATGTTAAGATAGTTCAAGGGGAGCAAGGTAGGGTCATTAAGGACTGTAAATAAGATGCGAGTCTGCGGGGGTGAGGGCGAGGGGGATGAGGGGGGCGGGGAGTCGGGGGGGGGGCGATGTTGGGGCGGGTAGGGGATTTAGTGGGTGAGATAACCCCGGAAAGTGGTTAGGGGGAGATGGTGAGCGGTTATTTTGAAATTTATGAAGATTCTCCCCGCCGCAGGGGTATTTTATCTATGTGTATGTAAGATATATTCTATTTTTGAAAAATAAATAAAGATTTATAAAAAAAAAAAAGAATGATTATAACCTGAAGTTCACTATGCAGTTCAGTCCCAATACCATCACATATCTAGACATCACTAATAAGATCAACAAGGAGGGCCAAACTAATACATCACTATATCGAAAACCCACTGCGGGTAACACAATTCTACATGCGCGTAGCGCACATCCACGACATCCGTTTAGTCAGTATATACGCCTAAAACGTAACTGTTCAACGGACGCTGATTTTAAGCGCAAAGCAGATCTTCTTTACCAACGGCTCTTGACAAGAGGCTACAGCAGAACTAGTCTCAAAAAACCATTTAAAAAAAGCTTTAGCCAGACCTAGAAATACTCTCCTCTTTCCAGAATCCAAGCAAACAAGTTCAGATACAGTGAGATTTATCACTACTTATTCTGACCGGCATCAAACTAAACGTTCAACAATCAAAAAACATTGGCACATTTTAACGGCAGATCCCACCATCAGCAAATACATCGGGTCTAGGCCTGAAATGACTTTTCGGCGAGCTAGATCCATCAAAGACTGTTTGGTACAAAGCCATTATTGCAAAACCACTAACGCGTCACTATCCCCTACAGGTCTCTTTAAATGTGGTAGATGTGATTTCTGTGATCTTTTATTGACAGGACCATCGGTTCTTCTCCCAAATTGTCGCACCCATGTTTTATGGCACCACATTACCTGACAAACTCAAGGAGTTATCTACATCTTATTTTGTCAATGTGGAGCTTTCTATGTCGGGAAAATTATCAGGCCCTTTTGGAGAAGAATCAAAGATCATGTATACTATGCTACGAATGGTCTCCTAAATACCATGATGGGTTACCATATAGCTTTTAAACACAAATATAACCCTATGGTGTTTAAATTTGCTGCTCTCGATACTGTCTATGCAGACCCTTATGGTGGTGACTTTGATAAAAAAGTACTCCAGTGAGAAAATCAATAGATACACAAGTTACAGGCCACGGTTTATTCAGGCTTAAATGACATGATCAGCTTAAACCCTTTCACTAATGCGTTTGCCTAACCTATTTGTTTGCCTAATGCGTCTGCCTAACCTATTCAACACGCTATATGTTCGCTTATAATCCACTGTTCCACCTTTCCTAGGTCGTTTCCCCTTCCCCTCTTCTGGTAATTGTCGCTTGATACAAGCTTTTTCTTTGGAAAGGCTGTATATATACATATAAAATTCATTCTGCTTTGTATCACTTGCAATACTTACTATGTGAACCCAATAGGGATTTTTGTATTAGTAATTACAACATTGCTTACATATAATTTATATATAATTATTTTGTACAGGATTCTGTTTGATAATATATTCATCATGTCATACATAAGTTGTGCCTTTTTAAGGACAGGTTTCCCGCACAGTAATTATTATCAAGTAATTTTTAATGAGGATATTTTTAAGATACAAAATCAATCTATATGACACAGTCTATGCATATGAAACGTATTCACGGAGACATGTGATATATACGAAATAGTTACATTTATTGATTGACAAAAACAAATATTCACATGAAATTAAAATACCGATTGCGTTACATGAACGTCTTGAAAATCAATAAAAGCACTTGCAAAACTGGGTGTACAGTCCCTTTGACATAATACCACCATGATAACTTCTCGGTAGAATCAATAACCTTGTGAACTTGACAATTAAACAGAACGTCTGTATTTCACACGTCAAACCGTTACTATACTGCAGGTAAGTACAGTAAGTGCTTAACAATGTGAAATAAATTAGACGTTTGTTTTGTCAATAAATGTGGCAACTATGCAAAAAGAAAAATATAATGAAAAAGTTGAATCTTTAGAGAAAAATCTACAAGGCGGTTATTGATTCGGGAGAACGATTATCAATTGTATAACATTCAATAGTTCAATATTTGTGAGAACATACAAGATAAAATCAACATGACATAATTACCCATTCAAAAATGGCTACTGTTCCTATTGACTGGTTAAGATGGCTTTCAAAATGGATACTCTTAAAGAGGATTTACTTCTTGCGACCTCCGAGTTCCAAGGATCAGGGTTCAGGAATCTTCATGAATGTAAAGATATGTATTGATGCATGGTGCATGAGTGTCAGTCTGTCTGGGAGTGTGTGTATCTCCCAGTGTTCCCCCTAAGGGTGTGTCCCTGAGTGTGTCCGTCAGGGTGGGTCCCTGAGCTCTCCCCCTGAGCTTTCCCCCTGAGCTTCCTTCTTTTCTCCATAGCATCTTACTTGTCTCTAAATATCATTTCAGATAATGAGACCATAAGAATTATAATGGCTCTGCCCAAAAGGATGTGGCTTCCGTTCTATTGGTTAATGTAAAACTTAATCATTTACCTTTCCCGGAAATTTAGTGAGTTCAAATAATACCATCTTTAACCACCAGGTGTCTCACATGTGTTTTTGAGTTTATCTTTTTAAGTTAATACGTTCTATTTTCATGTGTATAATGAGAAGAGTATATACCTTTAAATATTCTGGTAATCAGTCTAATGTAAAATACACTCAGTATAAGTTTGATTAGTCACCATTACATAACTTGGTTATATATATGTATCTCTATAAATGTATATCTATAAAAACTGGTCTATCTATGAAAGACACATGTTATATATACTAATCCATACTACCTAAAAATGATTATCTATATGGATACCTGTATAACTCTGGTATCTCCAATAAATGTTTGTTTATCTAAACATAGGCTACGGTCTTATATAGTTATAATCATAATTATATGTTTTTCATAATACCAATTTTCTTAAAACACTTCTACTTAAAAAATCACACTTTCATATATATTTTCTTTGTCCCAAAGTCGTTGGGTCCGCATATACTAAAATTATAATCGTCTCTGTGAATTACACTATCATATATAGTTTGAAATTACTTATCATAACCTTATAGGTACTTTTAAAAATATTCTTGACTTGCACAAACTTCAAATCTTTCCCACCGTGTGTTGAATTGACCTTAGTTCAAGGGATGTTTAGATAGTTTAGCTCAGTTTGTCCAAATAGTTCCTAAAAATTCACACAATAGATTTTGTTGGCCAAAGTGTTAGCTATTTAAACAGTTCCTCACTCGAACACAATGGTTTAGGCCAGGTGAGGTAATTTCTACGTGATAACAGTTTATAACCTTGTTTCCTATGGCCGCGAGGGTAGTTTTCGTTTATCCACTAAAACCATGTAAATATCTGCTTGTTTTGTGACTGAGAATTACCATTTTTCCATCGAGTTTTTGTCTCAAAGCAGGCTTGTAAAACTTTAAGAGATGGTTGATGCATTAGGCTTTGTAAAGTGTGTGAGTTCACCTATTTTGCATTAAATGGTTCTAAGAGGGGAACAGTTCAATTATTGCAACATCACAGTTCATCTACTTTTTGAGGCCTAAGCAACTCTGTTTCTGCCAGTAAATATAAAATGTATTTCTTCATGAATTCACAACAATCATCACAAGCAATGGTACTGATCTGTGTAATGCATGCATACCCTTCTATTACCTAATGTGCATCTCTGTTTTGTTTTTAATAATTCATCATGTGTTGCTTACTTGTGGGACTCAAGGACGAGACACTTTATTACCAGGGTACTTTGCTTTGATTTTATACCCCTTCCTATATATGCCGTTACGGCATGCAGCATTGTGTCAGCATGTTGCTGTCATATCCCCCTCTTGTCTTTCTGTTGATACAGTGCCTAACAAGCTGTCCATAGCCTACTATCATATTGGCCAGTGGATTCTGTTCAATGCGTATTCATGTGTTCCAGGTAGCTCTGTATATTTATGTGCAATGGATGGTGGATCTGGTCTGCCGACCACGCTGTCCATTTGGCTCCTATTGGTTGCCTTTGGCCGTACGTACGTGTAATGCCGCGTACACACGAGCGGACATTACGGCGGACTTTGCCCGGCGGACTTTTCGACGTACTTTCCGACGGACTTTGTGAATGAACGGACTTGCCTACACACAATCCACCAAAGTCCGTCGAATTCGTACGTGATGACGTACGACCGGACTAAAACAAGGAAGTTCATAGCCAGTAGCCAATAGCTGCCCTAGCGTGGCTTTTTGTCCGTCGAGACGGCGGACTTTTCGACCGGACTCGATTTCAACGGATAAATTTAAAACAAGTTTCAAATCTAATTCCGTCGAACTTTTGAGAAAACAAAGTCCGCTGGAGCCCACACACATCGAATTGTCCGATGAAATCCAGTCTGCCGGGCAAAGTCCGCCGTAATGTCCGCTCGTGTGTACGCGGCATAACATGTAAGGACCGGCCAACTTTTCCTACATTGCCCACAATGCATCCATTTGTTCTTAGCATCTATGGCGCATGTGCAGGGTTCTTTGATCCCACACGCCGCGCCGCTCGAATATATGCCTCTCCTATTCCCCTTTTTTGTTTTCAGAAGTCACCTGCACATGCGCATAGGGCACTATTGCCTACGTTCCTACATTACCCATAATTCCTTGCGCTCTCAGCCCTCTGTCATCATTGCGTCACATGACGCCTGCTTGACGATCAGCTGTGACCATCTCACTATATAAATAGCTTTCCTAAATCAACAGAGCTTTGTGTGCAGTGGATTGCTGTCTCCCAGGGGCATGCTCTTTTTACTAAAATCCTGGATGTAAGTACATTGTTATTTGTACCAAGACTAAAAATCTTTCTAAACTGGTCTAGGTGTCTGCTAATTCTACACTTATTCATTGTATTTTATTTCATATCTATAGATACAGCGAAATGCTGTTAGGCTTTATATAGCCACCATCACTGCTGAAACCTAATTAAGGACCCATATATGGTGGACGCCTTTTGGCCCTTTTTGCCTCTTTCAGACCAGTATTATAAATTTTCATCTGCCCCTGCTTATAGACTCAGCTATCTTTGATCTAGTAAGTTTATCTGCTCCATCTTATTATACCATCTTGCTGCATTACATTATTAATAGTAATGATTGAAATTGAGTGTATTTGTTTCTTTTTAGTACATAGTTCCTAAACTCACCGTTCATCTTATCATGGGTATATATGATAATGTATCCCAAACTAAGGTACCTATTCATTGTTCGTCCTTGACCTATGTATCCACAAGTGCTTAACACATGGTTTTGTTTTAAACAATTTTGTTTGTGTACTAGTCGTGTTTTTAATGGCATTGTATCTCATTTCAGATATAGAAACATATTCTCTTATCTGTTTCGTCTCTGAACCTTGGCCGTGTCCTAAAGAAGCCTAACGGCGAAACACTAGACGCACAAGGGCTCACTGCACAAAAACACAGATGCATATATGCTCTGTTTTTACCTTTTTTTGATTATTCTATGTAAATGTTAATCTCAATAAATTTGATTGTTTATAGTATGTTTTCTCTCCATTGCTTCTTAGCCTAAAAAGTCCGCCCTTTTGGTAATACCTAGTACTATCCTATTTCTAAATAAGAAAAAAATCGCGCTAAATTAAGTCCAAAGTGAATGCATAAATTATGTAAAAAAGTCCCAATTAGGTGTAAACACTGCCCACATTGATTTTCTGAAAATTAAAAATATATGAAACACCATGTGAAATCAAGGCTTACCAAATAGCAAGCCAAAACGTGCAATTGGCCTTTACCCCAGCCTGGGTGATGAATCTTTGAACCAGGAAATTGAAATCCTCCCACAGCAGATATGCGAACAAACAGTAAGCCAAAAAAGACAGTTGGCTAATACCCCAGCCTGGGATGATGGTCGGACCTTGTGGAGTGTAGACCTCCCCGTCGGAGATACCGAGACTGGAGCAGAAGTCTGTGCGCGCCCCCGCCCTATGTACTGGGTTCACAGAGCGCGCAGCCAGCTGCTCATAAGGCGCGCCCCCGTCCTCCGCCTCACACTTGTTAGTATCACTGCTTCCTACTCCGGTATTCCCCCTCCTACTCCGGTATTCCTCCTCCTCACACTGCTATCCCGTCCACTCTCGGACGGGATAGCAGTGTGAGGAGGAGGAATACCAGAGTAGGAGGGGGAATACCGGAGTAGGAAGCAGTGATACTAACAAGTGTGAGGTGGAGGACGGGGGCGCGCCTTCTGAGCAGCCGGCTGCGCGCTCTGTGAACCCTGTACATAGGGTGGGGGCGCGCACAGACTTCTGCTCCAGTCTCGGTATCTCCGATGGGGAGGTCTACACTCCACAAAGTCCGACCATCATCCCAGGCTGGGGTATTAGCCAACTGTCTTTTTTGGCTTACTGTTTGATCGCATATCTGCTGTGGGAGGATTTAAATTTCCTGGTTCAAAGATTCATCACCCAGGCTGGGGTTAAGGCCAATTGCACGTTTTGGCTTGCTATTTGGTAAGCCTTGATTTCACATGGTGTTTCATATATTTTTAATTTTCAGAAAATCAATGTGTGCAGTGTTTACACCTAATTGGGACTTTTTTACATAATTTATGCATTCACTTTGGACTTAATTTAGCACAATTTTTTTCTTATTTATGTTTTTGTGTTTTTTCACATTAATTGCAGCTTTGTTGGGGAGTTTGGTCCACCCCTGTTTTTGTTACTGGACTAGCGCAGTTTTTTCCTTTCTACTACCCTATTTCTGTTTTTTCAATACTTACGGATGTGGCTGTTTTAGTGCACTTTTCCTCTTTAGTCTGTCTTCTATATCAATTGTTCCCAACCACAAAGATGGCCACGGTTGGCGTGTACAGCGTTGTGATGTCAGAGCTCTGACATCACGACGCTGTACGCACCGACCGCGGCCATCTTTGTGGTTGGAAACAATTGATATCTAAGACAGACTGTAGCTTTTGACATATGCAAAAAATGTGTCCCAAAAAAATGGCACCTTGTTGGGATGAGAACATATAAACAAACAGGTGCCCCCTTTAAAGAGAATCACTGGAACTGTGTGAAATTATAAAATAAAGAATAAGGCACTATACATGTTCATATAAAAGACTGTCACAAACAAAAACACTGCATCAAACTCAAATGTGCACATTAATGAGAAAATAAGCAAGCATAAAGTCCATCAGTGAATAAATCCCAACACCAAAACGGTATACTCTGAGATAAAACTTATAGATCTTCCACCACAAGTGCTCAGCATGAAGATGGCCACTCACCAGAGCTGTTTGACCCCTTTTTACAGGATGGTCAAGAAACACTTTGGAAACCCCAGATTGGTTCCACTAATGACATGAATCCACTCCAATGGCCACTCAGGAAGGAGCTAGAATGTAAAAAATGACTCCACAGGAGACACGGATGAAAGTCTCATAGTGTAGTAATTTTTAATAAAGTAAAAACAGCAGCAATGATAGCAGTTACACTCACATGTGATAGTGCCTAGCCTGGCACTAGGTGTAAACAGCGTGTGTGAGTCAGCTGATCCCTTGGGGTAGCATGCATTCCACGTCTCACTCCGAAGGTGCAAAGCCTGGTGTGGAGTATCAAATATGGATCCGGAAATGACGGATCCTCTGCTCCAAAATATGTTTTGCCGTGAATGGCTCTTCAGGCTCTAAATGTGAGTATTCTGGCTATTTTACACGAAATAAATTCACCCTGATTTTACATGCTACACCATGAGGAGTTGCCTTGCTACTACCATATACCATGTGTTGAGACTACAAGATCCAGCTATCCACTATCCAAGTGAAGTGGTGCCGTGGTGTTATGAATGTATTATGCTCGTCTGACCACCTGTAATTCAGTGGTCCATTCTCTTTGGTAAGAGGCCCGATGTGTTGGTGTTCGGTGGAGGATATATATTTCATATTCACCTTATTGTGTCCCTGTTTACACCGTGGGTGGTTCCAGTTTTTTTCCCTGAACAAGCATTTTTTATGTTTCAACACAGTGGACTCTTATTTTATAATTTCATGCTTTTAGTGCTGCATATATTCTGCTTTTTGCTATTTATTGTTACCATACAATTTATGTCAGCTGCTTTATTAATATTGTCAGAGCTCTGACATCACGACGCTGTACGCACCGACCGCGGCCATCTTTGTGGTTGGAAACAATTGATATCTAAGACAGACTGTAGCTTTTGACATATGCAAAAAATGTGTCCCAAAAAAATGGCACCTTGTTGGGATGAGAACATATAAACAAACAGGTGCCCCCTTTAAAGAGAATCACTGGAACTGTGTGAAATTATAAAATAAAGAATAAGGCACTATACATGTTCATATAAAAGACTGTCACAAACAAAAACACTGCATCAAACTCAAATGTGCACATTAATGAGAAAATAAGCAAGCATAAAGTCCATCAGTGAATAAATCCCAACACCAAAACGGTATACTCTGAGATAAAACTTATAGATCTTCCACCACAAGTGCTCAGCATGAAGATGGCCACTCACCAGAGCTGTTTGACCCCTTTTTACAGGATGGTCAAGAAACACTTTGGAAACCCCAGATTGGTTCCACTAATGACATGAATCCACTCCAATGGCCACTCAGGAAGGAGCTAGAATGTAAAAAATGACTCCACAGGAGACACGGATGAAAGTCTCATAGTGTAGTAATTTTTAATAAAGTAAAAACAGCAGCAATGATAGCAGTTACACTCACATGTGATAGTGCCTAGCCTGGCACTAGGTGTAAACAGCGTGTGTGAGTCAGCTGATCCCTTGGGGTAGCATGCATTCCACGTCTCACTCCGAAGGTGCAAAGCCTGGTGTGGAGTATCAAATATGGATCCGGAAATGACGGATCCTCTGCTCCAAAATATGTTTTGCCGTGAATGGCTCTTCAGGCTCTAAATGTGAGTATTCTGGCTATTTTACACGAAATAAATTCACCCTGATTTTACATGCTACACCATGAGGAGTTGCCTTGCTACTACCATATACCATGTGTTGAGACTACAAGATCCAGCTATCCACTATCCAAGTGAAGTGGTGCCGTGGTGTTATGAATGTATTATGCTCGTCTGACCACCTGTAATTCAGTGGTCCATTCTCTTTGGTAAGAGGCCCGATGTGTTGGTGTTCGGTGGAGGATATATATTTCATATTCACCTTATTGTGTCCCTGTTTACACCGTGGGTGGTTCCAGTTTTTTTCCCTGAACAAGCATTTTTTATGTTTCAACACAGTGGACTCTTATTTTATAATTTCATGCTTTTAGTGCTGCATATATTCTGCTTTTTGCTATTTATTGTTACCATACAATTTATGTCAGCTGCTTTATTAATATTAGCGCAGTGATTCATTTTAAATTATAACATATTGTTCATATCAAAAAACATGTTGCTATTTTTTAGTCCAACGATACCTGTCTCATTCAAAGTCCTAATCCTCTCTTTCCAAGGTCTACGCTAGGTGCTCAGCTGGACTCCATTCTGTTACTGGGAGTGAGGTAACAGAGGTATGCTGGACTGGTGGGGTGGGCAGAGGCTCAACACGTCCCTCCCAATGCAAACATACAAGTTACAGTATGTAGTGACATGGGGCTTTTTAGAGGAACTTTGTTTTATTACTGCACACGGTGAAGGCTCATCTTGCAGGTCTGCCTGAATGTTTGACTTTTTACATGACTGCAGTCTCCAGGCATTGATGAGTGCATTCAGCACGAAACGGTACCCCCGCGTGCAGGGCAAATAGGCCCCGCCCACATAATTGACGCAGTCCGCAGAATACGCCCACCACATACACTTGAAGACCACCTCTAAAAGACCATGACTGTTAAGTTTGTTACTAGAACTTGCCCAGGCTTGACCAGAGACTTGGAATGTGATTGCCGCAATGTGCTTCAGATTGGCTCCCGAGTTAGGCATCATCCTCAGATTGGCTGGAATCCTGATAAGATGGGCAGATGACCCATAGCTTGTCTCTTCCTTTCACATGTATTACATCCAAAACCTGGAAGCTGGCGAGATCTCCACGTGATATGCTATGCCTCAGCATTACCATGTCCTGCGAGATTTTGCTGTGGAAGAAGCTGATCCCCATGCTGGACACAGGCCTCATGTACCAGCCGATTTGGGGGCTTTTCCCCCTGCAGGGTGAAAGGAAGAGACAAGCTACAGGTCATCTGCTCATCTTACTGCTGTCAAGAGCTGAAGAGAGAATGGACTCAGCTGCAGCCACCGCCTGGGGCCAGGAGCAAGGTAGTCAATTGGAGCTCTGCACAGTGGAGGAAATACCCAAAGTCGAGTGGACAGAGAGGGAGGTGCACCATTGGTGAGGAAGGCTGTACCAGAGCAAGAGGCCCACGTTGTGGATATGAAAACCGAGCCTGACTTATACTGCACCTAGGCTCTGTTGGAATGGAGGGTAAACTTACCAGTTGGCTTTCAGAAGGATGTTGTTAGCTTAGCTGAAGGGCTGGATGCCCAAGTGATATTGTTATTGTCAGTCTGAGATTTGGATGAATATTGCTCACAGTTCAGGTCAGTAAGCCCTGCATCAGAAGAAGCTGAAGCCCCAGCTGCCGGCATGCTGCCTGCCTCCTTCTATGCTGACATGAGCAAGCTAGCCGAGAGTCTTGTAAAGAACAGTACCGTTTCAGCTCATCAAGGATACAGGAATCTTCAGTTCTTTTTGGGGCGCATTCCCACCCCTGGAGGGGAGGAAGGGTTTGAAAACTGGATGGATCAGGCCATACAATCAGTGGAAGAGTGGAGTGTACCCGAAGCGGTGAAGAGATAGAGAATAAGTAAGAGTCTCTGAAGTCCCACGGCAGATGTCATACAGAGCCCAAGGAGGGGAAAGCCAGATTGTGTGGCGATGGATTATATCAAAACTTTGTGTGCCGTCTATGGTAGTGTGGAGAAACTTACTGACTTAATGTACAAGTTTGAACACACTCACCAATATAAGGGAGAAAGACTCTCTGATTATGTCACCTGAATGGATTGGATTTTGCACCAGAACATTCTAAAGAAAGGGATCGACCCCTGGAATGCTGACAAAGTTTGGCTAGAAAGAATTCTGCAGGGTGCCTACTTACCCTGAACCGGTGAAAGTGGTTAGAGAGGAAGAGGCTTTGCTGGACAAGAAGAATCAAGGGTCCAGGGCAGTGCTGCGTCTTAGCCTAGGCCAACAAGGCCCAGGCCTAGGGTGGCACTTTGCGGAGGCCAGTAAAAAGCTGCCCCCCGTGTTCTGTCTCTGGGACAGCTAGCTAAACCTTCTTATGCCAATAACTGTAGATACCATATTTCTTTGATCTCAGTTTTATTAGAACAAGCCAGGTGAAACTACAAATAACAGAAATAGACTTCAATAAATATAATATTGCATACAATACAGCATACATTGCAGAAACAACGATGTACAATACAAGATGTGATAGTAAAAACTTACTTTTTAAGTTCTCTAAGGAGTGATGGCGATAGATAGCGAAAGACATGACTTGCTTCCTGCTACATGTTGAAAGGAATGGTGGATGGTTCACTTCCTGTTAAGATTCTACCCAGAATTCCCTGCTTGCTGACAGCTTTCTCAACTACACATACAGTAAACAATTAAACAGAACTGCAGCAATACCAAAAAAGAACACTAGATGGAGCCTGCACACCACATATGGTTATCTTAAGTAAGTTACACATTTTGCATGTATATTTAACAACACAGGTACAAATAATCAGCAAGACATCTGGTGGACAGAACACCCCGCACGAACAAATGCCCCCCACCTCCTCCTGAGTCCCGGCTCCCATCTGCTGCACAAAAACATTCCCCGGCGGCTTATGGAGCAGACTGGGCAGGGACTTTTTGGACAGGCAGGGGCAGTCTTGGCTGGGCTGTGCTTAGGAGGGGTGTGGTCTCTGTTCGGCTGGGTTTGAGCAGAGATGCACCTCGGCTGTGCTCAGACCGGGGGCGCAGTCCCCGCTCGGGAGGGGGCAGTCTCAGCTCACCTCTGCTGTGCTCGGGATGGGGGGTGGTCCCCGCTCGGGAGGGGGCAGTCTCAGCTCACCTTGGCTGTACTTGGGAGGGGGCGGGCTCATCCCTCCCACCTCGGTTATGCTCGGGAGGGGACGGGCTCGTCCCACCTTGGCTGTGCTCTGGAGGGGGCGGGCTCGTCTCAGCTCGGCTGTGCTCGGGAGGGGGCAGGCTCGTCTCACCTCGGCTGTGCTCGGGAGGGTGCGGGCTCGGTTCACCTTGGCTGTGCTTGGGAGGGACGGGCTCGGTTCACCTCGGCTGTGCTAGGGAGGGGGCGGGCTCGGCTCACCTCGGCTGTGCTCGGCAGGGGGCGGGCTCTTCTCACCTCGGCTGTGCTCGGGCCAGGGGGGGCGGTCCCCGCTCGGGAGGGGGCGGGCTCTTCTCACCTCGGCTGTGCTCGAGCCAGGGGGGGCAGTCCCTGCTCGGGAGGGGGCAGTCTCAGCTCACCTCGGCTGTACTTGAGAGGGGGCGGGCTCGTCCCTCCCACCTCAGTTATGCTCAGGAGGGGGCGGGGTCATCCCACCTTGGCTGTGTTCTGGAGGGGGTGAGCCCGCCCCACCTCGGCTGTGCTCTGGAGGGGGCGGGCTCTTCTCACCTCGGCTGTGCTTGGGAGGGGGCGGGCTCAGCTCACCTCGGCTGTGCTCGGGAGGGGCGGGCTCGGCCCTATGTGCTCTGGCGGGGGTGGTCACAGTGATGTAATGGTAATCGGCATTATTATTACTATTAGAAGAAGCAAGCACAATGATTATGTCACAGAAGATGCTGTAACATCTTGCTTGTCATGTTTTAGAACTTAAGCTGTTCCCCACTGTGATTACAGTAAATGAATGGCTGGAGACTTTTCTATTCACTCTAATGACCATGGGGAGTCATGTCTGCAGTCTCTGACCCTCTCCTGTATATTGTCTGCAGTCTCTGACCATCTCTTGTATCTTGTCCACAGTCTCTGACCATCTCTTGTATCTTGTCCGCAGTCTCTGACCCTCTCCTTTATCATGGGTATAATTTATAGTTATTGCGCTGTTCTGTAATTAAAATTATATCAAATACACAAAATAATAAAACATGAACAGCTGCGACTTTGCTGCTAGCTACACGCATACACAAACAATTTACCAATAATAAGTCGCGCTGAATACTGAATTAGTGATACATATATTAAAGTGACTTAGTGCAAACTAATGCATAAAAATTGATTGATCAAAATGATGAAGGATTCAAAGTCCATGCAAATTTTTAATCATATACATATAATAATGTGACTCGGTGCAAACTGATGCATAGAGATGTGATTAACCAAGATAATAGAGGATTAAAAGTCCATTCAATTAGTTAAAGATAAAGATATGGTTAATTAAAGTAATGAAGGGTTAAGAGTCCATTCAAATTATCAATCGATATCTTTGGTGCGATTATCACACAAAACACCCGAGTAGTGATATAGAAAAGGGTCTTTCTTCCACCTTCACACAGACTTCCGCTTACCAGTTCGTATGGATCTCTTAATTACAGGAGATCATAAGCACCTATGGCTTGATACCCAGCCCGGGGCTTTGGTTACTCTCAATAAGATTCCCAGCACCTTTTTGGGGGTTGGTGGCTCAATCAAGGGATGGATAGCAGATAGTTCCCTTCCTTTGATAAACAGTGTCACATGACCCAGATCTCTCCCAGCCTGTCTGTGGGGAAACAGTGGCAGGAGGAGCTTCTAGTCCTCTGCTTTGTAGTGGATGTACAAAATAATGTCCATTATTATGGGCTTCCCATCAGACTTTTGTGGAATGTCTCTGGTTTTTCCTTTGTGGAGCTTTGTCAGAGAAAATACAGATTGCAGTCCTTCTGGAACTGAGCAATGCTTATGATCTCTGACCCTCTTCTTTATCATGTCCGCAGTCTCTGACCCTCTCCTTTATCATGTCCGCACTCTCTGACCCTCTCCTGTATGTTGTCTGCAGTCTCTGACCCACTCCTTTATCATGTCCGCACTCTCTGACCCTCTCTTGTACGTTGTCTGCAGTCTCTGACCCTCTCCTGTATCTTGTCTGCAGTCTCTGACCATCTCTTGTATCATGTCTGCAGTCTCTGACCATCTCCTGTATCATGTCTGTAGTCTCTGACCATCTCTTGTATCTTGTCTGCAGTCTCTGACCCTCTCCTTTATCGTGTCCGCAGTCTCTGACCCTCTCCTTTATCATGTCTACAGTCTCTGACCCTCTCCTTTATCATGTCTGCAGTCTCTGACCCTCTCCTGTATCTTGTCTGCAGTCTCTGACCCTCTCCTGTATCTTGTCTGCAGTCTCTGACCATCTATTGTATTATGGCTGCAGTCGCTGTCCATCTCTTGTATCATGTCTGCAGTCTCTGACAACTCTTCAGGTGGAGCACTAATAGGAAAAGGTGGAGCCTAAAGCGGAAGGGGTAGAGTTTCCAGATGAAGGGGTGGATCTTAAACAGGAAGGGGTGGGGTAAATTTAGATGGGGGGTGCTGAAAGTGAAAGGGGTGATGAAAGTGTCAGCTCAGATGGCTCAAGTAGAGAAGAGTGGTTTTGGGGAGGACAGCGATGAAGAGTCAGAAACGGGGGAGTGCTTTGGCCACCATTGTACAGTCTGTCTTTGAAGTATTGAGTGGGTGGTCTATTTAAAGTCCCAATTCAGGGGGTTACTACCTTTGTTTCTACTAAGGGGGATGGGACCACCATGCTCTATATGATATGATGGGAGCCTCTATTTTTTCTGTCTTTGAAGCGGTCCCCATTGAATTGCTCACCCAGGTAGTCCAAGTTCAAGACCAGATGCAACAGTCTTTGCTGTGGGTGATGGAAGCTCAGATTCAAATACAGTCGGCCAAGTCTGACTCCAGGAAGTGTTTTCATCAACCCGGACATTTCAGAGCACAGTGCCCATAAAAAAGAATGAACCAGATATTATGGCTGAAGTATGAAGGAGTGGCAGAAACTTTCTAACCCAGAAGGCTGAAAAATTCAAATGATCTCAATAAGGGAGCCAGCTGAGAACCCCAACGAAGTCAATAGCTCCAAAAAAGGGAAGAGTTATGCCGCATACACACGAGCAGAATTTCCGACAGAAAGAGCCCGATGGGAGCTTTTCATCGTATATTCCGATCGTGTGTATGCCCCATCGGACTTTTCCCGTCGAAAATTCAGACGGACTTAGATATAGAACATGTTTTAAATTTTTCCGACGGAACTAATTACTATCGGTAAAACCGCTCGTCTGTATGCTGTTCCGACGTACCAAAAACGACGCATGCTCTAAAGCAAGTGCGAGACGGAAGCGCTCGGTCTGGTAAAACTAGCGTTCATAATGGAGATAGCACATTCCTCATGCTGCAAATTCTGTGATCTTTTAATGCAGCGCATTTTTTTGTGCTTTATAATGCTAGAAGAATGAAGTTGTTTTGCTGCTGATATTCATCACACAGAGTTCTCACAAACGTATTTCTTTATTATTTCTCATGATCTCATGAATAATCTTTTATTATTTTAAAGCCAGATCTCCAGAATAATGTTTTGAAATATTTTTTATAGTCATCTTTTTTTAGAATTTTTTATTTCATCAAGATGTCCTTTTTTTTGGATTATTGCAAAATTATTTTCTAGTGATCTCCATAATATATATATATATATATATATATATATATATATTTTGGTGTGTCAAGTTACCACAATAACATTATTATCTTGTATTTTGTAACCTCGAGGAGGCTGGTTGGTGTCCCTTGTTAGTTTGACATTGTATTTTTGAAATGTACCTGCATACTCCCAAACAATCTGTCCTATTTTTTATAAAAACACATAGGCAATTATTTTCAGAAAATAAACTATCCATTTATTCTGGGTAACAAAACAAAGAGGAAGGCAACGCTGGAGAAACTTTTTTAGTTTGCAAAGCCTTTTGGCCCCAGGGCACACATCAAGTCTGTGGAATAAAAAATTGTTATCTTGAGGAGTCCATATAATTTTGAGCCCAATCTGGTCCAGGACTCCTAGAGATCAGGACCAGCAGCAGATGACATATCTGTCCCCAGGCTGTGGTACTACACCAGCCTGCGTCTTCTGTCAGACCAGACTGAACCCAAGCCATCACTTTCTTCTCTTCCCTGCAGCCTTCCCTCCATGCTTCCCTGCAGCCTTCTTTGGAGGCTGTGGCTCTGGTGGTGGATTTGTGGCAGGAGAAGGAGGAGGAGGAGGATGGGTGAGATCATATATGTGGCTGTTCTCTTTCAGCTGGCCCCTCAACCCCTTCTGAAGGGCCTCAACAATAATTCCCTTACAGGAAGCGTTGGCCCTCCTCCAATTTCAACAATCTTGTGGCTAGATAGCAGCTATAGGCCTCTTCAGCGTCGGGTTGGCTTCTGAAGACATCAGTTGCTTCCCTAATGAGGCCCAGTGCTGCCTCCTCCATGGTCGTCCCCTTCCTGGGCCTTTTTGTTTGAAGGCACCTAGGATTGGGTGAGGCTCCTACTGGGCCCCAGCCACCTCCTGGCTGACACTGGGCCCGCCCACCTCCTGGCTGTCACTGGGCACGGCCACCTCCTGGCTGACACTGGGCACGGCCTCCTCCTGGCTGACACTTTCCAGACCCTCCTCCTGGCTGAGCTCATCCTGTGTATAAAAAAGGGACATGGTTTTAGTTTTTGCTTCATCAGTCACACACAATTTTTAGCTCATGACTTGCAAATTGAATGTTAATAAATAGAAAAGACTATCATTCTGACCCCAGAATTTTTCTTTCTTGTACCAATCATTTTTGGGCGCTACTGTCTATTCATATGTAAATCACTTGGTTTTAAATCATTAATTAGTTATCAATTATAACATCTAGTTAACATCATTAATATTAGGACAATAAATATGTAGTAAAATAATATACCTGGCTCCAGCTGGGCGCATCCTCTTCTGCCAGGATGGAAGGCCCAGGTTGTTCCTCGCCAGCCTCTGCTGGTGTTGAGGAAAGGGTGGAGGGAAGGCTGCAGGGAAGGGTAGAAAGTGATTCCCTGGCTTTAGTCTGGTCGTCCAGAAACCGCAGTTTGTTGAAGTACCACAGCCTGGGTACATACACTTGCGCTGCTGATGCTCCTGATCTGAGTGATTTCTGGATCTGGATATTATGCTCCTTCTTATACATGTTCCTCAAGATCCCAATTTTCCTTTCCAAAAACTGGATGGTTGCATCCGGGACCCAAGTCTTCAGAAATCCCAGAAGTTTCTCCAGCGTTGACCTCCTAGCTTGTTTATTATAATATAAGGTGTTTTTCACCTCCCACAAATTCCTCATCTCCCTATGAAACTGGCCATAAATTCTGGGTCCTTAAAGTGATTCATCTTTGCTGTAAGACAATACACAAGACAAAAACACTAATGTCAGCCTAAACTCTCATTATCATATCCCAATATAGGCCTCAATCTTGAAGCAGTATAGGCCACTGTGATGGGCCAAGTTCAAATTTTACCTTAGTTTAGGACGCTTGCCACTTCCGTTTGTTCTTCCTCTGCACAGAAATCGTACGTACGACACATGCGTGTTAGCTTGATATACACTGCGCATGCGTGACCTCCGCCCGCATCACCCGCCCCTGAAGTTCTTTCTAGAATATTCCCCGCCCTTTCTCGCTTCGGCGCGCAGTAGGAGCAACATGGCGAATAAAGAGCAGGTGTGTGGTAATTCCACTAACGAGGAGGAGGAAAGCCCGGAGCCCGAAACGACACGATCCCAGAGGAGGAGAATTAAGGCCTCCAATATGGCCTTTATAGAGATGGTGGAGATGGTGGACATCTTGAGGAGGAATGACTATGATGGGAAGCATGGACCGTACACCAACCCTAATTTGAGAAAGGCCAAGATCACGACTAAAGTTGTGAAGAGTCTGCGGCAGAAGTTTGGGGTACGACGCCCCAAGGAGCAATTAAGGAAAAGCTGGTCAGACCTGAAACTGAGGGAGCAGGATCAGTATAGAAGAATAAAGAGAGTGCTTCTAAAAAGTAAGTACCATATATACTCGAGTATAAGTCTAATTTTTTAGCACTTTTTTGTACTGAAAGTGCCCCCCTCGACTTATACTTGAGTCAAGCACTTTTCTGCAGCAAAAAATTTCATTTTCCGAACCGAATTTGGGGCACCGTATCTCAGGGCCACATGGTTTGGTGTGCAAACCCAGTGGAACTGGTACCACAACATATCCAAAGCTGAAGTTCCTAGCACTAAGTGGCCCCGAGATACGGGGCCCCAAAATCGGTTCGGAAAATGTCATTCTCTGATGCGGAAAAGTGCTTGACATTTTCTGAACTGAATTTTGCGGCCCTGTATCTCGGGGCCACTTGGTGCTAGAAACACCATCTTTGGAAATTTTATGGTGCTAGTTCCACTGGGTTTGCACACCAAATTTGGGGTTCTTAGCACTAAGTGTCCCCTGAGATACGGGGCCCCAAATTCGGTCAACTGTGTCCATCTGCAGCAAAGTCATTTCGGGACCCTTTGGGTTCAGAGACCCCAAATTTTGGCTGCAGCTAGGGGGCATCTAGGAACCCTTAACTACTGAGTTTGAAGTTCAGGGGACCTATGGCTGCAAATGGGCACAGTGAAGCTGCAAATGGGCACAGTGATGCTGCAAATGGGCATTGTTGACCCTCTTTTCCACTTACAGTATGTACATTTGTGTATTTCTCACCCTCGTCTTATACTCGGGTCAATAAGTTTTTCCCATTTTTTTGTGGTAAATTAGGGCCTCGACTTATACTCGGAACGACTTATACTCGAGTATATACGGTACTTGTCATGTGTTCCTATCATTATTATTACTTGCATGCTGTGCCATGTGCTTTTCTTTACTGTTGTACAGTTTAAAATGGCGACTTTCATGTTCGTGGGCACAGTAATCGGTCGTAGGAAACATTGTTCGCTCATTAAATACGATGTTTTGGGCAGATACAGGTTAAATACATTTGGTCATGCCTATTTGTAGAAAATGAAGTGTTCTACATTGCTGTCTAGATGTGTTTGTAACTAGAATGAAATTCAAGCTTGATTTAGTGTAATGTAAGGAAGGGATACTCAGCAGCTGTTTACACATCTGGACTCAGGAGCACTAGTGTGGGACGCAAGAACAAACTTTTTAGAGTGTCACACACAGGTACTCCAGTGGATACTTGGAGTGTCTACATGTGTGAAAATTGTCACAAAAAGGTAATTATTCCAGATTTGGTAATGTAAAAAATCATGTCTTCAGCTTGGAACTCTGCCCAAAACAGACAATTTTACCCCACTTCCCAACAATGTTTCATATTCCTATTTCTGGACTCAAATATCTGTATGCTAAGTATACCCTTTGTTTCATTCTCATAGGGGAGAAAAGACTCGGAGGACACCACTCAGAGGACACCAGGGACCCCACACATCACCAAGACAACACCCAGAGGATCTGGAGGAAGGAGAGGTGGAGGAAGTGGGCGAGATTGTCACCAAAACAGGTGAGTGTGTGACACCCCAGCTTCAGGTAATATATGTATGCCTGCATATTTATAATACGTGTTTTTAATACAATTTTTAGGGGATGTGCTGGTCGTTGAAGAGCAAGCTGAACATTTCACAAGTGACAGTGCCCAAAGGCTCATCCACGACATCATGGTGTGGAATGGTGAAATCGACATTATAAGGAAGAAACTGAATGTTATGGAACAACAAATGAAGAACATGATTGATGATCTCCCCAACACATGATTGATGTGTTGGGGAGAATATAAATTTATAAATTTAAATATACATTTTATAAACAAAAATTTAAATTTATAAATTTCTTTCAAATCCCATCCATTTTCACATTTGTTGGACTAAACCAATTGTTTTTTGTACATTTTAAAAGCCAAATTTTGAAGATGCACACAATGTGCCCACATGTGTTATCTGCCATCAGGGGATCTCAATGTACGCGTTTTGTGGGTGCAACCCCTTCCTCGTAACTCTAGTAGGTGAGAGGAAGGGGTTGCACCCCCAAAACACGTCCATTGATCCCCCATGATGGGACATAGCACATGTTGACATTAGGCATGGGATCAGGAGGGAAATACCCATTTTGACTCCCAATTTGTGTGCATTTTCAAAATGTGGCTTTTACAGGGGTGACATCACCCCATCTGATGAAGGCAATATCAAGACATTTTTGACACTATAATGTCTGATATTGCCTTAATTTTTATACGTTGAACTTTGTAAGTTCCAGAGTTGTATATGCTATGTTTTAAAACATGCCTGTTTCTAAAAAAAGCAAGAAAATAAATAAATAATTGAGAAAAAAATAAAAATATTTTTCTAAAATTGTTTATAACGCACACGTGAATGGGCACAGAGTAAAACGTTTGCTCATCAACAATGTGTGGCTTCTTCTTTCAATGCTCAATACCAGTTTTGGAAGTAATTTTGTGTTTACAGTGACAATGGGGTTTATTTACTAAAGGAAGATCCACTTGGCACTACAAGTGCACTAGGAGAACCTAGGAGACAGCCAAAAATAAACACAAGCATTAAAGAAATTGCAAGATTTTATCTTATTACTTTTTATTTTTAAAAAAATATTTAGACATTGTCTGGCATTGCAATGGCCCCCCTACCCGTAAAATAATTGACATATTTATTGGGGTGCCAAGTCAGGACGGCCAGTATCCAGGCCCGTCAGAGGATTTGCAGGAAGTCTGGCCTCAGGCCCAACTGAGGCAATATAATTGTGGGCATTTTTTTTTTTTAAATTGTGCATTATGGAGCAGGATAAAATGATGTGGTTGAGTTTGTATTCTGCCATGTGTATGGCTGTAAGAAACAGGCGGAACCGGCTGGCCATTATCCCAAAGGCATTCTCAACTACTCTTCTGGCTCTGGCCAGCCGGTGGTTAAAAACCCTCCTCTCCGGGTTGAGGGTCCTCTGGGGGAATGGCCTCATCAGGTGCTCGCCCAGACCGAACGCTTCATCAGCAAGAAAGACGAACGGGAGTCCTTCAACGTTGTCCGCATCAGGTGGCAATCCCAGGCCACCACTCTGGAGCCGTTGGTAAAACTCTGTCTGGGCAAAGATTCCTCCATCCGACATCCGGCCATTCTTCCCCACGTCCACATAGAGGAACTCATATTGTGCCAACACCACCGCCATTAACACTATACTATTAAACCCCTTATAGTTATAATAGTAAGACCCCGAATGGGGTGGTGGCATGATGTGGACGTGCTTCCCATCTATAGCCCCTCCACAGTTGGGAAAGTCCCAACAGTCGGCAAAATGGGAGGCCACAGTCTGCCATTCCTGTGGCGTTGAAGGAAACTGTAGAGTCAATACAGAAAAATATATATTAGTACTTTTGCACATAACATTGCAAGCAGATTAGACACAAACATTCTTGGCCAACATCAGTATAACATTTAGGAGTATTTTAAGACAAAAATATAAGGTCCACTTATCAGATTCCTCCCCCCTCTGGTGGCCCATTGTAAACATTTTAGGGGTGGGAAGGGTTCGAGCTGAGTTTGGGACCCCAAAAAAAAGCCTATGGCACGCTGCCTGAATTTAATGGCAACAATAACATTTGTACACATTTTAGGGGGTGTTTAGGGGAAGCACCACAATAGAGCTGACAAAATACATTGTTAAGTGACTAGGCTATAGGTGTATATGGGCCCAGGATAGCATGCTGGAGAGGTTAGTGAAGGCAAATATGCATGAAGGCCAAAACAAGCATTAAAAGATTACAGCATGCATGAGAACAAAGGGGACATTCACAGCATATTACAATCATGGTAATTATGGAATGAGAAAAGAAATACAAAACATTAGCAAACATTAAATACATAGAATGTGATGTTAAAGGAGAAAACTTACCTTAATATAGTTCTTCTGCAGGACCTGAATTATAGCAGAACAGGTCTCTGGAATAATGATCCCCAGAGCCTGGGGGAAGATGCCAGTCGAGAACTTGAGGTCCTGCAGGCTTCTCCCAGTCACCAAGTACCGCAACGTGGCGACTAGCCTCTGTTCCAGAGTGATGGCTCACCTCATGCAAGTATCCTGCCTGTTAATACAAGGGGTCAGCAAAAGCAAACAGACGGTGAAAAATGGGGTCCGTCATCCTGAGAAAGTTCCTGAAATCATCAGGATTATTCTCCTGAATCTCACGAAGCAAAGGCATATGAGAGAATTGGTCACACTGGAGTAACCAATTCTTTGTCCATAAACTCCTCCCCACCCTGTTCATGGACTGGGCTTGGGTCAAAGAATGAACCCCAACACCAATCCCCGCATAGCACGAACTCTACGACGAGTATGTACCCGCAACATGGCTTCAAAACCGTCGGCTGGTCAGAACGCACTAACAGAACGCACTGAAGTACAGCAAGGCCTGTGAAGAGCGAGCTGAAAATCAGAGACGAGCGGACAAGAGCACACTGAAAAAACAGATGCGAACTGTCTACACGCTCTGAAAAGCAGATACAAACCCACAAGCACAAACTGAAAAGCAGTAACGGACTGAAAAGCACGAAAGCTGAAAAGCGCGAATCGTCTCTCACCAAACTTCTACTAACACGAGATAAACACGAGATTAGCAGAAGGAGCCCAAAGGGTGGTGTGCTTGCTATTGCACTTCCTTTTTCTAGTCCCGTCGTACGTGGTGTACGTCACCTCATTCTAGACGGTTGGACTTTGGTGTGAGGCAAGACCGCTTGAGCAGAATTCCGTCTGAGTTCCGTCGGAGAAACCTTCGGAGTTTAAAATGGTTGTGTGTACGCGGCATTAGTTGAAACACCTAAGGAAGGCTTCAAGGTGGACAATCCCACCCTCTCTTAAGATGAGTAACCCACCACCTGGGTTGGGGAAACAGGCACAGAAAGTCAATGTTTCTCCACCTCCAAAGGCCGCTATTAGGTTTTCCTAGCAATTACGGTAATAAGACAGAAACAAAATTTTGGCTAAGGCTGGGTTCACACCTATGCGAATTGGATGCAGCTTTCCCCACATCCAATTCGTATAGCAGGAGATTGTGACTGGCTCGCTATGGAGCCAGTAAATGCATCTCCACAGTGGCTCTGGTGCGATTTTGCACAGAAGCCCTGTGCATCTTTTGGTCTATTTCAGGTCCGAATTCAGCCAAAAATTCAGGCTGAAATCGGACCTGAAACTGTGAATGGAGACCCACCGGACTACTGCTGTGAGCCGTGATGTGTTATAGTATGAACCCAGCCTAATTTAAAGAAGATAGATGACCTGGTGGGGCCCTCTTCCATTGTGTCTGTGCAAGTGAAAGGCATCTACACTAAGGCGTTATTGGACACTGGAGCACAGGCCACACTGCTGTATGGGGACTACTACGACAGATACCTAAAACACATTCCCCTGTGCAAGCTGGAAGAGCTGGAGATGTGGGGAATTGGGACTTTGAAATTTCCCTATGATGGATACATACAAGATCCTGTTCAGACCAGCAGCGGCCAGGAAGAGAGAAACATTCAATACCATGGCCGTGATGTGCCCTAGGCCCCTAGGGGCTGAACAGAACTCTATACTGATTGGAACTAACACTGACCTGGTGAGAAGATTATTAGTCCCATTGATAGAGAAGGAAGAATCTGCGCCTAATGAGATACACCTTCAGCTGCATCAGACCTTCAAATGGTTAGCACAGGAGCAGAGTGCCCCAGCAGAGAGGGTGGGAAGACTGTGGAGATTGGGAGCCAAGGAGAATGTGTGGCAGCCAGGGGAGATTGCTTGCATGAAGGCCATTGTCAAGCTGACCTGGAACCGGGCCCTTTTTATTGTGCTGGAAACAGATGCTCAAGCAGGAACCGCCAGGGTGGAATTGGTCCCAGAGATAGTCTTCATAAAAGCCTTGTCCCGGAATTGAAAGAAGGTGCCTATCAGTGTCCATAACATTACGAATCACCCCATCACACTAGCGGCCCACATGCTAATGGGGCGGGGGAGTGCAGCTACTCCAGTGACCCCGGCTGGAGAGGAAAGCAATCAAGTTGAGAAGCGAGTTTCTCTCCTGCTTTGAAATGCTGCCTCCTAAATGGCAGAAAAGAGTCTGACTTCAGTTGTTCAAGTGTGAGAATTTTTTTTCCCCAGAATGACTTTGAAGTAGGGTGCGCCAAGAGTGCCCAGCATTGGATTCGGCTACAGGAATGCAAACTATTTTGAGAAAGAGCTCGGCGTGTACCTCTCAGGGCCGGACTGGGAATAACATCCAGCCCTGGAAAAAATTTCATACCAGCCCCACAGCATTATTATACCACCGCAACAGCATAACGTCATTGATTTCTTGTTCATGAAAGGGAAAACCATAAAATGCACATTTGAAGAGTGTATTATATATAGATAAGACAGATATGAAATCACACAGGGCTTTATATATATATATATATATATACATACATATATATATATATATATATATATATATATATATATATATATATATATATATATAAAGCAAAATCCAGTTAAAAGTGGTAAGTGATCAATCATCAAGGGGGACCCCAGGAACTCAGAACGTGGGAGGGGGGGAACCACCTTCCGCAGAAAGAATACACTAAGGTAAGGGGGGGTGGCTTACTGATATAAGGCTGTGCTTTATATCGGTGCCCCCTTACATTATCATATTCACTCCCCCCTTACATCAGTGACCCCTCCTTCAGACTGGCCTAGCGGTGCTGTCACTGACCTCCTCTCATGTGCACCGTGTAGGGCTCAGTCAGTCGGCTCCAGCTCGGTGGCTCTGGTTTTATCCTATAGTCTCCTCTCCACAGTCCACACTTGTCTGACTTCTCCCATGACCCCCATCCCGGCAGTGCTCCCACTCTTGACTCCTCTGCAGACTCCCTCAGAGACTGCAGACATGATACAGGAGATGGTCAGAGACTGCAGACATGATACAGGAGATGGTCAGAGACTGCAGACATGATACAGGAGATGGTCAGAGACTGCAGACATGATACAGGAGATGGTCAGAGACTGCAGACATGATACAGGAGCTCAATGCAGCCTCACCAGTGCCCATCAAATGCAGCCTCACCAGAGCCCATCAAATGCAGCCTCATCAGTACCAATCAAATGCAGCCTCACTGTGCCCATCAATGCAGCCTCACTGTGCCCATCAATGCAGCCTCACTGTGCTCATCAAATGCAGCCTCACTGTGCTCATCAAATGCAGCCTCACTGTGCTCATCAAATGCAGCTTTACTCTGCCCGTGAATGCAGTCTCACTGTGCCCATGAATGCGGCCTCACTGTGCCCACCATTGCAGCCTCACTGTGCCCATCATTGCAGCCTCACTGTGCCCATCATTGCAGTCTCACTGTGCCCATCAATGCAGCCTCACTGTGCCCATCAATGCAGCCTCACTGTGCCCATCAAATGCAGTCTCACTTTGCCCGTGAATGCAGTCTCACTGTGCCCGTGAATGCAGTCTCACTGTGCCCAGGAATGCAGCTTCACTGTGCCCATCATTGCAGCCCCATCTGTGCCCCATGGCCCAGTCAGCAGTCCCTGTCTGTGGGAAGGTGTTTTGTTGATGCTCGGTACGGTACCTTGCATGCCAGCAGGATATCCATGATGGCCAACAGCAGGCAGGGTCTGTTCTCGTTTTGGATGGGGACAGTGCTCCTTCCAGAGGATCTGTTTGCTGTGAGATGGAGTGGTCCCTGGCCACCTGCACCTTCAGCCATCCTCATTTTCCGGCCCCAGTCAGCCTGTCCTCTGGTCCTGGGGAAGTGGAGAGCACTGGGTGGGAGCTGGAAAGAAGGGGGAGCAGAGAGTACTGGCGGGGTTGGAGAGCACATGGGTGGGGGCAAAGAGCAGGGGGGAGTGGAGATCACAGGGATGGGGAGCGGAGAGCGCTGGGGGGGGGACTTGAGAGCACTGGGGGTCCAAAAAGAACAGAGGTGGAGAGCACTGTGGGGGCTAAGAGTGTGGGGTGGCGAAGAGCACTGGGGGAGGGGCAGAAAAACAGGGGTGGAGAGCACTGGGGGGTACAAAGAGCAGGGGGGAGTGGAGAGCAATGGGGGGGGCTTGAAAGCACCAGTGGGGGCCAGAAAGAACAGGGGTGGAAAGCACGGGGGACTGGAGAGCACTGGCGGGGGTTGGAGAGCACATGGGTGGGGGCAAAATGCAGGGGGGAGTGGAGAGTACAGGGGTGGGGAGCGGAGAGTGCTGGGGGGGAAGCTTGAGAGCACTGGAGGGGGAGCCAAAAAAAACAGGGGTGGAGAGCACGGGGGCAAAGAGCACGGGGGGGGGGGCTGGAGAGCGATGGGTGGAGCTTGAGAGCACCGGGGGGGACCGAAAACAGGGGTGCGGAGAATGGGGGGCTGGAGAGCACTGTGGGGGGCGGAGAGCACTGGGGTGGGGGCTGGAGAGTGATGGGGAGAGCTGAAGAGCACTGGGGGGGGAGAAAGAACATGGGTGGAGAGCACTGGGGGGGGAAGAACATGGGTGGAGAGCACTGGGGGAGTGAAGAGCACTGGGATGGTGGCTAGAGTAGGATGGGGAGAGCTGGAGAGCAGGGGGGGGCAGAAAAAACAGGGGTGGAGAGAACTGTGAGGGGGGGGGCTGGAGAGTGTGGTGAGGGGAGGAGAGCATGGGGGGGAGCCAGGGAGCACAAGGAGAACTGGGGGGGGCCAGTAAAAGAAGTTGGATAGGAGGATCGGCGGGGGGCCGCATATAGATGAAAAATGCTTTCTATATTCCTCTATGCAGCCGCTGAATAATTGATTCTCCTCCTCTCCCTCCTGCAAGTATTCAGCGGCTGCATGGAGGAATATAGAAAGCATTTTTCCTCTATTTGCGGCCCCCCGCCGATCCTCCTATCCAGGCACACAGGACGGGCTGTACGGGCGGGCATCTACTCATGTGGATCACGGAGCTGGCTGGGTCTGTGTTCGGCGGCGGCGCTGTAACACGGTCCCGCCCCCCTAGACCGGCTCGTGTGATAGGCGGAACACTGATTCTATCTACTATCACACAAGCCGGTCTAGGGGGGCGGGACCGTGTTACAGCGCCGCCGCCGAACACAGACCCAGCCAGCTCCGTGACACACAGGAGCAGGAGAGAGGGAAGCACTGCAGCCGCAACTCAGGCGGCCTACCGGGAAATCTCCCGGTATCCCGGTAGGCCAGTCCGGCCCTGGTACCTCTTATTGACCTAGAAGATCTCAGAGAGCAACTGGCTGTGCTGAAGAGGCTGGGAGTCATCTGAGAATCTAGAAGCCGCTATGCTTCCCCTATTGTGGTGGTACGGAAGAAGAACGGAACATTACGGATGTGTATTGACTACAGGACTCTAAACAGGAGAACCATTTCCGACCAATACACTATCCCCTGTAAAGATGCCTTGCAGTGTTTCTCTGGGGCGAAATGGTTTAGTGTGCTGGATTTGAAGAGTGGGTATTACCAGATACAAATGCAACCCGATGATAGGTAGAAGACAGCATTCACCCTGGTATACCTGGATGACATTGTCTTTGGGAGGACCCTGGAAGAACACAAGGCAAGGCTGGAGAAGGTCTTCGCAAGACTCCATGAAGAAGGGTTAGAGCTGTCTCTAGCAAAGTGTCAGTTTTACAGGACTTCAGTCACCTACCTAGGTCATGTTGTCTCGTCAGAGGCTATCGCCACGGACCCGAAGATTTTGGAAGTGGTAACCACTTGGCCTAGTCCAAAGACGGTGACAGAGTTCAGATACTTTTTGGGATTTTTGCTCTTACTACTGGAGATTCATGATGAATTAACAAAAATTGCCCGGCCTCTCAATGAATTGCTTCAATCCGCCACGTAGGATGAAGAGAGTAGACCAAGTCCTAGAAAACATGGGGCACAGATGAAATTAGAGTCAATACAAGATCAATGGACTTCCCAATGTGAGGTGGCTTTCCGGCGCCTCATAAGAAGCCTCACTGAAGCATCAGTACTAGCTTATGCAGATTCAGCTAAGCCCTAAGAAGTCCAAGTGAATGCCAGCTGAGAGGGACTGGGTGGGGTCTTGTACCAGGAGCAAGATGGCAGTGCTCAGACCCATAGCTTATGTGAGCTGCAGTTTAACCCAGTCCGAAAAGAATTATCCAGTAAACAAATTAGAATTTCTGGCCCTGAAGTGGACAGTCATGGATAAGTTGAAGGACCATCTATACGGAGCTACCTTCGTGGTGAAGACAGATAACAATTCCTTGACATACCTGTTATCTTCAGCCAAGCTGGGTGCTACATGACACATATGGCTGGCAACTTTGTCGGGCTTCCAGCTCAGCCTGAATTATCGACCCGGGTGGCGCAAATCGAGACGCTGATGCTCTGTCTCGAAGATCTCACAGACACACCGAAGAGTCAGGAGACTGGACTTTTGTGACTGCTGAAGGTGTGCGAGCCCTGTGTTAGGGCACTGCTCAGAGACTCAGGTGGGGGTTGAGTTGAGTTCATAGGAGCGCACCCTTCAGGAGTTCCAAAGTGCTACTGTGATCTGACTCAAGTGCAAAGTGAGGGTTTCCCTCAGTTATCCAAAAGAGATTTGAAGACAGACCAGAGTAAGGACCCATTGTGCCACTTAGCCATTGAAGCATTGACCAAGCAAAACCAAAGCTGAAGAGTGCTGTGGCCGGGTCTAAAATGATACACTGGGAATGGAACAGGCTACAGATGAGGGATTGACTGTTATACAGGAAGGGCCCCTCTGAGAAAACAGAAGAAAAGTGGCAACTATTCCTCCAAGAGAAACATTGGCAGACTGTGTTGGCATCACTACATGAAGAGCATGGACACTTAGGTCCAGAAAGGACTTTTTGACTAATCAGGGACAGGTTTTTCTGGTCTAATATGAGGACAGAAGTGGAAAGCTATTGCCATTCCTGTTTGCCATGCATCCAAAGAAAGCCAGTTAGGGCTGCACCCATGGGGCACCTGAAAAGCCAAGGGCCCAGGGAGCTGGTTTGCATTGACTTTCTGTGCCTGGAGCCCAATTTAGGTGGATAAAGTAATATCCTGATGGTAACTGACCCTTTTTATTCGGTATGCTCAAGCTTACCCCACCAAAGATCAGCAGGCCACCACACTGGCAAAAGTACTAGTGGAAAAGTTCTTTGTACATTCTGGCCTACCCATGCCAATACACTCTGATCAAGGCAGGGACTTTGTAAGCCGACTTGTACATCAACTATGTCAACTGTTGGGCATAAAAAAGTCCAGGACCTCTCCTTATCATCTGCAGGGAGATCCTCATCCCGAAAGGTGTAACTGAACTCTACTGAACATGCTGGGAACTCTACCTACTGAGAAGAAGAAACATTGGGGAAACCATATTGCTGCCATTGTGCATGCCTACAATAGCATGATGAATATTGCTACTGGATACTCCCACAACAGACTAATGTTCCAGAGGGAAGCTCGACTCCCGGTTGACTCGGCTTTCGGAACATCAATTGACCACACTTCTTTGACTCTCCACAAGGGATATGTAGACAGACTGCTGAGAAATTTGAAACAAGCTTATGAGAAGGCAGTGGAAAGTGCTACCACCAGTGAGCAAAGAAACCAGAAGAACTTTGACCTAAAAGTGAATGTTCAAGGTCTCCAGCCTGGGGATCGTGTGTTGCTGAGGAACCTGGGGGTGCCTGGGAAGCATAAATTAGCAGATCAGTGGCGGCCTCAATTCTATGTCATCTGCAAACAACTTCTAGGAATGCCTGTGCACCAAATCCATCCTGAAGGGAAGACAGGTCCTTTGAAGTTGTGGCACCGGAAACATCTGCTTTCTCTCTCCAATGCTGTCCGAGTGCCTCAAAAATCGACTCCTCCAAGCAAAGAATTGACACCCCCCAGAACCCGGTTGCACCGGCGGCATCCAAACCCACCTCCAGTAAGGGAGGACGAGGACAGTAAATATGAAGAAATCGTGCCTCACTAGTTATGGCCCCTAACTCAAGAAACTCTGGGTCCTGTGTCACTGGATGAGAAAGAGGAGAGAGCCCATCCAGTTCAAGGGTTGAGATCCTTCCTCCACCTGAAAAGGTTGGTGAACTCAAGATTGAAAGTACTAGTCCATCCACTGAATGGGGCGTTGGAAATCTGATCAGCTTTGCTGATGAAGACCTGTTGTTACCTGAGCCAGACAACTCTCTTAAAGCTGGAATCTGACTACCGGGCAAGGAACCTAGTGAAAGTCCCGTACACATACCTGATCACACTGAAGACGCAGACCTTCCCATTCCTGAGGTCAACTCTGCTGACTTATCTACTGATCTTCAATTGGAGCCCCTTGACCCTACTGGTGATGAGAATCCGAATGTGAGCTCTGTTCCTGTGCTTGAAGATCATTCACCTATTAGATTAGGATATATTATAAATACCCCTAAGAGTTTTACCAGAGGCGTAACTAGAATCTTCAGGGCCCCGATGCAAGAAACCATGGAGGGCCCCCCTGACCCCCGGACAGGGCTCTTTTCTCCGAGCCCGATGGCGGAACACCAGGGTCCGGTCGCAAGTGGGTGGCTGCATGTAAAGGAATCGATTCCCCCCCCCCCCCCCCGCTTCTCCTCCTATCCCTCCCACAGGCATTCAGCGGCTGCAGGAGGAAAATTGAGAGATGGGTTCCTCTATGTCGGTGTTTCTCAATCTTTTTCCAGTCAGATCACCCTTGAAGTGGCTGCACTGCAACCACCCTGCAACTGTGTGCATTGCATGCAGTTGCAGCATAGTGATGATGCATTTAAGGGGTTAAAACAGGCGGTCAGGAGGCAACATATTGCCTCTTTACCGGCTGTCAAATGCCTCTGAAAAGCGATCTGAGCATGGATCACTTTTCAGAGGAACAGCATTTTTTTTGCTGGTACTATGGACAAGCAAAAAAAAAAAAATCGGTTCTAATGGGACACATATAGGGGGTCAGGATTAAAAGCGCATACATAAAATGTGCATATATACATGTAAACACACATACATACACACACACACACATAAATACACACACACACACACATTGTATATATATATATATATATATATATATATATATATATATATATATATATATATATATAAATAATGTGTATGTGTGTGTATATATATATATATATATATATATATATACATACACACACACACACACACACACACATATAAACCAGTGGCAGATGGTGCTCAACATTTTGGGGGGGTGCAAGCAAACTGAAAAATTCTTTAAAAAAAAACGCATCAATTGCAGCCTCACTGTGCACATCAATTGCCACCACTGTGCC
This sequence comes from Lithobates septentrionalis, assembly GCA_037952835.1. Classification (NCBI taxonomy): domain Eukaryota; kingdom Metazoa; phylum Chordata; class Amphibia; order Anura; family Ranidae; genus Lithobates; species Lithobates septentrionalis. The sequence goes on along the minus strand of JBBDGP010000593.1, from coordinate 6,698,774 downwards.
CATCAAACGCAGTCACTGTGCCTATCAAACACAGCCACTGTGCCCTTCATATGCAGCCACTGTGCCCATCAAACGCAGTCACTGTGCCTATCAAACGCAGCCCTTGTGCACATCAATTGCCACCATTGTGCCCTCAAACACAGTCACTGTGCCTATCAAACGCTGCCACTGTGCCCATCAATTACCACCACTGTGCCCTCAAACGCAGCCACTTTGCCCATCAAACGCAGCCACTGTGCCCATCAATTGCCGTCACTGTGCCCATCAATTGCCACCCCTGTGCCCTCAAACGCAGTCACTGTGCCCATCAAACGCAGCCACTGTGCCCATCAATTGCCACCCCTGTGCCCTCAAACGCAGTCACTGTGCCTATCAATTGCCACCACTGTGCCCATGAAACGCAGCCACTGTGCCCATGAAACGCAGCCACTGTGCCCATGAAACGCAGCCACTGTGCCTATCAATTGCCACCACTGTGCCCTGAAACGCAGCCACTGTGCCATCAAATGCTGCCACTATGACCCCCCTGCCCGCTCGCAGTCTGCCCGGCACTTACCCTGTCTCGGTGGGGCAGCGGGTGACGGCAACGAGCGGGGTCCTGCATGCGGCTCCTCCCATCCTCTCCTCCTGATAGGCATCCAATAGCGGCGCCTGTCGTTTCAGCCAATCAGGTGACGGGTAACAGACCCGAGCACCTAATTGGTGGAGAGGCGGTTCAGTGTTAGGAAAGTGAATATTTATTCGCTTTTCTAACACACCTGGGTGGACTGTCAGCGCCATGCATGGCACTCGCAGTTCACCTATTTTGAAGCCTATTAGTGCTTTAAAAACACCCCCGCCGGTGTCATTTAGGTGCCCGGCGTCCAAAAAGGGGCCAGGCGTCTGAATAGGGGGGGCAGTGGCGGCCATAGATAGATTCATGCATAGCGTGAATCTATCTATTTGTGATGGAGGGGTGCCTGGAGAGAGGGGGCGGCACCCATGCGCCCCTATGGATGCACCGCCACTGATATAAACACATACACATACATACACACACATATACATAGATGCACACACATTCACACACATAGATGCACACACACATGCACATACACACACACACACACACATACACACACACATACATACATGCACATACATATAAACACACATACAGTAGATAAAAAACGGCAGACCTTTACCTTAGCTCTTCCTGCCGGGTACTGCACTGTAGGGGGAGACAAAGAGCACAGCACTGTGCTTTCACTTTCATTGTAATGTCACCAGCTCCCTGCACAGTGCCGAATACAGTTCGGCTTGGAATCGGGGAGCTTGTCTGCGCTCCTCCTAACAAAGTACTGCATACAGGGGGCCCTCAAGGGCCCCCTGCAGCAAGGGGCCCGGTCGCCATGGCAACCTCAGCGACCCCTATAATTCCGCCACTGAGTTTTACTTAAGGTTTTGCAGTAAACATAATCAAAAGGAAATGAATCAAATAAAATAAATGTTGTTTATATGAACAAGTAAATGAATGGTCAACTGAAGTTCCTTGTGCAGTAAGAAATCCTTTTGACCAATCAAAACAATCCCAGTGGCCGGGTTCACACTGGTACAACATGACAGTCGTACCACTTTGGATCCAACTTTGCCCTGCGACTTGAAGTCCAACATGTGTCCGACTTCAATGAACAAGGATCGACTTTGATCCCCGACAATACCAGGCACTGTGTCTGGTATGGATCTTTAGGGGGAACTCCAAAAATTGGCATGGGTTCCCTCTCCAAGAGCATACCAGGCTTTTCGTCTGGTATGAATTTTAAGGTGGGTTTTAAGGGGAAAACGGCATGGGGGTCCCCCCAAAAATTTCTACCAGACCCTTATCTGAGCACACAGCCCGGCAGGCCAGGAAAGGGGGTGGGGACGAGTGAGCGGCGCCCCCCTTTTAAACTGTACCAGGCCGCATGCCCACAACATTGGGGGGGTGGGTGCTTTGGAGGCAGGGGGCTGGGCCCCCCACCCCCAAAGCACCTTGTCCCCATGTTGATGAGTACAAGGGCCTCTTCCCGACAATCCCCACATGCCCTCAACATTGGGAGCCCCCCAAAGCACCTTGTCCCCGTGTTGATGGGGAGAAGGGCCTCATCCCCACAACCCTTGCCCGGTGGTTGCCGGGGTCTGCGGGCAGGGAGCTTATCGGAATCTGGAAGCCCCCTTTAACAAAGGGGCTCCGAGATCCTGGCCCCCCACCCCATGTGAATGAGTATGGGGTACATTGTACTCCTACCCATTTACCTAAAAAAAAAAGTGTCAAAAATAAACACATTACACATGTTTTTAAAGTAATTTATTAAGGCAGCTCCGTCGTCTCTTCTGATCTCTTCTCCCCTCTCCGGCTCTTCTGCCTCCCCCTCTGACGTCTTCTGCCTCTGCCAGTTCTTCTCCCCTCTCCGGGACTTCTCCGCTGATGTCTTCTAGCTGTCTCCAGTTCTTCTCCCTCTGTCCGCTGTCTTCTGCCTCTGCTGGGTCTTCTCCGCTATCTTCTCGCTCCTTTGCTGGGTCTTCTCCGCTGTCTTCTCCCTCTGTTCTTCTTTTTTTGACACTTTTTTTAGGTGAATGGGTAGGGGTACAATGTACCCCATACTCATTCACATAGGGTGGGGGGCCGGGAACTGGGGGCCTCCTTGTTAAAGGGGTCTTCCAGATTCCGATAAGCTCCCTGCCTGCAGACCCCAGGAACCAACGGCCAGGGTTGTCCGGAAGAGGCCCTTGTCCTCATCAACATGGGGACAAGGTACTTTGGGGGCGGGACCGAAGGCGTGGAGTTCCCCTTCAAGATCATCAGAGCACAAGTCGCATGCCGGACCAGTTAGGACGGCGATCCTACTTTAATCCGACCTTAGTGATATTCAATGCGTTGAACTAGAATCAAAGTCGGACCAAAGTAGTGCAGGGAGCAGTTTCAAGGTCGGACTGACTTGTGTCGGACCAGTTAAGACGGCTCCCATAGGGAAACGTTGATTTTCATACACCATGCGACATGAGCTCCCAATGTTGGAGCGTTTGTCGTACCAGTGTGAATCCGACCAGAAACGGTGAACAGGGATGCACCGGACCCCTGCTGTGAGCCACTCCGCACGGCAGTGTGAACCCAGCCTCAGTCTGCTGGGCTGTTATGTCAGGAGGTGTGCAGAGGTCTGGAAGTTTAGGGGGGTCTATTTATAAAACATTTGTTGCACAAGTAGTTGAACAAAGAGATTAAAACAGATCTTCACACTCTTTGTAAAGTTTGTCTCATCTTAATTGTCATGCTAAATTATTTAATCTTTGGATATTACAATGTAATATTTTCTTCATCAATACCTTGTTTTAAAAAATCTCCCACTGCTTCTGGTTGCGCCACCTAGGTCATTGATGTCATATTGATAGTCCTGTTGACTCCTAGCATTAGGGTTGCCACCTCATCCCTTTAAACCTGAACACATATGAATTACACAGGTTCTGAGGCTATTTTAATGCAGATGAGGCACCAAGTAAGTTTATTTACCACCTTAATCAGCCACAGAACCTGTGTAATTATTATGTGTTTGGTTTTATGAGGTGGCAACCCTATTTGGCATATCGGCGTCATCAATCCCAGGAGTCTTTAGGCATCCTCAGCTTGTGACATCACATTTCATGCCTGGAAATGATGTGCTTACAGGAGGGGTTAGGCACCATTTTTGCAGACCCAGGAAGTGAACGGGCCTGGATTCGGGTGCCCTTAGATGGAATGGCCAACAGCAGACTTTGAATATAGCTTTCTCATTAAGGTATTTCAAAAAACTGTATCACATTTTGGCCACTAGATGGAGTAGACGATACAGTTATTAATCTTCTAGGAAAAATATGAGAAATTTCATTTAACTTGCACAAATGCTTCTCATATTCATGCTATGGATTTTAATAAATAGACCCGAAGTGTTAAAGATTGTATTACAAAACGCTATATTATTTTGTTTCAGTTACCCAGGGAATAAAATACCCCCAAGATTGGTGTAGTTGCAGCATAATAACCTCAGAACTAGTGTCAGTGTAGCACAATACGACCAGGATTGGTGCCATTGCAGGCAAACATGCCTATGGTTGGTGTCAGTGCAGCAAAATACCCCCCCCCCCCCGCCCTGGGGTTGGTGTCCATGCAGCAAAATAATCCAAGGATTGGTGTCAATGTAGCAAATAAAAAACCCAGGGTTGGTGTCAGTGCAGCAAAATACCTGCAGATTTTGTGTGAGTGCACCAATAGAAACCCTGCTTTTTGTGTAAAGCACAAGATATTAAAACAAGGATTGATGTCAGCTCAGAAAATAAAAAATCCCAGGACTGGTGTCAGTGTAGCAAACGCAAAAAAACAAAAAAAACCAAAAACCCATTGTTGGTGGCAGTGCAGCAAAATACCCCCCGAATTATTGTCAGTGTGGTGGTGATATCAGGGTGGAGGTCAGTGATAAGATAACTGTGTGGTGGCAGATAAGTGTGGAAAAGCCATGTGACTGCATAGTTCTGCAGACATCCCAACCTGCAAAAACTAATTTCAGGGAGGTGGCAAACTCATTTGAGGGAGGTGGCGCTCCGGGCCCGGGTGTGCGGGAGCCGCCACAGAAATGCGGGAGACTCCCGCACCTCGTGGGAGACTTGGGATGTCTGGTTCTGCGGCACTGATTTCACTGGAGAGAAACCTATGATTATATAGCTCTGTGGTGGGGGTGCCTGGGATTTGATTTTTGAGTGGCAGTAATGTCACTGTGCAGAAGCCTGTGTAGCACCCTCTACCTTAGGTAAGTAGGTACTAGAGGTAGTTGTTTTTTTTACAGCCAGTGCAGGTAAATTTAGGCAGGCTTAGCTAAAAGCTAGGCCTGTTTGTTTTTGATCTGGGGGCTGGGTGTGGCTTCTGGAGCCTCCCTCTGGTTTCCAGAAGGTTCTGGAAAAGAGGTGGGGAGAGAGGATTGGCATGGCATGGGGTATATCTGGGAGCCCTGACCAATCCCCAACTAGGATTGGCAGGGGCCAGGCCTCCTTTATATACCCAAGGTCAGCCTGCTGGGGGGGGGGGGGGGGAGTTGCCGGGTGGAAGAACTGAGTGATGTAGTGTTAGGCTGTCGTGGTCTTTGAATGAGCCCCCTGTCTGGGGGGGGGGGATGTCCTTGGGTCGGGGCTCAGAGAGCTGGGAAGAAACCCCTCCGAACAACCCAAACGAGAGGTTTCTGAATCAGGAGCAGGAGAGGACAGCGGGGAACATTGCCGGGCAAATCATCACGAGAGATCCATCTGTGGTTCGGTGTGTGACAGGCACAGTCAGAAGATCTAGGAGAGACATGCCAGGAGGGGAGGTGGAGCCAGAGGGAGAGACTGTGATGTTGCTGGCATTTGAGATGGGCTGCTGCAGCCAGGAGGGTTGGCAGAGTCCGCACAAGACTGACTGGGACCAGTAGTCCACCTAAAACACAGCTAGCACAAAAAGACTCTTTTCAGTTGCTACTGGTTGCTACACCAAAGGCATACCTCCCAACCGTCCCGGATTCAGCGGGACCTTTCCTGCAATTTGAAGTAAGTCCCAGGGTCCCGCGGATCTGGGCTGGATTCCAGTGCCAGAACAAGTGAGTTCCGACACTGAGTGGGAGCCACTAAGGATTCCTGACAGCTTCTCCCTCCCCCCTCAATCTTCTTTCCAGTTATTGGTTGCCAGGACCGCTGGCGTCCTGGCAACCTATGACACGCTCTGCGGGTGCGCACTGTGGAGGAAAGAAACACTGTACAGAGTGGCTCTCCCCCTAGATTTGCCCGACCAACTCCAAGTTGTTCCTAAGAGCAGCGCTGGGACAAAGGGCAAACAGTTTCCCTGGAGGCAAAGATTACATAGGAGAAGGAGGGGGGGCATCACATGGTAGCGCCCCCCTATCCAACATGAAGACTAGAGCACATCGGGCTGTGATTCCTAAAGCACCCCCAGTCCCATTGGCATCGAAGGCACAAGTGATTGCACTTCAGGGTCCTGTGAAGCTGCCCTATGATTTCACTAACCAAATGCTCCTCCTCCTGGCTCCTGCTGGCTGTATTCACTAAAAGAAAGAGAGATCGCCCCCTACCCGTGTGTAGCAGAGAATAGCCAGAGTCTACACTGAAGTTCAGCAGGTCAGTTTTCCTATGCTGTAATGCAGATGTGTGATGTGAAAGTGGGGAGAGGAGGGGTGCTATAGTGGCTGTATGGAATGGCTGGGGGGGGGGTCTGTAGTACTATGGTAGCTGCATGGAATGGCTGGGGGGAATAGGTCTGTAGTGTTATGGTGGCTGCATGGAATGGCTGGGGGGGGGGGTCTGTAGTTGTTTGGTGGCTGCATGGAATGGCTGGGGGAGGGGGTCTGTAGTGGTATGGTGGCTGTATGGAATGACTGGGGGGAGTGGATCAGTAGTGCTATGGTGGCTGCATGGACTGGCTGGGGGGAGATGGTCTGTAGTGCTATGGTGGCTGCATGGAATGGCTGGGGGGAAAGGGTCTGTAGTGCTATGGTGGCTCATGGAATGGCTGGGGGTAGGAGGTGTAGTGCTATGGTGACTGCATGGGGGAAGAACTTTGTGGCATTATTGCATTGCTACAGTTCCCCTTTCTGTATGCAGACTCCATAGTGTTACAGCCCCATTATTCTAGTCAGTTTGGCAATAGAAGACTGCAGGGAGAGGAGGGAATCTGACTCCAACAATGGGGCTTACTTTAGTGAAAGCAATTATGATTATTTTAGGTACTATAGGCAAAGGTGGGAGTTATTTCACTCAGACAGCAGCCACTGGGCTTACTTTAGATGCAAACAGACTGCAATATCCATCAAGCTTCAATGCAAGTATTTAATCTAACATTCCAGGGGGGTGGGCGTGACCAGAGGCTGAGGGGAAGGGGAGGGCGTTGAGAACCCGGACCTAGCTGCTCCTAGCTGCTCCTCCTGACGCCCGCCCGCCGCCCATGCTGGATGTTTAGGATGCCTTAGCGGCTTTTCCCATACTTGTGACGGCCGGAGGGTAGGGGAGACAAGGAGTGAGCAGCCGGCTCAAGATCTAGCTGGAGCCGCGGCCGCGGCTATCCTGGAGACAGGAGTCTAAAACCGCACCGCTGGCTGCCTGCACACAGGTGGATGCCGCTGGTCAGTGGATTGGATGACAGGGGGAAGGAAGACTGGCCAGTTACACGGTGCGCTGTACATCTGAGGTAATCTGTTTGTGTCATCCCTAAAAGACGTGAATCTGGGGAACCCCCCTGTAGTGACATCTCTCGGTGAGTTTTTACTTTGACGTACAGGAGGGGGCATATTAAAGGTTGGAGAGGGTGCTGTAAGGTGGAAGGTGAACATACTGCCTAGCGCTTTCATCTCAGGGCTTTCTGAGCTTTTTGGAGTCGGTTTCTGGAGGCGGTTTTCTCCCTTGGGGTAACAGCGAACCACTAGTTTATTTGGGAAGAAAAGAGTTGGCAGAGACTGAACAATTGGTACAAACCTTTGCCCCGAAATCTCAAGGGGTGAGGGAGGACAAGATGACCAGAAAAAAAGGGTCAGAGGAGGCCGCAGCACAGGAAGGAGCTGGGGCGCACAATCTGCGAGGTCCCAAAGAGAGAGTAGCCCAGGGAGCGGCCGCAAAATTGGAGCGCTTTGCCCACACACCAAACTGCATACCAAAAAAAGGAAACCAGAGGGGGGGGCACACAACTCCAAGGGGCACAGATTAATCACCCTGGGGGGAGGAAAAGCGAAGGTCCAGCTGAAATTTGTATACCTACAGTAACCAAATCAGCATCACAGACATATTTGGTAAAGGAGAGTGGCCTGAGTGGCCTGGGCCATGAAGTAATAAAGGATAAGGAGGCTCCAGAGCAGGAACCATCTCTGAAGGACATTCTCCTAGCAGTTAATGTCTGCAAGACCACGCTGTCGGATCTATCAGACCAACTTAGAGGTATTAGAGACGACTTGGCCATACTGAAAAAGGATATGCAAGAGGTATGTGCCCGTACCACCGCTTTAGAAGAGAGGCTCAGTCAGGTGGAGGATGATGTGAACCCACTGTGACAGGAGGTTAAGAAGATGAAGGAACAATTAGACACATGCCTCCAGAAAATGGACGAATATGAGAACAGAGCACGCAGGAAGAATGTGAGGGTCCTGGGCCTCCCCGAAAATAGTGAGGGCAACAACCCTGTAGAATTCATGGAGGGATGTTTGGCAAGGAAGCTTTCTCCAAAATGTTTGCTATTGAGCGAGCACACAGAATCGCCCCGAGGGTTCCACATCCAGGGGGTCAGCCAAGGCCCCTCATAGTTAAAATTTAGTTTTTTAGAGACAAAGTGACTATTCTCCAGAGAGTGAGTAAGATGAAAAATATCCTGTACAATGGTGCAAGAATATCTTTGTATCCAGATTTTTCTCCTGAGCTGCAGAGACAGAGACAGTTTGTAGAGTGTAAGCGAAGCTTACAGCTGCATAGATTCAGTTATGCGCTGCTGTATCCAGCTCGTTTACGGGTAACAGCAAATGGAGAGGTGAAATTTTTTAATGCTCCTGCAGAGGTGTTTTCATGGTTAGAAAAGTATGAGGGAAGGCTACGGCCAGGTGAAGGGCCCCAGGGAGAAGGGGGGAAGGAGTAGGAGATCGGAATTTGGGGGCTCTTTGCCTCCTTTTTTTTTTTCCCTCTCCTCTCTTTCCCCCTCCTCCTTCCCTTTTCCCCCTTCCATCCTTCTCTCAGTTGGTGTAGTAGGGATATATGGTTCAGTGGTGTGGGTTTAAGGGGGTAGCAGCTATAAAAAAAATTTTTATTTACACATATTAAGTATGCTGGGGGTAATTCCCCCCTTATAAAGGTTCGGGTTGCAATGCAAGAGGAGGAAGAAGGTATACCCAGGTTTAAAGGGTTAATCACGGTCACTTTAGAAGCTCGGTGGGAAGGGCCCAAGGTTGGGTCGGTGGGGGAAGGGGGAGGGGGGGATGGGATGGGGGGGAGAGGGGGGGTGGGGGGTTGGGAAGGTGTGGGGGCGAGGATGTGTGAATGTTGGTTTGGGGGGGGGGAGGTAGGGGGGTAGAGTGGAGTGAAGGGGGTAGTATTGAAGTCACACAAAAAGTAATGGCACCAAAATTTCAAAAATTAATCACAATAGTGTTGGAAATTGAGAATTATTTTGAGTTAAGATATAGGAACAGGTGATGGTAGGCACAAAAATAGGTACGAGGGCAATATCAGGAATACTTAATTGTGTGAAGGTATGTTCGTGGAATGTGCGGGGGGTGAAAGATGTATGCAAGAAACAAGCAATTTTTTCTATGGCCAGAACAAGGGATGTCAGGATACTCTGCCTCCAGGAGACTCATTTAGACAGGGGTTCGGTAAACATTCTAAGGAATAGGGGCTATCAAGAGCAGTACCACTCAACCCATACCTCGTATTCGAGAGGAGTGAGTGTGCTGATAAACACCAGATTGGTTTTCTCCTGTAGACAGAGCAAACTGGACAAGTATGGTCGTACCGTTTTTCTCTATTGTAATATTGAGGGGCGGGATTGTATTCTTGCAGGTGTATATATTCCTCCACCATTTAAAACAGAGATACTTAAAAAACTGATAAGTTTTATAGCGGACAAACCAGGGGTGCCGGTCATAGTAATGGGGGATCTTAACATGGCTATGGATAACCGTTTAGATAGATTCCCGACAGGGTTGGCTCCTGGAGGGGCATCTAGGGGCCCGCTTCTCCAATTCTGTGAGGAAGTGGGATGGGTGGATGTCTGGAGGAGGTGGCATCCGGGCGAAAGGCAATATTCATGTCACTCAAGGACGCATGCCACTCTGTCCAGGATAGATTTGGTGCTCTGTAATGAGGAAGCTCTGAAAATGGTGGAAGGGATAGATTATGACCTTAGGGGGCTCTCAGATAATTCTCCAGTTTTTTTTTAGTGAAAATGGGGTGGAACACTGGACGAGGGGAGTGGAAATTGAACCCCTTTTGGCTTGAAGTAATTGAGGACGATGGGGGGATCGTTAGCAACCTGAAAGAGTTCATAAATCTGAATCAAGGGTCTGCCCCGCTAGGTACAACCTGGGATGCTTTGAAGGCGTTTCTTAGAGGGGTTCTTATACAGAAAATCTCCTATGTCAAGAAGAAAGCACAAGTCAAGGAACAAAGAATAAGGGAAAAGGTGAGGGAGTTAGAAGTTAGATATTTGGAGGAGCCAACCACAGTTAGATATGAGGCTTGGGTAGAGGGTCAGGAGGAATATAGAAAATTAATCCTGGAGAAAGAGGAAAAGAGTAGAATGTTTCAGAAACAGAATTTTTTTGGTGAAGGGGAAATGGTGGGTAGAACTTTGGCATTAATAGCTAGGGCAAATGGCCCCTCCTCCACGATACCGGCAGTGTGGGATAGGGACGGGAGCACTATAAGGCATACTCCTGGTATGGTGGAGGTGTTCAAAGATTACTATGAAGATCTGTATAAGGCCCCACAGATAGATGTAGAAGGGGAGATGTGGGAGTTCTTTGAAAAACTGAAAATAGTTCCGCTAGCCAGAGAGGAAAGAGATACCCTGGAAGCTCCGTTGACACTGGTGGAGATACAAAGAGTGGTAAAGGAAATGGCGAATCAAAAAGCGCCAGGACCTGACGGTTTGCCTGCAGAACTGTATAAGAAATATGGGGAGGTTTTGCTCCCAAAATTAGTAGAAGTTTTGAATGGTGCCGTGGTGGAAGGTAAATTACCCATGTCTATGACAGAAGCTATGATTATAATTTTGTTAAAAGAGGGGAAGAACCCGTTAGATATTGCCTCATACAGACCAATCTCACTTTTATGCACGGATGTGAAGATTCTGGCTAAAGTTCTAGCAAACAGGTTAAAAAAAAATAATTTCTAGAGTAATACACGCGGATCAAACCGGTTTCATTCCGGATAGATCGGTGAGTATGAATATCAGGCGAATGTTTGGTAACATACAAGTACCTACGGAGAAGGGAGGCAATAGGGCTATTTTATCATTAGATGCGGTCAAGGCATTTGATAGCCTTGAGTGGCATTATCTGTGGAAGGTACTGGCAGAGCTTAAATTCTGCCCTAACTTTGTGAACTGGCTGAGGCTATTATATGATAAACCGAGAGCCAGAGTCAGGGTCAATGGTGAGTGCTCTGAGTGGTTCCAGTTGGGGAGGGGAACGAGACAGGGGTGCCCATTGTCGCCCCTGCTCTTCGCCCTCGCACTGGAGCCTTTGGCAACCGCTCTGAGAACGTCACTAGAAATTTCAAAAGTAGGGGTGCAGAGGAGAAAGTCGCTATGTATGCGGACGACATCCTGTTATTTCTGGGAGATACACAAGCCTCCTTGCTAGCAGCCATGAAGCTAATTAAAGAATTTGGGCATTTCTCGGGTTTGAAGATTAACTGGGATAAATCGGCTCTATTGCCGATAGATCCCCTGGTAAATCCTCTCCCTAGACAGGTGAGTTTGATAAAAATTGTAAATCAAATGAGATACTTGGGGGTAAATATAACAAAAGACCCAGGGCAGTATATAACAGGCAATGTAGTACCATTATTGGTAAAATTAAAGCAGAAGAGTCGGGTGTGCGGTGGTCTTCCTCTCTCGGTCGCCGGTAGATGTAATCTCATCAAAATGATATGGATGCCACAAATTTTATTTATACTGCATAATTCCCCTGTCTGGATTCCAAGGCGTTGGTTTAGGAGGCTGGATAGTCTGTTCAGGAAATTAATTTGGAAAAATGGTGTGGCAAGGATAGGTCTGAAGACGCTGCGGCGGCCGAGGGAGGAGGGAGGCCTGGCGCTGCCGGACCCCTGGAGCTACTTCTTAGCAGCCCAAATACAGTTTATGAGAGGCAGCAATGTGTCTGAAGAAAGGACAGGAAGAAATAGCTTATGGATGAGTGACATCAGTTATGATACAGAGGTGGAGGCAGTGGAGGCCGAATCCTTTGGACATAGCTGCCCCACAACTCAGTTAATGATCAGAAGCTGGAAGACGGTAAAGGTTGTACTAGGATATTCGGGGTTCTCTGAGTTTTCCCCGCTATGGAACAACAAAAATCTGAAGGAGCTTAGTGTGATGGGGAAAATAGAAGAATGGGATAGGAAGGGTATTCACCGTCTGAGGCAGCTGTACAGAGCAGGGAGGATGAAATTGTTTCAAGAGATAAGAGAGGAGTTTGCAGTGCCCAATAGCTTGTTTTTTGGCTACTTGCAAGTGAGACATGCCCTGGAGGCACAATTTAAGGGCAAAGAGATAGAGTGGAGCGAAATGCCCTTATTAAGGAAATTGTTAAACAGCAAGGGATCTAGAGGGCTGATTTCAGAAATGTACAGGAGTATAACCAAGGCGGGGCAGGAGGGGGAGGTGGAGCCCAGGAGGAGAATTAAATGAGGGGAAGAGATCGGCACAATAACAGAGGAACAATGGAAGTTTAATCTAGCACTGGGCCCAAGGGTATCTCTGTTACCATCACAAGGGGTCTCCCATCTGTATTTGATTTATAGACTCTATTATACACCAGAAAAACTATTTAGGTTTGGAAAGAGGCAGGATGCGAATTGTCAGCGTTGTGGAGATGGGAGAGGCGACCTGATACGTATGTTCTGGCGATGCCCCAAGCTATATAGATATTGGGAAAAACTAGTGGAGGAAATGAATGCAGTATTTAGATCTTCACTGGCAGTGGAGGCCCGAACCTGCCTTCTGAGTTTATTTGAGAAAAACGATATGCTGAAGGATACTCAGACTGCAATTATAAGATGTTTGTTCCAGGGTAGGAAAATTATAGCACGGAAGTGGCAGGCGAAAGAACCCCCAACGGTAGGAGAATGGAGAAGAGAGGTCAAGGATATGATCATTAAGGAGGAATGTTGGTATAGAAGGAGAGGTAATCTAAAGAAATATAAGAGTATATGGAAGTTATGGCTGGAGTATGAATGAGCTAGTTAGGTGTAAGAGAATTTAGGTTGTGTGGGTGGTGTGTATTTGGGGGGAGGGGAGGGTGGGGGTGGATGGGGTGATGGGGGGGGTTGAGGGGGGTGGAGGGAGGGAGGGAGATGGTTGCAGACACCATTGTAGTTTGTATAAATACTGTGTATAATATCCGCTCGGCTGGAGAAATTGTTGCTTTTATTTTTTCCTAACTCAGAAGCTTTTGAATAAATAAAGATAAATTGTATATTAGCCACAATGATGTGAAAAAAAGAGATGGGCCAGTTTTTGATTCTTAAAGTTGAAACAACGTCTCTTAGAATAAATTTCACTAAAGTGGTAAAAAAAAAAAAAAAAAAAAAGTATTTAATCTAACAGGTCATGATTTAAGTTGACCATACATTACACAATCTGATTGTACAATACGCTTTAGATCTGCCAAGTACTATATAGTGTAAGGATCTGTTTATTTTATATAAATGCAATGCATTGTTTAGTAGTGTTCTCACATTACATTTTTTGAGAAGTCTAAAGGAGATTGTACAATGATATTGTGTGTAGTGTATGGCCACCATAAGCCCCTGTTGAGGAGAAGCACATTGAAGGAGTAAGAGAGGGTCTGTTCCTACAGTCTGGCTTTGTGAGTCTGCACTACTTGCAATAAAGCTTCTGGGATATTGAGCATAGGTTCTTGTTGGGCCGATTTGGCATGCAATTTGACATGTCAAATCTCATGCCAAATCGAATCCTATTGCCAGCAATAGCACCATCTGAATCGGTGCGACGCTGGCACAGATTCCCAAAAGTAGTTTCTGCACTACTTTTGGTAAATCCTGGAGCAATTGGAATAGACATCTGTGCATAAACAGATGTCTGTCAAATTCCCCCCGAAGTCAGACTGAGATGCTAGTTTGAAATCATGCGAGTGCAAGATTTCAAACCCACCCTCAGTGTGAACCTAGTGTCCAGCAGACTTTCAGCTTAAATGTTTTGGATTTGGCTTGAAGAAAAGGTGGCAGCCCTGTTCTCCAGCATCCTATCCTACAGCCAGCCCACTGCTCTCCCAGGTACGGCGCTGTAGATCTGGTGCCCAGCTGTAGAGTGATGAGCTGACAGCCACAGTATGCTGTCGGAAGAGGATAAGAAACTGTGCCAATGTATTCATTCATAACTGTTTACTATGCTTCAGTTTGTGAAGAATAAAAAATTATAAAAACTGTAAAACAAAAAACAAAAAAACAGATAAGGGTTTGTTCATACTTTGGTCTCTGAAGGGTGATCAACATTTGGATTGCTTTTTAGAGAATATTTGGCAGGCGATAAAGAGGTATTGTATCACCTCTTCACCACCTGCTTTAACCACTTCAGCCCCACGCTAGCATGCTGCAACCGTGTTGCACACAGGTTTGGGGCACTTGCAGAGCAGGGCCATTCACTTGAATGGGTCACATTCAGTAGGGGGTGAAGCTGTGAAGCAAAGCATTGTGGACACAGTATGTTTACACCCCAAGGTGCTGCCTCTGTAGCTAAAGGGGGTAGTGGTAGAGGCACACAGAGGGTGCCAGATTGTCCCCTCTCAGCCATCATAATTATTCACATCCACTTTTAACCACTTGCCGACCGCCTCACGCCTATATACGTGAGCAGAGCGGCACGGGCAGGCAAAATCACGTACCTGAAACGTGATTGCCTTCCCGCGGGTGGGGGGTCCGATCGGACCCCTCCCCGGTGCCAGCTGCGGTCGGCATTTGGCTGGGAGCGTTGAGAGACGAGGGGGAGGCCATCCGATCGTGGCCCCCCCCTCGCGATCGCTCCCAGCCAATGAGAAACATCCCCTGCCTCTGTATAGTACACAGAGGCAGAGGATGTGATGTCATCTCTCCTCGGCTGGCCAGTTTCCGTTCCAGCGCCGAGGAGAGATGACATGTAAGTGCACCAACACACACACACACACACACACACACACACACACACACAGTAGAACATGCCAGGCATACATTACACCCCCGATCCCCCCCCGATCGCCCCCCGATCCCCCCCCAATCACCCCCCCCTGTCACAAACTGACACCAAGCAGGTTTTTTTTTTTTTTTTTCCTGATTACTGCATAGTGTCAGTTTGTGACAGTTAGCAGTGTTAGGACAGTGAGTGTTACCCCCCTTTAGGTCTAGGGTACCCCCCTTACCCCCCCTAATAAAGTTTTAACCCCTTGATCACCCCCTGTCACCAGTGTCACTAAGCGATCATTTTTCTGATCGCTGTATTAGTGTCGCTGGTGACGCTAGTTAGGGACGTAAATATTTAGGTTCGCCGTCAGTGTTTTATAGCGACAGGGACCCCCATATACTATCTAATAAATGTTTTAACCCCTTGATGGCCCCCTAGTTAACCCTTTCACCACTGATCACCGTATAACCGTTACGGGTGACGCTGGTTAGTTTGTTTATTTTTTATAGTGTCAGGGCACCCGCCGTTTATTACCGAAAAAAGGTTTAGCCCCCTGATCGCCCGGCGGTGATATGCGTCACCCTAGGCAGCGTCAGATTAGCGCCAGTACCGCGAACACCCACGCACGCACCGTACACGCACCGTACACCTCCCTTAGTGGTATAGTATCTGAACGCATCAATATCTGATCCGATCAGATCTATACTAGCGTCCCCAGCAGTTTAGGGTTCCCAAAAACGCAGTGTTAGCGGGATCAGCCCAGATACCTGCTAGCACCTGCGTTTTGCCCCTCCGCCCGGCCCAGCCCAGTCCAGCCCACCCAAGTGCAGTATCGATCGATCACTGTCACTTTTTTTTGTAGCGTTTTGGTGAACTGGCAAGCACCAGCGCCCTAGTACACCCCGGTCGTAGTCAAACCAGCACTGCAGTAACACTTGGTGACGTGGCGAGTCCCATAAGTGCAGTTCAAGCTGGTGAGGTGGCAAGCACAAGTAGTGTCCCGCTGCCACCAAAAAGACAAACACAGGCCCGTCGTGCCCATAGTGCCCTTCCTGCTGCATTCGCCAATCCTAATTGGGAACCCACCGCTTCTGCAGCGCCCGTACTTCCCCCATTCACATCCCCAACCAAATGCAGTCGGCTGCATGAGAAGCATTTTCTTTATGTCCTCCCGAGTACCCCTACCCAACGAACCCCCCCCCCCCCAAAAAAGATGTGTCTGCAGCAAGCACGGATATAGGCGTGACACCCGCTATTATTGTCCCTCCTGTCCTGACAATCCTGGTCTTTGCATTGGTGAATGTTTTGAACGCTACCATTCACTAGTTGAGTATTAGCGTAGGGTACACCATTCCACAGACTAGGACACACTTTCACAGGGTCTCCCAAGATGCCATCGCATTTTGAGAGACCCGAACCTGGAACCGGTTACAGTTATAAAAGTTACAGTTACAAAAAAAAAAGTGTAAAAAAAAAAAAAACACAAACAAAAATAAAAAAAAATAGTTGTCGTTTTATTGTTCTCTCTCTCTCTATTCTCTCTCTATTGTTCTGCTCTTTTTTACTGTATTCTATTCTGCAATGTTTTATTGTTATTATGTTTTATCATGTTTGCTTTTCAGGTATGCAATTTTTTATACTTTACCGTTTACTGTGCTTTATTGTTAACCATTTTTTTGTCTTCAGGTACGCCATTCACGACTTTGAGTGGTTATACCAGAATGATGCCTGCAGGTTTAGGTATCATCTTGGTATCATTCTTTTTAGCCAGCGGTCGGCTTTCATGTAAAAGCAATTCTAGTGGCTAATTAGCCTCTAGACTGCTTTTACAAGCAGTGGGAGGGAATGCCCCCCCCCCCACCGTCTTCCGTGTTTTTCTCTGGCTCTCCTGTCTCAACAGGGAACCTGAGAATGCAGCCGGTGATTCAGCCAGCTGACCATAGAGCTGATCAGAGACCAGAGTGGCTCCAAACATCTCTATGGCCTAAGAAACCGGAAGCTACGAGCATTTTATGACTTAGATTTCGCCGGATGTAAACAGCGCCATTGGGAAATTGGGAAGCATTTTATCACACCGATCTTGGTGTGGTCAGATGCTTTGAGGGCAGAGGAGAGATCTAGGGTCTAATAGACCCCAATTTTTTCAAAAAAGAGTACCTGTCACTACCTATTGCTATCATAGGGGATATTTACATTCCCTGAGATAACAATAAAAATGATTTTAAAAAAAAAAATGAAAGGAACAGTTTAAAAATAAGATAAAAAAGCAAAAAAATAATAAAGAAAAAAATAAATAAATAAAAAGTACCCCTGTCCCCCCTGCTCTCGCGCTAAGGCGAACGCAAGCGGCGGTCTGGCGTCAAATTTAAACAGCAATTGCACCATGCATGTGAGGTATCACCGCGAAGGTCAGATCGAGGGCAGTAATTTTAGCAGTAGACCTCCTCTGTAAATCTAAAGTGGTAACCTGTAAAGGCTTTTAAAGGCTTTTAAAAATGTATTAATTTTGTTGCCACTGCACGTTTGTGCGCAATTTTAAAGCATGTCATGTTTGGTATCCATGTACTCGGCCTAAGATCATCTTTTTTATTTCATCAAACATTTGGGCAATATAGTGTGTTTTAGTGCATTAAAATTTAAAAAAGTGTGTTTTTTCCCCAAAAAATGCGTTTGAAAATCGCTGCGCAAATACTGTGTGAAAAAAAAAAAATGAAACACCCACCATTTTAATCTGTAGGGCATTTGCTTTAAAATAATATATAATGTTTGGGGGTTCAAAGTAATTTTCTTGCAAAAAAAAATAATTTTTTCATGTAATCAAAAAGTGTCAGAAAGGGCTTTGTCTTCAAGTGGTTAGAAGAGTGGGTGATGTGTGACATAAGCTTCTAAATGTTGTGCATAAAATGCCAGGACAGTTCAAACCCCCCCCAAATGACCCCATTTTGGAAAGTAGACACCCCAAGCTATTTGCTGAGAGGCATGTCGAGTTCATGGAATATTTTATATTGTGACACAAGTAGCGGGAAAGAGACAAATTTTTTTTTTTTTTTTTTTTTTTTGCACAAAGTTGTCACTAAATGTTATATTGCTCAAACATGCCATGGGAATATGTGAAATTGCACCCCAAAATAAATTCTGTTGCTTCTCCTGAGTACGGGGATACCACATGTGTGGGACTTTTTGGGAGCCTAGCCGCGCACGGGACCCCGAAAACCAAGCACCGCCTTCAGGCTTTCTAAGGCCGTAAATTTTTGATTTCACTCTTCACTGCCTATCACAGTTTCGGAGGCCATGGAATGCCCAGGTGGCACAACCCCCCCCCCCCCAAATTACCCCATTTTGGAAAGTATACACCCCAAGCTATTTGCTGAGAGGTATAGTGAGTATTTTGCAGACCTCACTTTTTGTCACAAAGTTTTGAAAATTGAAAAAAGAAAAAAAAAAAAAATTTTTCTGGTCTTTCTTCATTTTCAAAAACAAATGAGAGCTGCAAAATACTCACCATGCCTCTCAGAAAATAGCTTGGGGTGTCTACTTTCCAAAATGGGGTCATTTGGGGGGGGTTTGTGCCATCTTGGCATTTTATGGCCTTCAAAACTGTGATAGGTAGTGAGGAGTAAAATCAAAAATGTATGCCCTTAGAAATCCTGAAGGTGGTGCTGGGTTTTCGGGGCCCCGTACGCGGCTAGGCTCCCAAAAAGTGCCACACATGTGGTATCCCCGTACTCAGGAGAAGCAGCTGAATGTATTTTGGGGTGCAATTCCACATATGCCCATGGCCTGTGTGAGCAATATATCATTTAGTGACAACTTTTTGTAATTTTTTTTTTTTTTTGTCATTATTCAATCACTTGGGACAAAAAAAATAAATATTCAATGGGCTCAACATGCCTCTCAGCAATTTCCTTGGGGTGTCTACTTTCCAAAATGGGGTAATTTGGGGGGGGGTTTGTACTGCCCTGCCATTTTAGCACCTCAAGAAATGACATAGGCAGTCATAAACTAAAAGCTGTGTAAATTCCAGAAAATGTACCCTAGTTTGTAGACGCTATAACTTTTGCGCAAACCAATAAATATACGCTTATTGACATTTTTTTTACCAAAGACATGTGGCCGAATACATTTTGGCCTAAATGTATGACAAAAATTTAGTTTATTGGATTTTTTTTATAACAAAAATTAGAAAATATCATTTTTTTTCAAAATTTTCAGTCTTTTTCCGTTTATAGCGCAAAAAATAAAAACGGCAGAGGTGATCAAATACCATCAAAAGAAAGCTCTATTTGTGGGAAGAAAAGGACGCAAATTTCGTTTGGGTAGAGCATTGCATGACCGCGCAATTAGCAGTTAAAGCGACGCAGTGCCGAATTGTAAAAAGTGCTCTGGTCAGGAAGGGGGTAAATCCTTCCGGGGCTGAAGTGGTTAAAACACACCCACTTTTTGCCGTGGCACAGTACGCTCACCACAGATCAATCTCCCTCCCTAAATGTCCCTCATTCTCAAAAGTTGGGAGGTATGCCAAAGGGGACTGCAGACCTCTGCCAGCAAATGGTGAATCCTTAACTGTTATTAAGAGTGGGGCCTAACTATGTGCTAGCTGTGCCAGGAACTGAGTATCGCACAGTAGAGGAAGTAACAGGTCATTAACCACTTCATTATCATTTTCGTCACCCCCTTCCTGCCCAGGCCAATTTTCAGCTTTCAGCGCTGTAACATTTTGAGTGACAATTGGTCATGCTACGCTGTACCCATATGACATTTTTATAATTTGTTCTTCCCACAAATAGAGCTTTCTTTTGGTGGTATTTGATCACCTCTGCAGTTTTTATTTTTTGCGCTATAAACAAAAAAAGAGCGACAATTTTGAAAAAAACACAATATTTTTTACTTTTGCTATAATAAATATCCCCAATTTTTAAAAAACAAAAACAATTTTTTCCTCAGTTTAGGCCGATATGTATGTATTCTACATATTTTATTATTGGTAAAAAAAATCGCAATAAGCGTATATTAATTGGTTTGCGTAAAAGTTATAGCGCCTACAAAATAGAGGAAAGATTTATGGCATTTTTATTATTATTTTTTTAACTAGTAATGGCGGCGATCTGCATTTTTAATCATGACTGCGACATTGTGGTGAACAGATCGGACACTTTTGACACTATTTTGGGACCAGTGACATTATTACAGTGATCAGTGGTATAAAAATGCACTGATTACTGTATAAATGTCACTGGCAGGGAAGGAGTTAACACCAGGGGGTGAGTAAGGGGTAAATGTGTTACCTACGGAGCGATTCTAACTGTGGGGGGGAGGGGACTGACTTGGGGAGGAGACCAATCGGTGTTCCTATATACTAGGAACACATGATCTGTCTCTTCTCTCCCCTGACAGGACGTGGATCTGTGTGTCCCTGCTCTGTGATGAGCAATCGCGGGTGCATTCGCTCCAGAGCGACGCGGCGGCGCGCGCGCGCCCCCCTTTACCGCTGGGAAGCCGATCACAATTGTGGACGTCATATGACTCTGGGCGGGTAGGGAAGTGGTTAAAGTGGATGTAAACCCACTACCATCATTTGCAAAATATTAACATAGTTAATATCTATAATGATATACATGCCTCCTGCTTGTATCCATTGTATCTGTTTTATTACTCACCCCCTCAGCAGTAATTTGCCCTGCAATATCACCGAATTGGTGGGCGTTTCTCATTCCCGGCGCTCGGTGGGTGGAGTCGTGACATCAGAGGACTCCTACGTCCACCGCTACACTCCCCTGGCCAGACGGCGTTGCGAGGACGAGCTTCGTGCCAGGGAAGACTGAAGTGCATGTGCAGGAGCGACAGAGTGCATTCTATGAAGAAGCAGAGCGCGCTCATGTTACTCCTGCGCATGTGCAGAAGGAAGCTTACTCCTCCGTCCCCCTCCGTGTCTTCCACATCCCCCGCTGTCTTCCTCCTCCTCCGCCCCCCCTCGTTCCCCGCAGCCGGCTTCCCTCTCCTCTACAATCCTCTCCTCTACCGCAGGCTGCGAGGGGGGGGAGGGAATCTGTCAGGATGGAGAGCGGAGAAAGGGGCCGGTATATCAATTACCGGCCCCTTTCTTTTCTGAATGGGACACAGAGCGTTCGTTACCCATCGCTCTGTGTCCTGTGATAACTGAGCAGAGTAACCTGTGTGCTACCCTGCTCAGTTTATGAATGGAGAAGAGCCTCTGTCTTCCCTGCATTCATTTTAAATGCAGAGAAAGGGACTGCGGAATCTGTATCCTCTGTCCGTTTCTCAAATGGGAGATGTCAGGGGTCTCGGTTTAGACCCCTGACATGTCACCAAAGCCCCCAACAGGGCTGAAATATATAAAGATATAAAAATAAAATTGTAAAAAAAAAGATAAAAAAATGAAATTTGAAAATAAAAAACGACTGACACCACATTATAAAAAGATAATTGCGCTAATATTAACTTACTAATATTGCACAGTGTACCACCAAATATGTGAATAATTGTGAGCATATATTGAACCATACAAAATAAATACAATTAATAATTTCCTTCTGTGTAATGATAGCAATAGAGCAAACTTTTGCCTCAGGTAAAGAATATCACATTCCACTGCGTGCAAACCAAATTATCTGCCATTATTTTATATATATATATATATATATATATATATATATATATATATATATATATATATATATATGTATATATATATATATATATATATATATATATATATGTATATATATATATATATATATATATATATATAAATGTAATATAGCTGTGTCCAGCAGCAACCCCCCCCCCCCCATCAGACCAGTGGAGTGTCTGCAGCCAGGGCTGAGATTATGCTGAGGTGTGGAACATCCAATCCTGGCAGAGCTGCAGAAGAGAGGAGTGGGGGGGATTAAAAAATAATGCATGTCTCTTAGGCTAGTGCACGAGATGTAAATCACCTGTCACTCACAGCAAGGGGGAGTATTTGACAAAGTTTTCTCTCTTTGTCAAGATTTATCTCACTGAACAATAAAAGAGGATTGCTCAGAGATGGATTAATACTGCGTGGCAAGACTGGGCTCAAATGATAGGAAATCTTATATTCTACATTATAACATAAAAAAAAAAAAAAAAAAAAAAATTCGGGTTTACATTCACTTTAAAGAAGCATTGTGCTTGGAGGAGTCTGAAGCTTTAGAGACTGTGGATAGAGGTTCCAACCAATTACTTATCGATTTTTGCTATTGATCTGGGCATCCCATGTTCCCTTTACCCCATCCATGTTAAACCCCTCAATAAAACAACAAATACAAGCTGATGGACTGTTCATTGTTCAGTGAGGAGTGACTGTAAGTGAATGCTGGGCTGTGCAGGGTGACAGGTGGACCTACTACACTCAGCGACCCCACGGAGGCAGTGATACAGCTCTGATTGGTTAGTTCTGTGATAATGATGTTGCTGTGCAGGAGCCTGTGATTGGCTTGTTCTGTCGCAGTGATGTCACTGTGCAGAAGCTTGTGTTTAAATATTTTTGTGGTGGCTAATTAAAACATCTTCAACAGCAGAAGAAACCTAATAAACAGACTGCAATTTCTTCTCACTCTCTGTCTTTGTGTCGCCACTACACAACCACTCAAGGTCCTTCAAATCTTTAGACAAGCTTTTCTCTGCACTTTGCAAAGTGGGGGGACATAATGCAGTGTTGGTTTTTTTTGCCTTCCTCTGGATAAACTGTGGGTATAGGATAGCATATACAGTGGGGACGGAAAGTATTTAGACCCCCTTAAATTTTTCACTCTTTGTTATATTGCAACCATTTGCTAAAATCATTTAAGTTAATTTTTTTCCTCATTAATGTACACGCAGCACCCCATATTGACAGAAAAACACAGAATTGTTGACATTTTTGCATATTTATTAAAAAAGAAAAACTGAAATATCACATGGTCCTAAGTATTCAGACCCTTTGCTGTGACACTCATATATTTAACTCAGGTGCTGTCTATTTCTTCTGATCATCATTGAGATGGTTTTACACCTTCATTTGAGTCCAGCTGTGTTTGATTATACTGATTGGACTTGATTAGGAAAGCCACATACATGTCTATATAAGACCTTACAGCTCACAGTGCATGTCAGAGCAAATGAGAATCATGAGGTCAAAGGAACTGCCTGAAGAGCTCAGAGACAGAATTGTGGCAAGGCATAGATCTGGCCAAGGTTACAAAAAAATTCTGCTGCACTTAAGGTTCCTAAGAGCACAGTAGCCTCTATAATCCTTAAATGGAAGACGTCTGGGACGACCAGAACCCTTCCTAGAGCTGGCCGTCTGGCCAAACTGAGCTATCGGGAGAGAAGAGTCTTGGTGAGAGAGGTAAAGAAGAACCCAAAGATCACAGTGGCTGAGCTCCAGAGATGCAGTCGGGAGATGGGAGAAAGTCGTAGAAAGTCAACCATCACTGCAGCCCTCCACCAGTCGGGGCTTTTTGGCAGAGTGGCCCGATGGAAGCCTCTCCTCAGTGCAAGACACATGAAAGCCTGCATGGAGTTTGCTAAAAAACACCCGAAGGACACCAAGATGGTGAGAAATAAGATTCTCTGCTCTGATGAGACCAAGATAGAACTTTTTGGCCTTAATTCTAAGCGGTATGTGTGGAGAAAACCAGGCACTGCTCATCACCTATCCAATACAGTCCCAACAGTGAAGCATGGTGGTGGCAGCATCATGCTGTGGGGGTGTTTTTCAGTTTCAGGGACAGGATGACTGGTTGCAATTGAGGGAAAGATGAATGCGGCCAAGTACAGGGATATCCTGGATGAAAACCTTCTCCAGAGTGCTCAGGACCTTAGACTGGGCTGAAGGTTTACCTTCCAACAAGACAATGACCATAAGCACACAGCTAAAATAATGGAGTGGCTTCACAACAACTCCGTGACTTTTCTTGAATGGCCCAGCCAGAGCCCTGACTTAAACCCAATTGAGCATCTCTGGAGAGACCTAAAAATGGCTGTCCACCAACGTTTACCATCCAGCCTGACAGAACTGGAGAGGATCTGCAAGGAGGAATGGCAGAGGATCCCCAAATCCAGGTGTGAAAAACTTGTTGCATCTTTCCCAAAAAGACTCATGGCTGTATTAGATCAAAAGGGTGCTTCTACTAAATACTGAGCAAAGGGTCTGAATACTTAGGACATGTGATATTTCAGTTTTTCTTTTTTAATAAATCTGCAAAAATGTCAACAATTCTGTGTTTTTCTGTCAATATGGGGTGCTGTGTGTATATTAATGAGGAAAAAAATGAACTTAAAGTGGTGTTCCACCCAAAAAAAAAAAATTACTTGAATGTGCCTGAAAAAAAAAAAAAAATTGTTTTACGTGATTTGCCTTCCGCGGGTGGGGGGTCCGATCGGACCCCCCCCCGGTGCCCGAGGCGGTCGTCGTTTGTCCAGCGGCGATCGGTGGTGAGGGGGAGACCATCCGTTCGTGGCCCCCCCCTCGCGATCGCCGCCGGCCAATCGAATCATTCCTTTGCTGCTGTATGTAACAGCAGCAAAGGAAATGATGTCATCTCTCCTCGGCTCGGTAATTTCCGTTCCGGCCCGAGGAGAGAAGACATCAATGTGAGTGCACCAACACACACACACAGTAGAACATGCCAGGCACACAAAACACCCCGATCCCCCCCCCCGATCCCCCCCCGATCCCCCCCCAATCACCCCCCCCCCCCTGTCACAAACTGACACCAGCAGTTTTTTTTTTCTGATTACTGCATAGTGTCAGTTTGTGACAGTTACAGTGTTGGGACAGTTACTGTTACCCCCCTTTAGGTCTAGGGTACCCCCCTAACCCCCCCTAATAAAGTTTTAACCCCTTGATCACCCCCTGTCACCAGTGTCACTAAGCGATCATTTTTCTGATCGCTGTATTAGTGTCGCTGGTGACGCTAGTTAGGGACATAAATATTTAGGTTCGCCGTCAGCGTTTTATAGCGTCAGGGACCCCCATATACTACCGAATAAATGTTTTAACCCCTTGATTGCCCCCTAGTTAACCCTTTCACCACTGATCACCGTATAACCGTTACGGTTGACGCTGGTTAGTTTGTTTATTTTTTATAGTGTCAGGGCACCCGCCGTTTATTACCGAATAAAGGTTTAGCCCCCTGATCGCCCGGCGGTGATATGCGTCGCCCCAGGCAGCGTCAGATTAGCGCCAGTACCGCTAACACCCACGCACGCAGCATACACCTCCCTTAGTGGTATAGTATCTGAACGCATCAATATCTGATCCGATCAGATCTATACTAGTGTCCCCAGCAGTTTAGGGTTCCCAAAAATGCAGTGTTAGCGGAATCAGCCCAGATACCTGCTAGCACCTGCGTTTTGCCCCTCCGCCCGGCCCAGCCCAGCCCACCCAAGTGCAGTATCGATCGATCACTGTCACTTACAAAAGACTAAACGCATAACTGCAGCGTTCGCAGAGTCAGGCCTGATCCCTGCGATCGCTAACAGTTTTTTTGGTAGTATTTTGGTGAACTGGCAAGCACCAGCCCCAAGCAGCGTCAGGTTAGCGCCAGTACCGCTAACACCCACGCACGCAGCATACGCCTCCCTTAGTGGTATAGTATCTGAACGGATCAATATCTGATCCGATCAGATCTATACTAGTGTCCCCAGCAGTTTAGGGTTCCCAAAAACGCAGTGTTAGCGGGATCAGCCCAGATACCTGCTAGCACCTGCGTTTTGCCCCTCCGCCCGGCCCAGCCCACCCAAGTGCAGTATCGATCGATCACTGACACTTCCAAAACACTAAACACATAACTGCAGCGTTCGCAGAGTCAGGCCTGATCCCTGCGATCGCTAACAGTTTTTTTGGTAGTATTTTGGTGAACTGGCAAGCACCAGCCCCAGGCAGCGTCAGGTTAGCGCCAGTACCGCTAACACCCACGCACGCACTGTACACCACCCTTAGTGGTATAGTATCTGAACGGATCAATATCTGATCCGATCAGATCTATACTAGCATCCCCAGCAGTTTAGGGTTCTCACAAACGCAGTGTTAGCGGGATCAGCCCAGATACCTGCTAGCACCTGCGTTTTGCCCCTCCGCCCGGCCCAGCCCAGCCCACCCAAGTGCAGTATCGATCGATCACTGTCACTTACAAAAGACTAAAACGCATAACTGCAGCGTTCGCAGAGTCAGGCCTGATCCCTGCGATCGCCAACAGATTTTTTGGTAGCGTTTTGGTGAACTGGCAAACGCCAGCGGCCTAGTACACCCCGGTCGTAGTCAAACCAGCACTGCAGTAACACTTGGT
Organism: Lithobates septentrionalis; assembly: GCA_037952835.1. Taxonomy (NCBI): domain Eukaryota; kingdom Metazoa; phylum Chordata; class Amphibia; order Anura; family Ranidae; genus Lithobates; species Lithobates septentrionalis. The sequence goes on along the minus strand of JBBDGP010000593.1, from coordinate 6,672,554 downwards.
GACGTGGCGAGTCCCATAAGTGCAGTTCAAGCTGGTGAGGTGGCAAGCACAAGTAGTGTCCCGCTGCCACCAAAAAGACAAACACAGGACCGTCGTGCCCATAGTGCCCTTCCTACTGCATTCGCCAATCCTAATTGGGAACCCACCGCTTCTGCAGCGCCCGTACTTCCCCCATTCACATCCCCAACCAAATGCAGTCGGCTGCATGAGAGGCATTTTCTTTATGTCCTCCCGAGTACCCCTACCCAGCGAACGCCCCCAAAAAAGATATTGTGTCTGCAGCTAGCGCGGATATAGGCGTGACACCCGCTATTATTGTCCCTCCTGTCCTGACAATCCTGGTCTTTGCATTGGTGAATGTTTTGAACGCTACCATGCACTAGTTGAGTATTAGCGTAGGGTACAGCATTGCACAGACTAGGCACACTTTCACAGGGTCTCCCAAGATGCCATCGCATTTTGAGAGACCCGAACCTGGAACCAGTTACAGTTATAAAAGTTAGTTACAAAAAAAGTGTAAAAAAAAAAAATATACACTACCGTTCAAAAGTTTGGGGTCACCCAAACAATTTTGTGTTTTCCATGAAAAGTCACACTTATTCACCACCATACATTGTGAAATGAATACAAAATAGAGTCAAGACATTGACAAGGTTAGAAATAATGATTTGTATTTGAAATAACATTGTTTTTACATCAAACTTTGCTTTCATCAAAGAATCCTCCTTTTGCAGCAATTACAGCATTGCACACCTTTGGCATTCTAGCTGTTAATTTATTGAGGTAAGCTGGAGAAATTGCACCCCACGCTTCTAGAAGCAGCTCCCACAAGTTGGATTGGTTGGATGGGCACTTCTGGCGTACCATACGGTCAAGCTGCTCCCACAACAGCTCAATGGGGTTCAGATCTGGTGACTGTGCTGGCCACTCCATTACCGATAGAATACCAGCTGCCTGCTTCTGCTGTAAATAGTTCTTGCACAATTTGGAGGTGTGTTTAGGGTCATTGTCCTGTTGTAGGATGAAATTGGCTTCAATCAAGCGCTGTCCACTGGGTATGGCATGGCGTTGCAAAATGGAGTGATAGCCTTCCTTATTCAGAATCCCTTTTACCCTGTACAAAGCTCCCACCTTACCAGCACCAAAGCAACCCCAGACCATCACATTACCTCCACCATGCTTAACAGATGGCGTCAGGCATTCTTCCAGCATCTTTTCATTTGTTCTGCGTCTCACAAACGTTCTTCTTTGTGATCCAAACACCTCAAACTTGGATTCATCCATCCACAACACTTTTTTCCAGTCTTCCTCTGTCCAATGTCTGTGTTCTTTTGCCCATCTTAATCTTTTTCTTTTATTGGCCAGTCTCAGATATGGCTTTTTCTTTGCCACTCTGCCCTGAAGCCCAAAATCCCGCAGCCGCCTCTTCACTGTAGATGTTGACACTAGTGTTTTGCGGGTACTATTTAATGAAGATGCCAGTTGGGGACCTGTGAGGCGTCTGTTTCTCAAACTAGAGACTCTAATGTGCTTATCTTCTTGCTTAGTTGTGCAACGCGGCCTCCCACTTCTTTTTCTACTCTGGTTAGAGCCTGTTTGTGCTGTCCTCTGAAGGGAGTAGTACACACCGTTGTAGGAAATCTTCAATTTCTTTGCAATTTCTCGCATGGAATAGCCTTCATTTCTAAGAACAAGAATAGACTGTCAAGTTTCAGATGAAAGTTCTCTTTTTCTGGCCATTTTGAGCGTTTAATTGACCCCACAAATGTGATGCTCCAGAAACTCAATCTGCTCACAGGAAGGTCAGTTTTGTAGCTTCTGGAAGGAGCTAGACTGTTTTTAGATGTGTGAACATGATTGCACAAGGGTTTGCTAATCATCAATTAGCCTTCTGAGCCAATGAGCAAACACATTGTACCATTAGAACACTGGAGTGATAGTTGCTGGAAATGGGCCTCTATACACCTATGTAGATATTGCACCAAAAACTAGACATTTGCAGTTAGAATAGTCATTTACCACATTAGCAATGTATAGAGTATATTTGTTTAAAGTTAGGACTAGTTTAAAGTTAGCTTCATTTAAAAGTACAGTGCTTTTCCTTCAAAAATAAGGACATTTCAATGTGACCCCAAACTTTTGAACGGTAGTGTATATATATATATATAAAATAAAAAAAAATAGTTGTCGTTTTATTGTTCTCTCTCTCTCTATTCTCTCTATTGTTCTGCTCTTTTTACTGTATTCTATTCTGCAATGTTTTATTGTTATTATGTTTTATCATGTTTGCTTTTCAGGTATGCAATTTTTTATACTTTACCGTTTACTGTGCTTTATTGTTAACCATTTTTTTGTCTTGAGGTACGCCATTCACAACTTTGAGTGGTTATACCAGAATGATGCCTGCAGGTTTAGGTATCATCTTGGTATCATTCTTTTCAGCCAGCGGTCGGCTTTCATGTAAAAGCAATCCTAGCGGCTAATTAGCCTCTAGACTGCTTTTACAAGCCGTGGGAGGGAATGCCCCCCCCCCACCGTCTTCCGTGTTTTTCTCTGGCTCTCCTGTCTCAACAGGGAACCTGAAAATGCAGCCGGTGATTCAGCCAGCTGACCATAGAGCTGATCAGAGACCAGAGTGGCTCCAAACATCTCTATGGCCTAAGAAACCGGAAGCTACGAGCATTTTATGACTTAGATTTCGCTGGATGTAAATAGCGCCATTGGGAAATTGGGGAAGCATTTTATCACACCGATCTTGGTGTGGTCAGATGCTTTGAGGGCAGAGGAGAGATCTAGGGTCTAATAGACCCCAATTTTTTCAAAAAAGAGTACCTGTCACTACCTATTGCTATCATAGGGGATATTTACATTCCCCGAGATAACAATAAAAATGATTAAAAAAAAATAAAAATGAAAGGAACAGTTTAAAAATAAGATAAAAAAGCAAAAAAATAATAAAGAAAAAAAAAAAAAAAAAAAAAAGCACCCCTGTCGCCCCCTGCTCTCGCACTAAGGCGAACGCAAGCGGCGGTCTGTCGTCAAACGTAAACAGCAATTGCACCATGCATGTGAGGTATCACCGCGAAGGTTAGATCGAGGGCAGTAATTTTAGCAGTAGACCTCCTCTGTAAATCTAAAGTGGTAACCTGTAAAGGCTTTTAAAGGCTTTTAAAAATGTATTTATTTTGTTGCCACTGCACGTTTGTGCGCAATTGTAAAGCATGTCATGTTTGGTATCCATGTACTCGGCCTAAGATCATCTTTTTTATTTCATCAAACATTTGGGCAATATAGTGTGTTTTAGTGCATTAAAATTTAAAAAAGTGTGTTTTTTCCCCAAAAAATGCGTTTGAAAAATCGCTGCGCAAATACTGTGTGAAAAAAAAAATGAAACACCCACCATTTTAATCTGTAGGGCATTTGCTTTAAAAAAATATATAATGTTTGGGGGTTCAAAGTAATTTTCTTGCAAAAAAAAAAAACTTTTTCATGTAAACAATAAGTGTCAGAAAGGGCTTTGTCTTCAAGTGGTTAGAAGAGTGGGTGATGTGTGACATAAGCTTCTAAATGTTGTGCATAAAATGCCAGGACAGTTCAAAACCCCCCCAAATGACCCCATTTTGGAAAGTAGACACCCCAAGCTATTTGCTGAGAGGCATGTCGAGTCCATGGAATATTTTATATTGCGACACAAGTTGCGGGAAAGAGACAATTTTTTTTTTTTTTGCACAAAATTGTCACTAAATGATATATTGCTCAAACATGCCATGGGAATATGTGAAATTACACCCCAAAATACATTCTGCTGCTTCTCCTGAGTACGGGGATACCACATGTGTGAGACTTTTTGGGAGCCTAGCCGCGTACGGAACCCCGAAAACCAAGCACCGCCTTCAGGCTTTCTAAGGGCGTGAATTTTTGATTTCTCTCTTGACTGCTTATCACAGTTTCGGAGACCATGGAATGCCCAGGTGGCACAAACCCCCCCCAAATGACCCCATTTTGGAAAGTAGACACCCCAAGCTATTTGATGAGAGGTATAGTGAGTATTTTGCAGACCTCACTTTTTGTCACAAAGTTTTGAAAATTGAAAAAAGAAAAAAAAAAAAGTTTTTTCTTGTCTTTCTTCATTTTCAAAAACAAATGAGAGCTGCAAAATACTCACCATGCCTCTCAGCAAATAGCTTGGGGTGTCTACTTTCCAAAATGGGGTCATTTGGGGGGGTTTTGTGCCACCTGGGCATTCCATGGCCTCCGAAACTGTGATAGGCAGTGAAGAGTGAAATCAAAAATTTTCACCCTTAGAAATCCTGAAGGCGGTGATTGGTTTTCGGGGTCCCGTACACGGCTAGGCTCCCAAAAAGTCCCACACATGTGGTATCCCCGTACTCAGGAGAAGTAGCTAAATGTATTTTGGGGTGCAATTCCACATATGCCCATGGCCTGTGTGAGCAATATATCATTTAGTGACAACTTTGTGCAAAAAAAAAAAAAATGTGTCACTTTCCCGCAACTTGTGTCAAAATATAAAATATTCCATGGACTCACTATGCCTCTCTGGAAATAGCTTGGGGTGTCTACTTTCCAAAATGGGGTCATTTGGGGGGGTTTTGTGCCACCTGGGCATTCCATGGCCTCCGAAACTGTGATAGGCAGTAAAGAGTGAAATCATAAATTTACGCCCTTAGAAATCCTGAAGGCTGTGATTGGATTTCGGGGCCCCGTACGCGGCTAGGCTCCCAAAAAGTCCCACACATGTGGTATCCCCATATTCAGGAGAAGCAGCAGAATGTATTTTGGGGTGCAATTCCACATAGGCCCATGGCCTGTGTGAGCAATATATCATTTAGTGACAACTTTTTGTAAATATTTTTTTTTTTTTTTGTCATTATTCAATCACTTGGGACAAAAAAAATAAATATTCAATGGGTTCAACATGCCTCTCAGCAATTTCCTTGGGGTGTCTACTTTCCAAAATGGGGTCATTTGGGGGGGTTTTGTACTGCCCTGCCATTTTAGCACCTCAAGAAATGACATAGGCAGTCATAAACTAAAAGCTGTGTAAATTACAGAAAATGTACCCTAGTTTGTAGACGCTATAACTTTTGCGCAAACCAATAAATATACGCTTATTGACATTTTTTTTACCAAAAACATGTGGCCGAATACATTTTGGCCTAAATGTATGACTAAAATTGAGTTTATTGGATTTTTTTTATAACAAAATGTAGAAAATATAATTTTTTTTCAAAATTTTCGGTCTTTTTCCATTTATAGCGCAAAAAATAAAAACCGCAGAGGTGATCAAATACCATCAAAAGAAAGCTCTATTTGTGGGAAGAAAAGGACGCAAATTTCGTTTGGGTACAGCATTGCATGACCGCGCAATTAGCAGTTAAAGCGACGCAGTGCCAAATTGGAAAAAGACCTCTGGTCCTTAGGCAGCATAATGGTCCGGGGCTCAAGTGGTTAAATGCCTGTTGCTAGGGGGTCCCTCATAGTCTGCCTCTTTCAGTGCCTGGGCTGGTGACATCACTTCCCCTCAGCACAGGAAGGGCTCAGCTCTGCTCCCTCCCTCTTGTCAATCATCTGGGACCCATTACAGGTCCCAGGTGACTGAGCGGCCAATCACGGCGCGTGGCGCCGCTCGCGCATGCGCAGTGGGTGCCCGCCTGTGAAGCCACAGCCCGGCGCCCACAGTTGCAATACCGGCCGAACGGAGGGGGAGACGAGTGGGGCTTCGATCCCCAGCATCGCTGGACCCTGGGACAGGTAAGTGTCCAATTAAAAGTCAGCAGCTGCAGTATTTAATGGGCCCTCCTCTTTAAATGATTTTAGCAAATGGCTGCAATATAACAAAGAGTGAAAAATTTAAAGGGGTCTGAATACTTTCCGTCCCCACTGTACAATGGAATCACTACTCTTGGAAAATGTTCATTCAATTGTTTGATTGTGTATTAAAAAAAAATAAAAACTAAGTAGAGACATGCCTCAAAACTATATTCATTTACCATTGCAACCTTCTGACTTTAAGAAACACTTAAAAAAAAATAAATAAATAAAACGGTAGTCAGTCGCAACTGTTTTCGCAGATCAAGCAGGGGAAAAAAATACAGAATCACTCAATTCTGAGGAAAATATTATGGAATCACAAAAACAAACATCTGCATCAGATTACATCCTGAAAACTGACGTCATCATCACCAAACATCCTTTCAAGTGATGGAATAAGAAAAGTGTCCAAAACCCCAATATAAACTTGTGCATTTATTGAAGATTTAATGACTGCAATCTCCCCCGTACCTTTACCTGGCATGCAACCCCATATCAATGATTGTGTGAATTTGCATGTTTTCTTCAGGCAGTCGTCTTCATACATTTCATTGGAACAGCACCAAACAAAAGTTCCAGCATCATCACCCTGCCCAATGCAGATTCGTAATTCATCATTGACTATCACTTTCATCCAGTCATCCACAGTCCATTATTTTTATTTTTTTTAGCCCTCTGTAACCTTGTTTTTTCTGTTTAGGTGTTAGTGATGGTTTTCGTTTGTCTTTTCTGTATCTAAATCCCATTTTCTTTAGCTGATGTCTTATGCCCCATACACACGATCGGACATTGATCGGACATTCCGACAACAAAATCCATGGATTTTTTCAGACGGATGTTGGCTCAAACTTGTCTTGCATACGTGGGTCACAAAAAGTTGTCGGAATTTCTGAACGTCAAGAACGCGGTGACGAACAACATGTAAGACGGCACTAGAAAGAGGAAGTTCAATACCAAGTGCGCCACCCTTTGGGCTCCTTCTGCTAATCCTGTGTTAGTAGAAGTTTGGTGACAGACGATTCGTGCTTTTCAGCCTCCTGTTTTTACGATCGTTACTGCTCTTCAGTTTGTGCTTGTGGGTTCGTATTTATATTACGTATTTGATTTTTAGTGCGTTCTTGTCCGCTCGTATCTGATTTTCAGCTCCGGCCTTTCTGTTTTTCAGTGCTTTCTATTAGTTCGTTCTGACCAGCCGACCGTTTTGAAGCCATGAGGACCCTCACCCCGGACCAGAGTGTTTATAACTACTGTCTGGCCAGAGCCAGAAGAGTGGTGGAGAAGGTTAATGGCCAGCCGGTTCCGCATATTCCTTATGCCAATCAACATGGCGGAATATAAACTTAACCAGATAATCCTTGCATGCTGCATTCTACACAACTATTTAAGGGGAAATTGGGGCACCATTGATATACTGAAATAAGATTTCCTTTGATTTACTGCCTGGGTTTCTTTTAGCTGTCTCCTAGGTTCTCCAATGGGCTTTTCTTTTTGGACATTTTCTTCAATAGTGCAAATGTAATTTATTTGATACGTGAGGTGACAATCTCTTCTTCAGCGAACTATTATTATGTTGTGGGTGTGCTACACACACACCTTGCTTTTGTTGTTAATGTATGTAATTCATTACTGACAAAAAGATTCATCATTTTCAGCACCATGAATGAATTTTGTGGAGTCATGAAAATGGCATGATTGAGGCAAATTAGAAAGCACTGTGGGAGTTATTTACTGAAGGAAAATCCACTTTGCACTCCCAGTGCACTTAAAACTACACTGAAACTGCACTTGTAGTGCAAAGTGGATTTGCCTTTAGTAAATAACCCCCATTGTCACTGTAAACACCAACTTTTACTCCAAAAACTGCTTTTGATCATTGAAATAAGAAGCCACACTATGTTGAGTAGAAAGCTTTTTACTCAAAGCACATTCACATGTGCGTTTAGTAAAGTGTTTTTGAATAAACCAACATCTTTGGTGTATAACATTATTTTTTGTCACATTAATTAGAAATAGCCTTTTTTGGTTAAACAGTCATGTTTCAAAACATAACATACAGAACTCAGGAACTTACAAAGTTCTACTTTGATAAAGTGAAGGCAATATCAGACATTAGTATGTCCAAAATGTGTTGATATTGCTTTCATCAGATGGGGTGATGTCTCCCCTGTAAAAGCCAAATTTTGAAGATGGACACAAATTGGGATTCAAAATGGGGATTTCCCTCCTGATCCCATGCCTAAGGTCAACATGTGCTAGCACCCATCATGGGGGATCAATGGACGTGTTTTAGGGGTACAACCCCTTCCTCTCAGCTACTTTAGTAGCGAGGAAGGGGTTGCACCCACAAAACACGTACATTGATATCCCCTGATGGCAGATAGCACATGTTGACACACAATATGAAACATTGTCGTACAAGTGTTGTACAATTGTCTGTTTTGGCAGAGTTCCAAGCTGAAGTAATTTTTATTTCATTTCCAAAGCTGGAATACTTCCCTTTTTTGTTAAATTTTCACACATGGAGACACCCCTAGTACCCACTGGAGCACCTGTGTGGGACACCCTAAAAAGTTTGATTCTGGTGTCCCACACTAGTGCTCCTGCATCCAGATGTGTAAACAGCTGCTGAGTGTCCTCTCCTTACATTGAATCAAGTTTGCACTTCATTCTAGTTACAAACCCATCTAGACAACAAACTTATTTTAATACAAATAGGCATGAACAAATGTAGAAAACCTGTATCTGCCTAAAACATCTTATAAGTTATAAATGTTTCCTACGACTGATTAATGTGCACATGAACATGAAAGTTGCCATTTTAAAATGTACAACAGTAAAGAAAAGCACATGGAGCAGCACGAACGTTAAGAAGAAGAATATGAACACACAACAAAATACTTACTTATTTGCAGCACTCTCTTGATTCTTCTGTACTGATCCTGCTCCCTCAATTTGAGGTCTGGCCAGAGTTTCCTCAATTTCCTTGGATCGCCATACCCCAAAATTTTTCTGCAGACTCTTCACAACTTTAGTCATGATCTTGGCCTTTCTCACATTTGGGTTTGGGTAAGGTCCATACTTCCCGTCATAGTCGGCCCTCTTCAAGATGTCCACCATCTCCACTATCTCTATAAAGGACATAATTGAGGCCTTCAATCGCCTCCGGGATCGTGAGGTTCGGGGCTCCGGCCTTTTGTCTTTGCTGCTCTCCTCTGCATGCACATGTTGTCTCTCCGCCATGTTCTCTCCCACTGCGCCGAAAGACAAGGGGTAGGGAATACACTAGAAATAACGTCAGGGGCGTCCGGAGTTTCGCGCATGCGCAGTGTATATAAAGTGGAACACGCGTGCGTCGATCTGTAAGCGGGGGACGAAGTAACGGAAGCGACGATCGTTATAACAAAGGTACAATTTTAGGTTGGTGCATCAGTGGCTTATACTGCTATATATATATATTGGGTCAAGATTAGGAGAGTTTCGCCTGACATTAGGGTTGTCTTGTGTTGTGTCTTGCAGAGAAAATGGATCTATTCAACAACAGGACTTTATCCCCATATTCATTGATATGTACAGGGAGCTGCCCTGTCTGTGGCAGGTAAACCATCCCTTTTATAAGAATAAACCAAAGAGGAAGGCAGCGCTGGATCAATTGCTGGAATTTGTGAAGCCGGTGATCCCCACGGCAGACATCTCCTATTTGAAGGCCCTAATTGGTGGCATAAGGAGCACTTATATTAGGGAGCGCAAGGAGGTCCAGGATTCCCTGAGATCAGGAGCTGCAGCAGATGACGTTTATGTACCCAGACTGTGGTACTATGACAGACTGCATTTTCTGGCAGGCCAGACTGAACCCAGGCCAGCACTCTCCAGTCTTCCTTTAAGGCTTCCTTCCCCCCCAGCTGAGGCTTCCGGCGACCAACCTGGGCCTTCCAGACAACCACATGTGGAGGAGCCCAGCTTGAGTCAGGTATAGCATTCTTCAAAATATTTCCGGTTGTCAAACTAATGATGTTAACTATATGTTAGTTTTGATAACTAATTTCTGATTTCCCAAAATGTTTTACATATCAATAGACAGTAGTGGCCACAAATGATTGGGACAAGAATGAAGTCAGAATGATAGTCTTTTCTATTTATTAACATTCAATTTGAAACAGTCATGAGCTGAAAATTATGTGTGATTGATGTACAAAAAACTAAAACTATGTCCTTTTTCATACACAGGAAAGTCTCAGCCAGGAGGAGACCGTGGAAAGTGGCAGCCAGGAGGTGCCGGGGGTATGTGGCAGCCAGAAGGTGGCCGGGCCCAGTAGCCTGACCGAAAACCCAGGTCCCTCCCTCGGCCTTCCACAAAAAAGTGCCAGGAAGAGGAGTAACCTGAAGAAGGCAACAATTGGCCTATTTCTGAAGGCTACTGTGGCCCTCAGAACCCCCCCCCCAGTGTTCAAGAGGACTATGCCTACATGACAGCATGCAAAATGCTGGAAATGGAAGAGGTGTGGAGCTGGTTTGTACACGAAGGACGGACTGGAAGGCAGCCCTGCAGAGTGATGAGTAAAGTGTGTGCTGTCTTTGGAGGATCCAGAGGGATTGGAAAAGCCATTGCCAAGCTACTAGTTCAAAAAGACTATAAAGTTGCTATTATTTCAAGAAATCTGGAAGCCGCCTCAGCTACTGCTGGAGAACTTAAAGCCACATACGGGGAGATCCTCTGTTACGATTGGAGAAGATACATCTTTATGAACCCCTTGTGATCCCTTCACGCTGTCAAGGTCTTCCCACCATTGCCATTATGCAATAAAAGCTGGTTTGACCCTCACAGTATACACTGTTTTGGGTTCAAACCCTCCGGTAAGCCTCCAACTTTACCAACTTTACCGTTTGAGTGATTTGCACGTGTGTGAAGACACTGTGGTGTGATGTTTTACAGCTGATTCATCCATACATCATCCAATCTGGAACTTTAATATTAATCTGGTGTTTAACATCGGTTCAGAGACTATAGGACCTTACGCCGGTGAAGGTGGTTCACATATCACTCACAAACAGTATTCCATTTAGTTTCTTACCCATGGACTCTTTATTGTATTTGGATTCATATATAGTGTGAGAAATTCCACTGTGTTTTAGTTTAGTTGTTTGTAGGACACTGGCTCCATACCTTATTAGTGTGTAGGTGCCTTATTCTTCTTTCGTTCCTTTTTAGCGCTACACGTTTTGTTTCCCATTGGAAATGGAGGTGGGCCAACGCCTCTTATGTGAGGAAGTGGTCGTGCAAGCCCTAAATAAGGGGTTGAGGGGTGAACTCACATACCAAAGCAACATTTGTGAGTTGAACCATGGTCCTCCTCCTCCAGGTCATCCTCCTCCTCCACCAGGTCCTCCTCCTCTCCTCCACCTCCTGCCACACCTCCAACACCAGAGCCACAGCCTGGAAGGAAGCGTGTAAGGAAGACCAGAGAGGGATGGCCTGGGTTCAGTCTGGTCTGACAAAAGATGCAGGCTGTTGTATGACCACAGCCTGGGGACAGATATGTCATCTGCTGCTGTTCCTGATCTCTTGTAGTCCTGGACTGGATTGTGCTCACTATTATATGGACTCCTCAGGCCAGCAATTTTGACTGTAAAATTATTGATGTCTGCCCTGGGGTACAAAGGCTTTGCAAACTTCGGCAGTTTCTCCAGCGTTGCCTTCCTCTTTATTTTGTTATGACCCAGAATAAATGGATATTTATTTTTCAGAAATACTTGCCTATGTGTTTTACTTCAAAAAGGACAGTTTGTTTGTGAGTAGGCAGGTACATTTCAAAAATACAATCAAATTAACAAGGGACACCAACCAACCTCCTTGAGGTAAAAAAATGCAAGATAATATTGGTGTTTTGGCAACTTGACACACAAAACGAGAAATAATATTATGGAGAGCACTAGAAAAATAAAAAAATGCAGATCTTGATAAAAACAACAAATAAAAAACAAAACAAAAGTATTATGGAGATCTGACAAAAAAAAATTAATATTATTCATGAGATCACGAGAAATTATAAAGAAAGTTTGTGAGAACTCTGTGTGAATATGAGCAGCAAAACAACTTCATTCTTCTAACATTCTAAAGAAGAAGAGAATGCGCTGCATTAAAAGATTTCAAAACTTGCAGCGTGACGAATATGCTATGTCCATTACAAACGCTAGTTTTACCAGACCGAAATTTATTCTGAGCATCCGTGGCACTTTGTGCGTCGGAATTGTGTACACACGATCGGAATTTACACAAACGGATTTTGTTGTCGGAACATTTGAGAACCAGATCTCAAATTTTGTGTGACGGAAATTCCGATGGAGACTGTCTGATGGAGCCTACACGCGGTTGGAATTTCCGACAACAAGCTCCAATCGCACATTTTACTTTGGAAAGTCCGACCGTGTGTACGCGGCATTACAGTTCGGTCACAGACATTAACTCCAGTTCCTGATAATTTGTTCCTCATTTGTTTTGTTGTGCGTTTTCTGTTTTTTTTTTTTATGAATTATCTTTATTTAACCAAACAATTTTACAAATTTTTTACCACATATACAAATCCATATTTTGTCTGTAGTATAATAATATCATGCTAAAATTACATTTTCAATACCTTAATTCAATCATGAATCCCTACTAATCTCTAATCATATGACCAATTAAAGTTACTTATACATATCACAGATTTTGAATAGTTGAAAAAAGTACTTCACCACTCACTCATATTATAATCATTCCCAACACTCATACAATCACACACAAAAAGAAAAAAAAAACCCTCCCTCCCCGCCCCTCTAAAGTTCCCTCAATTATGTCGATGAGGCCCTATACTCTCCTCAAGCTTGCCAAGAGGTTATGATCTGATTTTTTAGACCTGTTTCCAACACCATCCTCTCTTCCATTGAACGCATCTCATCCATCTCGCACTCCCATTCTTCTATAGAAGGCTCTTTTCCACTTTTCCACTTCCTAGCTATGATTGTGCGAGCTGCTGTTAGAAAATGTTTAAGAATGCCCTTCTTTATGCTTTTAACCTAATCTGGGATCATTGATAATACTGATATAAAAATATCGGGCTGTAAATTGATTCCTGTCACTGCCATATACACGCTAAAAGTTTTTTCCCAGAAAGTCTTGACCCCCGGGCAATAGTACCAAATGTGTGACATTGTACCCTTTGCCCCTCGGCACCTCCAACATAGGTCCTCATTATCTGGATCTATCTTGTGCAGTTCTACTGGATATCTATACCATCTTGCTAATATCTTAAAGTTTCTCTCTTGATGCCTATAGGAGATCGAAAGCTTATGTGTTAATGTAATTGCCTTTTCCCATTTTGCTTTGGGGATAGTTATTCCCAGTTCTTCCTCCCATCTTTTTATATATATTACCTCCTGTTCCTTATATTTTGAGATTAAGTATCTATATAGCTTAGATAGGATATGTATTGGTTTTTGCTCCTGTAGGAGCAATTTTTCCAATTCCGTGAGTGGTCTATCCAATACAGCCTCTTTCATCAGAGAGAGGATGTATTTCTGAAGCTGTCGATACTGCATCCAATTTGTTTTGTATTCCATACCTAAAGCCTCTATCGGAAGAAGTCTATTCCCCTCCATTGTCTCTACTATCCAAGTATCCTCATTTCTCTGCCATTTAAGAAAGATCCTAACTTCAAATGTTGGGGGAAATTCTGAATTGCTAAATAAAGGGGTCATCGGACCTCTGTAAGTGGACCCAAGTCCCTGTTTCAGTAATCCATCCCATACTTTCAATGTTGAAGCAACCAGAAAGGGCAAATCGCCCTCAGGCGGTCGTCTTTCCTTTATTATCCATGGTAGAGATTTCAATTTTATGGCTGCAACTTCTTCCTCCAACTTTACGTATTGCTTGCAATCTGCATTATGAAACCAATCCACAATCCTAGTTTTAAACACCGATTTAAAATAAGTTGATAGGTCTGGGAGGGCCAATCCGCCATCTTGTTTTAGTCTAGTTAATACTTCTCTACTAATTCTGGCAGGTTTACCCGCCCAAATGAAGCTCCCTATGGCCTTACGTAATTGAATCAAGATATTAGTTGAGGGGGATATTAGGACGGTCTGAAATATATAAACTATCTTAGGCAATATGTCCATTTTTATGATACTTATCCTACCCATCCACGAAAATACCCCCTTATCATATTGCTGGAGTGTTTTATAATTTTTTTCAATATCGGAAGGTAATTAAATTCCTGGATCTTTTCCAGATCCCTAGGGATGTAGGTTCCAAGATATTTAGGCGCATCTGCTTGCCATTTAAAAGAATTTTTTTTTCTAAGCACTTCTACAGTATTACTTGATAATGTAATACTCAAAGCTTCTGATTTATTATAATTCACTTTGAAGTTACTCACTTCACCAAAGCGCTTAAATTCCTGTATTAGATTTGGTAATGTCACCAATGGGTTTGTGATATAAAGTAGCAGGTCGTCAGCATAAATTGACATTTTAAATTCAATGTCCCCTACTTTTATTACTTGTATGTTGTTGTTATTCCGTATAGCTATCGCTAAATGCTCCATAACTAACACATATAGCAATGGGGACAGCGGGCATCCCTGTCGGGTTCCGTTCGCTACAATAACTGTATCAGATATATCACCATTCACACATATTTTGGCAGTTGGATTTTGGTATAACACCATTATTTTTTCCAAAAGCACTGGGCCCAATCCCCATTGCCTCAATGTCTCCCGGAGAAAACACCATCCCACCCTATTAAACGCCTTCTCGGCATCTATTGCCAAGAGGCAGGATGGGATGGTGTCTCTCCGGGCATATTCCACAAGTGACAGAGTCTTCAGGGTGTTGTCTCTCGCCTCTCGTCCTTTTATAAATCCCACCTGATCTAAATGTATATATGTCGGTACTATCGGGGTAATTCTATTAGCGATTATTTTTGAGTATATTCTAAGATCGATATTTGTCAGAGAGATAGGTCGATAATTACCGCATATAGTATTATCCTTCTCGGGCTTAGGTATCAATGAGATAAAGGCCTGCATACCCTGTGTAACAAAGGGCTGGGAGGCAGATACTGAATTGAATGTCTGCTTCATAATAGGAATTAACAAGTCCTTAAAAATTTGAAGCCATCTGGCCCAGGGCTCTTACCTAGTACCAGTGAATCTATTACCTTCTGTATTTCAGCTTCTGAGAACTCTTGTTCTAGCTGCTCTATTTCTGTTATCGTTAAAGTTGGCAAAGCAGAATCTTTTATATATTGGAGTATACTCTGCTGGAACTTTTCTGAATCATTCTCTGCTAATTGCTTTGGGATGTTATATAGTCTAGTGTAAAAGGTATGGAATGTTTTCAAAATCCCCTTTGGGTCATATGCCATGTCGCCTGTTTCCGATCTAACCTTTACAATAGATGATATATCACCTCATTCACGCAATGCCCTAGCTAATAATTTGCCGGGTTTATTTCCCTGTTGGTAATACAGGGTCCGATTTTTATCTCTAACCCGCAATGCCTGTTCATTTAACAAAGTTAGCAGCTCTGATCTTTTTTCTGTTAGTTCCACTAGTTTTCCTGCTACTGGCGTTTGCTTATGTTGTGTTTCCAACTTCGATATATCCTTTAGGAGCTCAGCTGTTCTATTCCCTTTTACGTTTTTTAATCTAGATCCATGTTTTATAAAAAGCCCCCGCACTACACATTTCAGTGTTTCCCACTGGATAGGTAAGGAGGTAGTATCCCTTGCATGGTCTTTTGTAAAATTCAGTATTGCTGTCCTGATCTCTGCTACACAGGCCTCATCAAATAGTAAGTTATCGTTTAACTTCCAAGAACCTCTGCTACATTTCCCGTTAAGCACTGCTATCACCAAAAATATAGGCATATGATCCGACCATAACGCACTGCCTATATCAGAGGAAGAAGTCGCAGCTAAGTCTATGATAAGTGTCATGGACTTTTGAATGGAAAGTATAGCCTCGCTCTAATGGGTGAAAGGCCCTCCATATATCAACCAATTGATGTTTCTCCATCATGTCTTTAAATTTATTTTTATCCCTACTTTTTTGAGACACTGGGGGTGCTGTGGTATGCATATCCCTGTCAAGAACAAAATTAAGGTCTCCACCTATTATTGTTACCCCCTCTGCTCTTACCATAAGATCTGTAAGCAAGTGTGTTCCTACTGATTTGTTCATAATTGGGTAGGTATACATTAATAAGAGCGTACTTTTTACCATATATGACCAGTTTTACTAGTAGTGCTCTTCCATCTCTATTTCTCCAACTTTCCACTACCTGATGAGGTATTGACTTATGTACAGGCATACCCCACTTTTAAGTACACAATGGGGTTTATTTACTAAAGTTAGAAAGTGCAAAATCAGGCTCACTTCTGCATAGAAACCAATGAGCTTCCAGGTTTTATTATCAAAGCTTAATTGAACAAGCTGGGGTTAGAAGCTCATTGGTTTCTATGCAGAAGTGAGCCTGATTTTGCACTTTCTAGTTTTAGTAAATAAACCCCATTGTGTACTTAAAAGTGGGGTATGCCTGTATTGCTATGGAGACCCCAATGCCGCGTACACACGGTCGGACTTTTCGTCTACAAAAGTCAGACAGCCTGTCCGACAGACTTCCGGCAGACTTTCGGCGGACTTTCGACGGACTTGCGGCGGACTTTCTAACGAACAGACTTGCCTACACACGATCACACAAAAGTCCATCGAATTCTTACGTGATGACGTACACCGGACTAAAATAAGGAAGTTCATAGCCAGTAGCCAATAGGTGCCCTAGCGTGGCTTTTTGTCCGTCGGACTAGCACACAGACGAGCGGATTTCGGGGTCCGTCGTAGTTACGAAGTAAAGATTTGAAGCATGTTTCAAATCTAAAGTACGTCGGATTTGAGGCTAAAAAAGTATGTTGAAAGTCCGGAGAAGCCCACACACGATCGGATTACCAGCCAGCTTTAGTCCGTCAGCGTCCGTTGGACTTTTGTAGACGAAAAGTCCGACCGTGTGTACGCGGCACTAGATTTTGAATATGTAAAGGAGTCATGGTACCAAGTTGTATAATATCTATTCCTTAAATTAGGTGTATGATCTGCCCGAAAATGCGTCTCCTGGAACACGGCGATGCCAACCTTTTGTTTATGGAGAAAGTATAGGATCTGTGATCTTTTTATTGCAGAATTTAGACCTCTAACATTGTAAGAACAGATTTTTATCGTCCCCATAAAAAAAAAAAAAAAATTCACTCGCAACCACTCAATCACTCAACAGTCAACCACACACAATACTCTATTCTCTCACAACCTACTAGATTCCCTAGACTCAAGCTTACTAAGTAAGTTCCCTAATTTGGGGAATTTGTTTTATTGTCCCCGTGATCAGGGGTGGACTGACAACTCATGGGGCCCCTGGGCAATAGGAGATTATGGGGCCCCCAGGCAATCAGAGATTATGGGGCCACACAGTATACACACACACAGTATACAATCACACAGTATACACATACATGTACACACAGTATACATAGACATGTTGCTATTTTCCTGAGAAGGTACTGGAGAGGTGGGGCAGCTATAATCTTGGGATTTTTAGACCAAAAGGATGTCGGTAAGGGACATTTCAGAGACAGATGTAAAAAAAAAACACTGATTTTTACATACTGTCCCTGGTTTTACTGAGGCTTGCAACCCTGATGGGGCCCCCTAGTGGCCCAGGGCCCTCGGGCAATGCCCGAGTGGCTCAATGGTCAGTCCGCCCCTGCCCGTGATGTATTACCATCTTATTAAATCAAACATCCAAAATGACTAAATCATACCATATTATACCCAACAAAAATATATATAAAAAAAAAAAAATGTTTTCTTTTTTTTTTCCTTTTTAACCACTTGCCGACCGCCTCACGCCTATATACGTGAGCAGAGCGGCACGGGCAGGCAAAATCACGTACCTGAAACGTGATTGCCTTCCCGCGGGTGGGGGGTCCGATCGGACCCCCCCGGTGCCAGCTGCGGTCGGCATTTGGTTGGAAGCGATGGGAGACGAGGGGGAGGCCATCCGATCGTGGCCCCCCCCTCGCGATCGCTCCCAGCCAATGACAAACATCCCCTGCCTCTGTATAGTACACAGAGGCAGAGGATGTGATGTCATCTCTCCTCGGCTCGGGAGTTTCCGTTCCAGCGCCGAGGGGAGATGACATGTAAGTGCACCAACACTCACACACACACAGTAGAACATGCCAGGCATACCTTACACCCCCGATCCCCCCCCCGATCGCCCCCCGATCCCCCCCCAATCACCCCCCCCCCTGTCACAAACTGACACCAATCAGGTTTTTTTTTTTTTGTTTTTTTTTTCCTGATTACTGCATAGTGTCAGTTTGTGACAGTTAGCAGTGTTAGGGTAGTGACTGTTACCCCCCTGTAGGTCTAGGGTACCCCCCTTACCCCCCCTAATAAAGTTTTAACCCCTTGATCACCCCCCGTCACCAGTGTCGCTAAGCGATCATTTTTCTGATCGCTGTATTAGTGTCGCTGGTGACGCTAGTTAGGGACGTAAATATTTAGGTTCGCCGTCAGCGTTTTATAGCGACAGGGACCCCCTTATACTACCTAATAAATGTTTTAACCCCTTGATTGCCTCCTAGTTAACCCTTTCACCACTGATCACCGTATAACCGTTACGGGTGACGCTGGTTAGTTTGTTTATTTTTTATAGTGTCAGGGCACCCGCCGTTTATTACCAAATAAAAGTTTAGCCCCCTGTAGGTCTAGGGTACCCCCCTTACCCCCCCTAATAAAGTTTTAACCACTTGATTACCCCCTGTCGCCAGTGTCGCTAAGCGATCATTTTTCTGATCGCTGTATTAGTGTCGCTGGTGACGCTAGTTAGGGACGTAAATATTTAGGTTCGCCGTCAGTGTTTTATAGCGACAGGGACCCCCATATACTATCTAATAAATGTTTTAACCCCTTGATGGCCCCCTAGTTAACCCTTTTACCACTGATCACCGTATAACCGTTACGGGTGACGCTGGTTAGTTTGTTTATTTTTTATAGTGTCAGGGCACCCGCCGTTTATTACCGAAAAAAGGTTTAGCCCCCTGATCGCCCGGCGGTGATATGCGTCGCCCTAGGCAGCGTCAGATTAGCACCAGTACCGCGAACACCCATGCACGCACCGTACACGCACCGTACACCTCCCTTAGTGGTATAGTATCTGAACGCATCAATATCTGATCCGATCAGATCTATACTGGCGTCCCCAGCAGTTTAGGGTTCCCAAAAACGCAGTGTTAGCGGGATCAGCCCAGATACCTGCTAGCACCTGCGTTTTGCCCCTCCGCCCGGCCCAGCCCAGCCCACCCAAGTGCAGTATCGATCGATCACTGTCACTTTTTTTTGTAACGTTTTGGTGAACTGGCAAGCACCAGCGGCCTAGTACACCCCGGTCGTAGTCAAACCAGCACTGCAGTAACACTTGGTGACGTGGCGAGTCCCATAAGTGCAGTTCAAGCTGGTGAGGTGGCAAGCACAAGTAGTGTCCCGCTGCCACCAAAAAGACAAACACAGGCCCGTCGTGCCCATAGTGCCCTTCCTGCTGCATTCGCCAATCCTAATTGGGAACCCACCGCTTCTGCAGCGCCCGTACTTCCCCCATTCACATCCCCAACCAAATGCAGTCGGCTGCATGAGAGGCATTTATATATCCTCCCGAGTACCCCTACCCAACGAACCCCCCCAAAAAAGATGTTGTGTCTGCAGCAAGCGCGGATATAGGCGTGACACTCACTATTATTGTCCCTCCTGTCCTGACAATCCTGGTCTTTGCATTGGTGAATGTTTTGAACGCTACCATTCACTAGTTGAGTATTAGCGTAGGGTACAGCATTGCACAGACTAGGCACACTTTCACAGGGTCTCCCAAGATGCCATCGCATTTTGAGAGACCCGAACCTGGAAGCGGTTACAGTTATAAAAGTTACAGTTACAAAAAAAAAGTGTAAAAAAAAAAAAAAACACAAACAAAAATAAAAAAAAATAGTTGTCGTTTTATTGTTCTCTCTCTCTATTCTCTCTCTCTATTGTTCTGCTCTTTTTTACTGTATTCTATTCTGCAATGTTTTATTGTTATTATGTTTTATCATGTTTGCTTTTCAGGTATGCAATTTTTTATACTTTACCGTTTACTGTGCTTTATGGTTAACCATTTTTTTGTCTTCAGGTACGCCATTCACGACTTTGATTGGTTATACCAGAATGATGCCTGCAGGTTTAGGTATCATCTTGGTATCATTCTTTTTAGCCAGCGGTCGGCTTTCATGTAAAAGCAATCCTAGCGGCTAATTAGCCTCTAGACTGCTTTTACAAGCAGTGGGAGGGAATGCCCCCCCCCCACCGTCTTCCGTGTTTTTCTCTGGCTCTCCTGTCTCAACAGGGAACCTGAGAATGCAGCCGGTGATTCAGCCAGCTGACCATAGAGCTGATCAGAGACCAGAGTGGCTCCAAACATCTCTATGGCCTAAGAAACCGGAAGCTACGAGCATTTTATGACTTAGATTTCGCCGGATGTAAATAGCGCCATTGGGAAATTGGGGGAGCATTTTATCACACCGATCTTGGTGTGGTCAGATGCTTTGAGGGCAGAGGAGAGATCTAGGGTCTAATAGACCCCAATTTTTTCAAAAAAGAGTACCTGTCACTACCTATTGCTATCATAGGGGATATTTACATTCCCTGAGATAACAATAAAAATGATTTAAAAAAAAAAAATGAAAGGAACAGTTTAAAAATAAGATAAAAAAGCAAAAAAATAATAAAGAAAAAAAATAAATAAATAAAAAGCACCCCTGTCCCCCCTGCTCTCGCGCTAAGGCGAACGCAAGCGGCGGTCTGGCGTCAAATGTAAACAGCAATTGCACCATGCATGTGAGGTATCACCGCGAAGGTCAGATCGAGGGCAGTAATTTTAGCAGTAGACCTCCTCTGTAAATCTAAAGTGGTAACCTGTAAAGGCTTTTAAAGGCTTTTAAAAATGTATTAATTTTGTTGCCACTGCACGTTTGTGCGCAATTTTAAAGCATGTCATGTTTGGTATCCATGTACTCGGCCTAAGATCATCTTTTTTATTTCATCAAACATTTGGGCAATATAGTGTGTTTTAGTGCATTAAAATTTAAAAAAGTGTGTTTTTTCCCCAAAAAATGCGTTTGAAAATCGCTGCGCAAATACTGTGTGAAAAAAAAAAAATGAAACACCCACCATTTTAATCTGTAGGGCATTTGCTTTAAAATAATATATAATGTTTGGGGGTTCAAAGTAATTTTCTTGCAAAAAAAAATAATTTTTTCATGTAATCAAAAAGTGTCAGAAAGGGCTTTGTCTTCAAGTGGTTAGAAGAGTGGGTGATGTGTGACATAAGCTTCTAAATGTTGTGCATAAAATGCCAGGACAGTTCAAACCCCCCCCCAAATGACCCCATTTTGGAAAGTAGACACCCCAAGCTATTTGCTGAGAGGCATGTCGAGTCCATGGAATATTTTATATTGTGACACAAGTAGCGGGAAAGAGACAAATTTTTTTTTATTTTTTTATTTTTTGCACAAAGTTGTCACTAAATGTTATATTGCTCAAACGTGCCATGGAAATATGTGAAATTACACCCCAAAATAAATTCTGTTGCTTCTCCTGAGTACGGGGATACCACATGTGTGGGACTTTTTGGGAGCCTAGCCGCGCACGGGACCCCGAAAACCAAGCACCGCCTTCAGGCTTTCTAAGGCCGTAAATTTTTGATTTCACTCTTCACTGCCTATCACAGTTTCGGAGGCCATGGAATGCCCAGGTGGCACAAACCCCCCCCAAATTACCCCATTTTGGAAAGTAGACACCCCAAGCTATTTGCTGAGAGGTATAGTGAGTATTTTGCAGACCTCACTTTTTGTCACAAAGTTTTGAAAATTGAAAAAAGAAAAAAAAAAAATTTTTTTCTGGTCTTTCTTCATTTTCAAAAACAAATGAGAGCTGCAAAATACTCACCATGCCTCTCAGCAAATAGCTTGGGGTGTCTACTTTCCAAAATGGGGTCATTTGGGGGGGGGGTTTGTGCCATCTTGGCATTCTATGGCCTTCAAAACTGTGATAGGTAGTGAGGAGTAAAATCAAAAATGTATGCCCTTAGAAATCCTGAAGGTGGTGCTGGGTTTTCGGGGCC
Source organism: Lithobates septentrionalis (assembly GCA_037952835.1). Taxonomy (NCBI): domain Eukaryota; kingdom Metazoa; phylum Chordata; class Amphibia; order Anura; family Ranidae; genus Lithobates; species Lithobates septentrionalis. Next base: position 6,650,477 of record JBBDGP010000593.1, on the reverse strand, counting down.
CCGTACGCGGCTAGGCTCCCAAAAAGTGCCACACATGTGGTATCCCCGTACTCAGGAGAAGCAGCTGAATGTATTTTGGGGTGCAATTCCACATATGCCCATGGCCTGTGTGAGAAATATATCATTTAGTGACAACTTTTTGTAAATTTTATTTATTTTTTTTTTTTTTTGTCATTATTCAATCACTTGGGACAAAAAACAAAAATATTCAATGGGTTCAACATGCCTCTCAGCAATTTCCTTGGGGTGTCTACTTTCCAAAATGGGGTCATTTGGGGGGGTTTTGTACTGCCCTGCCATTTTAGCACCTCAAGAAATGACATAGGCAGTCATAAACTAAAAGCTGTGTAAATTCCAGAAAATGTACCCTAGTTTGTAGACGCTATAACTTTTGCGCAAACCAATAAATATACGCTTATTGACATTTTTTTTACCAAAGACATGTGGCCGAATACATTTTGGCCTAAATGTATGACTAAAATTTAGTTTATTGGATTTTTTTTATAACAAAAAGTAGAAAATATCATTTTTTTTTCAAAATTTTCAGTCTTTTTCCGTTTATAGCGCAAAAAATAAAAACGGCAGAGGTGATCAAATACCATCAAAAGAAAGCTCTATTTGTGGGAAGAAAAGGACGCAAATTTCGTTTGGGTAGAGCATTGCATGACCGCGCAATTAGCAGTTAAAGCGACGCAGTGCCGAATTGTAAAAAGTGCTCTGGTCAGGAAGGGGGTAAATCCTTCCGGGGCTGAAGTGGTTAAACCCCGCCCTACCCCCACAGTTATTCCAATCATTTTATAGACCTAAACAAACAACAGTGCATGTAATACTTCCCACACGTACATAACGTATTTATACCAATATCCCCCGTAATGCATCACCACCCAAAAAATCACACATTTTCAGTGATTTAATGACTAAATCATACTAATATAGCATACTTTGTGAAAAAAAAAGGGGGGGGGAAGAAACCCCTCCTCAGTCATTCTATAAACCAAGTGCAACAAACTACAGAGCATATGTTACATTCCCCACTCTACAAAGTGACTTTGTGTCAATATCCCCGTGATATATTACCACTATGGTACATTAAACTCTATCAAAAACATATACAGCTAATAGTGTATTAACCATTAGCAATCCAAATCCCCATGACCTATTCGACATTATTGTCCCCTAAAAATAGTGAGATCCCTAGACAATCCTTACCCCCCCCCCCCCACCAATCCACCTCCCCTAATGAAATAGGTCTAATTCCTTAATAATTGGATAAAGACAACAACAAGAAGGAGAAAAAAAAAGTGCAGGGATCCCTAGACAATCCCCACCCCCTCCCCCCAACTCCCCCCATCCCCCCCGTCAATCACCACCATTTATCTATCTCTCCCTATACTGCCTTCCTGGGTTACCATAATATATTTGAGGCCATGCAGGCAAATCAATTAAGGGAAGTTGAAGGCATTTCAGAAAATTAGGGAGATCTCCCAAATCCCGGAAAATAACATTATGTCCATTTTGGTGAACTATAATCTGAAAGGGAAATCCCCATCTATAAAGGATCTCCTTTTGTCGCAGTACATCCAATAGAGGTTTTAATGCTTTCCTCTTAATCAGTGTGTATCTAGATAAGTCCTGCAAGAGGATAAGCTGGGTACCTTCATATTCAATAGTCTGATGTAACCGGGCAGCTGCCATTATGCTGTCTTTAATGAAAAAGAAATGAATTCTGCATATCACGTCTCTTGGCATTCTTGTATCCCTATCTCTAGGGCCAAGTACCCTGTGTGCTCTATCAATCTCAAGCTCTGTAGTCCTTGGCCGTTTTAGTAGATCATTAAATATGCCTTGGAGTGTCGATTTTAAACCATCTATTCCCACTGATTCTGGCAGGCCTCTAACTCTTATATTATTGCGCCTACTTCTATTCTCCAAATCGTCAGAAACGTCAATTAGATGATTTAGGCGTCGGTCAGCTTCATGATTCCTTTTTTTCAGTAATAGTATTTTTTTAACGACATCAACCAATCTAGCATCTATGGTACCAATCTTATTTTGTGTATCAGCTAAAGAAGACTTCAGTGTCTGTATTTCCATCTTATATGAAGTTTCCAGCCTATAAACATATTTATCCATATCCTCCCTTGTTGGTAGAGACTTTATGCATGCTTGCATATCCCAAGTGGTGTTCCCTTCTGATCCCTCCTGATCAGTCATGGGTTGTTGCATATAGGCCTCTGGGCAACCATTAGATCTAGGCTCTATATCCCTTACAGGGGACATAGCATTAAGTTCGGATACTATAGAGCCTTCAAGCTGATCCTGAGACTGTGAGTGCTGAAAAAAACCCATAATGTCAGTTTTTTGAGCAGATAAGGATTTAGGGGGGTTCTTAGTTATTCCTCCAGTAGATCCCTTTTTGCTTTCTGAGCATGCATGCTTTTTGAAGGCATATTGTGATCAAATCACTTGAAAGTAGAGGGTAATAAATATAATGCACCCCCAAAGATTTTACTCAGCTGTACCTTTAGATAATGTCTTTGTTACACAAGCTTGTATCTTTATTGATCCCGTAAACAGTTTTCATATGGATCCAAAAAGATCCGTTTGCACCAGCCCCTCTGTATAATCCCTATCTGGAGCTTTCCAACCTACTAGGAGTCCCACCTCAAGTGTTATCTCTTACTTATCAGTCCAAAATGTTTACACTCCATAAAGCATATGCAGGAGAAACAAATATTGCTACAGCCACACTCTTCTTTTTTCCTTCACTCAGACCCTAATCTTTCCCCTTTGTTTGTGTGCTATCTCTTTGCAATCATTTCAATTCTATGCAGTATCTAGTTGAATAGTCAGCGATACTCGCCTGGTCCATACACTGCAAACTGGAGCTCGGCTCTGCTCGTGTATCCTCATCCGCTGACAGTTTTCACAAAGCTAGATTTTACAGGACTTGTGTATTTTCGGCGAGTGCGGCTTATTTGTGTGTCCCCAGCTGCTGAGAGAGTGCTTTCACAGAGCTTAGCTTTGTGGGAAAGCAGGTACGTTCTCCGTACCCTCAATAGCCAGGAAAGCACGGATCAGTTCGGCTCTGCTCGTAGGTTTTCGGCATGATGTAGACTGCTCGGCAGGACTCGTGTATTTTCGGCGGGGTTCGACGGAATACACCTCAAATCCTCCGCACTCAGCGTGAATGATCATCGGTCATACGTGTTTGAAGGAAATTTCCGTCTCTAACCACACGCCGGGCTTCAGGGCTTCGAGGAGATATCCGCTGGCTATCCCCACTTTCTGCAGAATTTCTTTATATTCTCTCTGCTAGAGTAAGACAAGGGTAAAGCTGGCAGGTGGATCAGATCACCTTAGAGCACCTTGTGGCATACTGCTCGCTGCAGAGAGGGTCGGGAGGAGTCCATATAATCATTGGGAGTAAGTGCAGCTGATTGCCTGGGCAAGGAGGAGCAAGCTCACCGCACGTCCATCTCGTTCAACCCCCTCTATCCAACTGGCCCCACATTTTCTGTTTTTAAGGCATATTGTTTTAGAGGGGTTGTAAACCCTTGTTTAAAAAAAATAAAAATAAATAACAAACATGTCATTCTTACCTCCACTGTGCAGTTCGTTTTGCACAGAGTGGCCCCGATCCTCGACTTCTGGGGTCCCCCGGCGGTGCTGGTAGCTCCTCTCTGCATCGAGTGCCGATGTTGGAGAAGGCTCTCCTAAGGTGGACACCCGTGTGCGCGCACTCCCAAGTCCTGCTTCTGTGTACATTCACACAGAATGCAGGACTCGACCCCGCCCCCCCCCCTGGCGCCCACATCATTGGATTTGATTGACACCAACGGGAGTCAATGGCTGCGCTGCTATCAATCTATCCAATCAAGAGCTGAGACAATGGGCAGAGAGGTAGAGTGCGTCTCCGCTGAGGGAACAAACAGGCTCAGGTGAGTGTCAGAAGTTTTTTCACCTTAATGCGATGCATTAAGGTGAAAAAATACAAGGGTTTACAACCCCTTTAAGTTTTCTAACTTGATGCTTTCTTGAGGTGTTAAAACATCAGGGCAGTACAACCCCCCCCCCCAATGACCCCATTTTGGAAAGTAGACACCACAAGGAATTTGCTGAGAGGCTTGTTGAGCACATTGAATATTCTTTTTTTTTGTCATAAGTAATTGAAAATTGACGAAAAAAAATAAAAATACACAAAGTTGTCACTGAAATGATATATTGCTCACACATGCCATGGTTATATGTGAAATTGCACCCCAAAATACATTCTGCTGCTTATCCTGAATATGGGCATACCCCATGTGTAAAACTTTTTGGCAGTCAAGCCGCGTACAGGACCCCGAAAACAAAGCAGGCTTTCTAAGGGCGTCAATTTTTGATTTCACTCCTATTTTGCTGAGAGGCATGTTGATTATTTTTCACATCTCGCTTTTTGTTACAAAGTTTTGAAAATTGAAAAAAGAAAAAGAAAAAAGTTTCCTTTTCTTTCTTAATTTTCAAAAACAAATGAAATCTGCAAAATACTCACCATGCCTCTTAGCAAATACCTTGGGATGTCTATTTTGCAAAATGGAGTCATTTGGGGGGGGGGGGGTTGTGCTATCTTGACATTTCAGGGCCTCTGAAACTGTGATAGGTAGTGAGGAGTGAATTTCACATATGCCCATGGCATGTTTGAGCAATATATCATTTAGTGAAAAAAAAAAAAATATATATATTTTCATTTTCCTGAAACTTGTGGCAAAATACAAAATATTCCATGGACTCAACATGCCTCTCAGAAAATAGCTTGGGGTGTCTACTTTCCAAAATGGGGTCATTTGCGGGGGGGTTGTGCTATCTGGGCATTTCATGGCCTCCGAAACTGTGATAGGTAGTGAGGAGTGAAATCAAAACTTTACGCTCTTAGAAAGCCTGAAGGCGATGCTTGGTTTTCAGAGTCCTGTACGTGGCTAGACTGCCAAAAAGTCCCAGCAATATATCATTTACAACTTTGTGACCCCCCCCAAAAAAAAACTATTGTCATTTTCCTGAAACTTGTGGCAAAATAGAAAATATTCCATGGACTCCACATGCCTATCAGCAAATAGCTTGGGGTTTCTACTTTCCAAAAAGGGGTCATTTGGGGAGCAGGGGGGGGGGGGGTTGACCTGTCCTGGTATTTTATGCACAACATTAGCTTATGCCATACATCACTCACTCTTCTAACCACCAAAGACAAAGCTCTTTCTGACACTTTTTGTTTACATGAAAAAATATTTTTCTTTTGCTAGAAAATTACTTTAAATCCCCAAACATTATATATATATTTTTAAACAAAGGCCCTATAGATTAAAATGTGGGGTGTTGCAATTTTTTTTCACACAGTTTTTTGCGCATCGATTTCTCGCAATCTTTTTGGAAAAAAAACACGTTTTTGAATTTTAATGCACTAAAACACACTATATTTCCCAAATGTTTGGTAAAATATAAAAGATGATCTTATGCCGAGTACATAGATACCAAACACGACATGTTTTAAAATTGCGCACAACCGTGCAGCGGCAACAAACTACATACATTTTTAAAAGCCTTTAAAAGCCTGTACAGGTTACCACTTTAGATTTACAGAGGAGGTCTACTGCTAAAATGACTGCCCTTGATCTGATGTTCGCGGTGATACCTCACATGCATGGTGCAATTGCTGTTTACTTATGACATTAAACCGATGCTTGCGTTCGCCATTGCGCACGAGCACAGGGGGGCAGGGGTACCTTTTTTTTAATTTATTTTTCTTTTTTCTTTTCTTTTTACACTGTTCCTTTCATTTATTTTTTTTTAATTTTTATTGTTATCACAGGGAATGTAAATATCCCCTATGATAGCAATAGGTAGTGACCAGTACTCTTTTTTAAAAAAAAATTGTGGTCTATTAGACTCTCTCTCTCCTCTGTCCTCAAAGCATCTGACGACACCAAGATCGGTGTGATAAAATGCTTTCCTAATTTCCCAATGGCGCTGTTTACATCCGGCCTTACAGCCTGTGGGCTGCATGAAAAAAAGAGATTGATCGGTGGGTATGCCCACCTGCATCCACCCACTTCTAATTATGGGCATACATGCACTGTTTTTTTTAACTGTGGTGGTAAAATCACCTCCTACATCGTTGGAGTCGCTGATTTACGTATCGTGGGAGCAAACGCTGTTGCCGTCAAGATAAATAAATCAGTGCTGCAGCTGAATGGCGTACCTACAAAGAAAATAATGGTTAACAAAAAAACATAGTAAACAGTAAATTATAAAAGAATTACATACCTGCAAAGTAAACATGATAAAACATAGTAACATTAAAACATTGCAGTTATAAAATAGAGTGAAACAGAGCCGAACGATAGAGAGAGAAGAACAATAAAACAACAATTTTTGGCTTTTTTATTTTATAATTTTTGAATTTTTTTTACACTTTTATTTGTAACTGTAACTGTAAAGGTTCCAGGTTCGGGTCTCTAAAAATGCGATGGCATCTTTGGAGACCCTGTGAAAGTGTGCCCTATGACTGTGCAGTGCTGTACCCTACGCTAATACTCCACTAGTGTGTGGTAGCGTTGGAAACATTCACTATTGCAGAGACCAGGTTGGTTAGGACAGGAAGGACAATAAAGACTGGTGTCATTCCTCTATCCACGTTTCCTACAGACACAACATCTTTTTTGGGGTGTTCTTTGGCCTGAGGTACCATGGAGGAATTCTGGGAAGTGCCTCTCATACAGCCGGCTCACTGCATTTGCATTGGGAAGTTGGTCCACAGCACCATCTGGAAACAGAAGGGCTGTGATGATCTCTTCCTGGAATTAAAGGAAGGATCCAGTTCGTCCTGACCTTTTGTATAGCACATAAGCATTTAGCAGAACCAATTGAAAAAGGTATACAGACACATTTTTGTACCAGCGTCTGGCCTTACGGGCAATTAGGTACGGCGGCAACAACTGGTCATTGAAGTCCACCCCCCCCCCCCATATTAAGGTTGTATTCGTGGACACAGAGGGGCTTCTCAACATCACTAGTCGCCGTTTGAATTTGGACAGTCGTATATGCGTGAAGGGAGGACAGAATGAAAACATTCTGATTATCTCTCCAGTTCACTGCAAGCAAATTATTACGCTCTCTCCCCCAGTCTAAGTTGGGATTCTACAAGCCACTGGGGTAAGCCCCGACGATTAGATCGCACGGTGCCACATACGCCAATTCCATGATCAAACAAGTGACTAAAAAGTGGCACACTCGTGTAATTGTCCATGTACAAGTGGTACCCCTTTCCGAATAAGTGTTAAACCAAGTCCCACACAATCTTACCAGCGCTCCCTATGTAGTTTGGGCAGTTCTCGGGCTCCACGTGACTATCTTTTCCCTCGTAAACCATAAAACTATATGTATAGCCTGTTGCCCTGTCACAGAGCTTATACAACTTGACCCCATATCTGGCACACTTTCTGGGAAGATACTGCTTGAAAGACAAGCGGCCAGAAAATTTAATCAGGGAGTCATCAACGCAGACAACTTGATGGGGAGTAAACAAGGCTGCAAACTGTTGATTGAAGTGGTTTACGATGGGCTGAATTTTGTGGAACTGATCAAATTCAGGGTCATCCCGAAGGAGGACAGAGTTCATTGTCATTAAAATGCATGAACCATAAGATCTGCTCGTATCTAGCCCTGGCCACGGATGCAGAGAGCACCGGCATATGGTGAATTGGGTCAGTGGACCAATATGACCGCAACTCACTTTTTTCAACTATGCCCATGAGGAGTGTGATGGTATGCGAGGTGAGGTCATCGATAATCGATATATTTCACCTTGCATTTGTACTATTGTCAGAGACTGAACCGGAATCCGGCCCGGATTTTTCCAGCCTCTGTGGCAGACTTGGTTCCGGTCTGGGTCTTGTGGTCCACTTGAGTCCATGCTCAGGTGGACTTTAAATGACCAGGAAGAGAGCACAGCAGTGCTTTGGCCTGAGACTCAGAAGGGAATCTGAGAGAGAGAGAGAGAGAGAGAGAGAGAGAGAGAGAGAGAGAGAGAGAGAGAGAGATAGAGAGGAGCCCTGTTTGTTTGGACTGAAAATGAAGGTTTGCTTTACCTCATGCTTTGTGGGTGTCGGGGACCAGCCCCACACCGTATAGAGAGCAGTGTACTGTTTAGTTTAGCGCCGCATGACAAGGATTTGTTTTACTGTTTTGTTTATTTTTATGACTTTGCAAACCGCCTGTAAATAAAGCTGGCAACTGGCCAGATTTTAAAAAAACTGCCTGTACACTGACCTTCATTCTGAGAAAAGGTGATCCCCGCGAGTTATACTCCCCACAGGAGGGATACGCTCAGAAAGGCCTTAAATTCGGAAACCACAATAGTTCTATAGAGATCGTCCGTGAAAAACAGCAAATAAAAATCAAGTGACGTAAAATCAACTGTTTCCACCTGAATTCCAGGTTGGCCAGTGAATGGGGGAAGTACAGGTGCTGCAGAAGTGGTGGGCTCCCAATTAGGATTGGAAAATGCAGCGGGAAGGGCACTATGGACTCGACAGGCCTATGTTTGTGCTCCAAAACTTTGCAAAATGTGAGGTGACTCCCCTGTCGGTGACCCCACTCACCAGAAACAATAGACCCTCAGCTTCGCAGTCTGGGATCAAAAAAGGTAGTGATCTTTTGATCTGGACATATGTAGGATGGTTCCTCAACAAACTCTTCCAAGAGGGTGCTTTACGATAGAAATGATATGCCACACTCCCTAATCTGATACAGGCCCCGCCGCTTCCCGGTACCGCCGTTGCACCATTGCACTTTTTTTTATAGAAGCACCAAACACTTTACAGATTTGTGCATATTATATTATATATAATTTTATTGTATTTTGATTTTGTATGTCACAAACACATTGATGTATATGGCACTAATCACCAGGATGTGTATTGTATAATATAGGCTGCCAGCGCTGTTTTATACTTTTATACTTTATCACCTTTAAGGTTGTAGCACCTTTGCACAGCAGCTGCAGTCTTATTTTCATTTTTATTTTGATTTAGTACTTTAGCGCGAGTTTTGAATAGATTTATCACTACTTGTGCTAGCCACCTCACCAGCTTGAACTGCATTTATGGGACTCGCGGCGTCACCACGTGATACTGCAGTGCTGGTTTGACTTCGACCAGGGTGTACTAGGCCGCAGGTGCTTGCCAGTTCACCAGAAGGATGAACGGCACTAGTACTTGCTCTCCACTCCATACGAGAGCCCTACGGTTCTTGCACCTCAACAACAGAGGAAGTATGGGGTCGGGTATGCCTGACCTTACCAGGGACCACTCTGTCGTCAGAGCTATCTGTCAGGGTGCCGCTGCTGTCTACTGGATCCTATTCTTAGCCTGAATTTGATATATGGGTGACTTCCTCTTCATTCTCATCTGTCATGCTCAAAAACGTGTAGGCCTCTTCACTAGTGTACCTTCAAAATTAGTGAAACTCACAGACAAAAAGAGCACCTGATTGTCAGAGCCTGAAAAAAATAAATTGTTAGCGTTCGCAGGGATCAGGCTTGACGCTTAATGCTGCAGTTATGTGTTTTCTAAGTGTCAGTGATCGATTGATACTGCACTTGGGTGCACTGGGATGGGCAGAGGGGCTAAACGCAGGTGCTAGCAGGTATCTGGGCTGATCCCACTAACGCTGCGTTTTTGGGAACCCTAAACTACTGGGGACACTAGTATAGATCTGATCAGATCAAAGATATTGATCCGTTCAAACACTATACTAGTAATCTAACTCTCCCTGGGGCTGACGCTGACCCTGACACTAAAACCTGTACTGGGGGGGGGGGGGGGGCGATCAGGGGGTTAAACCTTTATTCAGCAATATATGGCGGGTACCCTGACGCTATAAAAACCTGATGGTGATAGTAACTACCGTGTTTCCCCCAAAGTAAGACCTACCCTGATTTTCCAGGAGGGCTACAATATAAGCCCTACCCAAAAATAAGCCATAGTGTTTCTGTTTCTGTAATCTAATCTGTGGTCAAATACCTTCGGTATACAGTGCCACTCTGCGCTCAGCCGATCTCCTCCTCTTCCCCTTCCTGTCAGCGGAGATCTCAGCCCCCCTCCCTCTACAATGCTGGATTATGGCGGGCTATGGAAGCGCCGAGGGGTGCTCAGCTGATCTTCTCTTCTCCTGTCTGTCAGCGGGGGGATCTCGGCCCCCCTCCCTCTGCAATGCTCTGATCATGGAAGAGAGCTCCGGCGTGCTATGGAAGCACCGAGTGGAGCTGTAAGAAGGTATGTGACACAATTGATTACAGAAACACACACCTTTTTCATTATATTCTACTGTATTAAAGAGGATTCTTGCAGTTTACAACCACTTTTACTTCACTTTACACTGGGGATTCCTGCCAGGGAGGGAGAGGGGGCAAGAGGACAGCACATTAAATGGCAAACCCTACCCCAAAAATGAGCCCTACTGTGTTTTTGGTTGCCAAAATTAATATAAGACCCAAGCTTATTTTCGGGGAAACACGGTTAACTGGCTTATTTTTGGGGAAACACTAGCCAACTACACACTGACAGAGGGTGAAAGGGTTAACTGGGATGCGATCAAGGGGTTAAACCTTTATTAGGGGGGTACCATAAACCTATCTGGACCTTGAGGACCATTGGCCTGGACCTGAAGACTGACTGCGAATTGTAGTTTCTGAACAACTAGAGGGCCATAGTTTGAAGACCCTTGATCTAAAGAGTCTGATTATCCATGGATTGGATGCTAATCTTCTTTCCTGGTAAACTGAAAGTGCTGACACTTGACTCTTTAATGTACTAAGGCTTAGTCCTTTACCTACATCACTCTGTAGAAACTCTAAGACTGCCACTGAACTTTGTGCTTTGAAGTTGTTTCCTGTGCACCATCTGTTAAAGCATTTCCATACTCTCTGGTATATGTTACGTGTCTCAACCTTCCTGCTTTTCAGCAGTGTATCTATTAAACGGTTTGAGAACCCTTTTGCTTTCAGCAGCTGCTCCTCAGATGCCAGGTGGCCAAATTCCACCTTTTCACCTGGGGACAGTATACTGGGCCCTGGGAGAGTAGATCTTCCTGGATTGGTAGTAACCAGGGGGGCTCTACGGCAAGTTCTTTGAGCATAAAGAACCATGGTCTCCTGGGCCAGTGAGGTGCTATGAGAATCAGTTTTGTGTTCTCTGTATGGAATTTTTTTATTACCGCTGGTAGTAGTACTGGTGGGGGAAAGGCATAACATTTGTTAAATGCCCACCTTTGTGCTAACGCATCCACCCCGAGTGCTCCATCCTCTCTTTTCAGGGAGAAGAACACTCTGACTTTTCTGCTTTCTTTCGAGCCAAATAAGTCCACCTGAGGTGTTCCCCATTTTTGAGTAATCTGTTCGAATACCTCCCGTTTTAGTACTCAATCGACTTCTTTCACTTTCTTCCTGCTGAGGAAATCTGCCACTTTGTTTAAATCCCGTTTTAAGTGGACTGCTGACAACGAGAGTATGTTTTCCTCTCCCCGGTTCAAGATTTCCTCGGCTAAAGTCCACAGGGTTCCACTTCTTGTTCCCCCCTGTTTGTTTATGTAGGCGATTACCGATGAGTTGTCAGACCTGACCTGCAAATGATGTCCTCTCTACTCTCTCTGGAAGGTTTGAAGCGCAAACCATACTGCCTTCAAATCCTTCCAATTGATCTCATCCTTTCTTCCTTCTCCCAAGTCCCTTGTGTTTTTTAGGAGCCTAAATGTGCTCCCCACCCTACGCCGCTTGCATCTGTGGTTAGGATTCGGGAAATGGGTAGCTCCACAGCCGTCCTTTGTTCACATTTTCTATTTTCCTCCACCACCATAGGGTTCTTTTTACCCTTGCTGGTATTAGAACCCTTGTGCCCAAAGACTCCTGCTTGCGATCCCATATTTTTAATAAGTACATCTGCAGTGGCCGGAAATGTAGGCCTGCCCATTGGACAGCTGGGATTGCAGAAGTTAGTAACCCAAGCATAGACATTATCTGTCTTATAGTACATGGTAGATTGGCCTGCATTGCGCTCACTTCCTTTTGAATTTTTTCAATCTTCTCCTTGGGTAGGAACACTCTTTGTTGAGCTGAATCCATTATATATCCCAGGTACGTTATCTGTTGAGTGGGTTGTTGGTAGGATTTTTCTATATTTATCAACCAACCTAGATTTTCTAAGAATGTCTGTGTGTATCTGAGATTTTCTAGTAGTTTCCCGGGAGATTCTGCAAAAAGGAGAAGGTCGTCTAAATAGGCAATGATGGATATGCCTTTGACTTGCAATGGTGCCAGAGCTTCCGCCAGAATTTTTGTAAAAATTCTGGGTGAAGAGGAAAGGCCGAAGGGTAGAACTCGGAATTGAAGGTGCATGGTTTACTTTTTTGTTTCTATTGCTAATCTTAGAAATTTCTGACAATTTTGATGTATCGGGATGTGTAGGTATGCGTCTTTTAAGTCTAGGGAAACCATATAACAGTTTGGAGGTAATAGAGCCTTCATTGAATATATGGAATCCATTCTGAATCTTTTGTAAGTTATGGACACATTTAAGGGTTTGAGGTTGAGGATTGGTCTGAGCTTCCCCGAGGGTTTTTGTACTCCGAATTTGAGTAGAAGCCCTGCCCTCTTTCTTCCTTTGGTACCTTGGTGATTACTCCTTGTTCTCTGAGATCCTTTATGGCTCTCATTAACTCTCTGGCCTTTTCTTTGTTTTTTGGAAGCTTGGTGGTGTGAAGCCTGCTTGGGGGTGATCTTGAGAACTCTAGATGATACCCATCTCTTATCGTTCTCAAAATAAACTGATTGGAGGATATCTTTTCCCATTGTGGGAGGAAGGCCCGCAGTCTTCCTCCCACTGTGACTACTTTGTCATTTCTTATTGCGTGTTTGCTCAGGAGGACGAAAAATTGCCCCTCCCTTGCCTTTCCCTCTCTGAACCCAAGGTTTTCTTTGGTTATCCGTCTTGGGTGTTGTAAACTGGAATCTTGTGTCCCTTCTTGACTCCTTTTACTTTGCTGTGGCTGACTCCAGGCTGCTTTGCATTTCAGCGGAAACGCCTTCTTTTTATCCGCTGTACGATCCAGCACTTTCTCCAACCCTGGCCCGTACAGCAAGTCCCTTGTAAATAGGATCCCGCAGAGTTTGGCTTTGGATGCGCAGTCCCCCTGCCATGTCTTTAGCCATAGGGCCCTTCTTGTAGAGTTGGCTAATGCGGAGGATCTGGTTGCCATCCGTACCAGTTCTGATGAAGCATCTGCTGTATACGCAATGCCTCGCAGAAGTGTTGGAAAGCAAGATAGAATCTGCTCTTTTGCAGTTCCTTCCTCAATGTGTGCCTGAATTTGGATCAACCAGAACGCATACATTTCTGGCCACTACAGTGACTGCCATAGCTGGCTTTAAGCTGCCCACTGTGGAGTTCCATGACTTTTTTAATAGAGAGTCCATCCTTTCATCCATTGCCTCGGATAAGACCCCCATATCCTCAAATGCCAAATCCGTGTGTCTCGAAACTTGTGAGAAGGCTGCATCTAACTTTGGGGTTTTGTTCCATACTGATGCTGGGTCATCTGTGAATGGAAACAGTCTCTTTAAGGCTTTAGAAAAAAATGGTTTTCTTTCTGGTTCCTGACATTCTTTTTAATTGCCTCTATTAAAACCTCATGAACAGAAAAATTCTTCTTTTCATGTTCTCCTAAGCCCTCATAATACATCTGATCATGTAGGGATAGAGGTTTCTTTTCCGTTTGTATACCTAGTGTAGTATAAATGGCCCCTAAAAGATGGTCGACCTCTTCCAATGAGAGTTTGCATCAGGATGGCTGTCTGGAATCCCCATCCAGAACGTCACCCTCTGATTCTTGGGAGACGGATGCTGCACTGTCAGGTTCCTCTTCCGCCTCCTCTCTAGGGGCTACTGAAGGGCCTGCACTAGTGGAGGGTATTGCTTGCGTCTTTGGTATTGCTGCCTGTACTGGGGGAGGAGCAGTCTGAAGCTTCGGAATCTGAAACACTTCAAAGAAGGTTTTAAAGGATTTGAAAGTACTGGATAACTCTTTAACAGATGCTGCTAGCTCACTCTGCTCCGTGGAATGTTCTTGTACTAACTTGCTAATACATTCTTTACATAATGCTTTCCCTGAGGAGCCTCTAAGTGTGGCTTTACAAGAAGGGCACCTCCTTTTAGAGCTATGAGGGGGCCTGGTTTTGTCTGTTTTCTGAAAAGACATAAAAGATAATCCCACAGTGTTAATACTTTAGTAACCCTCCCCTGCAAAACTGCAGGTGCGCAGCGTCTTCATACGGGCCTCACCAGGGGCCCTATGAACCACCCTCTGACACTGGAGGGTCCTTTACCTACCCCCCCCTTTTCCATGATGTACTCCTAAGGGGGGGGGAGGGGCGGGGGGGTTTCAGGCCAGGGGAGTTCCACCCTAGGTTCCCCTTACCTTCACATGGCTGGAGCTGGTTTCTGCTGGAGCAGTCTGGTCCCTTCCTTCTGCGTCCGACATAGTGGTGTCACCTCTGGAGCCTCTGCTGTCTCTACAGCATGTGCGGCTCCTCTCCAACCCATGCCCCTTTCATAATTTGCAGCCAGAACCGGAAGCCGCGAACCCGGAAGTGCACGCCCCTTCGGCCGCACATGATGTCACTTGCCACGGGCTCCGAGCAATCGCAATACCCGTCGTGGTTTGTACTGCCTGTGCTACCACACGCTGGTCAGGGTATGGGACAACTGGACATGCACCTCCTGTCACCGCGCTCGGTGCTGAAAGGGAGCCCCGACCTCCACCTGCACTCAGGGATGCGGGGGTGACAAAACTTCACCAGGTTAGTCTTTTCCAGGTCTGTCCAAGGAGCCTCTATTCCATTTTAGGACATGCTGCCTGAGCCTCCCTGGCTCTCCTGGATTGGTTCCAGTGGTGTCTCCCCTCTGGAGGAAACACAAATAACTGAGGAGCCAACAGGGGAGGGGAAAATTTAGAGAAAAGCTGGCGCGGTGTTTCCTACAGAGGGGAGGAGCCAAGGTCTCTCAGGTGGCTGTCCTGAAAGACGATTAGGGAAAATTGGCCCCCTAATTAATTCTTTTAAATGGGGCAGACAGCATCCAGGGCTCATCATCACAGGTAATCGATCCATGAGTGAATACATGTAAGCAGACACGATTAACTGCGAGAGCTGGCAGGCTCCCATTGCTTTCACTGGGGATTGTGTCCACTGCTAATCATTGGGAACCCCTGCTGGGTCTCCTGCATGTAATCACCCACACACAGCCACACTTGCAAGTGTGAATGGGACATTAGTATTTGCTGCAGCCAGCTAGACTTAATTTACTCTTGCAGTTGAGTGAACAGTAACCATAGTGGTTGAATTGCATTTTTACCACCTCCCCCCACCCATTAACCTGGATGCTTTGCCTCACATCTAGTAAAAATGATCCATACTGTTATGTTTGGTGGACAGTACTGTCGCCGAATGCCATCTATTCCAGAGAATGGGGCCACGCCTCAACTGGGATTCAAATGCTAGCCCCCACCAGTGTAGTGCAGTGTTTCCATTGAGGGCTGTAAAAAAATGCATTTATTCAGGAGATGGCAGTATTCCTTCCTGAATGCCTATCAGCTGCACCTGCACTGCTCTGTGAAAAGCAATCCACCGAAGATCATGGGTCACTTTTCACAGACCAATGCAAGTTTAAATGAGCCCATCTTTGCACTGGGTCCTGTTGAAAATGACAGTGAAAGTTCAAAGTAATGAAAAAAAAGTATTTTTAAAAGATACCTTTTACAAGTTTTGGTTAATAGACAAGGACGCATAAGGCCCCAAAGTTAGCTCAGGGCCTAAAGAAAAGCATTCTGACTGTGTTATAAAATTGGTAATTGTCTTGGATCTTAAATGTTTTTGCTTTATTAAAGCAATGGAATGATTTTATAGTCATTAATTATTTTAGGAAGGGCTATCAGTTTGTGATGTGTATTTGGTAATGGGAAGGAGTCAAAGTTTCGTGATGGAATCTGATGGGGGGGGGGGGGGGGTTCATGTAAAAAATTGTGTGGCATCATTTACAGATGACCCCTCATTCACACGAGATGCTATTTCAAGGGTTTGTGTAAATGACCTTTTCAGAGGCTGGCCAAGTGCCTGATCTTGGGCTGTGAGTAGGTCGTTTTGCGTACAGGGAAAAGTATCTGAATTGGACATGTTACTATTTAGATAATTTAAAACAATCAATTGCATCTTCACACAAAAGTTTCATGAACACTATAAGGCCTGGTTCACACCTATGCATTTTTTAGTGCATTTTCAGTTTTGCAGAAACACACTACAGTCCATTTAACATGGTTTCTTATGGGTCACGTTCACATCAGTGCATTTTATGGAAAGGGCCAGGGACTTTTTTCTGGTTTTTGGTTCTTTAGACTTCAATGGATCAAAAACGTGTATTGAAAAACACAAAATGCACCTGGAGTGTGCAAACGCCAACCTGCATAGGTGTGAACTAGGCCTTAGTGGTGAGGTCCACTCCAGCAGACACCGGAGCCTCTTAAAAAATTTTAACACAAGTGGAGACCATCAAAAAGCATAGCAATGTGTGTTAGCATAAGGAATAACAATTCAAAGTGCATAATACTGTATATGCCTTTAATTGAATATTGTGTGCATGAGCCCCCAGGGCTAAAAAGATGTTAAAACACATGCATTTTGCAGGAAATTGAATGGGACATTTAAAAACATTCTGTAATCATAAAGTATGTAAGATAGCAGCATTTAGTTTATTGCTACAAAAACGTATTACATAGATGAAAATGCAAGTTAGAAAGGTTATACATATATATCACTATATAATATGTGTAAGAAATGTATACAAGTATAAGAAGATATTAAGTAGCACAAAAATATGTGCAGACAGCACAGTAAGGCCATGTATACAGTTTGAAATAAAATGGATGCGTTCAGAGAATGTATGAGTGATAATTCTTCTCAAGGATACAAAACAAAGAGTTGGCTTATAAACAAAAGTGTCATAAATATCAGGAGAAAATTAATGTGCAAAAAGAAATAGTAAGTGAATCACCTGTGAGGTGAAATAGAAAGAAAGTGCAAAGCGTTCTAGAGTGCATATAAAATCGCATGTACAAAAAATCGCATTTAAAAAAATGTATATATATATATTATAAATGTCTATATACATCAAAAAGTGCTTGGGGAACAAAAACCAGTAAAATTGGTGTAAAAGGCATATATTAGATGATCCGCATAGACAGTAATTAAAACACATACAGAGTGGAAACCTCAAAAGGTTAAAAAAACTATGTGTGGGAGAACCTTATGCTGGCCATACACTATACAGAAAATCGGCCGAACCCCTTTTCGAAAAACGAACGTTCGACCGTGACCGCAAACGATCTTGCCATCATATAATGACCGATAATCTGTTCAGTGGACATGAATAAATAATTTTGTGTTCGTTTTTTTACATATACCTAGTGCAGAAAGTTCGGACGGAAAACACATTAACCTTGCAATTTATCGTACGTTCGGCAGAAATTTTCCAAACATGCCGTTCGTTTTTTTTCCACAAAAACGTCACAAACGATTATCGATTTGTACCCACTAACTTGCCGAAAAACGAACGAAGTGTCCATTCGAACGATTTTTCGGCCGGTTTTTCGTATAGTGTATGGCCAGCATAAGTGTGTGTGCAAACACAGTTCCAATAAAGGCAATCAAGGCAGACCACTTCAAAGGTGTAATAACACAAACAGTGGATAAAAACAATCAGTAATAAGTTCTTTGGAAAAATTAGCAGCAACAGTTCTAGAAGTATGTCCCACTGGTGAAGGAGAAAAGTAATCACAGTTTTCAACCGTTGGTGTTCCGACCTCCACTGCACCCCCACTCGTGTGTACACTTACCGGACTGCCTAACCCCTGCAGGGGTAAAAGGCATATGTAGACAGTCCTACGATGGCAACAATGGAAAGTGGTCCTCCGTTCAAGGGTGCTATATCCTGCTCCGGCGTGAGGTCAGTCCCAATGACAGGTATCCGTGCAAAGTGAAAACAAAAAATACTTCATAGTGTGAATCCATAAAAGGTAGGAATTTTATTGAAAATCCATAAGATAACAATCCATAAACTGGAGCTACAAAACGAAGCTAAAAACACTGTGCAGATAACCGACTAACAGCCGAGGGGCAGCGTGGTGTGGCGTGCGTTCCACAACTGTCGGGCGGTGGAACGCACGCCACACCACGCTGCCCCTCGGCTGTTAGTCGGTTATCTGCACAGTGTTTTTAGCTTCGTTTTGTAGCTCCAGTTTATGGATTGTATTCTTATGGATTTTCAATAAAATTCCTACCTTTTATGGATTCACACTATGAAGTATTTTTTGTTTTCACTTTGCACGGATACCTGTCATTGGGACTGACCTCACGCCGGAGCAGGATATAGCACCCTTGAACGGAGGACCACTTTCCGTTGTTGCCATCGTAGGACTGTCTACATATGCCTTTTACCCCTGCAGGGGTTAGGCAGTCCGGTAAGTGTACACACGAGTGGGGGTGCAGTGGAGGTCGGAACACCAACGGTTGAAAACTGTGATTACTTTTCTCCTTCACCAGTGGGACATACTTCTAGAACTGTTGCTGCTAATTTTTCCAAAGAACTTATTACTGATTGTTTTTATCCACTGTTTGTGTTATTACACCTTTGAAGTGGTCTGCCTTGATTGCCTTTATTGGAACTGTGTTTGCACACACACTAAGGTTCTCCCACACATAGTTTTTTTAACCTTTTGAGGTTTCCACTCTGTATGTGTTTTAATTACTGTCTATGCGGATCATCTAATATATGCCTTTTACACCAATTTTACTGGTTTTTGTTCCCCAAGCACTTTTTGATGTATATAGACATTTATGATATATATATATACATTTTTTTATATGCGATTTTTTGTACATGCGATTTTATATGCACTCTAGAACGCTTTGCACTTTCTTTCTATTTCACCTCACAGGTGATTCACTTACTATTTCTTTTTGCACATTAATTTTCTCCTGATATTTATGACACTTTTGTTTATAAGCCAACTCTTTGTTTTGTATCCTTGAGAAGAATTATCACTCATACATATACAATAGGACAGCGCCAATTCCCCTGTCTAGAACAAATTTTTTAGCTTGGATTTCACCTCGGTGTTTTTCACTTTTAGGGGGGCAGCAGTCCCGGTTTATTTTCATTTTCCTAAGCGCGGAACTTCTGTTACTCATTCGTTCAGAGAATGTAGCACTCCCTGGGTATATTGCCATTGACAGACAGGGAAGACGTTTCTAATATTTCATCCTAATTCACATGTTGCCTCTGTTTGGCACATGATGGGTGTAGCACTCCTTGTCCCATGGCCATTAAAATGTTCAGTCCACAATAATAAATATAGCCTTGGTGTATAGCCTTGAATGAAATGAACATTCAGCTGTTCTCTTAATAACTGTTATTTTATCTTACTGATGTGACTTGTTTTCCTGCCTCCCCCAATACAAACCTCAATAAAAGGCACACTTACTGTCACCATGAGGCTAGTGCTGTTTTTTTTTTTTTTTTTTTTTAGAGGCTAGTGATGTTTTAAAGTACAACAAAAGTCTCCTGTAAGAAAGTCAGGAATTTTCCTCCCACAAAAAACCAACAGCGAGGCATGTTGTTTTTCTTCTACTTAATATTTACGCTGGGCAATTTTTTCGTTCATCCACTGACCACACATGCCAAGGCATTTTTTCTCTTCCACTGAGCATCACTGTAATGCCGCGTACACAGGGGCGGACTTTTCGACCAGACTGGTCTGACGGACTTCCAACAGACTTTTGAACTAATGCCGCGTACACACGAGCGGACTTTACGGCGGACTTTGCCCGGCGGATTTTTCGACGTACTTTCTGAATGAACGGACTTGCCTACACACAATCCACCAAAGTCCGTCGAATTCGTACGTGATGACGTACGACCGGACTAAAACAAGGAAGTTCATAGCCAGTAGCCAATAGCTGCCCTAGCGTGGCTTTTTGTCCGTCGAACTAGCATACAGACGGCGGACTTTTCGACCGGACTCAATTTCAACGGATAAATTTTAAACAAGTTTCAAGTCTAAGTCCGTCCAACTTTTGAGCAAACAAAGTCCGCTGGAGCCCACACACATCGAATTGTCCGACGAAATCCAGTCCGCCGGGCAAAGTCCGCCGTAAAGTCCGCTCGTGTGTACGCGGCATAAAGGACTTGCCTACACACGATCACACCAAAGTCCGACGGATTCATATGTGATGACGTACGACCGGACTAAAATAAGGAAGTTGATAGCCAGTAGCCAATAGCTGACCTAGCGTGGGTTTTCGTCCGTCGGACTAGCATACAGACGAGCGGATTTTTCGACCGGACTCGAGTCTGTCGGAAAGATTTGAAGCATGTTTCAAATCTAAAGTCCGTCAGATTTTTGACTGGAAAAGTCCGCTGAAGGTCCGATGAAGCCCACACACGATCGGATTGTCCGCCGGACTCAGTCCGTTGGACCAGTCCAATAGAAAAGTCAGCTCATGTGTACGCTGCATAAGGAGTACTGTTACATAATATTAAAGTGTTTCTAAAGTATACATTTTTATTTTTCCTTTAATGCACTCTTTGCATTATGGTAAAAAATATTGGGTAGCATGTTAGGTATGCCCCCTCACCCTCCCCTATACTTACCTGACCCCTCACTCGATCCAGCACTGTGTCCATCTGTAGCTGCTCTCTCTCTTCTCCCTGCCGTCTGTCAAATCCTGTGACAAGGGAGCGGGGTGGGGTGGGGGGTGGGGGACCTGCACTGTCTGTGTCTATGGATGGCATATTGGCAAGATATTCCCAAGCTGCTCAGCCTTTCTGGCTGCATGAAAACAGGCAAGTGTGACTAGGCCCTAAAAAAATAAAGCAAATAAAATACCCCATGGGTTTTGCTTTTGTGAACTGAGGCTTCCCCCAAGAGAACCCGGTTGTGCTAACTACTGAGGAACACAATCAATTAATTTTTTTCTCTACACTGCAAGGAAAACTTGATGAGCATCTGTACTTCCTCAGAGTATTTACATTTGGCATTGTAATGCATATATTTGAAAAATTATTCAAAAATACAAATTACTTTACATAAAAAATCTTCATGTCTGTACAAAACACTTTTTTAATTCTAATTATACTTTACTACCTTGTATAACCTAATGTTCCCTGTTAGCAGCATTTTTTTTAATTTTTTTTTACAATGAAGCTACTCATATTAAGGGATTTTTGTTTATTTAGAAGCAAGCAGATTAAAAAAAAAAAAAAAACATTATATGGGGAATTTAGCTCCTCAGTACTGACAAAGGCACAACACTTTTCCCACCCAGTGTGACCTCATTCACTATCCAAGCAAATCACTTCCCACTCAAAACAACAACCATTCATTGTATGGTCCTGCTTTAGAGGTATTTGACAAAGGAGATGTTTTTATTTTTAATGGTTCTCTGATCACTTGTAACATTTGTCATCACCTGAATTTGCAGAATAGGTAATAGCTAACAATGTCACCAGTAAAATCATTGTTCTCATACACCCCAACATCCTAACCCAATGCTAATGCCCAGGTCTTTTTTTCTCAAACAATAGGTGTTGGAACTTAACCACAAAACCCCTCCCCCTACACACCCCCTCTAAATCAAATCAAATAGTGGGTGTGTTCAGTCAAATTTCACGAAAACCGTAGGAGGGTCTTAAAGGGGCATTAAATACCAGGATTGCATTACATACAGAGTGCAGAGCTGTCACTTAAACACAGAAACCAGACTTCTGTGTTTACAAGTGATTGTGGTGAGCAGGCACCAAAGGGTCTGAGCCAGAGGTGGTGGAACTGAGTTCCACCAAGTTCCCCCTGAAAAAAAGCCCTGCTAATGCCAGTTGTCACCATATAGAGGTGTGTGGATCTTGTCTTTGATACCCTTAGTTTGAAGAGCCTGTTATATGAGCATAGCACCTATTCGTCTCAGTTATATATTACAGTCATTTGGTTTGTACCAGGGATGAAGCTATGCCAGCCCTCTAACTATTAAAAAAAAAAAAAGAAGGGAAAAGAGCAG
Organism: Lithobates septentrionalis; assembly: GCA_037952835.1. Taxonomy (NCBI): domain Eukaryota; kingdom Metazoa; phylum Chordata; class Amphibia; order Anura; family Ranidae; genus Lithobates; species Lithobates septentrionalis. The sequence goes on along the minus strand of JBBDGP010000593.1, from coordinate 6,628,288 downwards.
CCATAGGGGTTGACTTACTAACGGCAAATAGAATGTGCACTTTGGAAAGTGAAGTTGCACTCTACAAGTGCAGTTTCTCCAAAGCTTAATAAGTGAGGTAAAGCTTCACTTTGAAAAGAATACCCGATCACGTGCAAGGAAAATTAAAAAAAAACAGCACTTTTGCTTGCACATGATTGAATGATGGAAGTCATTAGAGCTTCTGCTAATTTACTAAGCTCTGGAGCAACTGCACTTTGCAAAGTGTACAGTCTAATTGCCTTTAGTAGATCAACCCCATAGTGTCAGTGAATTGGAAGTTGTTGCAGAGAGAGTATAGGGAAAGCTGACAAATGCATACGGATAGATTATTTGTGATTTGGGAACTCAACCTCTTTTACTGCCCTTTTTTCTCAATATTGGGAGCTTTTTGTCATTAATTTTATTTTGTGGTTGATATTTGATTTCAGCGGTCACTTTTAGCTGCTGTTCTGTTCAACTTTTTTTTTCCTGCAAGGGCTTTTTTCAGAATGTAGGTATTCACATACATTGATAGAGCTTTTATGATAAGTTAAATGCTTTTTTGAAGTAAAACGTCTCTTAAAAGCTTGGTTTTTGTCTCAGAGGATATTAATGGGGGGAGGGGGGGGTCATTTGTTTTAAGAGGTATACTTTTGTTGGATGTTCACTAGCACTTCTAGTTTTTTTTCTGCAAGGTTTCCCTTACAAAAGTAGGCTTTTGTTAAAGGGGTGGTATTTGGGGGTTATTTCTTTGGGGGGGGGGCATGTGCAGCTCAGTTTACATCCTGCGGAACTCTGCAAGCAGGCAGGTATGTGTATTTTATTGCATGGGAGACTTTGCATGCCTCTTCTGTAATAAATGGCCTGCCAGCTATTTTTTTTAGGAAAGTGCCTTCAGTGCCACATTAAGTAAAATAACATTTGAAAACCTGCAGAAAGGTTAACCTCTTGCTGCCCAGGTAACCCATACACACCCTGTACATCTGCATTCATAGGTGGCATAGCTTTCTGTGCTGACAGCATGCTCACTGTGCACTCCCAGCACAGTGACTGAGCTGTCAAAGATAGGGGAGCAGGCAGGACAGTGGTCACATGAGCAGTCAGACCTTCCGACCAACAGGGCATTATAGCTCAGTTAATTGGATGCCGGGGGTTGAGTGAGAAGGGGATAATTAAGGTCGTTCTAAAGTCTATTTTTTTCACCTCAATGCATTTTCTGCATTAAAACGGAAGTAAACCCATTGATTTAATAGTCTTAAAAAAAAAAACAGTTACATTCCCGGCATGCCGGAAATGCTGTCACATTGACTATGCTCTCAACCAAACTGTCAAATTATCCAATGGCTGATGTCATAATTGATCACATGTTCAACATCATGTCAGTTGAAGATTAAACAGAGGCCAAGATGGCAGCTTCCTTGGCTGAAAACGATAGGAGGATTTATTTCCACCTTAAGGTGAAAAAAACTTCCTACTATCTGCTACCTCTCTCCCTCACATGCATAAACACTCACCTGTTTTCCCGACTACAGCACAATTCCGATCACTTCCTAGTCTCACAGGAGATACTGAGAGCAGCAGGAGCCATAGGCTTCTGCTGCTGTCAGTCAAAGTTCTGTGGGGAGGGATTGTGTTAATGGATCCAACAGCCCAACTCGGAATCGTGCATGCATGAATAGAATACAGCTTGATAAGGAGGCACCTGGAGGAAAGAGGAGTGGACAGCGCCAGCAGAGGACTGCCAATCAAGAGGTAAGGGACCACTGTGAAATATTGTAAGTATAACCTATTTTTAATTTTAAGAAAAAAAAACTTTATTATCACTTTAAGTTTAAGATGAAAGTATACATTTTGACTCTCCTGAACACAGATGTGTGATGCATGACTAGTCTGGAGGTAATCCTAGCACTATATCAGTAATGAGGCAGCTGTGATCAGTATATCCTGAGAAAAGCTAAAAAAAGACTCGGACTGCATGTGTTGTCAAAGTAAAAAGTAGAATGTAGTTGTATGTAAACATACAACTGTTATTTAGAAGATGAAACGTTTCTGAACTGTAAGGTCCATGGTATGGCAGATCCAGCTTTCTTCATATTCTTATCTCTTGTGGTTTCTTCATGCGTAGCTTTCATAGCTTGTTAGTTCTTCTAACCTTTGTAACATCATCAAGCGGATTGCATTGTACCTATAACAGAGGAATATCCTGTGAGTGTTTTTAGATGGTAATTATACTTTGTGTGCCGATCATATTAACCACCATCAATGTCTTAGTAAAATTATTTGCTCTCACCTGCTCTGAGCAAATAAATACAACACGAGTAAAATAAATAATAACTCTTATGCCGCGTACACACGAGCGGACTTTACGGCGGACTTTGCCCGGCGGACTTTTCGACGTACTTTCCGACGGACTTTCTGAATGAACGGACTTGCCTACACACAATCCACCAAAGTCCGTCGAATTCGTACGTGATGACGTACGACCGGACTAAAACAAGGAAGTTCATAGCCAGTAGCCAATAGCTGCCCTAGCGTGGCTTTTTGTCCGTCGAACTAGCATACAGACGGCGGACTTTTCGACCGGACTCGATTTCAACGGATAAATTTTAAACAAGTTTCAAATCTAAGTCCGTCCAACTTTTGAGCAAACAAAGTCCGCTGGAGCCCACACACATCGAATTGTCCGACGAAATCCAGTCCGCCGGGCAAAGTCCGCCGTAAAGTCCGCTCGTGTGTACGCGGACCATACACATGATCTGAAAATCGGACGTCAGATCGTCCGTTTTTTTTTGCATGCTAGTCGCATATCAAAAATGGAGAAGTTACGAAAGTTACAAAAATTCTTACGACAGAATAAATAATCGGGAGTGATGTCATGTGTTGTAGTGCATTTCTATTGTATTTTCGGATGACAACTGTACTGATTAAATGAAAATCGTATGATCTGTTATCATACGAGAAAAATTTTCGTGTTTATCAGATCAAATAATATCAGATGAACTGTCGTGATCGGCTCTCGAATGCTCTATACCAACGATCCAACTATCATACGATCGCTTCAAAAGCGGTGTTTTTTGTCCGATTTTATGACCGTGTGTGCAGGCCGTTAGGGCAGCTATACACGGTTCAGCAGGAAATGACCAAGATTCGAACCGTTAGTGGGCAGGCTGAATGTACCAAGTTGATTGATCGATCAACTTGGGTACAACCTGCCTGCTGGATTCGCTTCCAAATATCGCTAGCGGCTGTTATAGCCGCTATCAATAATCACTGTCTTCTCCCCCCGGGGACATCTTCCCCTGCTGGCGGAGTGAAGACAATTGCTGATTCCTCTGTCAGCACTGTCTGTGTTGGCAGGGAAAATTTGCACAGTGTATGACCAGCCTTAGTAGGGCTGTCCAAATAACAGTTGGATAATAGCCAATAATGCTCCCAATTTCAAGCATCCCTTGCAATAACTGGCCTGCTTCTGTTTTGTTATAACAAGAGTCTCCATCAGTCTGAGCTGCTATTATACACAAAGAGAAGTTGTTGGAAATTCTCCAAGAAAGCAACTGTTACATAAAGCAAAAAAGTATCATATGTGTGTTGCTGTCACTGTTGGATAAGAATCCAGTTTAGAAGACAGAATATCGGAGGTCTGATCAACTACTGTCACCACGTTGTCTTGAAAAACACAGTGCCTTCCTGTAAGGTGGCAGGTTCCAGGGGTCTGGAGGTGATTAGGTGGTTTTATAGTTGTTCACTATAATCCCCACACCGACTCTGAAAACACAGACAAGGTAGTTGGTTTGGAGGAGACCAATTATTTATCCCTGTTCTCACTTAGTGGTGGTGGACCTTTTCTACTGCTGTTCCTACCCAAGCCTCAGATGCTGCAAGTATAATGCAAACACTCCAGTGGTGATTCATTCATTTGACTGGGGTGGGGAACAATGAACCTGTACCCTGGTTGGTAGCTATATACACACCCTTTGTTCAAGTTCCAGAAAAAAATAAGGCTTGTATTGAAATATAACTGAATAGGTTTTTTGACTTAGCATAAAATTCTTTTTTACGGTGCATTAAGGAACACGGGATTAGCAATTTGGGTACATAGGGTTCTACTGCCACTTACAAAACAATTGGACACTGACAGCAAAAAATAGTTGAGCAGCAATATAACCCTCTCCTATTATGCTTCAGTTTTTTGCAAAAGCAATAAGAGTTAAGAGTAATAAGAGTTATCATAAGACAGGGTTGGGACCTCTGTCCATTCATGAACTCCAAGAAAAATATTTCACTGTAAGTCAAAAAGCCTATCTTCTTAATTGTACTTTAAGGGACACACGATAAGTAATCCAGGTACATAGGTATGTCCAAAACCTGGTAATACATAGGGTTAGATGAAGCTCACAGAACTGCCTGAAGGACAATAACTCCAAAGCTGGCATCAGAGGAGGCCTGATCATTCACCTGGGAAACTTGGAGAACAAGTGAACGGAAGACCAGACACCTTAAAATCTGAGAACAGATGTCTGATACTGAAAAGCCCAAGAGGCAACAACCTATTTAGTGGTGTGTGCCTAGGCAGTAAAAGGTTGAACCTTGTCCTTAAGCCTATAGGTTTAATTAATAAGCTGTTTAACCACTTGCTTATTGGGCACCTAAACTCCCCTCCTTCCCAGACCAATTTTCAGCTTTTAGCGCTGTCACTCTTTGAACGACAATTGCATACAACACTGTACCCAAATTAAATTTTTATCATTTTTTTCCCCACAAATAGAGCTTTCTTTTGGTGGTATTTGATCACCTCCTGGGTTTTTTATTTTTTGTTAAAAAAATTTAAAGACCAAATTTAAAAAAAAAATACAAAACCATTTTATATTTTGTTAATAAATTTTGCAAACAGGTCATTTTTCCCCTTCATTGATGTACACTGATGAGGCTACACTGATGGGCACTGGTAGGCTGCACTGATGGGCACCGATAGGCTGCACTGATGGGCACTGATAAGGCGACACTGATGGGCACTGATAAGGTGGCACTGATGGGCACTAATAGGCGGGACTGGTGGGCACTAATAGGCAGCACTGGTGGGCAGTGATGAGGTGGCACTGAAGGGCACTAATAGGTGGCACTTATAGCTGGCACTGATGAGTGGCAGTAATGGGCACTGATGGGTGGCAGTGATGGGCACTGGTATGCGACACTGATAGGCAGCACTGCTAGGTGGCACTGATGAGGCACCACTGGTGGGCATTGATAGGTGGCACTTGTGGGCATTGATAGGTGGCACTGATGTACTGGTGGGCACTGATTGGTAGGCACTGTGGGCACTAATTGGTAGGCACTGTGGGCACTGATTGGTGGGCACATATGAGGCGGCTTCGCCTCTCCCTGCTCGGGCCCTATGTCCCTTCAACAGAAGGCTGTGATCATTTTTTTTTCTCCTCACGCAACTTTTTTTGACGCCCTCCCGGCAAAGCAGATCCGCGCTGTAACCGTCATTCGGCTGTAGCGCGGATCTGAAGGAGTTAAAGAAAAAGTTCACCTTTTCAGGCAGCTATCCCAATGTATAAGTATATATCAAGTGCTGACTGCACTACCTCAAGTGATATTGTAGCAAAGAAGAAAAACCGCTTTATCTAAACCAATCAGATAGGCAAAAATAATTACATTTGCATATACTCAAAAAATATTTGCTAATAATTATTGACACCACTTATGCATCTTCCAATGATTATATAAACACATTAATAAATAAATTATAGTCCAATTGTGTTCGTGTGCCTGAAAGTTCCCAGCAGCCTCTACGCAATTTGCAATGAAAATTGCGTCATCAGGACCTTCCTGATGACGCAATTTTCATTGCAAAACACGTAGAGGCTGCAGGGAACTTTCACGCGACTTCACTACGTCATTTCCCGTCGGACGAAAACGAGGCTTGAATCGCAAGCTGCAAGCCAAACGGAGACGAGGCTTGCACTGCATGCCGGCGGAGGAATCAGACGGCGATACCTTCCCAATTCTTTTCTAACTGCTGGAAAAGCTTGGTGCCGGCCCATGGGCACCAGAAACATGTGAGTTTTATAGTCTATTTTTTACATGATTTAATAAACAGTAACAAGCTTATTTTGCTATGGTTGCTGTTTGATTATTCTTTTCCATGAGGATGCATATATTATGGTTATCCCATAATGAACCAAAGGCTTATTTATATTAATATCTGGTGAGTGGCTAATTCATGTGGTGATGGTGTTGTCACTGGAATTCAGTCACATGAATCACGAATGAGGAACTAAGAGCACAGAAACAGCACAACTGTAGTGGATAGCCCACCCAGGGATTCACGCACGAGCACTATTGGATTTTAATTGGTTTATTCAATAATGTTTATGAGTACACAAACACAATTGGACTATAATTTATTTATTAATGTGTTTATATAATCATTGGAAGATACATAAGTGGTGTCACTAATTGTTAGTAAATATTTTTGGAGTATATGTAAATGTAATTATTTTTACCTATCTGATTGGTTTAGATAAAGCGTTTTTTCTTCTTTGCTACAATATCTCTTGAGGTAGCGCAGTCAGCACTTTATATATACTTACACATTTTTTTCTTTCATCTGTTGACTGCAGCAACCAGTTTCCATATTAAATTTAAGTTGGTTTTTATATAGGTTTGCGCTGGTGTCACACACACACTAAATTTTGTAAGCTATCCCAATGTGCTTTTCTCTCACTTACCTCATTTATATAAGGTTTTGAAATCTCGTCTATTTGGATTTTTTAAATGGTTTTCAGATTCCATCAGTTCCTGTAGATCATTTCCCAGCATTCACTTCCTGTAGATCATCTCCCAGCAGCATTCACTTCCTTCTTGCATCACAGAAGAGGGTGTGATAGGGCGTGTTCACCACTCTGGACCACACCTCCCTCATTACTAGGGATGGGCTGACTGTTCGAGTCGAACATGAGTTTGACTCGAACATCGGCTGTTCGATCGTTCGTTGAAGATCGAACATTATGGGCCGTTCGCGCCAAATTCGAGCGGCGCGTGACGGCCCATAATGCACTGCGTCATCGCAGTGCATTGCTGGCTGATGATTGGCCAAGCATGCACTATGACCCGCATGCTTTGGCCAATCACAGCGCCGTAAGCAAACAGAGCCATAATTGGCCAAAGGCAGGGTGCCTTTGGCCAATTATGGCTCAGGGGTTTAAGTACACACCCCACACTATATAAGGCCATCGGCCCTGTGTAGTGTGTTTCTGGCGGAGAGAGAGATAGAGAGAGAGAGTGTGTCATTTCATTTACTTTGAGCAGGCAGTTTATTCAGTTAGTTAGATCTCACTGCAGACCGTTCCTGCTGTACTATTTCTAATCTACTTAGGCTGTTGATTCAGTTAGCTGCAGTGTATTTAATATATATAATATATCCACTGTATCCAGTTTAGCTAGATCTCACTGCAGACTGTTCCTGCTCTACTGTTTTCTAATATACTTCAGACAGTCAGTTGATTCAGTCAGCTGCAGTGTATTGCATATATATACATATATACAGTCAGTCTAGTGTGTGTGTGTGAGTGTGTGTGTATGTGTGTATATGTGTGTCTGTGTGTGTATATATATATATATATATATATATATATATATATATATATATATAATGTGTCTAGCCATGCCTATATCTGACTGTGGGCCATTCCTGGTTAATGGTTTTCAGTAAACTTCAGGCGTTGTTTTGCCAATCTAATTGTACAGTATGTCTGGAAGGCCACCAAGGAGAGGCAGACACTCACAAACCACTAAAAGAGGGCAAGCAGGCTCTGTGTCTACAGCCAATAGTGCTAGTCGTGGACACGGTGCATCCTCAGCACGTGGCCGTGGGGCACGCTTGTCCTTATTTCGGCAGCTGGCCGTGTTGAGCCACAACATGCAGAAGAGTTGGTAGAGTGGATGACCAAGACGTCCTCATCCTCCTCATCCTCTGTCACCCAGGCTCAGGGTACTTTGTCTGCCAATGCAGCTGCCAAAGCGACCTCTTCCATCGGCTCAATGTCATCAGTCACTCCTTCCCTATCCCCACCATCATGCCCTGAGGAGTCCCCCGAACTGTTCGACCACAGTGCAGGGTACATGCTGCAGGAGGATATGCAGCGTTTTGAAGGCTCTGATGATGGTACCCAGGTTGAGGATGAAGGCAGTAACATGAGCCCAGAGAGAGGGGGTGCCCAAGAAAGACATGAAACTGGCAGTCATGTTCCCCCAGCTGCAGCATACTGCCAGATTTGCTCCAGTGGTGTTGAGGGAGGCGGTGATGAAGTCACTGACTCTACGTGGGTGCCAGATAGAAGAGAGGAGGAGGAGGCACATCTCCAACGAGGCAGGATGCCCTCCCGGGACCAGCTTAAGGGCAAGCAACCGACTGCATCACACCACAGAGCTCCGCATGTGCAGGGCACTGCTGACTCCGCACGTTTTTCCAAAAGTTCTTTGGTGTGGGCCTTTTTTAAGATGTGTGCAGCAGATCGCACTGTTGCTGTTTGCAACATATGTCCGAAGCGTATCAAGTGTGGCCAAAACAGCAGCCGCTTGGGTACCACATGCTTGACCAGACACATGTCGAGCTCCCATGCAGTCCGTTGGCAACAGTACTTAAAAGACCCACACCAAAGAACAAGGCGGACCTCTCCTTGCTCCTCATCAGCTGGGATCTCCAACCCCACTATCACTTCAGTCCTCTCAGAGACCTGCACTGAGAGGAATGAAGGTGTAGAATTAGGTGTCCCAAGCACTTCCGGGCAATTTGCTAGCAGTACACCAACATCCGATTGTAGCAGGAAAATTTCCCTACCCCAGTTGCTAAACCGGCAAAAGAAATTCAGTCCCAGCCATCCACATGATCAGTTGTTTGGCTAAATTGCTAGCACTCCAACTGCTGCCTTTTCAGCTGGAAGACTATGCCCTCTTTTGAGAATTTGTGGAATGTGCGGTACCTCAGTGGCAGGTTCCCAAACGCCAATTTTTTTCTTGGAAGGCCATTCTGGCTCTCTACCGACATGTGTAAGGCAATTTCTTGGCCTCGTTGGACAGGGCGGTCAGCTGTAAGGTGTATGTTACCGCTGACTCATGGTCCAGCAGGCATGGACAGGGACATTATCTTTTTTTCACGGCGCACTGGGTAACCCTGCTGGCAGCTGGGAAGGATGTAGGACAGGGTGCAGTATTGTTGGAGCTTGTTCTACCACCACGCCTCCAAAATGCTGGTAGTGGTGATTCTGCCACACCTCTCTCCTCCACCCCCTCCTCTTCTTCCTCTATGGCCTCTTCCTGTGCAGATTTGTTCTCGGAACCAGCGGTGCTCCATAGGCGTTCTAGGGGCTACGCAAGCACTCAGGCAAAAAGATGCCATGTGGTGCTTGAGTTGGTCTGCGTAGGGGACAGGAGCCACACTGGGGCAGAGATTCTGTCAGCTCTGCAGGGGCAGGCTCAGAGGTGGTTGACGCCACGCCAGCTTCAGCCAGGAATGGTGGTTTGCGACAATGGCACCAACCTCCTCTCCGCCCTCCGACAAGGACACTTCACCCATGTTCCCTGTTTGGCTCACGTCCTTAATTTGGTGGTGCAGTGGTTCTTATGCAGGTACCCAGGTTTACAGGATCTCCTGAGGCAGGCCAGGAAAGTCTGTGGGCATTTCCGACGGTCATATAATGCCAGTGCTTGGCTGGCTGACCTCCAAAAGGAATGCAACCTGCCCAAGAACCGCCTCATCTGTGACATGCCCACCAGATGGAACTCAACGTTGGCAATGCTGCAGCAGCTGCACACACAGCAGAGGGTCATCAATGACTACCTGTGCGAGTATGGCACCAGGACAGGGTCAGGGGAGCTTGGCTTTTTTCGCCACGCCAGTGACTCATGATCAAGGATGCATGCATGGTCCTGTCACCATTTGAGGAGGCCACGAGAATGGTGAGCAGTGACAGTGCATACATCAGTGATACTGTCCCTCTTGTCTTTCTGTGGGAGCACACGCTGCGTGGAATAATGGACAGGGCACTTGAGGCAGAACAGAGGGAGGAAGAGGAGGACTTCCTTACCTCTCAAGGCCCCTTTTATTCAGACAGTATTCCTGCAGGCCCGCCTATCACACAGGAGGAGGAGGAGGATTGTGTCAGCATGGAGGTGGAGCCTGGCACTCAGCATCAGCAGCAGTCTTCAAGGGATCGTTTTCAGTCCTCAGTAACCCATGGACTTGTATGTGGCTGGGAGGAGGTGGCTGCGGATCAGCTCGTCCTTAGTGACCCAGAGGACTCCGGACCGAATGCCTCAGCAAACCTATGCTGCATGACCTCCCTGATCCTGCAAAGCCTGCGAAAGGACCCTCAGGTTCGTAGTATCAAGGAGAGGGATCAGTACTGGCAGGCAACTCTTCTTGATCCACGTTACAAGGGTAAGGTGGCAGAACTTATCCAGCCATTGCAGAGGGAGCAGAAGATGAAACATCTTCGGGAGGCCTTGCAGAAAGGTTTGTGCAATGCGTTTCCAGAGCCTGGGAGGTTACAATTTCCTGGTACTCATGGACAACATGTTGCTGAGGCTTCGGTCAGTCACAGATGGAGCGGTGGAGAAGGTGGCCCTCTGATCGGTTCCAGCAACCATCGCCAGCGTCTGTTGTACATGGTGCAGGAATAACTAGGGGCAAGATCAGACTTGGAGACCTTTCCAACCGAAAATCCACTGGGTTACTGGGTCTTGAGGATGGATCATTGGCCAGAGCTTGTACAGTATGCAATTGAGCTACTGGCCTGTCCTGCATCCAGTGTTCTTTCAGAACGCACATTCAGTGCTGCTGGAGGCTTTGTAACCGATCAGAGTGCACCTGTCCACTGACTCGGTTGATCGGCTCACCTTCATAAAAATGAATCAGTCTTGGATCACCAGCTACTAAGCACCTGATGCTGATGTAACCGATTGATTTTTTTATGAATGTGAGATCCCTTCAAGACTGCCTATGCTGATGCTGAGTGACTATCCTGTTATGCTGAGTGACTATCCTTTTCCTCCTCAATGTTCATGTTGATAGCTTCTAAGAACATTTTTGGTTATGGGCACCACTACCAGTGGCTAAGGCCCAATTTTTCTGCCCCTGTTTAACAGGGGGCGTGTAATTGCAATTTTTGATCAAATATTTAACAGCAGAGCTCGTTGCTGCGCTCAACAATAGTATCTGTGAGGGGTTGCAGTGTTGTGGCACCACCCCCACCAACGCCTAAGGCCCAATTTTTCTGCCCCTGTTTAACAAGGGCATGTAATTACAATTCTTGATATAATATTTCACAGCAGGGCCCATTCCAGTGCCCACCAAGAGTAACTGTGAGGGCTTACAGTGTTCTGGTACCACCAACACCTAAGGCCCGATTTTCCGCAGAGTGTATAGGGCAGGCCGTATAGTATATACAGGCGGTCTACTATTTTCAAAAATCTGACTTGTTTGTCTGACTCCTACTTACAAACGGAGGGAGACACCAGGAAGTGAGAGGAAATCTACCCCTAGGAAGGGAAATTCTCTCCTGTAAGAGTTAATATGGGAAAAAGGTGTCTCCTCCACTGATTTATTACCAATCCTTGTTTCCCTTAAAAACCCCAAATTTTCAAGATCCAATTGTCATTGGGACAGAAAGTGAGGTGAAATCTTCTGAACAGGGGCACAGACAGCAAAACAAATGTTACAGGGGTGATAACCCTTCCCTATGTTTTCCAAAAAGCTTTAAAATAGATTTTTTGGCTGGAGCTACACTTACAAAATGTACCTGTTCCAAATTACAAACAGATTCTACATAAGAACAAACCTACAGTCCCTGTCTTGTTTGCACCGCCTGTATACTGCTGTTCAGAGTATATAGGGCCTGGGGGCCCAACGCCTTTTCTTTTTGTAATTTGGGTGCGGGGTTCCCCTTAATATCCATACAAGACCCAAAGGGCATGGTAATGGGCTTGGGGGGGGGGGGGGAGGGGTACCTATGCCATTTGTCTCACTGATTTTCATCCATATTGCTGGGACCCGACATTACATTAAAGCCTCAAGCAGTTTTAAATGACTTTCATTACTTTAGAAATGTCATTTTGTGCAGGGACTGTCCTAAGCATTGGAAACACGTGCCACTTTGCAGGCGTACTATTGACACCCCCCAGGTACGATATTTAAGGGAATATTTCACTTTTATTTTTTCACTTTAAGCATCATTAAAATCACTTCTCCTGAAAAAACGGCCATTTTTAAAACTTTTTTTTCCATTGATACATGTCCCCTGGGGCAGCACCCGGTTCCCCAAACCCTTTTTAGGACAATAACTTGCATATTAGCCTTTAAAGTTCGCACTTTTGATTTCTCACGTTCGAGTCCCATAGACTTTAACGGTGTTGGAATGTTCGTGCAAACTTTCGGTCCCTTCGCATGTTCTGGATGCGAACCCAACTGGGGGGTGTTCGGCCCATCCCTACTCATTACAATACCACCTTCCACCTACTTTCTGTACAATTTAATTGTACAATTTTCTTTAGATCTTCCATCAGGTATGTAGTGCAAGAGCTTGTCTAATTTGATACAAATTGAAAAGATTGTTCAGGTGGGTCATCCTATTCCATAGTTCTGGTAAATCTAAAGGACATTTTTCAGAGATTGTACAATCAGATTGCATAGTGTATAGCCATCTTTATACAAGTACATAGGAGCGAGTGGAAGGAGACACTCAATTGTCAGGCCCAGTTCAAATCTCCATGTAGAGGAAAATCACATTCCGGCATGTGTTTTTTTTTTTTTTTTTTTGTGATGTTGTGGAGCTTTTTCACTCATCATACATAGGGCAGCCCATCCACTTAAATGGGCTTCCCTATGTTCGACAATCGCCCCACAGAAGCTCCAGAACTTTTTTTGTAGTGGAGCGTGGTGCGTTTGCCATACTTGGGGTGCCTTCAACATGTAATGACAACACAAGCACAATGCACATTTGCATCGCTTCTGAAATGCATGGCAAAGCACACATCTTCTGTGCAGTTTGCCCTGCATTCGGAATCACACAGATGTGACTGGAGCCTCATTGTTCTTGTGAAAAAAAACACACACATTTCATTTTCAAGCCCCTATCATAGTGGTGGGAATGGGGCACATTTTTTTGGCACATTTTTTCCACGACACACATAGCACAGGCCATTGATTTTAATGTGCTGCCATACATGCAGCAAAGTGCCGCATGGGACATTTTGGTGTGTTGTGGTTTGCACATTTTTTACTGTGCGTTTTGCTGCATTTGTCACTCATTTTTTCCACGTAGCAAAATGTGTGTTTTGCTTGTATTGCCTTTGGATGCTGTTAACAATTAATGGCTGAAGGTGCGACTAGTTAATTTTAGGTATATAAAGATGGACATACACTATACAATCTGATTGTACAATCTCTGTACAATTGCCTTTAGATTTACCAAAACTATATAATATAAAGACACACCATCTATCCAATCAGGCAGGCCTTGCACTATATCAGGAGTTTCCAACCTGTGGGCTGCAGACAGGCCCATGCATGCAGCATGGGACCGTCTGGAGGGATGCTAGGGAGCAGGCAAATGCACGCGTGGAGAGATGCCAGGGATGCTGTGTAAACATAGTTGGGTGAAGGGTGTGTGCTAATGAGATCAGCTGGTAAACTCCTTCCTTTGTTTTACTGGTTTCTCCATCCCAAATCTACATACCAGCAAGTAATGAAGCTTTCTAATAAATACAGCAAGGGCTAAGGTAAGGTCTTGTTCTCAAAATCAAAGAAAACTTTTATTTTTCTGCAACTGAGGTACATTAATGGTATATTGGTACATAGGGGAGCTGAAAAAGGTGAACTTATCCTTTAAGCCACCTAAAATGTTGGAACACAAGGCAGGTAGTTCCTTATGCGTAAATAAAATCAGTCTGAACATGCTTAAAGAAGCTGAGAAATAAACGCAAACAACTCAAACCATATCCACATGGTGCAGAGAAGTACTGGAGCAGGACAGAGAAATAAAAGTAAAGTGTGCTTATTAATGTGAATAAAAGAAGCACCTTAGGTAGAAATGATGCCCGAGGCCTCAAGCCAACTTCTTCCTATTATAGCAGGCATGTCCAAAGTCCGGCCCGCGGGCCAATTGCGGCCCGCGGTCTGGTTTCGGACGGCCCGCCTGGTAATTTTGACATATATATCTTTTGTGGCCCCCAACGAATCCCCGAGCGCCGGGGGCCATAAAAGATATAAATATGCTGGCTGCCTTGGAGGGGGCGGGACGAGCGCCGTACAGGATACAGGAGAATTTCCTGTTTACACGGCGTCCTGTGTAAAAGGAAGTCCTGTCTCCTGCGCTGCCATTGGACAATTGTTTTGTCCATCATAGGAGGCGGGACTTTCAATTAAAGAGGCTGCCGATAAAAACAGGAATTTCTCCTGTATATCTGTTGGCGCTCGTCCCGCCCCCTCCCTGTCTTCTCCAAGGCTGCAGATGGACATGAATCAGGCTGCACTGACGGCAATGGTGAGTCTGCATTCATGTCAATGTGGGGGCTGCATTCATGTCAATGTGGTGGGGGCTGTATTCATGTCAATGTGGTGGGGGCTGCATTCATGTCAATGTGGCGGGGGCTGCATTCATGTCAATGTGGCGGGGGCTGCATTCATGTCAATGTGGTGGGGGCTGCATTCATGTCAATGTGGTGGGGGCTGCATTCATGTCAATGTGGTGGGGGCTGCATTCATGTCAATGTGGTGGGGGCTGCATTCATGTCAATGTGGCGGGGGCTGCATTCATGTCAATGTGGCGGGGGCTGCATTCATGTCAATGTGGTGGGGGCTGCATTCATGTCAATGTGGTGGGGGCTGCATTCATGTCAATGTGGTGGGGGCTGCATTCATGTCAATGGGGTGGGGGCTGCATTCATGTCAATGTGGGGGCTGCATTCATGTCAATACGGTGGGGGTTGCATTCATGTCAATGTGGGGGCTGCATTCATGTCAATACAGTGGGGGTTGCATTCATGTCAATGTGGGGGCTGCATTCATGTCAATACGGTGGGGGTTGCATTCATGTCAATGTGGGGGCTGCATTCATGTCAATACGGTGGGGGTTGCATTCATGTGAATGTGGGGGCTGCATTCATGTTAATACGGTGGGGGCTGCATTCATGTCAATACGGTGGGGGCTGCATTCATGTCAATACAGTGGGGGCTGCAGATAGGCACTGATTAGGCTGCATTGATGGGCACTGACCCTTATTTTGCTTCACAGTTCTTTATTTAAAATTTAAGATTTTTTTCCTGAAACTTCCTTTTTAAAGTGAAGGTGCGTGTTATAAGCCGATTAAATACGGTATATCCAAATAACACGCCCGAGCTCATCTATTCACAACACACAGCACAAAGGCAAAAGAATTCTTGTTGGGCCGTGTATTAGCGCTCGGACGGACACACTTAGACCAAATTTTATTGGTTTAAAAATGTCAGGCAAAATGGTCGGCCCTCAAGCATGTTCTATTCATCAAATCTGGCCCTCTTTGAAAAAAGTTTGGACACCCCTGTATTATAGAACAAGAAAGGATTCTCTACCATTCTCTATCAGCCCCTAACTCAGAAATCACCTCGGTGTAGCAATAGCAGGAAATTGATCACCCCCTGATCGATTTAAAATTAATTTCAGAGCCAAATTAAATGCTTAATGTGAAAGTAATGAAACATTTCTGATGGCAGCAACAAGAAGCACTGACATAGTGTTGGGGAAGGAATAATCCCTCCTGGGCTGGCTAGGAGATGCAATCTAGTAAGTTTAAGATCAACCCAGATGTGGAAGGAGGATGGAAAAGTATATGCTGGGGGTTCCGCGAGAAAGATAACATAAAGGTGAAAGAACTCAAGGTGACAGGGTTCACAATGAACCTACGTTCTTTTGGAGCCAACCACACGAGCTTCAATAAACAAACTTTTTACATATTGCAGGTTACCTGTCCTGAGACAAGATAGTTCCTTAGTTTTCTTTTTTTAGGCTTTCGTCCTTTACTTTTACCTAGGGATGAGCCGAACACCCCCGGTTCGGTTCGCACCAGAACCTGCGAACGGACCGAAAATTCGCACGAACGTTAGAACCCCATTGACGTCTATGGGACTCGAACGTTCGAAATCAAAAGCACTCATTGTAAAAGCTAATTTGCATGGTATTGTCCTAAAAAGGGTTTGGGGACCCGGGTCCTGCCCCAGGGGACATGTATCAATGCAAAAAGAACTTTTAAAAACGGCCGTTTTTTCGGGAGCAGTGATTTTAATGATGCTTAAAGTAAAAAAAAAGTGAAATATTCCTTTAAATATCGTACCTGGGGGGTGTCTATAGTATGCCTGTAAAGTGGCGCGTGTTTACCGTGTTTAGAACAGTCCCTGCACAAAATGTCATTTTTAAAGGAAAAAATCTCATTTAAAACTGCTTGCGGGTTTAATGTAATGTCGGGTCCTGGCAATATGGATGAAAATCAGTGAGACAAACGGCATGGGTACCCCCCAGTCCATTACCAGGCCCTTTGGGTCTTGTATGGATATTAAGGGGAACCCCGCACCCAAATTAAAATAAGGAAAGGTGTGGGGCCACCAGGCCCTATATGCTCTGAACAGCAGTATACAGGCGGTGCAAACAAGACAGGGACTGTAGGTTTGTTGTTAAGTAGAATCGGTTTGTAATTTTGAACGGGTACATTTTTAACGCGTTTAGCTCCAGCCAAAAAATCTTTTTTAAGCTTTTTGGAAGACATAGGGAAGGGTTATTTACCCCTGTGACATTTGTTTTGCTGTCTGTCCTCCTCTTCAGAAGATTTCACCTCACTTTTTGTCCCAATGACAAATGTTTTTTGAAAATTTGGGGTTTTTTGTGGAACAAGGATTGGAAAGCATCAGTGGAAAGGAGAAATGTTTTTCCCATATTAACTCTTACAGGAGAGAATTTCCCTTCCTAGGGGTAGATTTCATCTCACTTCCTGTTGTCTCCTTCCGTTTGCAAGTAGGAGTCGTTTGGAGGTTAGATGTTTGAAAGTATATACTCAGCAGAAATTTGGGCCTTAGGTGTTGTTGTGGCCACAACACTGTAAGCCCTCACAGGGTCCTGCTGTGAAATATTAGATCAAGAATTGTAATTACATGCCCCTGTTGACCAGGGGCAGAAAAATTGGGCCTTTGGTGGTGCTGGTGCCACAACACTGTAAGTCCTCACTCGCTCTTGGTGGGCGCAGAAATGGGCCCTGCTGTGAAATATTAGATCAAGAATTGTAATTACATGCCCCTGTTGAAAAAGGGGGCTGAAAAAATTGGGCCTTAGGCACTGGTGCCACAACACTGCAACCCCTCACAGATACTCTAGTTGTAACGCAGAAACAAACCCTGCTGCAAAGTATTGCATCAAAAATTGTAATTACACACCCCTGTTAAACAGGGGCTGAAAAATTGGGCCTTAGGCAATGGTGCTGGTGCCACAACACTGCAACCCCTCACAGATAATCTAGTTGGAATGCAGAAACGAACCCTGCTGCAAAGTATTGCATCAAAAATTGTAATTACACGCCCCTGTTAAACAGGGGCTGAAAAATTGGGCCTTAGGCACTGGTGCTGGTGCCACAACACTGCAACCCCTCACAGATACTCTAGTTGTAACGCAGAAACGAGCGCTGCTGCAAAGTATTGCATCAAAAATTTTAATTACACGCCCCTGTTAAACAGGGGCTGAAAAATTGGGCCTTAGGCACTGGTGCCACAACACTGCAACCCCTCACAGATACTCTAGTTGGAATGCAGAAACGAGCCCTGCTGCAAAGTATTGCATCAAAAATTGTAATTACACACTCCTGTTAAACAGGGGCTGAAAAATTGGGCCTTAGGCACTGGTGGTGGCGCCCAGAACCAAAAATGTTCATAAAAGCTATCAGCGTGATCATTGAGGAGGAAGAGGATAATTACTCAGGGATAGTCACTCAGCATCAGCATAGGCAGTCTTTGAAGGGAACTGAGATTTCAAAAAAAATTATTCGGTTACATCAGCATCAGGTGCATCGGTTACAAAGCCTCCAGCAGCACTGAATGTGCGTTCCGAAAGAACGTTGGATGCAGGACAGGCCAGTAGCTCAATTGCATACTGTGCAAGCTCTGGCCAGTGATCCATCCTCAAGACCCAGTAACCCAGAGAATTTTCGGTGGGAAAGGTGTCCAAGTCAGATCTTGCCCCTAGGTATTCCTGCACCGTGTAAAACAGACGCTGGCGATGGTTGCTGGAACCGATCATACCTTGGGGCTGCGGACCAAAAAATTGTCTGAACGCATCGGTCAGACGGCCACCTTCTCCAGCGCTCCCTCTTTGACTGACCGAAGCCTCAGCAACACGTTGTCCAGAAACAGGAGTTTGTAATCTCCCAGTCTCTGGGAACGCGTTGCATAGACCTTTCTGCAAGACCTCCCAAAGATGGTTCATCCTCTGCTCCCTCTGCGATGGCAAGATAAGGTCCGCAACCTTACCCTTGTAACATGGATCAAGGAGGGTTGCCAGCCAGTATTGGTCCTTCTCCTTGATACCACGAATACGAGGATCCTTCCGCAGGCTTTGCAGGATCAGGGAGGCCATGCAGCGTAGGTTTGCTGAGGCATTCGGTCCGGAGTCCTCTGGGTCACTAAGGACGACATGGTCCCCAGCCACCTCCTCCCAGCCACGTACAAGTCCATGTGTTTCTTGGGACTGATCCCTTAAAGACTGCTGCTGATGCTGAGTGCCAGGCTCCACCTCCATACTGACACAATCTTCCTCCTCCTCCTCCTCCTCGTCCTCTTCCTGTGTGATCGGTGGGCATGCAGGAACACTGTCCGGATAAAGGGGGCCTTGAGAGTTAAGGAAGTCCTCCTCTTCCTGCCTCTGTTCTGCCGCAAGTGCCCTGTCCATTATTCCATGCAGCGTGTGCTCCAACAGGTGGACAAGGGGGACAGTGTCACTGATGCATGCACTGTCACTGCTCACCATCCTCAAATGGTGACAGGACAGTGCATGCATTTTTGATCATGGCCCACTGGCGTGGGGAAAAAAAAACAAGCTCCCCTGACCCTGTCCTGGTGCCATAGTCGCACAGGTACTCATTGATGGCCCTCTGCTGCGTGTGCAGCCACTGCAGCATGGCCAACGTTGAGTTCCACCTGGTGGGCATGTCACAGATTAGGCGGTTCTTGGGCAGGTTAAACTCCTATTGGAGGTCCGCCAGCTGAGCACTGGCATTATATGACTGGCGGAAATGCACACAGACTTTCCTGGCCTGCCTCAGGACATCCTGTAAGCCCGGGTACCTGCCCAAGAACCGTTGCACCACCAAGTTAAGGACGTGAGCCAAACAGGGCACATGGGTCATTTGTCCCTGTCGGAGGGCAGAGAGGAGGTTGGTGCCATTGTCGCAAACCACCATTCCTGCCTTAAGTTGGCGTGGCGTCAACCACCTCTGAACCTGCCCCTGCAGAGCTGACAGAACCTCTGCCCCAGTGTGGCTCCTGTCCCCCAAGCACACCAGCTCAAGCACCGCATGGCATCTTTTGGCCTGCGTACTTGCGTAGCCCCTTGAACGGCTACGGAGCACCGCTGGTTCCGAGGACAAAGCACAGGAAGAGGCCATGGAGGAAGAATAAGAGTAGGGGGTGGAGGAGAGAGGTGTGTCACAATCATTAGTAGTGGCATTTTGGAGGCGTGGTGGCGGAACAACCTCCAACACTACTGCACCTTGTCCTGCATCCTTCCCAGCTGCCAGCAGAGTCACCCAATGCGCCGTGAAACTTAGGTAACGTCCCTGTCCATGCCTGCTGGACCATGAGTCAGCGGTAATATGCACCTTACTGCTGACCGCCCTGTCCAGCGAGGCATGGACATTGCCTTCCACATGCCGGTAGAGAGCCGGAATCGCCTTCTGTGAGAAAAAGTGGCGTTTGGGTACCTGCCACTGAGGAACCGCACATTTCACAAACTCACGGAAGGGGGCAGAGTCTACCAACTGAAAAGGCAGCAGTTGAAGTGCTAGCAATTTTGCCAAGCTAGCATTCAACCGCTGGGCATGTGGATGGCTGGGAGCAAACTTCTTTCGGCGGTGCAGCAGCTGGGGCAGGGAAATTTGCCTGGTACAATCTGACGTCGGTGTACCAAAAGCAGATTGCCCACAAGTACTTGGCTGTGACACACCTAATTCTACACCTTCATTCCTCTCGGTGCAGGTCTCAGAGAGGACTGAAGGTATAGTGGGGTTGGAGATCTCAGCTGATGAACAAGGAGAGGTCCTCTTTGTTGTTTGGATACGCTTGCCAACAAACTGCATGGCATGTCAACATATGTCTGGTCAAGCATGTGGTACCCAAGCGGGAGATGTTTTGGCCACGTGAGATACGCTTGAGACAAATGTTGCAAATAGCAGCGGTGCGATCTGATGCACTCGTCTCAAAAAAGGCCCACACCAAAGAACTTTTTGAATAACACGCAGAGACTGCAGCGCCCTGCACATGTGGAGCTTTGGGGTATGATGCAGTCAATGTGCTGCCCTTAGGCTGGCCCCTGGAGGGCATCCTGCCTCGTTGGTGATGTGCCGCCTCCTCCTCCTCTCTCCTATCAGGCACCCACGTTGAGTCAGTGACCTCATCATCCCCTCCCTCCTCATCACTGGAGCAAACCTGGCAGTATGCTGCAGCAGGGGGAGCATGACTGCCAGATTGCTGTCCTTCTTGGGTACCCCCTCTGTCCGTGATCATGTTACTGCCTTCATCGAGCTCAGTATCATCATCAGAGCCTTCCAAACGCTGGGCATCCTCCTGGAGCATGTACCCAACACTGTGTTCAAACAGTTCGAGGGACTCCTCAGGAGGACATGGTGGGGCTAGGGAAGGAGTCACTGATGACATTGAGCCGAGGGAAGAGGCCGCTGCTTTGCCAGACAAAGTACCCTGAGCATGGGTGAGAGAGAATGAGGAGGATGAGGACGGCTTGGTCATCCACTCGACCAAGTCTTCCGCATGTTGCGGCTCAACATGGCCAGCTGCCAAAAAAAAGGCCAAGCGTGTCCCACGGCCACGTGCTGATGAGGATGCACCGTCTCCAAGACCAGCACTAGACACAGAGCCTGCTTGCCCTCTCTTATTGGCTTGTGACTGTCTGCCTCTCCTTCTTGGCCTTCCAGACATACTAATGGCCTGTAGCTGCACTAAGCTGGGATATATATATATATATATATATATATATATATATATGTACTGATACTGCAGCTAGCAAAATCAACTGTCTGCCTGTAGTATGAGAACACCACCAACCTTCTACAGGTAGCTTTAGCTGAACACTGTGCAGAGCTCGCAAAAAACTAACTTGTAGCTTTTTTAGCTGCCTGCGGTAGTGATAGGATCAGGAAAACACCACCAACCTTCTACAGGTAGCTTTAGCTGAACACTGTACAGAGCTCGCAAAAAAATAACTTGTAGGTTTAGCTGAACACTGTGCAGAGGTCTCACTACACTAACTTGTAGTTTTAGCTGAACACTGTGAGCAGGACGCACTGCACTAACTTGTAGCTTTAGATGAACACTGTGCAGAGGTCTCACTACACTAACTTGTAGTTTTAGCTGAACACTGTGAGGACGCACCACACTAACTTGTAGTTTTAACTGAACACTGTGAGCAGGACGCACTGCACTAACTTGTAGCTTTAGATGAACACTGTGCAAAGGTCTCACTACACTAACTTGTAGTTTTAGCTGAACACTGTGAGCAGGACGCACTGCACTAACTTGTAGCTTTAGATGAACACTGTGCAGAGGTCTCACTACACTAACCTGTAGTTTTAGCTGAACACTGTGAGCAGGAAGCACTGCACTAACGTGTAGCTTTAGATGAACACTGTGCAGAGGTCTCACTACACTAACTTGTAGTTTTAGCTGAACACTGTGAGCAGGATGCACTGCACTAACTTGTAGCTTTAGATGAACACTGTGCAGAGGTCTCACTACACTAACTTGTAGATTTAGCTGAACACTGTGAGGACGCACCACACTAACTTGTAGTTTTAGCTGAACACTGTGAGCAGGATGCACTGCACTAACTTGTAGCTTTAGATGAACACTGTGCAGAGGTCTCACTACACTAACTTGTAGTTTTAGCTGAACACTGTGAGCAGGACGCACTGCACTAACTTGTAGCTTTAGATGAACACTGTGCAGAGGTCTCACTACACTAACTTGTAGTTTTAGCTGAACACTGTGAGCAGGACGCACTGCACTAACTTGTAGCTTTAGATGAACACTGTGCAGAGCTCGCAAAAAAATAACTTGTAGGTTTAGCTGAACACTGTGAGCAGGACGCACCCCACTAACTTGTAGTTTTAGCTGAACACTGTGAGCAGGATGCACTGCACTAACTGTAAATAGTCTAGCTGCCGGACTGTGGTACTAATAGGATCAAAAGAACACCAGCAATTTTCTTCAGGTAGCTGTAAATACTGTAACAAGACAAACCTGCCTGTCAGTAAGAAGATAACAGGAATGGATCTAGCTAAACTGAATACAGTGTATATATATATATATATGCAACACCTGGGATGCATATATATACACAATACACTGTAAGTGCAGCTAACTCACTGATTGTCCTGCCTAATCTATCTAACTCAAATGAAATGACACTGTCTCTCTGTCTATCTATCTCTCTTTCAACGCCGGAACACACACTACACAGGGCCGTGCAGGCGGCCTTATATAGTGTGGGGTGTGTTCTAAACCCCCTGAGCCATAATTGGCCAAAGCCACCCTGGCTTTGGCCAATTACAGCTCTCTCTACTGACGGCGCTGTGATTGGCCAAGCATGTGGGTCATAGTGCATGCTTGGCCAATCATCAGCCAGCAATGCACTGCGATGAAGTGAATTATGGGCCGTGACGCGCCGCGCGAACGGCCCATAACGTTCGGAATTCGGCGAACGACCGAACAGCCAATGTTCGAGTTGAACATGGGTTTGACTCGAACACGAAGCTCATCCCTACTTTTACCTAGTAATCTTGTAACACACAGACTGTTCGAGGCAGGCTTTTTATCTCCATTACATGGGGTAGGGGTTGGATGATTAGTTTACAGAAGAATAAGATAAAATAGTTTGTGATTATAGTTCAGCTTACAGGAAGTGACACGGATGCTGTATTCCTAGCAAAATTACCAGGCATTTTCTGCACTTGCTCAAAATGTTCATGAAAAATTTGTTTACAAAAGCATCTCCCTCTCGGCGCCCGTGCGCTCACAATGCACGGGCCGCCACTGGACATGCGGCACTGGTGGGACTGACATGCGGCACTGGTGGGCCTGACATGCGGCACTGGTGGGCCTGACATGCGGCACTGGTGGGCCTGACAAGCGGCTCTGGTGGGCCTGACAAGCGGCTCTGGTGGGCCTGACAAGCGGCTCTGGTGGGCCTGACAAGTGGCTCTGGTGGGCCTGACATGCGGCACTGGTGGGACTGACATGCTGCACTGGTGGGACTGACATGCTGCACTGGTTTGCATTTATATTAAAATGCTTTGTATTTATAAGGCTGTAACCTATCATACCATGTGTTATGTATGGCTTGCTGGCTGCAGAATGAGGAGTGTGATATATGTTGAAGTGGGCGAGTTCACATTTACATGTACAAGCCTAGTGCACCTCCCACATTCACTCCCATCCCAAGGCTTCATGGGATATGTAGGCTGGTTACAGTTATGCCCCGTACACACGGTCGGATTTTCCGATGGACAGCGTGTTGTCGGAAATTCCGACCGTGTGTGGGCGCCATCGGACATTTTCCATCGGATTTTCCGACAGCAGGAGATAAAATTTTACGACAACAAAATCCGTTGTCAGAAATTCCGATCGTGTGTACACAAATCCGACGGACAAAGTGCCACGCATGCTCAGAATAAATAAAGAGATGAAAGATATTGGCCACTGCCCCGTTTATAGTCTCGACGTACGTGTTTTACGTCACCGCGTTTAGAACGATCGGATTTTCCGACAACTTTGTGTGACCGTGTGTATGCAAGACAAGTTTGAGCCAACATCCGTCGGAAAAAATCCTAGGATTTTGTTGTCGAAATGTCCGAACAAAGTCCGACCGTGTGTACGGGGCATTAGAGAGTGAGAAGAGGATATAATGCAATCACTGTTTTAAGAGATCCTCCCTGCCAGAAAAGACGATACATTTTTTGAATCACAGAGCTGACTTCCTGAAAATTAAATCAGACATCTCTTAAACGGTAAGAAATTTCACAAATGTAATAACTGGGTAAAACTGTGTTTTGTGTGGGGGTGTACAAATGGGGGATTTTTTTAAAATCCCGGAGTTCTGCTTTAAAGTCTATGGGACCCAAACTTGAAAAATCTAAGTCCCCATTTTGAGGGCTTATATGCAAGTAATTGGCCATAAAAAGGATATGGGGGTCCAGTTACTGCTCTGGGGGACATGTATCAATGCAAACATTTTTTTTTTAAAAAGATCATTTTTACAGGAGCAGTGATTTTAATGATGCTTAAAGTGCAACAATAAAAATGAAAAATTCCTTTGAATATAGTGCCTGGGGTGTCCCCTTAGTCTGTCTGTAAAGTGGCACATCTGTAGCATGTATAGAACATGCTGAAGCAAAAATGACTAAAGAAAGAAAATGAATGAAATGACATGTAAAATTGCCGGCAATACAATACCATTGCCGGCAATAGAAAAAAATGTTAAAAAAACGGCGTAGGGCCCCCAAAATCTATACCAGACCCTTATCTGAGCACGCAGCCTGGCAGGCCAGGAAATGGGGGGGGTGAGCGAGTGCCCCCCCCCGAACCATACCAGGCCACATGCCCTCAACACAGGACAAGGACAAGACAAGGACCTCATCCCCACAACCTTGGGCTGTGGGAGTCTGCAGGCAGGGGGCATCAAGATCCCAGCACGAATGGGTGATGTGAGGGCCGAACTTTTGCTCAGCCTAAACTGTTCGCCTAACTCTAATATTTATACAGTGGGGACGGAAAGTATTCAGACCCCCTTAAATTTTTCACTCTTTGTTATATTGCAGCCATTTGCTAAAATCATTTAAGTTCATTTTTTCCTCACTGACCACTTCAATACCAGGCACTTAGACACCTTCCCACCCAGACCATTTTTCAGCTTTCAGCGCTGTCTCAATTTGAATGACAATTGCGCGGTCATGCTACACTGTACCCAAACAATTTTTTTATCATTTTGTTCCCACAAACAGAGCTTTCTTTTGGTGGTATTTGATCACCTCTTTTTTGCGCAACAAATAAAAAAAGACCGAAAATTTTGAAAAAAAAACAAGTTTTTCTTTGTTTCTGTTAATTTTTTTTTGAATAAGTACGTTTTCTTCTTCAATGACGGGCATTCATATGGCTGCACTGACGGGTACTGATACGGCAGCACAGATGGGCACCGAAGAGGTGGCACCAATGAGGTGGCACTGATGAGGTGGCACTGACGGGCACTGATGATGGGCACTGATAGGCGGCACTGGTATGCGGCACTGATGGGCACTCATAGGTGGCACCGATGGGCACTCATAGGTGGCATTGATGGGTACTTATGGGTGGCACTGATGGGTACTTATGGGTGGCGCTGATAGGTGGCACTGATGGGCACTGTAAGGTGGGCACGGATGGGCACTGACAGGTGGCAATGATGGACACTGATTGGTGGCACTGATGCCCCTAAGGATGGCATTGCTGGGCATCACTGCAATATACTGGTGGCAATCAGTGCCCATTTGTGGGCACTGATTGGCACAGATTGGGCATTGACTGGGCACATGTGGATGGCCATGGGGTACATACCTGGCCATCCACATGTTGCCTCTCTCCCTGGTAGTCCTAGTGGCGATCCCTGGTGGTCCAGTGTGGTCATCTGAGGGGGGCTGCCCTGATAAACAATCAGCGCAGACCCCCCCTGTCAGGAGAGCCACCGATCGGCTCTCCTCTACTCGCGTCTGTCAGACGCGAGTGAGGAAAAGCCGATCAATGGCTCTTCCTATTGACATTGTGATCAGCCGTGATTGGACACGGCTGATCATGTGGTAAAGAGCCTCCGCCGGAGGCTCTTTACCAAGATCAGTGGAGCGGTGTGTCAGACTGACACACAGCTCCACTGATCGCCGCGATGCGCGCCCCGTCCTGCTGGACGTCATATGATGCCCAGTCAGGATAACTGAACCACCGACCGGCTGTCATCTGCTATAGGCCGGGCGGGAAGTGGTTAATGTACACACAGCACCCCATATTGACAGAAAAACACAGAATTGTTTGAGTCCAGCTGTGTTTGATTATACTGATTGGACTTGATTAGGAAAGCCACACACTTATCTATATAAGACCTTGCAGCTCACAGTGCATGTCAGAGCAAATGAGAATCAAATGCAAATGAGAATCATGAGGTCAAAGGAACTGTTTGAAGAGCTCAGAGACAGAATTGTGTCAAGGCACAGGTCTGGCCAAGGTTACAAAAATTTCTGCTCCCCTTAAAGTTCCTAAGAACACAGTGGCCTCCATAATCCTTAAATGGAAGATGTTTGGGACAACCAGAACCCTTCCTAGAGCTGTCCGTCCGGCCAAACTGAGCTGTCGGGGGAGAAGAGCCTTGGTGAGTGAGGTAAAGAAGAACCCACTGTGGCTGAGCTCCAGAGATGCAGTCGGGAGATGGGAGAAAGTTGTAGAAAGTCAACCATCACTGCAGCCCTCCACCAGTCAGGGCTTTATGGAAGAGTGGCCCGACGGAAGCCTCTCCTCAGTGCAAGACACATGAAAACCTGCATGGAGTTTGCTAAAAAACACCTGAAGGACTCCAAGATGGTGAGAAATAAGATTGTTTGGTCTGATGAGACCAAGATAGAACTTTTGGCCTTAATTCTAAGCGGTATGTGTGGAGAAAACCAGGCACTGCTCATCACCTGTCCAATACAGTCCCAACAGTGAAGCATGGTGGTGACAGCATCATGCTGTGGGGGTGTTTTTCAGCTGCAGGGACAGGATGACTGGTTGCACTCGGGAAAGATGAATGCGGCCAAGTACAGGGATATCCTGGATGAAAACCTTCTCCAGAGTGCTCAGGACCTCAGACTGGGCCGAAGGTTTACCTTTCAGCAAGACAATGACCCTAAGCACATAGCTAAAATAATGAAGGAGTGGCTACACAACAACTCTGTGACTGTTCTTGAATGGCCCAGCCAGAGTCCTGACTTAAACCTAACTGAGCATCTCTAGAGAGACCTAAAAATGTCTGTCCACCAAAATTTACCATCCAACCTGACAGAACTGAAGAGGATCTGCAAGGAGGAATGGCAGAGGATCCCCAAATCCAGGTGTGAAAAAATTGTTGCACCTTTCCCAAAAAGACTCATGGCTGTATTAGATCAAAAGGGTGCTTCTACTAAATACTGAGCAAAGGGTCTGAATACTTAGGACCATGTGATATTTCAGTTTTTCTTTTTTAATAAATCTGCAAAAATGTCAATTCTGTGTTTTTCTGTCAATATGGGGTGCTGTGTGTACATTAATGAGGAAAAAAATGAACTTAAATGATTTTAGCAAATGGCTGCAATATAACAAAGAGTGAAAAATTTAAGGGGGTCTGAATACTTTCCGTCCCCACTGTATATTGTCTGAATTCACCAATATGACAATTTTTTTTTTTTCTTCAAAACCTAGGGTGCCAGGCAAAAGAGAGAAAACTGGACTCATTCATAAAAATGGGTAACATCCCACCCAAAATTGAATCCCATAGGGATATGAGTTTGTAATTGAAATACCCAGTAACCTTCTCTTTTGCATAGAAACCCAAATGCATCCCCTCCCCTTTTTGGAAGCTTGACCTTTTCAATAGCCTGTACCCTGAGCACTGCAACATCACCTCCACAGCAATCACTGTAATGCCGAGCTACATTTGTGCTTTTTTTTTTTGCCACAAATGTAGCCCGGCATCACAATGATTGCCATGGAAGTGATGTTACAGCGCCCAGTGTACAGGCTATTCGTTTATGGATCTTATCGCTGCTGGTGTGCGGTCATCCGATGTCTATGTTTGATGCTTTACACTGTTATGTTTTAGTGCACTCCTTGCAACACGCTAAAAGACACATGTCCAGCTTCCCCCTAAAAAATATCTCAGCGCTGCAGTACAGTGTCTATTGCCACTGAATTATAAAAAAAAGAACATACGGGGCCCAGTCACACTGCTGCACTGCAGTAGTTCACAAATAATTGATAGGGTTAGGGATTTGTTTCAGAGTTCCTCTTTAAGTCTAATGCCTACGTGTAATTCTGTTGATGAAAATAATAATCTTAGCCTGCTTTGCAGCTGCTATGTAATTAACCTTTATTTGCTGACGCATATTCTCGATGAAACTGTTTTTATTGTATCCTTTTATTGCTGATAAGGAATTATCTGTTGGAAACACCTCTTTATTAGTCGAAATGTAAACTGAACTTCGATATTTACGTCATGTAACAAAACCTTCTAAATATATTCAATAAAACAGGACAGTTATCTCACTGCGGGCTTATAGGCCGTGGAATGAGACACAGACGAATGGTTGCCTCCGTGTCTATTCCTTTAAGGTTTAAGATTTGACAAAGCAATATAAACATAAAGTGACTTATTTAAACGTCACATCTGACATTTTGGCGCCCGAACTAGCAGGGACGCACCGATGATACTACAAGAGGTGGCTGAGCTCCGCTGACGGAACAGAAGGACAGGCATTCCGGGAACCACAGATCAAACACCTGGCCAGGTAAGAAAAAGCTTTATTTTTCTTATACTCTGTGCTCCCCTGATTTGTGCCTATCCGTTCTGTCAGTTATGGTTCTCCTGGTTTTAAAACACCAGCCTCTGTATTGGTGAGTCTAGAATTTACTGCATATTGTGGTTTATATTGCTGGACTTATTTGTTGTTTTGTTGTCTGTCTTGTCTGTCTTGTTGAGAAAGTGAATGAGCCTTGCCTAGGTTGGTATGAATTGAAAGAATATCATCCCAATGAGCAGTAGAATGCGTCCTTAACCTCGCAAGAGGACTTTGGGGGTCTGCCGCTTAAGTTTGATATTCAATTTAGTTCATAAACCATAGACGGGTTGAGAGTATAAGCCCTGTCTGCTCCATAAAGCAGGGATAAGAGTGTATGAGAGGGATTCCCAGATACGGGGAGGGTAATGAGGTCTCCATAAAGCCCAGAGATCTAGTCGGATACCTGGTCACTTTAAGGAATGCTTGTATATGTTGTAGTCGTCAGTCTGATCATAAAATTTTGTCAGTTGGCTAGCATATAAAGTAATTCGGTTTCAAGAATCTCATATAGGAGAGGTTTTTAGTATTCTGGCATCCTAGGAGGAAAAGGCAACGAGGAACTAGTGTAACTTGGTTAAGTGGTTTATATTGTACACTAAGTGTCCCACACGCTACCTAGGCTGGACTGTCAGAATGGGCCAGAGGAACACAAAACCCCGTCAGGGAATTGTAGCACATTACACAGTGCCACAGATAATTAAAAACATTTGTGGGGAAGATGAAGCGCAGGACTTAAAAGATGTCCTTCGTAAATTTAAGGTGAAAGGAGCAGCGGGTTTAGACCCGGAAGTATGGAGTGAAATAAAAAGGGACAGACAAGGAGAGGTGTTAGAGAAGCAATGGATGCGTCAGGTTCAATGCTTAATTAAGGTTTCAAATAGAGCAAAAGAAGAGGGGTGGAAATATAATCCAGATTGTAATGGTTGGGATATGAAAGATAGAAGAACAAAAAATGTGGAAACTTTAAGTAATATTACTTCAACCATCCCACCCCCATACACTGATATAGAGAAAAATTCACATAACTCAGGGTTATATCCTGTACTTGAGGGTAGAGGATGGGTTTGCCAGATTTGTGGATCACAAAACCCCGAATGGGCACAAGAATGTGTACGTTGTGGGGCACAAAAACCTCACCCGGAACCTGTAGCCCCAGTACACATTAACACACGAACTGTAACATTACCCAATCCTCAACACGGGGACCCACTGCATCCCAACGCGCCAGCCGTGGTTAATCGTAATATGGCCATACATACCTGGAAACCATGGTCGGCAGACACACTCATGGCTCTAATTCAGAATGCCCCTGACCCAGTAGCCAAGCCGGCTGCTTTTAGTAGATTTGTGACTCAGTTAATGAATACACATAGAGCAACTTGGCAGGACGGGGAAGATTTGTGCAGACATAAAATGACCTTAACTATGTTTAATCAGTTTATGACAGAGATAGGCCCGCTTAGACCTGTGGAAGTAACAGATGGAGATGGCAATCTGGCAGCCGGACATGTTAGACATATAGACTCACGAGCGCCCTTTCTTGTAAGATTAGAAGCTTTTTGTCAGGCAAAACAGCAAGAGAGAGGATCCACGTCACCCATGAAACAACTGCCAGGGCAGACAGTATCAGACTTTTACTTATCAATGGAAAGTATGATGGCAGACGAAGGAATGGATTTAGCACTGCCAATTACAATCCGAACCTTCAACAGGCAGTTTATGGAAGGGTTGATTCCACAGATAAGTGAAAGACTGAAAGCCTGCACACCAGAGTGGAGGGCAACTAGAGATAGAGGGTCATTGTTACAAAAAGCACAAGGTATAGAAGCAGATTTAGCAGAAAACAAAAGTCGAAAACACCCGGCAATCAATACGGTTGTAGATCCCCAAGACCCAAGCAGAGGTTCCTATCGCAAACCCCTTACTTGTTATTACTGTAACAAGACTGGCCACATCAGACGCCTTTGCAGAAAGAGAATAAGGAATGAAGGAAAGGAGGGTGTTGATTACCCAGTTAATCAGAGGAGGAACTGGCCCAGGGACAACAATAATGGTGAAGTCAGACGGCAGGGAGATGGTCCACGAGCATGACTCGCCCCAGTTTTAGAAAAATCCAAAACTAAGATGCTTAAGACTACTATAACGGTTGGTAATAAGAAGGTTTCTTGTTTAATTGACACAGGCGCTTCACGCTCGTTACTTTCTGATTCTGAATTACTCCCTGAGCAAGAGTCACCTGACACTTTATTAATAACTGGATATGATGGCATTTTAGCAGACGCCCCGCTCACAAAACCCTTAAAAGTTAAAATAGGGAACCATATGTTCCTTTCACGCTTTCTAGTATCTAGTGGAGCCCCCACTAACTTACTAGGAGCTGACATTTTACAGAAAATAGGAGCTAACATTACCTATCATCCCGATGGCACTGTCACCTTAGCTATAGGGGATGATCAAGAACACATGGAGATGTGTAATCTGATACAATACCTGGAGGAGGAATCTGAACTGTCCGGTCCACCACCTCCAGATTTGGATCAGGTCTTGTCCTCCCTTCCGGAAGAACTATGGGAAAAGCATCCAGCGGATGTTGGACTTTTGCCCGTACCTCCGGTTACCCTACAGCTGATTCCAGGAGCTGTGCTACCCCAACAAAAACAGTATCCACTCAGTGCACCCCAAGAGGCGGCCATTGAAATGCAGGTCCAATCCTTCTTAAAAAGTGGAGTTCTAAAAGAAGTAAAATCACCGGCAAACACTCCTTTGTACCCGGTCAAAAAGAAATCAGTAGCCGGTAGTCCGGTTAAGTATAGGATGGTCCAAGACCTCAGAGCAATCAAAAATACTAGCCCCAATGACACCTTTAGTACCCAATCCACATACGTTACTGTCACAAATACCCTCAACTAGTATGTACTTTACGGTTATAGATTTAGCAAATGCTTTCTTTTCTGTCGCACTTGCTGAAGAATGCCAACTATGGTTCGCATTTTCAATAAAAAATCGGCAACTAACCTGGACACGCCTACCTCAGGGTATGGCGCATTCACCTACCTTGTATTCACAAGCATTGCAAACGGTGTTGGGAGAATGGGTACCACCAGATTCTTGTGTATTGCTACAATATGTGGATGATTTATTGTTGTGCTGCCCGGACAAGGAAACTTGTTTGGATACCACCCTTAATTTGTTGCGATTTCTAGCAGAAAAAGGTTGCAAGGTTAATCGGAACAAATTACAAATGTGTCGGGAAAAAGTAATCTTT
Source organism: Lithobates septentrionalis (assembly GCA_037952835.1). Classification (NCBI taxonomy): domain Eukaryota; kingdom Metazoa; phylum Chordata; class Amphibia; order Anura; family Ranidae; genus Lithobates; species Lithobates septentrionalis. Next base: position 6,596,127 of record JBBDGP010000593.1, on the reverse strand, counting down.
CTGGGACATTGTATATCACAGGGTACAAGACATCTCACTGAGGAGAGGGTTCAAGTGATAAAGGGAATGTTACCCCCATGGAATTTCAAACAATTGCGTATGTTTTTAGGTATTGTGTCATATTGTAGACAATGGATACCACATGCTAGCGCTTTGATGCAGCCATTATACGATTGTTTGAAAATTGTACCGTATGTGCTTACAGAAGTAGCTTATGAGTCGTTTATCACCTTAAAAAAGCTGTTGATTTCTGCCCCGGCCATTGGTATTCCTGATTACACTAAGAAATTCAATCTATACGTTGCTGAGATCACTGGACACGCCACAGGGGTACTGACACAGGCACATGTAAAACAAAGACCAATCGCTTACTTTTCAGCAGCACTAGATCCAGTGTCTAGAGGTTCACCGTCCTGTGTGCGGGCGGTAGCTGCAGTGTCAATTATCATAGATAAGTCATCAGAAATTGTTCTAGACAATCCAGTCGTAGTGCATACCACACATGACATACATGCAATCTTGTCTCAGGTACAGCCCAAACACATTTCAATGGCCCGACAACTAAGGTTACAGTGTACTTTACTTTTACCTCCAAATGTCACTTTTCAGCGCTGTACAACCTTAAATTTGGCCACCTTTTTGCCTCTTCAGTCACCAGATTTGGCAAGGGGGAATAATAGTACTAGTGAGAAAGGAAATGGGGAACCTGACACTCTTTTGTTCCGAGAAGTAGGTGAACATACGCAGGTGATTGACGCACAGCCCTTACCAGCCCACATGTCAGCACAAGAAGCAGAATTAAAAGCTTTAGAACAAGCCCTAGAATACTTAAAAGGACAAGAAGGGAATATTTACACTGATTCTGCCTACGCTTATGGTGTAGCGCACGATTATGGCCATATATGGAAGGCTAGAGGTTATCTGACAGCAGCAGGTACACCTGTAAAACATGGAGAAGGGATTAAGAGAGTCCTGAACAATCTTCAAAAGGTTAAGCGAGTGGCCATCATGAAGATAGCGGCACACACGAGCGCAAAAACAATTGAGGCAAAAGGAAATGCATTTGCAGATTTGACTGCAAAACAGGCAGCTCTAGGGGAAGGAAGCCCTGAGACCTTAGCAGCGGTAGAGGTGAGTATCCCAGAACCAACATGGCAGCAGCTGAGTAAATTACAGGAGCAAGCAGGGGAGAGCGAGAAAGATAAGTGGGTCAGAATGGGAGCAGCACCAGACCTTGACAATGTATGGAGGGAAGGGGGCAAAATATGCCTGCCTGCCTCTCTGTACCCAGCAATGGCAGCTGCAGTTCACCTACCCACACACGTCAGTTCCAATTCCATGTATAGGATTGTGAACCAAGGATGGCTCGCCCCTGGATTCAGTAGTACGGCGAGAAACTACTGTGCAGCCTGCCAAATCTGTCTCCTGAATAATCCAGGACAGAGAGTAAAAACCCCACGTAAACACCAGGTTCGGGCCCAATACCCCTTCCAGAGACTGCAGATTGACTACATACAAATGCCTAAGAGCGGCCCCTTTGAGTTTGTCCTCGTGTGCATCGATTTATTCTCAGGTTGGCCTGAAGGTTATCCAGTAAAATCAGCTACAGCAAAAGCCACAGCAAAGAAACTGATCACTGAGTTAATACCTAGGTTTGGTCTTCCTGAAACCATAGAATCAGATAGGGGAACACACTTTACAGGAGAAATCATGCAGAATGTAATGACCATGTTAGGGGTTCAACAAAGTTTTCACACCCCTTACCACCCACAGAGTTCAGGATCAGTGGAAAGAGTAAATGGGACAATAAAGTTAAAAATACAAAAGGCAATGCAAGAGTTAAACAAGCCATGGCCTGAATGTTTGCCTTTGGCTTTATTCTCTATAAGGTATACCCCTACAGGGAAAACAGGATTATCCCCATATGAAATACTTTTTGGGAATGCACCTAGATTAGGTTTATACTTTCCACAGAGTATGCAATTGCAATGTGATAGTTTGACTGCATATGTGATACAATTACAACAACGTCTAACCAAGATCCACAAAAGTGTGTATTCTTCTCTTCCAGACCCTAACTCAATAACAGGTACACATACGCTGCTACCAGGGGATTATGTATATGTAAAGAAACACACCAGAAAGTCATTGGAACCCAGGTTCGAAGGTCCTTATCAAGTACTCTTGACCACAGCCACTTCAGTAAAGCTGGAGGGAAAGCCAACCTGGATACACGCATCACACTGCAAGAAACAACCTGAGAAAACGTCATCATGAAGTCTTTGCTTTTCTATAGTTTGTTTAAACTTGCCATTCTGCAAGTGTATGCTTGGACTCCTGGTATCAATGTACTTAATGTAGAAGAAACAATGACTTTTAAATGGAGTATAGATGATCCTAAAGTAGCAAATGTTTCGGGATACGAGATAAATAAGGATTATACTGTGGGTAATTATACTGTCAAAGGACATAGGCAACCGTTTCATGAAGATAAGGGTATAGCATGGATACAAGCAGACCCCCTCTCAGAAGTAACTATAACTTTCCAGTGGAATGATAATATGGGTTTTCCTTTTAACAATAGTAAGAATCATAGGTGCCATAAAATATCCCTTTCACAGACGTGGAAACAAGCCCGGGAACGGGTAGTGGGACAAATGTACCAAATACTAACAACAATGGCAGGGGGAGAGAATATATCAGAAGGGATGTTTAATCTGAAAGATATTACCGTTAATCAATCCAGTACTTTCCTCTGTGCATCTTGGTGGAGGGAAGAGAGAGTTGATGGGTGGTATTGGTATGCATCATCCTATGGGTTTCACATACAAATGGAGGAAGAAGTAACGCCAACAATTGAATCTTCCATATTAACACCCGTACCAAACACTTGTATAAATGTATCAACATCACAACAGAAAACAAAAATAAAATTCAATATCACCTTTCCCCCGATACCGGAGTGTAGGTATAAACGAGAATGGTACGACACACTATTGGGACTGACAGGTACAGGGATGGGAATTTTAAACTCGGTCGAGATAGAAGAAATGAACAACAGGTGGAAGCATGCAGGGGGACACATAGCTGACAGCTTGACTATTACAAGTAAATGGTTACCCACCACTTTTGAAACCCAACTGCAAGAAATACCCATATTACAATTTTTGGGAGGGTTAATAAATCACACGATAGGAGCAGAGCTTCAACTATGGAATCAAAGTCAACAGTTTATAAATTTCACACAGTGCTCTTTTAACCTCTTATCCTATCATATGCAAATAAATAGAGCCAGGACTGAACTACAGTTGGGAAATTATCATACCTGGATGAAATATTTTAAAGGTTTAACTGACGAGGGTGTATGGTTCCAAGTAAAAGGGGATAAAATAGAATGTGAGGATAAATGGTGTGTAGGAAGGTTTGAGGCATATCGGGTAGAAGATGTAATGGAAATGTGTAAAATAGTGGTCATGCCACTAGTAATTAAAGATGAGTTTTGGTATCCAGAAATATATGGGAAATATGTAGATAAAGGAAACAGAACCCATGATTTAACTCTATGTGAAGGAACTAATAAGGGAATGGTATGTGGCAGAAGTTCCCCAGTATATGAACCTTGTTTGTTAAAATATCAAACTAGCATATGCAAAATGCAAAGAACACCGATAAATGTGAACAATAGATTCATAGAAATAGGACCCCAGCATATTTGTATTATTACTAATGATAACCGCACCATGTCAGCGCTAAATAAATCGGCGCCGTTTGCGGGATGTATAAAGAAGATTAAAGTATTACAATGGGGTAACGACACATATCTTTTTGAACCAGACGCAGATAAGATATTCTCTTCAGTCTATGAGGTACATAATCTCACTGACACTACACCCTTTATAATTTCTTTAGACCCACTAAAACAGGTTTTGGAACAATCAGAGTTGTTAAGACAACACATAGAAACACTAGAACATACCCTACAGAATAACCTCGTATCCGCAATTATTGATAAAGGTAGACTAGTGCATCTTTCATCACAGATACAACAGGATACTGCACCACATTGGTGGGATATATTTAGTGGAATGTCTTCTACAGCAACCAATACCTTTCACTGGTTGTTAAGTCCAATGGTAATTATTATTCTAATATTAATATCACTTACAATCACAAATATTTGTGTATACAGGAAAATAAATAGGAAAATTAGGAGAATAGACAGGGCATACTAATCAATGTGTATTGACATCACCCACTCCTACAAAACTCCTCTTCTTGAATTTAAGATGTTAGTAATACCTAGGGAGATGGGTTTTACCCCTCTGACAACTAGCGGTCAGGGAAAGCACTCTGGGGAAAACTGACTAGAACTTATTCATGAGGACCCAGGGGGAAGGAGAGGATGATGTCAAAGGGGGAAATTGATAGGGTTAGGGATTTGTTTCAGAGTTCCTCTTTAAGTCTAATGCCTACGTGTAATTCTGTTGATGAAAATAATAATCTTAGCCTGCTTTGCAGCTGCTATGTAATTAACCTTTATTTGCTGACGCATATTCTCGATGAAACTGTTTTTATTGTATCCTTTTATTGCTGATAAGGAATTATCTGTTGGAAACACCTCTTTATTAGTCGAAATGTAAACTGAACTTCGATATTTACGTCATGTAACAAAACCTTATAAATATATTCAATAAAACAGGACAGTTATCTCACTGCGGGCTTATAGGCCGTGGAATGAGACACAGACGAATGGTTGCCTCCGTGTCTATTCCTTTAAGGTTTAAGATTTGACAAAGCAATATAAACATAAAGTGACTTATTTAAAAGTCACATCTAACATTACCTAAGCCTACTTTTACGTACATTACATACTCCATTGCATTGGGCAGCCATTCATTTGCAATGGTATCACAACACATTTTTTTTTTACTAGTAATGGCGATGATCTGCGATTTTTAGTGGTACTGCGACATTGCGGAGGACAGATCAGACACTTTTGACACATTTTTGGAACCGTTGACATTTATACAGCGATCAGAGCTATAAAAATGCACCGATTACTGTGTAAATGTCACTGGCAGGGAAGGGGTTAACACTAGGGGCGATCAAGGGGTTAAATGTGTTCCCTAGTTAGTGTTTCCAACTGTATGGGGATAGGACTGACTGGGGGAGGAGACATTTATTGTTGTTCCTACTTACTAGGAACAAACAATATGTCTCCTCTCCCCTGACAGAACAGGGATTTGTGTGTTTACACACACAAATCCCCATTCCAGCTCTCGTTCCCGCAATCGTTTGCGCCCGCCGGCCACGCGCCAAGGATCCCCCGCCGTGTCACGAGCGCGCACGCCTCCGGTGGCTCTCAAAGGGGAAGATGTACCCGTAACGGTGATTCGCGGGAACGTGCCACTTTGCCAACGTATATCAGCGTGAGCCGGTCGGTAAGTGGTTAATCATCACAGAGACAATGTAATAACAGTGGGTTTTTCTAAATGTCTATGTAAACCCAGTTGTTTAAAATCCCATGTATGCACAGTGTTTGTAAAAGTCCATGCACACTTGGCTTAAAAAAGTGCCAGTTCTTTTGGCAGAAAAAACGCTCACATAGAGTGTTTTTGTATATGCATTTAGGCATGTTTAGTGATTTTTTTTTTCCTGCCAGAAAACTCCTCTCAAAAACACAATCTAGAATGTTTTTTTTTCCTGGCTCTTAACATAGAGCTTAAAATATGCCTTTAAATGTCCTAATGTACATGGACACATAAAATAACATTGAGCTGCTTCTACAGGAGGAAAAATCCCTGCAAAACATCTGTAAAAGCAGCGTATTTTTAAGCACAGTGTGCATGGACCCTAAGGCCTCATGTACACTGCTGCTGCTAAACGGACATTTAGGAGCAGTTGGGCATTTTTTTCAACTGCTCCTGAACTCTCCTCTATGTTATCTTATCAGTACATGTACATAGGGTTGTTTATAGTCATTTCTAGGCAGTTGAGTTTAGAGGCCTTTTTTGGAAAGCAAAAAAATTAGTTCAGACACTGAGTTTAGAGGCATTTAAAGCGCCAAACACTTCTAAACGTGGCTAAACGCGGTAATTCGCGTTTAGCCATGTTTCGTTTACAGGCGTTTTTCATTTTTTGGCTATTTAAAAAAAAAATAATAATAATTTTTTTTCAAACGCTAAATGCGGCATGTAAACGCGGCAAAACGGACATTTTAAATGTGGGTTACTATCTGTCAAGTTAAATCGTTCAGGAGATGTTGTAAAAACATCCCATGTACATTAAGTCTAAATGTATAGCTTTCATAAAATTAAAACCTGGTGGTCTTACCATGAAGCTTGCTGTATAGGCACTCCCAGTTACTGGGTGACAATGCTCTATCCATGTCTCTCATTTGAGCTTCTGTGTTGTCACCTTGTCACGTGATTTGTATGGCAAAACTACAAGCGGACAAGCTGGAACTTATTGCACGGGCATGCTCCACTGTTGTCATCATCAGGAAACCTGCCCTGAAAAATTTGATGCAGCAGTATGTGCATTAGAGGAGAATGGCTTTAGGAGTTTAGCAGTGACAAAGATTTAAAAAGTTGAAATGCCAGTTAGGCTTTACGTGCATTTTATCAGCTTTTGTACTAGTGGAAATGCCAAGCCCAGGCATCCAGGACACATACCCAGGTCTCCTGTGAGGTGCCCTGGGTTTATAACACCTTCTTTTTCCATTGTTGGAGGTATAGTGTTTGATTATCACTAGCTGTGCTCTGAGCAAATGGAGATGACTTGACAAGGATTACACAGGTCAAACCATGAATGCCGCATTCTACGAGGAAGTTTTGAGACAGTTGCTATGACGCATCCACTGTGTTCGGCCAGAGTTGCACACAACTGGACAGAGGATGTTGCTGCACGATAACGTGCCTGCACACTGTGCGATCTGTGTGTGAAAATTGTTGGCTCAGCGTGGCGTACATGTTCTCAATCCTCCACCTCCATTGTACTCTCCTGATCTGGCACCTGCGGATTTCTTTCTGTTCTCCCCCCCGAAGAGCGTCATGAAAGGCGCATGTTTTGGGGACGTGGTGGCAATTCAAGAATGGCATAAAGGGGCACAATTTACTTGTGCCCATGCACATGGGTTTGTGGCTGCCCCCCCCCCCCCAATGCATATTGTATGAAAAAAAAAGAGAATTTATGTGTTGCTGGCCCTTTAATTTTTTTAGGCTACCTGGGCAGGTGTTTCCTGACTGGTCCAGGTGAAGCAAGTGACCATGACCTGGCCAGTATATAAGGCAGCAGCAGCCTGTGCTTCATGTTGCTGGTTGGACACTGGACTTTGATCCTGCGGGTCTGCCATGGAGACTCTTCTAAGGAGACTCCTGGAGCGAGCAGAGAGAGCTGGAGGGTAAGACTGGATTCGCCGCTGCCTGGCCATGGCTGATACAGAGGAAGAGCAGCGGGAAGAAGGCGGAAAAGTTACAGCCACGACCCCAGGAGCATCAAGCAGCCCTCCGGCGGTACCTCTCCATGAAGACCAGACGCCCAGCACAGGTGCAGCCGTGCTGTGGAGCGACCAGCAGCTATAGCACCTGAAGAGGAGGAGTCCCGGCATCCCCAAGAGGAGGTCTGTGCCGTACCCCCAGCACTACGGAGCTCTGGCAGGCTCAAGTGGGCTCTCTCCACATCGCCGGTGACGCACGGCCATAAGGGGAGCCATTTGCGGCATCCGGCTAAGCCAGTTCAAGCCGCGCTTCCACCTCAGGCTCCTGTTGCCAGGCAACCCACTGAGCGGCCATTCAGGCGCCCCCCTGCAGGACGTTTTACTAGCTGCACCAGCTGTCTTACAGCAAGGTAACTTAACCCCCGCTGTAACCATGTTTACCCCAGTCCTTGTCTTCTGTTGGTTCCTTGCCTATGTTGGATTCCCTAGTGTACTCCTTTTCTAGAGTAGCAGAGGCTGTAGTGTCCCAGTATTCCTTTTCCACTCCTCCTGTTCTCTCTCCTTCTCATGTATGGTCTCCAATACTGTCCACTGACACACAATGCTTACCTGACATTTCTCCTTCTGTTGATTTATTTAGTCATGCTGTTCCTGAAACATCTGTTAAAGAAATTTTACCTTGTGCAATGTCACCCCTCGGTTTTCACACCTGTTTCTGTAAAAGAAAAAAATCTGGAAAGGGGAATTCATTGATATGCTATCACAGTTATTGAGGTTTCATAAAAGATCAGAGGAGAAAGCCGAGGATGATAGGCGAAGGCCTGTCGCCAGATCATTCTTTAACTGGCTTCAGGCCTTTTGTATTTTTTCTAGCATAATGGGAGAAAAATTCCCTGACCGCTGCACCGGTCTCTTTCAGCACTTGGAAATCATCCTTGAGGCATATAAAAATTTGGGGGGCCTGGGATGGTTCGTTTATGATATTTCATCAAAAATTTGCAGTTTACTTCAACTTAAAATGGGACATGAAAGATGTTGGCCTCTGGCTGAACTTAATTATTCCTCAGAAATCTCTTCCACCAAAGCAATCACCCTCAGCTTCTAGCATGCAATCCCCTTACAAAAAAAGGTATTTCTTCGCGTATAATGAGTCAGTGTAAGTGGGGCAGTTCTTGCCGCTACAAGCACAAGTGTTCCTTTTGTTTTGGCTCTCACCCCTTGACTAGGTGCTTCAAAAAATCTGCTCCTAATGCTTCGCAGAGAGATTTTTTTCCAAAAGCCTCACTCCAGTGAGGCTGGAAAATATGATCCATTGGCTGTTAATCTACCCAGACAGGGAGAGAGCCAGTCTATTAACTAAGGGTTTTAGCGATGGCTTTAATTTACCAGTATTTTCTGGTACAGGTTGCCAGCTGTTAAAAAATCTGAGGTCTGTGGATACGTTTTTGGATATTGTCAGGGGAAAAATCCTTAGAGAAATTAAGGAAGGACGTTTGGCAGGCCCTTTCCTTTATCCGCCTTTTGAAAATTTCCGAGTCTCCTCTCTGGGCATTGTGCCCAAAAAAAAGACCCCAATTCATTTAGACTCATACACCACTTGTCTTTCCCCAAAGGTGACTCCTTGAATCATGATATAGACTCTTCTCTCTTCTCAGTTTCCTATTTGACCTTTGAAGATGCGGTCCAGATTATTAGGCACTTTGGGAAAGGTGCTCTATTGTCTAAAGCGGATATTAAACCCACCTTTAGATTGTTACCAATTTCCTCATTATCCTATAACTCACTTGGCTTCTGTTTTGATGATCTTTATTTTTTCGATATGTGTCTGCCTATGGGATGTTCCTTATCTTGCTCTTATTTCAAATATTTTACCTCCTTCTTACAATGGGTTGTGTCTTTTGAGTCTAGTTTTGACAGCATTATACATTATCTTGATAATTTCCTCTTTGTTGGCCCAGCAGGTTCCCCCATTTGTTTTTACCTTTTTGAAGCTCTTTACTAGTATCACTAACTTTTTCAGCATCCCCTCATCAGTTGAGAAGACCATTCTCCTTCTCTCAATTTTTTGGGCATCACTATTGACACCTTAGCCCTTGAGTTCAGGCTACCTGAAGCCAACTGCTAGATTAAAATTGTCCATTTCCATACTGCTTCGCAGGCGGAAAGTGTTATTGAGGGAACTTCAATCCCTGCTTGGTCTTTTAGCTTTCGCTTCAAGAGTCCTGCCAGTGAGTCGTATATTCTCCCGTCGCCTTTCTCTGGTGACGGCCGGGCTTAAATCGCCTTTTTCTCACATCCGCTTATCTACAGACCTGAAAGAAGACTTGCCAGTTTGGTTTCAATTTTTTGACCAATACAATGGTAGATCGATCTTTCAAGATGATTTCGTTTTTGAAGCCGACTTGGCGCTTTTCACTGAAGCAGCTGGCTCACATGGGTTTGCGGCCATATGGCCCACCCATTAGCTATGTGGTTCTTGGCCCGATTCTTGGATTGCTCAGAAAGCAACAAAAAACATTGTTTTGTTAGAGCTCTTTCCTATTGTAGCGGCGTTCAAGCTCCGGAGTCCTTATTTTGCTAACAAAAGAATCATTGTTCAAACTGATAACAAAAGAGTACTTTTTGCCATAAATTGTTTATCTTCAAAATCCCTCTGTTATTAAATAATTTGTTATTTTGTATTACTATGTTTAAAATATAACATATGGGTAAAAGATCCTTCCTGGGAAATCTAACATAATTGTGGATGCTTTATCCTGTTTGCAGATCTCATGCTTCCGGCAGCTTTTTCCTCAAGTGGATCACGAGGGATGTGTTTGTCTGGACCATCTTTGAAATTTAATTTAGATGCTTTAACAATGGCGATTAGAAATTTTTTCTCCCCTCACACCTGGTCTGACTATTCAGCTGCTTGGAATAGGTGGTTTGTGTTCTGCAGAACCTTCAATTTTCATTGTTTCCAACACTCGGAGGGTGCAATTTTGTCTATTTTATGCATTTTGATGCACGACCATTTGTCCCACAGCCATAATTAAAATGTTGGCAGGAGTTTCTTTCTTTTTCAAAATCCATAACTTACCACCATTGAATGTATTCTTTTCGGTAAAACAAGCCTTGTAAGGCTACAGAAAAAGCACTTACGCCCCTGACAAGCGTAGGCCCATCTCTGTTGAAATGCTCAAACAGCTTTGTCTATCTTCACATCAAGTGAGCCATAATCAATTTGAGGAGTTTCTTTTTCAAGCGGATTTCTGTTTGGCCTTTTTTGCCGCGCGTAGAGTGACGGAATTGGTACCAACACTCTGGGTTGAGATTTCAAGACGTTGCTGTTTTGGGTACTGACATTTGTTTATTTATCCGTCACTCTAAAACAGATCAACTAGGTAGAGGATGTTGGGTTACAGCTCTACCCATGCGGGGATCCCCTAATTTGCCCTTCAGTAGTCATTACAAAGTATCTGGCCATCAGGCCTGGAATGTCAGACAACTTCCTAACACATCCTGAAGCTTTACCTCTTACCAAATATCAGTTTTCTTCTGTGTTTAAAAAATGTTTGTGGGTCATAGGTCTTTCTGACATCTTGTTCTCGACCCATTCCTTCCGCATTAACGCTGCCATAGAAGGCTAGATGATGCAGTAATAAGAAGATTGGGTAGATGGGAGTCTGATAGATTTAACGTATATATTCGCCCTAACCTTTCTATTTCATTTCTTCAGGTTCAAACAGGACCGTATGGATCCTTGGTCACTCCTTTGTTTTTTGGGCACGTAGGAGAGCATCTCAGCGTTGCTACACGGAAAACCTATCACTTCCCACAGACTCGTTTTCAATTTACTGGAAAGGTATTAGAGGTTTGTGTTTGAGTCAATTACCATTTCATCTGTCTCAGCTTTGTATACACTGGCCTCCACCTTCAGTAATCATAATTCATGCAGGAGGTAATGATATTGGCCATCAAATATCTCTTAATTTAATTTTCACAATGAAGTGGGATTTTCAATGCTTTAAACTTTCTTTTGCGTTTTGTACATTTTGTTTTTTCTGACATAGTTCCTCACCTTCTCTGGTTCTCCTCGCCCCAGTTAAAGCCCCTGGAAAAGGTGAGAAGGCAGATCAACAGGTCTCTGGAAAAGTTTATGCCTTCTTTTGGCGGTTTTTCATATCGTCACGTTGACCTAGAGGGTGGTATCCCTGGTTTGTATAGGTCTGACTATTCATTTGTCTGAAGTGGGGAACAATCTGTTCAATTTAGGACTTCAATCCTGTGTGGAAATGGCCGCTAGCTGTTGGGTAGGTCAATCCTGTTTGAAACAGTGGCTGGTGGGGACTTAAAGTTTAAAAGTTATGATATTTGCTTGAGTCTTATAAATGAGCAGTTTTTTTTATTAAGAGTTTTATTCATTATTCTATGTGTGATTAAATTGGTTGAAAAAATTGTTAATTTAATTTATACCAATAAAGCCATTATTCAAGCCATTCTGTTGTTTTTTTGTGTTAATTTGTTAGGGTGTTAGGGGTTGAGGGGGGTTATGTGGCCTGAGATCCCATGTGTGACAGCGGTTCTGCGAATGATTGCTAAAGAGGCCTTTGCTGATAGTTTCCAGAAGCTTTATGAACGTTGCCAAATGTTTGTTCTGAAGCATTGTGATTATTTCAAAGGCCAATAAAGGTAATTTGTTTGTATCTTATGTCTTGTTTGTTTTCTGATACCTTTCACCAAACCTTTTAGACACCTTATAATAGAAGTTTATGGCAAAGCGCAGCTAACCCAGGAAAGTCACAGATGCACTGCACTGCACCTGCGGTGCAGGTAAACCGCAGCACATCAGGGCTCACAACAGTAAATGTTCATTTGCATTTGAATTTTGTGTGCTTTCAGAAAGTGCACCAAACCTGCAGGATATAATAGGAGTCTATGGCTAAGCGCAGAAAACCGGCAGAAAAGCTGTAAGTACACTGCACCCGCAGTGAGGGTAAAAAGGAGTGCATCTGTGTCAAAGCAGCCCTATACTATTATGCCCACTATTATTGCTTCACACTGACCTGAAGATCTCCTCTTCTTTCCTGCCGTTGGCACCACTCTGGAGACTGCTACCCGGGATAAGAGGTGGAGTGCAGTTGGTATCACTCCGCATGAGACAGGAGCCAGCACTTCAGGGGAGGCATTGGCTTATGCGACTCTTGCTCCCTACTACAGCTCCAACTTTACAAGTCCCTTTGCATTGCATTCTGTTGCTCTGGGATGGCGGGTTAGCAAGGCCAGACCGCGACCTACCAATCACCTGACAATGATCTACTGGTAGATTGTGATCTACGGGTTGCTGACCCCGGGTCTAATATATACTGTACAGTAAACCATGCAAGGCTTGATTTTTCCCAAGCACTGCATATAGTGTAACCATTGCAAAATAATACATGCAGAAAATTTAACATGTGGGATATCTCCTGTAACAGTTTATAGTGGACCTACACTAAAATGCAAGGACAGTTTATGCATGTGGCGACCCTCCCCCACCACCACCTGATTTAAAAATGCTGCATTAGGGAAATTAAAAAAAAAAACACATAAAATCATAAAAAACACTTATGCCCCGTACACACGGTCGGATTTTCCGATGGAAAATGTCCGATCGGAGTGTGTTGTCGAAAATTCCGACCGTGTGTGGGCTCCATCGGACATTTTCCATCGGATTTTCCGACACACAAAGTTTGAGAGCAGGAGATAAAATTTTCCGACAACAAAATCTGTTGTCGGAAATTCCGATCGTGTGTACACAAATCCGACGGACAAAGTTCCACGCATGCTCAGAATAAATAAAGAGATGAAAGCTATTGGTCACTGCCCCGTTTATAGTCCCAACGTACGTGTTTTACGTCACCGCGTTCAGAACGATATGATTTTCCGACAACTTTGTGTGACCGTGTGTATGCAAGGCAAGTTTGAGCCAACATCCGTCGGAAAAATCCTAGGATTTTGTTGTCGGAATGTCCGAACAAAGTCCGACCGTGTGTACGGGGCATTACAGTACCTTCTGTCCAAAACTGTGATGTTCTTTTGTGAGAATTGGAATTTTCCCAAGATCCCTCTGTGGCCCATGATGTTGACATCAGGAACTCATGAGGTGAGTTATTTAATTCATTTCTTTCAAAGTGTTTTTTTTTTTTTTAAATCTCTGTATTGTGGTTTGGCCGTGCTGTTAACAAGGTCCAACCACATATACAGACCTTGTATTTAGTGCAAGGTCTGCTTTGGAGATTGTTTACTGTTCTTCATAGGAAGCTCTCCTAGCTCTGCCCATGGTCACCTCCCTGCTCAGAGGGTTTATTGACCTTTATGATTCTGTCTCTCTCTGTGTATGTCCTTGACTGTTTTGCTAAGTGCAGTACAAAGCTTCAGAATAAAAATGAGTTGTATCAAAGTGTTACTAAACGCACAACAGTAAAATCTGTGTATACATGCAGATGCTTGTTATACTCACTATGGAACCTAAGTGGGTAATCCTCCGCATTGTGTAAAAAGACTGTTTGATCCTGGCTTCTCTGATCCTCCCCTCCTTCCACTGTCCCCTTATAATTTCCTGATAACACACAGTCTATGGAGTCAGGCTTCACATGCTTAGTTTGGTGTGTATTGCTAGAGAGGTTTTTTTTTCTTGGGAGAGTGCATGTGATCAGCACAGCATCAGCACTGTCCAGACAGAGGGTTGGGAGTCTTGCAGTCTCATAGGACAATCAGAAAACTCCACCTACAAACTTTAACCAGTGCTTGGCTGGACAATGATCGAAGTCACAAGACTGCTCTAACTGCTGATGAGAAAAGGTATTTAGCAGTTTATATTTACTAAAAGAATTGCATTTCCATGTTTTGTGTATTGTGGGAGACCAGATATAGTGATTGTAGGGTCCGGGGTTTAGTAACACTTTAAGTTGTTTGGCACTGTACTCAGCAAAACAGCTGAAGTGCAGCCTAATGCAGGATAGACTCACAGGGGCTCTTAAAAAGCTGTCTAAAGAACATTTCCTTTTTCATACTATATATGAAAAGGAATGTAACTATACCAAATAACTCAATAATCAAACATCATAATCATATTCATGAACACATAGCGTATATCTTACCTTTTAGTCAGTTTGTTTATTTCTCTATCCTCCTCTTCCTTCAGTTTTTCAACAAAGCTGCACAGCACAGGCATTTCAAACTTAATGTACTGAGCCACCTACCATGAAAACAGAATTATGGAAAAAATAAATGAATCTCAAGTTTAACATTTATTCAAGGGGAGGCACAGAAGGGTCAGCATGATAAGAATTAATGCTAGTAATATCTAGTAATACACTATCTTGTAAATGTTGCTTTTTTTTCACTACACACTCATTTATTAGCAAATATATGGTGATCCTGACAGTTTCTCTTCGTTTCTGTTGCAATCTAATCACACCAAGCACAGAAGCAAATCTATGCTGGCTTGGTCAGTTTGTGTCTCTGAGTTTCCTGACTGAAGCTACAGGACACATTGTTAATGCCCAGGGTGCCTGTAGTCCTGTAGCCAACTTTGCTGCCATACCCCTCACCCAGCCCTGTTCTCCTTTTACTGTTGTCCTACATGGCATTCTGCTGCTCGTCCTTGGGTGATTACCCTTCCACATGCTTCTGTGGTTGTTTACAAAAGGGCACTTTCCTCTGTATTTGGTAGACATTACATTAAAGAGGTAAGAATACTTTAGGGCAGTGGTTCTCAACTCCAGTCCTCAGGACCCACCAACAGGCCAGGTTTTCAAGATAGCTGAAATACATCACAGGTGATATCACTTGCTGCTCAGTGATTGCAGTATTCTAGTCTGCAACTCCCCAAGGTAATACTTAAAATCTAGCCTGTTGGTGGGTCCCGAGGACTGGAGTTGAGAACCACTGCTTTAGGGGGTAAGATCACCAAGAGGTAGTTTAGAGTGTAGCCCCGCAAAGGAAAGCAGGGACCTGTTGTGAAATATATGTTGAAGATGGGTAATGCCCCACTTCAACCACATTGGTGCATACAGTATGTGAGCTTGGCTAACTCAGGGTAAGACTCATCCCAAATAGGACTAAAGCTAGTGAAACCTGTCACTGCCTGTAGGAATTTAAGCTTAATCCAGACCTTCTGCATAAGAGTATATGTGGGGTATAGTCTATTCGGTTTACTAAATTTAAGACACTCTAGGCCTCCCAGAATATCCTCGGAGTTAGTATAGTACCATACTATCGATAAAGTAGATGTGGTCGGGAAGGGGGGGGGGGTAATCCATCATATTTGAAAATGCCTCAATGAGATGTTGCATCTGGGCTATCAAGTAGTACAGCCAAGGGTTAGGGAGGAATACCCCAGCCCTATCTTTGAGCCATTGTAGCTATTCCAGTTTGAGTCTGGGTGTTTTGTCCTTCCAAAGTAAAGTACAGAAGATGTAACTGACTAGGCAAAAAATTCATAAAGGTATTGCCACTGGGTAATTATGTGAAAAATATAACAGTTGGGGCATGAAGATTTTTATAAGATTGGTTCTGCCAATCAGGTAAAGCCATAGTTTATTCCAGATTATTATTTTGGCCTTAAATTGGAGTAGCAAAGGCATAATATTAAGAGCACAGTGTTCTGAAATAAAGGGTGACATTTGGAGCAGATTTAGATCAATAAATCATGAGGTCAGAATGGTCTCTAAAAGATGAGATGGTAGTCATTACTCTTTGAGGGATGTAGTCGTGTTGCCTAGAAGCAGAAGCATGTCATCTGCATACAGAATTATCTTCTCATGTAGCGATTCATAGCACAAGCCAACTATATTCTCAATAGCTTATATCATAGCTGCAGGGGTTCTATTGCAAGAGTGAATAGCAATGGAAAAAGGGTTCAGCCCTGCACAGTCCCCCTACCCAGCTTAAACGTTGGGGAAGTCCTGCCCCCTGCCTGACGGTGGCTGTAAGGATATACAGCAGTGAACTTTTGTGGTTGATGTATGATAGTTCAACCTGTTAGCAAAGTTTTTG
Source organism: Lithobates septentrionalis (assembly GCA_037952835.1). Taxonomy (NCBI): domain Eukaryota; kingdom Metazoa; phylum Chordata; class Amphibia; order Anura; family Ranidae; genus Lithobates; species Lithobates septentrionalis. The sequence continues at coordinate 6,579,668 of JBBDGP010000593.1, read as the reverse complement.
CTAATATTTTTACATCCACTATTAAAGGGACACTAAAGGTTTGTTTTTTTTATTTTAAAATAACAAACATATCATACTTACCTCCACTGTGGAGCTCGTTTGGTACAGTGTGGCCCCGAACCTGCTCTTCTGGGTCCCCCGGCGGCTCTTTCGGCTTCTCCCCGCATCAGATTAACCCCCTGGGAGAAGCGCTCTCCCGGGGGGTTACCTTGCAGGCGCACTCCAGGCAAAAACAAAACAAACAATAAAGCATGATCCAAGAGGCAATTGGATATTCCCTGGATCAACATTACCCATAAATATTAGTATCCTGTTATATTTTGTGCATTTTAGAAAGAATTTAGGTATTTTTTTGACCTGGCCAGAACCTTCTCCTAAGGAAGTCTGTTCCGTAATTGTCACAGCTCTTACTGTGAAGAAGCCTTTCCACGTTTGGAGGTTAAATCTCTTTTCCTCCATACGTGAAGAGTGCCCCCTTGTCTTCTGTGATGACCTTAAAGTGAATAAATCTACATTAAGTTCACTATATGGCCCACTTATGTATTTATACATTGTCATGGCTGGGATACATAAAAATGTTATAATTCATGAAACACTCAGCCAAGGAGTCGTCATTCCAGGAGAGCGCCCCCCCCCACCAACAGAAAAGGTTGATTAAATTATCCTCTCCAGTGGAGGGTTGAGGTCAATATAAAAACATTATGTTGAAGCAGAGTAACCTGAACAATGGTGCCACTTAACACAAAACCAACGGACAATGGTCAAACTAGTGTTTTGAGATCCAGATAGCGGAGCCTTTGATTAAAGAAAAGCCAGGGTAAATAACCCCATTGTTTCAAAGGGTGAGATGTCTCCTTAGAAAGAACCCAGTGTTGACTCAGCTTTTCCCCAGACAATGGCAGAAGACACCCAGTTAATTATACACCAGTCACAAGTTGAAACAGAACTAAGAGTATATGTGTGTGTGTATATATATATATATATATATATATATATATGTGTGTACTGTAGTCATCCAAGTATTTGAAAAGGGATTTGGCACCGGTCTGTTATGGTTAAAAGGTGATGTTTGATTCCATGAATCTGTCAATCTCAAGATATTTGGTTAGGTAGAGATTTCTTATAGCCAGAAAGGTACCCGAGATGGGGACAGCAAATGACTGGGCAAAAGGCCAGCAATTGCCATATTATATTAACATGAAACATGTTAAAACACATTTCATAATAGCAATAGACATCATATTCTGATTACACCTTTACAATAATCACAGATGGGCGGGTGAGAATCACACCAGTTACCTCCCATGTTTGGAACCAACCAATCACGAGATGGTAAACATGAAGCAAGGGAGGTATCCATCGAAGAATTTGCACCATACAAAAGGAGACACACACACATGATTCAAGGGAGAGGACCACAGACCCACACGCTGACATACACCCTCTGGACAAACACAAATTTGGTAATAAGCGACCACTCCCCATCTCGTTGGACATTGCTGCTAGGACAAATCGAATATACATCCTTTCCTTTAACCACTTAAGGACCGGACCATTGAGCCCATTGAATATTAGTTTTTTTTGCCCCAAGTGATTGAATAATGACAAAAAAAAAAAAAAAATTACAAAAAAGTTGTCACTAAATGATATATTGCTCACACAGGCCATGGGCATATGTGGAATTGCACCCCAAAATATATTCAGCTGCTTCTCCTGAGTACGGGGATACCACATGTGTGGGACTTTTTGGGAGCGTAGCCGCGTACGGGGCCCCGAAAACCAATCACCGCCTTCAGGATTTCTAAGGGCGTACATTTTTTATTTTACTCCTCACTACCTATCATAGTTTTGAAGGCCATAAAATGCCCAGATAGCACAAACCCCCCCCAAATGACCCAATTTTGGAAAGTAGACACCCCAAGCTATTTGCTTTGAGGCATGTTGAGTCCATGGAATATTTTATATTTTGACACAAGTTGCGGGAAAGTGACAATTTTTTTTTTTTTTTGCACAAAGTTGTCACTAAATGATATATTGCTCACACAGGCCATGGGCATATTTGGAATTGCACCCCAAAATACGTTTAGCTGCTTCTCCTGAGTATGGGTATACCACATTTGTGGGACTTTTTGGGAGCCTAGCCGCGTACGGGGCCCCGAAAACCAATCACCGCCTTCAGGATTTCTAAGGGTGTACATTTTTGATTTCACTCTTCACTGCCTATCACAGTTTCGGAGGCTATGGAATGCCCAGATGGCACAAAACCCCCCAAATGACCCCATTTTGGAAAGTAGACACCCCAAGCTATTTGCTGAGAGGCATGGTGAGTATTTTGCAGCTCTCATTTGTTTTTGAAAATGAAGAAAGACAAGAAAAAACATTTTTTTTTTCAATTTTCAAAACTTTGTGACAAAAAGGGGGGTCTGCAAAATACTCACTATACCTCTCAACAAATAGCTTGGGGTGTCTACTTTCCAAAATGGGGTCATTTGGGGGGGGGGGTTTGTGCCACCTGGGCATTCCATGGCCTCCGAAACTGTGATAGGCAGTGAAGAGTGAAATCAAAAATTACGCACTTAGAAAGCCTGAAGGCGGTGCTTGGTTTTTGGGGTCCCGTACGCGGCTAGGTTCCCAAAAAGTCTTACACATGTGGTATCCCTGTACTCAGGAGAAGCAACAGAATGTATTTTGGGGTGTAATTTCACATATTCCCATGGCATGTTTGAGCAATATATCATGTAGTGACAACTTTGTGCAAAAAAAAAAAAAAAAAATTTGTCTCTTTCCCGCAAATTGTGTCACAATATAAAATATTCCATGGACTCGACATGCCTCTCAGCAAATAGCTTGGGGCGTCTACTTTCCAAAATGGGGTCATTTGGGGGGGTTTTGAACTGTCCTGGCATTTTATGCACAACATTTAGAAGCTTATGTCACACATCACCCACTCTTCTAACCACTTAAAGACAAAGCCCTTTCTGACACTTTTTATTTATATGAAAAAATTATTTTTTTTGCAAGAAAATTACTTTGAACCCCCAAACATTATACATTTTTTTAAAGCAAATGTCCTACAGATTAAAATGGTGGGTGTTTCATTTTTTTTTTCACACAGTATTTGCGCAGCGATTTTTCAAACGCATTTTTTGGGGAAAAAACACACTTTTTTAAATTTTAATGCACTAAAACACACTATATTGCCCAAATGTTTGATGAAATAAAAAAGATGATCTTAGGCCGAGTGCATGGATACCAAACATGACATGCTTTAAAATTGCGCACAAACGTGCAGTGGCAAAAAAAGAAATACATTTTTAAAAGCCTTTAAAAGAATTTACAGAAACCTTTTTTAAAACGTCATCTTTATATGGAGGGGGAATATACACATTCACCAAGAGGATTATTCTATCATTTATGGAGCATAATAGCATCAAATATCGACCAGCCGGATCTTTAATACACTGCTTACAGGTAAACCTAATAGCGTTCGAAATCAAAATACTCACACCACGGGAGTATGTAGAATATGTAGCATGAAATTCATATTTATATTTAAATGTACGAAACATTTTGTCATCTTCATTCCCCTTATGTGTCTCCTGTAGGCAGACTATTGCGGGATTGTAGAATTCAATTAGTTCTTTTACAGCACGTCTCTTTCTACCATCCCCCAATCCTCTGACATTCCATGACATCACTTTGATTTCACTTGTCATCTTGCATCAAAAGAAGACAAGAATAGAAATAGAGAGTAAGAATTTTTTGGGGCATAGCAGAGATCCCCGAAGGGTAGGAGAGGATGAGAGAGAGGGGGCCGAGAGGGGTAGATGACGAGGAGGAGGAGAAAGAGAGTGAGAGAGTAAAAAAAAAAAAAAAAAAAAAAGGTAGGAAACAATAAAAAATAAATAAATAAATGAATAAAATAAACAGAAAGAAAAAAAAAAAAAGGTCCACACACACCGCCCACCCTTGTATCCCCCCCTCCCTGCCCCCCACCCTCCTTCACTACATACAATCCTACTACTTCCATCCCCCCTTCCCATCTCACTTCAATCTGTATCTGGACACTACCATTCCAAGCTGAGAGTCCCTCCCCAAAGAGGGGAGAGGGATCAGCTACACCAAAATACTTCTTGTCCACACGGGACCCATACAGGGGGCCCATTGTAGCCATTTCCAACGTTACATCCGTACCATATATCTACCCAGGTGGGGGAGGAGGAGTATGACCCCCCCCCTCCCTCCATGGGAGAAAAAAAAAAAAAAAAAAAGCTACAGATAGGCTCCGGAGGTGAAAAAACCCCCTCTCAACCCGACTCTTCTCATCTATTTTTCGATCCTTATGCCCAGACTACTCCTGTCTCCTATCCAGCCAAGTATTAACTGCGTCTGGTGTATCAAAGAACTGAGCTCCATCCTGATCTGTAATACGCAGTTTTGCCGGAAACAACATTGCATATTTAATCTTTAGTGCAAATAAGCGCCGTTTAACTTCCGTAAATTTTGCCCTCTGCTTCTGTACTTCTACCGAGAAGTCTGGGTAGAAGGACACTTTTTTTTTAAAAAAGGTTTTTGAAAAAATGGCACAACTGCCTGATGTTCCAACAGTGATAATTGGGGACTTTAATAATGTACTAAATGAAGAGTTGGACAGGCAAAGTAACAAAAAGAGTAATGGGAGGGGAAAGGTCACAAGATGGGCCAGCCAGAGACAAGAGATGGGTCTATCAGATATATGGAGAGTAAGATTCCCGGTTAGTAAAGAATACTCATGCTATTCAAGTACTTATGGATCACTATCCAGAATTGACATGGCCTTGGGAAATGGTCATTTTCTCCCATTAGTAAAAATAATTCAGTACGAAGCACGGGGAATCTCGGATCACTCTCCATTAACTGTGACTTTGGAGTGGACAGAACACCTGATTCGGCCAATGTGGAAAGTCAATCCACAGTGGCTATCCTTGATCCCAGAGAGTAGTCAAATAAAACAACTGCTAATGGGCTTTTTTGGAGATAATAAGGGCTCAAGTTCCGCGATGATGGTGTGGGATACAATGAAAGCATACCTTAGAGGCCTAATAATTAAAGAAATATCTAAAATTAAATTAGCCACAAGACAGCGGGAGGAAGAGTTAACCCAGAGAGTTAAGCAAACAGAACAAGAATACACATCAGATCCCAATAGGGAGAAATTTGGAGCATGGCAGGACGCGCAGAATCTATATAAAAATCTGGTCTTAACCAAGGCAGAGAATAATAGATTCTTGCAGAACCAAAAGCACTATGAAATGGGGGAACAGGTGGGTCATATGTTAGCAATGATAACACGGAACCAGGAAGGCCCATCCACTATAGCTGCTATTGAAGACAGAAAGGGGACAGTAAAGTATGATACAGAGGGCATCCAAAAGATATTTGTAGATTTCTATTCACAGTTGTATGAATCTGAAAACTTAAATGTAAAGGAAAAGACTGAACAATTCTTAGATAATCTAACTATGCCCAAGCTGACCTCAATAGAAAGGGAATCCTTGGATATTCCTATAACAATGGCAGAGCTGGAGGAAGCGGTGGGACAAATTCAAAACAACAAAGCTCCAGGCATGGATGGACTCCCCGTGGAGATATATAAACTATACGGTCAGATCCTGATCCCAGAACTCCTCGAAGTACTCAATGAAGCATATGTCACACGGAAACTCCCTAAATCGATGATGGAAACAATAATAATCATAATTCTAAAACCGGATAAAGATCCACTAAAGCCCGGTTCTTATCGCCCAATATCTCTCCTTACATCTGATGTTAAAATACTAGCTAAGGTCTTGGCAAATAGGTTATCCAGACATATTGATACTTTGATCCATAGGGACCAAACAGGTTTCATCCCCTCCAGATCAGCAGCAACAAATATTCGCAGGCTCTTTTTGAATCTGCAATTGCCAATGGACAACGGGGGAGCTGGTGCCATTCTGTCATTGGATGCCCAGAAGGCATTTGACATGGTAGAATGGGAGTATCTATGGATGGTATTGATTGCCTTTGGTATAGGTCCAGGCTTTATAACCTGGCTAAAATTATTATATAAAGACCCTAGGGCAAGGCTGCGTATCAATGACACTATGTCACCAGCTTTCCCGTTATCCCGGGGAACTAGACAAGGCTGCCCTCTATCCCCGTTGCTGTTTGCATTGGCGGTGGAACCATTGGCTGCCGCAGTTAGACAGTCTTCGGGGATAGAGGGATTCCGACGTGCAGGAAGAGAGGACAAAATATCCTTATATGCAGATGATGCCTTAATCTTTCTGAGCGACCCCACAAAATCCTTAGAGGAACTCATGGCACTTGTATCTGCATTTGGACAGTTTTCTGGGTTTCGCATCAACTGGGAGAAGTCGGTATTGATGCCACTACATAAAGCCAAAATTTCATTACCAGACTGTGCAAAACAAATTCAAATAAAACATAAAATTAAGTATTTAGGGATCCAGGTAACTCGAAAAGTGGGGGACTATGTGGACCTTAACCTTAGACCACTATTGACTAGGCTTAAAGATAAATGTCGGACATGGTGCAAACTCCCACTAACTGTGATTGGCAGAGCCAATCTTATAAAGATGATCTGGGCCCCACAATTATTGTACATTTTTCATAATTGCCCGATGTGGATAGCCGCATTTTGGTTTAAAAGGATAGAATCGCTCTTTCGCGAACTCATTTGGAAGAAAAAATATGCACGTATTAAATTAACAACCGTAATGCTGGCTAAAGATGAGGGGGGACTCTCTATCCCACATCCAAAAAATTATTTTTTGGCTTCACAAACCCAGCAATTTTTTGGCTGGACAGAGGTAGATGAGAATGATCCCATACAGGGGTTATTACTTCCACTGGGTAAGGGATATTCAATGATGTCCCTACTAGAGACAAAAACCTTTCAAAAAGATAAGAAATTCATGACAGGTGAACTATTCAGTAAGGTATGGCTAGCAATAAAAAAGATTACTAACATTACAGGTTATACTTCCTATACACCAATATGGAATAACGCAAATTATGAGGAAGTGCAGAGATTGGAGGGATTTGGGCTTTGGCAAATTCAGGGGCTGAGATATGTGGAACAACTGTTTTGGAACGATAAGATAAAATCATTTGCGCAAATATCTGAGGAATTCAGGATTCCAAGACAGAGGTTCTTTCAGTATCTCCAGCTTAGACATGCTTTTCATGTCCAGGCCCGTACATCTGTATTTAAGCTTAATGTCTCTAAAATAACAATATTGTTGAAGAAAAGGGATCAAAAGAAGGGACTTATCTCTGAAATATATGAGATAGTGCAGTGTAAATTTAAGGAAACTATAGTGGTACCGGCCAGGTCGCAGTGGGAACGAGACCTGGGAGCACTGACTGACGCTCAGTGGTCGGAGGTCTTGTCTGCGATCCCAAAGGTATCTCTGTCAGCTACTCAAAAATTAACACAACTTTTTATTACACATAGATCATACTATACCCCCGAAAAACTATTTAAAGGGAAACGCAGGGAATCCCCCTTATGCCCCCGATGCAGTGGTGCACCGGCTAATCTAATACACATGTTGTGGAAATGCCCTAAACTCCATCGTTACTGGCAGGATATAATTAAAAACATAAATAGCGCATTGGGTATAGAAATTTCACTAGATCCAAATTTATGTTTATTAAATATAGTGGAGGAACCAAATATTTCAAAACATACCCATACCGCAATGACGAGAGGCTTGTTTCAGGCACGAAAGCTAATTGCTCAGAAGTGGATATCTATATACTCCCCAACGGTCGAAGAATGGAGAACACAAATAAAAGAAGCCATAATAAAGGAGGAATTTATTTATACACATAGAGGGAGCCAAGATAAATTTGACGCCATCTGGAAAAGCTGGGTAGAGGCCTGGGACAATGAAAATAAAAGATGAATCAATATGGGAGAGGGACAATGTTGGGTCTGGGTAGAGGATGGGGGGGGGCTTTTGGGGTCGCGGGGGGGGGAGATACAGCAGGGGGCGGAAATCTATTTTTGTTGTCGTTGGGTTTTGCCCCCTTCTTTTTTAATTTTTTTTATTTATTTATTTATTTATTTTTTTTTGGGGCGGGTGAATGTTAGAAGCAAGATTATGTATCTGGAATAAAATGTATGGAGAAATGTATAACTTGTACTGCTATGAAAAGAATAAAAAAAGTACTGAATTCAAAAAAGCCTTTACAGGTTACCACTTTTGAGTTACAGAGTAGGTCTACTGCTAAACTTACTGCCCTCGATCTGACCTTCGCGGTGATACCTCACATGCATGGTGCAAATGCTGTTTACATTTAACGCCAGACCGACGCTTGCATTCGCCTTAGCGCGAGAGCAGGGGGGGACAGGGGTGCTTTTTTTTTTCTTTTTTCTTTATTATTTTTTGCTTTTTTATCTTACTTTTAAACTGTTCCTTTAATTTTTTTTTTTTTTTAATCATTTTTATTGTTATCTCAGGGAATGTAAATATCCCCTATGATAGCAATAGGTAGTGACAGGTACTCTTTTTTGAAAAAATTGGTGTCTATTAGACCCTAGATCTCTCCTCTGCCCTCAAAGCATCTGACCACACCAAGATCGGTGTGATAAAATGCTTTCCCAATTTCCCAATGGCGCTGTTTACATCGGCGAAATCTAAGTCATAAAATGCTCGTAGCTTCCGGTTTCTTAGGCCATAGAGATGTTTGGAGCCACTCTGGTCTCTGGTCAGCTGGCTGAATCACCGGCTGCATTCTCAGGTTCCCTGTTGAGACAGGAGAGCCAGAGAAAAACACGGAAGACGGTGTGGGGGGGGGGGGGCATTCCCTCCCACTGCTTGTAAAAGCAGTCTTGCTAGGATTGCTTTTACATGAAAGCCGACCGCTGGCTGAAAAGAATGATACCAAGATGATACCTAAACCTGCAGGCATCATTGCATCATTCTGGTATAACCACTCAAAGTCCTATAAAAAATTGCATACCTGAAAAGCAAACATGATAAAACATAATAAGAATAAAACATTGCAGAATAGAATACAGTAAAAAAGAGCAGAACAATAGAGAGAGAATAGAGAGAGAGAGAACAATAAAACGACAACTATTTATTTTTATTTTATATATTTTTTTTTTACACTGTTTTTGTAACTGTAACTTTTATAACGGTAACCGGTTCCAGGTTCGGGTCTCTCAAAATGCGATGGCATCTTGGGAGACCCTGTGAAAGTGTGTCCTAGTCTGTGCAATGCTGTACCCTATGCTAATACTCAACTAGTGAATGGTAGCGTTCAAAACATTCACCAATGCAAAAACCAGGATTGTCAGGACAGGAGGGACAATAATAGCGGGTGTCACGCCTATATCCGCGCTTGCTGCAGACACAACATCTTTTTTGGGGGAGTTCGTTGGGTAGGTGTACTCGGGAGGACATGAAAAATGCCTCTCATGCAGCCGACTACATTTGGTTGGGGATGTGAATGGGGGAAGTACGGGTGCTGCAGAAGTGGTGGGTTCCCAATTAGGATTGGCGAATGCAGCAGGAAGGGCATTATGGGCACGGCGGCCTGTGTTTGTCTTCTTGGTGGCAGCGGGACACTACTTGTGCTTGCCACCTCACCAGCTTGAACTGCACTTATGGGACTCGCCACGTCACCAAGTGTTACTGCAGTGCTGGTTTGACTAAGACCGGGGTGTACTAGGCCGCTGGTGCTTGCCAGTTCACCAAAACGCTACCAAAAAAAACTGTTAGCGATCGCAGGGATCAGGCCTGACTCTGCGAACGCTGCAGTTATGCGTTTAGTGTTTTGTAAGTGTCAGTGATCGATCGATACTGCACTTGGGTGGGCTGGGCTGGGCCAGGCGGAGGGGCAAAACGCAGGTGCTAGCAGGTATCTGGGCTGATCCCACTAACACTGTGTTTTTGGGAACCCTAAACTGCTGGGGACGCTAGTATAGATCTGATTGGATCAGATATTGATCCGTTCAGATACTATACCACTAAGGGAGGTGTACGCTGAGTGCGTGGGTGTTAGCGCTACTGGCGCTAACCTGACGCTGCCTGGGGCTGGTGCTTGCCAGTTCACCAAAATGCTACCAAAAAAACTGTTAGCGATCGCAGGGATCAGGCCTGACTCTGCGAACGCTGCAGTTATGTGTTTAGTGTTTTGTAAGTGACAGTGATCGATCGATACTGCACTTGGGTGGGCTGGGCTGGGACGGGCGGAGGGGCAAAACGCAGGTGCTAGCAGGTATCTGGGCTGATCCCGCTAACACTGCGTTTTTGGGAACCCTAAACTGCTGGAGACGCTAGTATAGATCTGATCGGATCAGATATTGATCCGTACAGATACTATACCACTAAGGGATGCGTATGCTGCGTGCGTGGGTGTTAGCGGTACTGGCGCTAATCTGACGCTGCCTGGGGCGACGCATATCACCGCCGGGCGATCGGGGGCTAAACCTTTATTCGGTAATAAACGGCGGGTTGCCCTGACACTATAAAAAATAAACGAACTAACCAGCGTCACCCGTAACGGTTATACGGTGATCAGTGGTGAAAGGGTTAACTAGGGGGCAATCAAGGGGTTAAAACATTTATTAGATAGTATATGGGGGTCCCTGTCGCTATAAAACGCTGACGGCGAACTTAAATATTTACGTCCCTAACTAGCATCACCAGCGACACTAATACAGCGATCAGAAAAATGATCGCTTAGTGACACTGGCGACAGGGGGTGATCAAGGGGTTAAAACTTTATTAGGGGGGGTTAGGGGGGTACCCTAGACCTAAAGGGGGCTAATACTAACTGCCCTAACACAGTAACTGTCACAAACTGACACCATGCAGTAATCAGAAAAAAAAAAAAACTGCTTGGTGTCAGTGTGACCGGGGGGGGGGGGGGGGGGGGGTGATCGGGGGGGATCGGGGGTGTTTTGTGTGCCTGGCATGTTCTACTGAGTGTGTGTGTGTGTTTGTGCACTCACATTGATGTCTTCTCTCCTCGGCGCCGGAACGGAAACTGCCGAGCCGAGGAGAGATGACATCACATCCTCTGCCTGTGTGTACTACACACAGGCAGGGGAGGATTCTCATTGGCTGGGAGCGATCGCGAGGGAGGGGGCCATGATCGGATGGCCTCCCCCTCATCACTGAACGCTCCCAGACCAACGGCGACCGCCTCAGGCACCGGGTGGGGGGTCCGAACGGACCCCCCGCCCGCGGGAAGGCAATCACGTACCAGGTACGTGATTTTGCCTGCCCGTGCCATTCTGCTGACGTATATCAGCGTGAGGCGGTCGTCAAGTGGTTAAACAGTGGTGAGATACTGACCATATAATTATTGGTAATATTTTCTTTTCCCAAAATCATAGGAATTGTATCTAACTGTATACATTGTATTTTATCCAATACTGTGTGAAGGGCAATGGGGCGCCGACGGAGGGCCCGCGGCCAGTAGGGGGCCCGTGAGAAGCTCCTGAGAGATGCTCGTCAGGTCTAGGGGTATGCTGCTGGCAGTGCTGCGGCAGAGCCATTCTGCCGCTGTTGGGCACAGCATCTCCCCCCTGCACCTCTGGCTTTCAGTTTGAATGCAGTGGGGGGAGTGGGAGGCGGCGATCGGCAGCTCTATGGTGCTCACGGCATCTCCCTGGGGCTTGTATTTCTCCTCCAGAGTGTATACAGTGGAGAGGGGAGGGGCCTTTGACCCAGGCAGCTACAAGGTTAACTCTTCAGTGTACAAGTGAGTTGCTCTGCTTGTACACTGTTGCCGACTGCTGCCCGGGTCAGAGGCCCCTCCCCTCTCCACTGTACAGAATCAGGAGGAGAACTACAAGCCCCAGCGAGATCCACAGGCACCATAGAGCTGCCGATCGCCACCTCCCACCTCCCCCTGTGCTGGGGGTTGGAGGTGCTGCACAGCCAGGTACAGGGGAACCTCTGGGGGGGTTAAGTCTGGGGACCCTGATGTAAGGGGGGAGGCTCTCTGGGGACCCTGATGTATGGGGGGGCTCTCTGGGAACCCTGATGTATGGGGGGAGGCTCTCTGGTTACCCTGATGTATGAGGGGGAGGCTCTCTAGGGACCCAGATGTATGGGGGGAGGCTCTCTGGGGACCCTGATGTATGAGGGGGAGGCTCTTTGGGGACCCTGATGTATGGGGGGGAGGCTCTCTGGGGACCCTAATGTATGGAGGGCTCTCTGGGGGCCCTGATGTATGGGGGGCTCTCTGGGGACCCTGATGTATGGGGGGCTCTCTGGGGACCCTGATGTGTGGGGGGGCTCTCTGGGACCCTGATGTATGGGGGGCTCTCTGGGGACCCTGATGTATGAGGGGCTCTCTGGGGACCCTGATGTATGGGGGGGCTCTCTGGGGACCCTGATGTATGGGGGGAGGCTCTCTAAGGACCCTAATGTATGGGGGGGCTCTCTGGGACCCTGATGTATGGGGGGCTCTCTGGGGACCCTGATGTATGGGGGGCTCTCTGGGAACCCTGATGTATGGGGGGGGGGCTCTCTGGGAACCCAGATCTATGGTGGGGCTCTCTGGGACCCTGATGTATGGGGGGCTTTCTGGGGACCCTGATGTATGGGGGGCTTTCTGGGACCCTGATGTATGGGGGGCTTTCTGGGACCCTGATGTATGGGGGGCTCTCTGGGAACCCAGGTCTATGGTGGGGCTCTCTGGGACCCTGATGTATGGGGGGCTCTCTGGGGACCCTGATGTATGGGGGGAGGCTCCCTGGGGACCCTGATGTATGGGGGAAGGCTCTCTGGGGACCCTGATGTATGGGGGAAGGCTCTCTGGGGACCCTGATGTATGGGGGAAGGCTCTCTGGGGACCCTGATGTATGGGGGGGCTCTCTGGGACCCTGATGTATGGAGGGCTCTCTGGGACCCTGATGTATGGAGGGCTCTCTGGGACCCTGATGTATGGGGGGGCTCTCTGGGACCCTGATGTATGGGGGGCTCTCTGGGGACCCTGATGTATGGGGGGCTCTCTGGGAACCCTGATGTATGGGGGGGGGCTCTCTGGGAACCCAGATCTATGGTGGGGCTCTCTGGGACCCTGATGTATGGGGGGCTTTCTGGGGACCCTGATGTATGGGGGGCTTTCTGGGACCCTGATGTATGGGGGGCTCTCTGGGAACCCAGATCTATGGTGGGGCTCTCTGGGACCCCAGATCTATGGTGGGGCTCTCTGGGGACCCTGATGTATGGGGGAGGCTCCCTGGGGACCCTGATGTATGGGGGGGGGCTCTCTGGGGACCCTGATGTATGGGGGAAGGCTCTCTGAGGACCCTGATGTATGGGGGAAGGCTCTCTGGGGACCCTGATGCATGGGGGGCTCTCTGGGGACCCTGATGTATGGGGGGCTCTCTGGGACCCTGATGTATGGAGGGCTCTCTGGGACCCTGATGTATGGGGGGCTCTCTGGGGACCCTGATGTATGGGGGTCTCTCTGGGACCCTGATGTATGGAGGGCTCTCTGGGGACCCTGATGTATGGGGGGACTCTCTGGGGACCCTGATGTATGGGGGGACTCTCTGGGGACCCTGATGTATGGGGGGGCTCCCTGGGAACCTAGATCTATGGTGGGGCTCTCTGGGACCCTGATGTATGGGGGGCTCTCTGGGGACCCTGATGTATGGGGGGCTCTCTGGGGAGCCTGATGTATGGGGGGACTCTCTGGGGACCCTGATGTATGGGGGGGGCTCTCTGGGGACCCTGATGTATGGGGGGCTCTCTGGGGACCCTGATGTATGGGGGGGGCTCTCTGGGGACCCACATCTATGGGGGGCTCTCTGGGGACCCTGATGTAGGGGGGGCTCTTTGGGGACCCAGATCTATGGGGGGGCTCTCTGGGACCCGGATGTATGGGGGATCACTGGGGACCCTGTTGTATGGGGGCTCCCTGGGAACGCTGATGTATGGGGGGGCTCTCTGGGGACCCTGATGTATGGGGGGGCTCTCTGGGGACCCTGATGTATGGGGGGGCTCTCTGGGGAGTGGACCCTGATGTATGGGGGCTCTCTGGAGACCTTGATGTAAGGCGGGGCTCTCTGGGGACCCTGATGTAAGTGGGGGAGGCTCTCTGGGGACCCTAATGTAAGGGGGGCTCTCTGGGGACCCTAATGTAAGGGGGGTTGGGGGCTCTCTGGGGACCCTGATGTAAGGAGGGGGCTTTCTGGGGACCCTAATGTAAGTGGGGGAGGCTCTCTGGGGACTTTTTTACATCGGCAGACCACCGTTCTGCCTCTGTTGGAAATGATCGTCGGGGCCCAGCAGACATCGGGTCCGCCGGACCCGCTGATTAGCTCTCGGTGTGTCCAATCACAGCGGCAGTGGGTCAAACAGCACGCAGTCCCGCAAGTGCAGAATCAAGTACCTGTACATGATTCTGCTCACAGGAGACGCAGCCCCGCAGTAAATGTACGTGGTTAATGTGAGTTTATTTTTCTTTATTTTCTTAACTCTTTAAACATTTATTTTGAACATACAGTAGAGAAATTTTGTGACCAATGCATGTAATGTAGCAGTGCAACATATACGTGGGGCTTTGTGAGGGTGAGGCTTTTGTGTGGGTGGGTGGGGACAAAGGGGGCCCCATGATCCCCTATTGCCCGGGGGCCCCATGAGTTGTTAGTCCGCCCCTGGTGAAGGGTAGTTTAGTATTTAAAATTTGTCCCACAATATTGGCCTTGTGTGTTGAAGCCGCTTGTGGGTAAAATCAAGATCAAACTGTATTACAACAAATTTGGCTACTGTGGTCCCAGAGAAATTATTTATCACCCCATTCAATCTGGTAGCTCTGTTAAATCAATATTTCCTTCAAATTGATAACTATCTGTTGACTCCGCTAGACATACTTTGTATTCCTTGCGGCTGGAGAAATTCAGAGGAACATTTTTCCGAGCAACAAGAGATATTGTGTTTTTGAACTTAAGGCGCGATAACCGCAAATTTTTTTTTAACATAGTCATTTGGGCTACCCTTGGGTTAGTTATCAAATATTAAGGTAAATAGTTTTATTACCGCGTTGATGTCTTTGGTAGGGTGTATGAAATATTAATCACGAGAAATCACGGTTCTGTATGAAATTGTATGATTATACTTGTAAATGAATAACAACTATTTACTTATTAATTTTATTGGGAGATATTTATACATTGGTAAGAATTCCCCATAGATTAACGAACTCAGGAATTTATTGTGGTATGTTACCGATTGTCTGAACAAAGTTCACATTTTTACCGTAAGGTTGGAGGCACTGCGCAAAACACTAACATTTTATGCAATTCAAATTCCCCATACATATTATTAAGATTCCATACCGCACTCACAACAACATGTTGATCATATCTCTCTTTAACCTCCTCTTCTCAAGAGAGAATACATTTAGTTCAGCTAATCTTTCCTCATAACTGAGCTCCTCCATGCCTCTTTTTGGTTGCCCTTCTCTGCACTTTCTCCAATATCCTTTTTTTGTGAACTGGTGCCCAAAACTGAACTGCATTTTCTAGATCCAAAACAAATGATTTGTACAGGATCGAAATTATGTCTTTTTCTGCAGTCTATACCTCTTTTAACACAAGAAAGGATTTTGCTTGCTTTGTAAACTGCAGCTTGCCATTGCATGTTATTATTAGGCCTATGATCTAACACAGTGATGGCGAACCTGCAGTGTAGTGGAGCATCATGGGAAATGTAGTTCCAAAACATCTGGGGTGCCAAGGTTCGCCATCACTGATCTAACAGAACAGCCAGATCCTTATCCAACACCGATTCCCCTAGTTGTACTCCTCCTAGTATGTATGATGCGTGCATATGTTTAGCCTCCAAGTATATAACTTTACATTTATAAGCAAACCTCATTTGCTACATAGTTGCCCAGTTAGACAGTGCATTGAAGTCAGCTTGTAAGAAGAGGGAGAATTCACAGAGATTATTACCTGCAGCTATTAGGGATGGGCGAACGGTTCGAGGCCGAACTTTGGTTGTTTGGCCGTTCAGCGAACACCGAACAATATGCAGTGTTTGGGGCAAATTCGAAAGCCGCGGAGCACAGTTAAAGTCTATGGGACACTAACATGAAAAACCAAAAGTGCTAATTGTAAAGGCTTATATGCAAGTTATTGTCATAAAAAGTGTTTGGGGACCTGGGTCCTGCTCCAGGGGACATGTATCAATGCAAAAAAGAGTTTTTAAAACGGCCGTTTTTTCTGGACCAGTCATTTTAAAAATGCTTAAAGTGAAACAATTTGACTTGGTGTCAGAGGGCGGTGGGGTCACCTGTTTACGTCGCCGGGTGGCCCCGCCCTCAGCTATATAACAGCTTTAATCAAGAAGAAGCGTCACTCAGCGGGAGCCAAGGAGGGGGAACTGTTGCAGCTTTTTTTTTTTGGTCCGTACCCAGTTACCAATTCACAGAGGGAATGGCGGGATCTGGGGGTCCCCTTGTCAAAGGGGGCTTCCAGATTCCGATAAGCGCCCCGCCCGCAGACCCCAACACACACCGGGCAAGGGTTGTGGCGATGAGGCCCTTGTCCCCATCAACATGGGGACAAGCTGCTTTGGGGTCAGACCCCAAAGCACCCTCCCCATGTTGAGGGCATGTGGACTGGTACAGTTCAGGAGGGGGAGGTGCTCTCTCATCTCCCCCTCTTTTCCTGCGGCCTGCCAGGTTGCGTGTTTGGATAAGGGTCTGGTATGGATTTTGGGGGGACCCCTACCCCATTTTTTTTACATTTTTGGTTCCCCTTAAAATCCATGCTAGACCTGAAGGGTCTGGTATGAATTTTGGGGGGGGGGGACCCTTATGCCAATTTTTTTTTTAATTTGGTGCAGGGTTCCCCTTAATTTTCAGACCTGAAGGGCCTGGTATGGATTTTGGGGGGACCGCCACGCAATTTGTTTTTTACATTTTGGTTCGGGGTTCCCCTTAATATTCATACCAGACCCAAAGGGCCTGGTAATGGACTGGGGGGGGGGGGGCATGCTGTTTTTCAATGAGTTTTATCTATATTGCCGAGACCCGACAATTCATTACAGCCGCAATCAGTTTTAAATGACTTTTTTCCTTTTAGAAATGTAATTTTGCTTTGGTACTGTTCTAAACACGGGAAAACTGTGCCACTTTACAGGCATACTATAGACACCCCCCAGGCACAATATTTAAAGGAATATTTCATTTTTATTGATTCACTTTAAGCATTATTAACCACTTTAGCCCTGGAAGGATTTACCCCCTTCCTGACCAGAGCACTTTTTGCGATACGGCACTGCGTCAAAAGTAAAAAAAAAAAAAGAGCAACAATTTTGAAAAAAAAAGTAATATTTTTTACTTTTTGCTATAATAAATATCCCCAAAAAATTCTCTCAGTTTAGGCCAATATGTATTCTACATATTTTTGGTAAAAAAAATTGCAATAAGCGTATATTGATTGGTTTGCACAAAAGTTATAGCGTCTACAAAATAGGGGCTAGATTTATGGCATTTTTATTATAAATTTTTTATTAGTAATGGTGGCGATCTGCGATTTTTATCGTGACTGTGACATGGCGGACACATCGGACACTTTTGACACTATTTTGGGACCATTGTCATTTATACAGTGATCATTGCTATAAAAATGCACTCATTACTGTATAAAAGACACTGGCAGGGAAGGGGTTAAACACTAGGGGGCAATCAAGGGGTTAAGTGTGTCCTAAGGAGTGATTCTAATTGTGGGGGGGATTGCCGCACTAGAACATGACAGAGATCACTGCTCCCAATGACAGGGAGCAGTAGATCTGTCATGTTGCTAGGCAGAACAGGGAAATGCCTTGTTTACAAAGGCATCTTCCCATTCTGCCGCTCCGTGACACGATTGCGGGCCCCCGTCAGACATCGAGTCTGTGGGACCCGCGGGCACAGTCACGGAGTGCGCGGCGAGCGCGCGCGCCCACAATGCCGCAATTTAAAGGGGACGTACCTGTACGCCCCTTTTGCCCAGCCGTGCCATTGTGCCAACGTATATCATCGTGCGCTGGTCGGCATGTGATTAACATCACTGCTCCCGAAAAAACGGCCGTTTTAAACTTTTTTTGCATTGATACATGTCCCCTGGGGCATGACAATAACTTGCGTATAAGCCTTTAAAATGAGCACTTTTGATTTCTCATGTTCGTGTCCCATAGACTTTAACGGTGTTCATGTGTTCTTCCGAATTGTTTGCCTGTTCGGATGTTCTGTTGCGAACCGAACCAGGGTTCGGCTCATCCTTAGCAGCTATAGCCGCTGGCAATAATTGCGTAAAAAAAATCTGACATGCTGGTTGTACCCAAGTCGATGTATCGACTTGGGTACAATTATCATGCCCATAGATGGTTTGAATCTCAGCCAGTCCCTGCTGAACAGCAAGATTCAAGCCATCTATGCCCAGCTTTTCTGTAAGTACAAATGAAGAACAGTACAGCCATATAACTTTTATGGCAAATGTAGGTAGAACTACATGCAACACAGCACAGTTTGAAAATAACAAAGAACAGTGGCATATGTACATAGAAGGTACAGCAAACTCTTATGCCGCGTACACACGGTCGGACTTTACGGCAGACTTTGCCCGGCTGACTTTTTCGACGGACTTTATGACGGACTTTCTGAATGAACGGACTTGACTACACACAATCCACCAAAGTCCGTCGAATTCGTACGTGATGACGTATGACCGGACTAAAACAAGGAAGTTCATAGCCAGTAGCCAATAGCTGCCCTAGCATGGCTTTTTGTCCGTCGAACTAGCA
Source organism: Lithobates septentrionalis (assembly GCA_037952835.1). Classification (NCBI taxonomy): domain Eukaryota; kingdom Metazoa; phylum Chordata; class Amphibia; order Anura; family Ranidae; genus Lithobates; species Lithobates septentrionalis. The sequence continues at coordinate 6,560,853 of JBBDGP010000593.1, read as the reverse complement.
TACAGACGATCGGACTTTTCAACCGGACTCGATTTCGACGGATTGATTTAAAACATGTTTCAAATCTAAGTCCGTCCAACTTTTCAGAAAACAAAGTCCGCTGGAGCCCACACACATCGAATTGTCCGACGAAATCCCATCCGCCGGGCAAAGTCTGCCGTAAAGTCCGCTCGTGTGTACGCGGCATTAGGGATCAAACTAGACCAACAAAACCAACCAGGGATGGTCAAAAACAAAAATGGGGGGGGGGGGGCATGGCTTGACTATGGAGGAGTGAGGACATGCATCTCCTCAGCTCTGTACCCACCGCCGCTATATCACCAGCACAAAGGGGAGAGATCACCCCCAGAAAGGCAGATAACATGTCCCAGGGACGCGGTCACTCTCCCAGCAGTCGAGGACGGATGGGACCCGGCAAGAGCAAGCTATTCGCGTTTCTTAGCAGGACCTGCGGACCGGGACATGAGGCCTCCAAGATGGCGCCGACAGCTACTAAGGCAGCAAAGGCTGCACAGCGAGCCGCGGCCCAGCAGCAGCAACTCGTGGAGTCCCAGATCCCCTCCCCGAGGTTGGTGAGTGACTCTGCCCCTCCAGTCTCCCCGGGATCCTCTGCCTCACATGACAGGGGCTCTGACATGGCGGACTTCCTAGGGGATGAGGACATTAAACGCCACATCTGGTCCCTCCCTACCCGGGGTGACCTAGAGAAATTTACCACCAGTGTTGAGAAGGCCTTTAAAGTGGATGTAAACCCAATGTCATTCTTTCTAAACTACTGCCATAGGGGTTATCTATAAGGATATACATGCCTCCTGCATGTATCTTTACCTGTCAAATGTCTCCCCTCTGTCTGTTATGAGACCCAAAAAACTGCATATTCTGTGGGTGGATCTGTTGTCTGGAGCTCGGTGGGTGGAGTCGTGATGTCAGTAGACTCCCCTCCCACCTCTACACTCCCCTTGTCAATATGCATTTTCTCTTGTGTATTTCTTACACTGAACTTCTGCTATGATCTCTAACATCCAGTGAAAAGACAGGAAAGTAACCACATGACTTCAGCATGCCAAATCATGATGAGGTGTGGAACAGCCAATCCTTGCAGAGCTGCTGAAGAAAGGAGTGGGAATTAAAAAATAATGCATGTCTTAGGCTAGTGCACGAGATATGTAAAATCACCTGTCACGCACAACAAGGGGGAGGATTTGACAAAGTTTTTCTGTTTGTCAAGTTTTATCTCACTGAATAATAAGAGGATTGCTCAGAGCTGGATTAACTCTGTAGCAAGACTGGGCTCAAATGATAGGAAATCTTATACTCTAAATTATGACATAAAAAAAAAAAAATTTCGGGTTTACATCCACTTTAAGGAAGACATAGCCCAGTTCAAAACAGATACCAATCAACTGGGGGTCAGGGTGGAAAACCTGGAACAGAGACTTGATGAGGCCCTGCCTGCCATCTCTATGCTCCAGGACAGATGCAAAACTCAGGATCAGAAAACTGAGACTTTATTGTGTCAGTTGGATGACTTTAAGCACCGCAGCCTGCAGGCAAATATACGCATTAGCGGCCTGCCGGAAACCACGGCTCCTAAAGATATTGTCCCTACTCTGGAGGACATATTCAGGGAAATCCAGGGGTTGCCTGCTACAGCGTCCATTGAGATTGATTGTGCCCACAGGGCCCTCAGGCCTCCTTCCCAAGATGAGGATAACCCTGGAGATGTCATTTGTAAACTTCACAAATATACACTAAAGGTCCAGGTCATGCACAAAATGCGCGGGAAACTGTACTTTGATTTCGATGGGGCGCATCTTTTCTTTTACCAGGACATTTCCAGGCGCACCCTCATGCAGCGCAGAGCACTCCGCCCGCTGCTAGAAGCTGTCCAGAAAAAAGGCCTGCCTTACTGCTGGGGCTTCCCCTTCTACCTTCAAGCGACCAAATATGGCAGACAAGTTAAGCTGCGTACCAAAGATGACCTCCCGCACTTCCTGACTACCCTGGGGCTAGAACCAGTTGACTTCCCGGACTGGAGAGGACCACAGGAATAGCCCCTTGTTCAACTCCCTCAGCCCTGGCTGCCAGCCAAAAGCAGAAGTCACAAGAGGAACCTCAGGTGTCCGCCCTCTGCCTCTCCCCCAGGACATGCGTCTCCAGGGGACTGAAAGGACAGTCTCCGGCATTCCTCTCTCCATATATGTTTTTGTCTTTTTAGATTTTTTTATCTTCTATTTTTTTCTCTCTGGGAGAGGTCTAGGCCCTCAGAGGCCGCCCCTTGCCCTGGGCCCGGATATGGACTATCACACCCCTTAGTGGCTGCCCTAGCCTACAACAGAACCCCTCAGTTAGTGTTTTCCCCCCTTGTCAGCAAACAGCCGAGGGGCGGTGGTGGATGGGGTCTAAACAATCTTTCCCCTAATGTTGGTCCACGTTCCCCACGTAGGCCGTACCTTACTAGGTATATTTCCCTTTTTGAGATATGGGGTCAGGTTCCTGGGGCTTCTCCCTAGCGGGGTCGTGCCCAGAACCGCCTCCCAGGTATTTCATGATGTGGTACTGTTACCAATGACATGTTATGTTTTTTATGTCTGTTCTGATGTTTCTAACCGCTTCTTCTTCTCTCCCCCTCATTTCCTTTCTCTTGCTCCATACCTCTTTACAGGAACTGCCTTCTGTTCCGCCTCTTGAGCAATGTCTCCCATCGTAACACATGACTCACCTGTCCCACGGATCCCCTATGGCGTCTCTTAAGGTAACTTCCTACAATGTACGTGGTCTCTGTTCTCCATGCAAGCGTAGCAAGTTGTGGTGGAAACTGAAGCGGTTGGGGGCTCAGGTGTGTTTTTTTTTTGCTGGAGACACACTTCACCCCCCCAGTCGATGCCCAAGCTGCCTACTCACCTGTATAACCAGTGATTCTTGAGTAACTCACTGGTCACAAAATCCAGGGGCATGGCTATTGCTATACACAAGTCTTGCTCATTCCAAGTAACAGGTAACAGGGTGGATCCTCAGGGTCGATACGTCTTCTTAAAGGGGACTATCGCTGGACAGAAGTTCACATTTGCTAATATCTATGCCCCCAATACCAACCAACTTACCTTTATAGACAAAACTCTGGATAGCCTAGCGAACTTCAGAGAGGGGGCTCTCTGATTATAGGGGGCGACTTTAACGTTAGTCCAGACCCATTGATTGACAGGTCACAATGGCATCCCTCTCACTCCCATGCCTTCCTTAAACACTTTTGCATATCCCTACAGACACACGGTCTGATAGACAGCTGGCGAGTGCTTCACCCCTCCGACAGGGACTACAGCTACTACTCGAAGGTGCATAATGTATATACCCGTATAGATCTTCTCTGTGTGGACCATCAGACTCTGGAGCTGCTGCAGACTTTGTCCATTGGGAATATAATTATTTCTGATCATGCCCCAGTGACGGCCACACTAGGCGACTGAATGAATCCCTGTTGGACGGTGCGGCATTGGTTTCTGGAGTTACGAATGTCCTGACCCATTACGCTAAGAGAATAACAAGGTATGAGTAAAGGGATCATCTGGGAGTGTCATAAGGCGATGGTGAGGGGCGAACTGATCTCTTTGGGCTCCAAGCTCAAGAAATCCCATCAAGCTGACTTCAACAGGGTACTCCAGGCCCTCCAACAAGCAGAACTTCAGCATAAACATGACAGAGACCCAGAGGCTCTGACGAACCTGACTGAATTGAGAGAACTATTCCTACACTTACTAGATTGACAGGCAATTGCGTAAACAATTATGTTACATGCCGCATAAATATTATGAGCACAGCAATAAATGTGGCCGAATGCTGGCAAGAGCTCTCAGGAAGAAATGTGCACTGATGCATGTACATAAGTTGCGCCTATCCTCTGAGCTCTCAGTCAAGTCCTCTCAAATTGCCTTGGGATTTCATGATTATTATGCTACCCTTTTATAAATTAGGCTCTGACCAGACCCCAGATGCTCAGGCAGCGAAACTGACTGCCATTCCAGCTTACATGACCGCTTCTGGCCATCCCCTGTTGACTGACGAGCAGTGCTGTACCCTGGAGTCCCCCATTACCCCTACTGAGACAACCGTGAAGTCCTTGCCAAACCCTAACGGGAAGAGCCCTGGCCCTGAAGGGTTCACCAAGGCATACTACAGATTATTCCTACCCCAGCTTTTGGAATCGATGTGTGATTACTTCAATGCTATAGCAGAAAGCACCGCAATCCCTACAGAGGCACTGTTGGCTCATATCTCAGTGATCCACAATAATGGAACGGGCCCCACTATGCCCCAAAGTTATCGACCTATATCCCTCCTTAATGTGGATATTAAGATTTTAGGGAAAGTCCTTGCAATCAGACTGAAACACCTGGTCCCACTTATTGTTCACCCTGACCAGATAGGGTTCATTGCGGGTCGGGAGGCTAGAGACAACTCCATCAGGGCAATACTACTTATCCACTGGGCACGTAACTCCCCAGACTCCCTCCCTACCTGATCTTGTCCACCGATGCGGAAAAAGGGTTTGACAGGGTCAACTGGACCTATCTGCGCACAGTGTTAGAGTCCCTGGGACTACGGATGAATATGCTGACGTGGATCATGGCCTTGTATACTGACCCGAGTGCTCAGGTCAAGGTCAATGGACCCCTCTCCCCCAGATTCTCGATCAGAAACGGCACGAGACAGGGGTGCCCACTCTCACCCATTCTCTTTCCCCTGGTGCTTGAACCCTTTCTACGCACAGAGGGTGAGCGTAGATATCAAAGGACTAGCGTAGATATCAAATGACTGACAGTTGGTAATACAGAGCACAAGCTCTTGGCGTATGCCAATGATATGTTATTCCACCTCACAGACCCCCTGATCTCATTGCCTAACCTGAGGCGAGAACTCTGACATTTTGGGACACTTTCTAACTTTAAAATTAATTACACAAAATCTGAGATACTCCCTATTCAACTGCCATCCTCCCTGGCTAGCAGGTTACAAGCAGCCTTCCCGTTCACCTGGGCTAAGTCATCCCTAAAATATTTGGGCAGGGAGGAATGGAGGCGTAAGGTGAGTGAGATAAGGGAAGCAGAGGACTGGATCGCCACCTGCAGGGGTACCCAAGACCGCTTCTCCAGCACTTGGTCAGCTTGGATAGCACATGTCGCCGACACAGGACAAGTGTCCTCTAGCTTGGACATGGCCCTACTGGAACTAGCAGAGCCATCCCTTAAGAGACGTCCTCAGACTCCACAGGTGTGAACAGAGGCCTAAGTAATGAAAATGTATAAAAACCTTGCGCCAAAAAATAGTGTAAAATTGACTAATTAAGTGTAAGCTGCTAACCCCTAAACTAGATGAGAATTCTAGTGCAAGTGAAAAAGTGAACTGCGGGGGGTGCTAGGTCTATATAAACAGTGAACTAAATGACACCTAAATTATTATATTCAAATGTATGAAAAAAACACAACAGTGTCCCATGCAAAAATGCTATGAGTATATAGACTATATATCACAAGTGCATATGTCAAAAGGATGACAACTGTATGATCCCTGCATATAGAGTAAAATATTTTCTTAGTGACAACAAAGGTGAATATCAAAAAAATATTATAGAAAAAATTGTATGAATAAAAATAGTCCACGTGCAATTGTAAAATAATGAACAAATCAATATAAATTTAAATGAATCTTCCGCTGCTGCAAGGTATATGAATCAAAAAAAGTGGATCTTCCTCTGTGTAGTTGCACAACCTCCACCAGCTGTAGTAAACACCCAAAGTGCTCAGAAAGTGGATGTCCGCTTACCAGAAGATGTTGACCTTTTTAATTAAAAGAGCCTTTGCAAGATTTGGCTTGCTGCCATGGTATGGATAAGCCTTGTAGGTGACCTGTTCCTCTCCCCCAGTGGGACGTCAAGGAATATAAGGAAGGATACAAAATGGACCAGAATAGTGTAATCCCATTTATTTAAAAATGATTAAAAACACACAAAGCCGAATGGCTGCTTACATTTAAGAGTGCCCTCGCCCGGCACTGAGGCTGAACCGCTCGTAAGATCTGTGGACTCCGCTCTGCGAGTGGTAGCTGGCGTGCGCTTCACCAACAGCTGCCAACAACCATAGACACCGGATAGAGGGATAGAGATTACGTAACCAAGACCTAACCTAGCTGCCTGAGGTGGGGGAAAAAATCCTTTTCTTTCGGCTACTTATCATATTTTGCTGTGGTACCTGGGACGGGACGTGAGAGGTGGTGTTGGATGCGAGATTCCAGGTATGTTCCATGTTCCAGTTATTCTGTCTTTCTTTTCTTGTTCCCTATACTTTTTCTCACTTTTATATCTTCTTATCCCGGACCCCTGACCAATGGCTGCTCAGGTGTTTACACACCGGGTAGTAAAGGGTGAAAAGATGTGAAAGTCAGACCGGCAAACTGGAGAGTTTGTTACTATGAGACAGCCCGGCTCACCCGGGGGTTGGCATAGCTTTGCCACCATGGAGCAAACACTCTGCCATAGGGTGGTCCAGGTATGGGTAATGTGTGGGGGGCAGGTCAGTTGGAGGCCTATAGTTGCCCCCCTTCCCTTACGCCCCACCCAGGAGACCCAGCCCTTAATCTTCTTAGCACACCATAATTACTTGTTTGGAAAGCTGACCTGTCCACTTACACATTACAACTCCTCTTAAGGAGACACGTAATTGTAGAAAACTGGACGGTTGGAGTTCCCCTCACTCCCTGTAAGGGAGGGTGCCCCGCCGCCGTCCTGTTAAATGATTGCTAAGTCTTTTATACTCCCATTTGTACTACCTATTCTAACTATGTTGTTGTTCATGCTTTACATGTTTTATACTTTGATATATATGACTCGTGCAACATTTGCTCCTTATGCCAACGGCACTGCTCATTGAGATGTAATGCCTTGTCTTTCACAAAAAAAAAATGGGTGCACTAATTCCAAGAGTGCAGGTCAAATAGGGTAGAACTTTTTTCCTGCTCTGTAGGACGACAGAAACAAGAAGACCTACATGTTGCAGCACGACTCTCATCACAAATAATAAAAGGACATACAGGTGCATCTCCAAAAATTAGGATATCATCAGAAAGGTAATTTATTTCAGCAATTCGGTTTCAAAAAGTGAAACTCATCTATTATATAGATTCATCACAGACAGAGAGATACATTTCAAGCATTTCTTTCTTTTAATTTAGATGATTATGGCTTACAGCTAGTGAAAACCCAAAATTCAGTATCTCAGAAAATTTGAATATTGTGAAAAAGTTCAATATTGTAGACTCATGGTATCACACTCTAACCTGCTAATTAACTTAAAACACCTTTAAAACACATTGGTCTCTCAGTCTGGTTCACTAGGTTACACAATCATGGGGAAGACTGCTGACTTGACAGTTGTCCAGAAGACAGTCATTGACACCCTCCACCGGTGTCAATGATTGTAAGTCACAAAAGGTCATAAAGAAGCTGACTGTTCACAGAGTGCTGTATCCAAGTATATTAATGGAAAGTTGAGTGTAAGGAAAAAGTGTGTAAGGAAAAAGGTGCACGAGCAACAGACATAACCGCAGCCTTGAGAGGACTGTGAAGCAAAGGCCAAGAATTTGGGAGATTCACAAGGAGTGGACTACGGCTGTTGTCAGATCGTCAAGAGCCACCACGCACTCAGACATATCCAGGACATGGGCTACAACTATCGCATTCCTTGTGTTAAGCCACTCCTCCTGAACCAGGGACAACATCAGAAGCGTCTTACCTGGGCTAAGGAGAAAAAGGACTAGACTGTTGCTCAGTGGTCTAAAAGTCCTCTTTTCGGATGAAAGTAAATTATGCATTTAATTTGGAATTCAAGGTCCCAGAGTCTGGAGGAAGAGTAGAGAGGCACAGAATCCAAGTTGCATGAGGTCCAGTGTGAAGGTTTTCATAGTCAGTGATGATTTGAGGAGTCATGTCAGCTGCTGGTGTTGGTCCACTGTGTTTTATCAAGTCCAAAGTCAGCACAGCCCTCTACCAGGAAATTCTAGAGTACTTCATGTTTCCCTCTGTTAACCATCTTTATGGAGATACTGATTTCATTTTCCAGCAGGACTTGGCACCTGCCCAGTGCCCACACTGCCAAAAGTACCAAGACCTGGTTTAATGATTATGGTATCACTGTGCTTGATTGGCCAGCAAATTTGCATGACCTAAACCCCATAGAGAATCTGTGGGGTATTGTCAAGAGGAATATCAGACACCAGATCCAACAATGCAGACGAGCTGAAGGATGCTATTAGAGCAACCTGGGCTTCCATAACATCTCAACAGTGCCACAGGCTGATTGCATCCATGTATTGTGTGCACACTATACTGTACATGGACATACTTTCCAGTAAGCCAATATTTCTGTATTAAAAATCCTTTTTTTATTGGTCTTATGTAATATTCAAATTTTCTGAGATACTGAATTTTGGGTTTTCCCCTACTGTAAGCCATAATCGTCTAAATTAAAAGAAAGAAATGCTTGAAATATATTACTCTGTGAAGTTAAAGTCAGAAGAGGGGTGATGGCGCTGTTCCACTGGAGGTGTCTTAAGTGTAAAAATGTGTATCAAATAGAACAATAAACAAAACCATACAATATGTAAATCGAGAAACAATGTGCAAAAGCTCGTGAAATATAAGTGACACCTGCATCCAAACACAGTGCAATGTGTGTTAAGGGATAGGTGAAATCCAAAAAATTGTGTATACCCCAAAATAACTTGAAAAAACTAAAAAACAAAAAATATTACTAAACATCAGGAACACCAGTGTTACATGAATAAAATCCTCATGAATTAAATGCACATACGAAATATAAATAAAAAATAAAAAATTAAAAACAAAAAATAAAAAATAAAAATCGTGAAGTTAATAGTCCACAAAAAATCCCAGAACCAAATGTGTAATAAATATATAAAATCTATAAGTGAAAAAGTTCCTCATAAAATGCAAATAATGAGTCTTTTCAATTCTTCCAGCAGTGCTCTTAGTGACAAGAAATCTTCCAATCTTCTAAACAGCCCCCCAATGTGCCCTCACTCACCAAAGGAAAACACCCCTGCAGGGGTAACAGGCCTGTCAGCTGTATCCTGCAGCACCGGTCCTCAGTGATGGCTCCTAATCGAATCTCCGTCCACGGTGTCCGGGCTATCTCCAGCTACTCCCCGCCAGCACATCCATATGAAATAAAAATAGTCCCCATCGCGTGAATCCGTAAAATTATTACGTACTTTATTAAAAGTTAAAATTAAAAAGACAAAACAGTGTCCCACTGCCTAATGGGCAGTCTGAATGGGAAAAACAATTACAGCAGTGCGGTGCGGCGTGCGTTCCACCGCTCGCTCCACACCCGGAAGTAAAGCAGAGAAGCAGGACGTATGCGTATCGTGTGGCCACGCCTTACGCGTTTCGTCATCCAGACGTCATCTGAGGCGCGCCTCAGATGACGTCTGGATGACGAAACGCGTAAGGCGTGGCCACACGATACGCATACGTCCTGCTTCTCTGCTTTACTTCCGGGTGTGGAGCGAGCGGTGGAACGCACGCCGCACCGCACTGCTGTAATTGTTTTTCCCATTCAGTCAGACTGCCCATTAGGCAGTGGGACACTGTTTTGTCTTTTTAATTTTAACTTTTAATAAAGTACGTAATAATTTTACGGATTCACGCGATGGGGACTATTTTTATTTCATATGGATGTGCTGGCGGGGAGTAGCTGGAGATAGCCCGGACACCGTGGACGGAGATTCGATTAGGAGCCATCACTGAGGACCGGTGCTGCAGGATACAGCTGACAGGCCTGTTACCCCTGCAGGGGTGTTTTCCTTTGGTGAGTGAGGGCACATTGGGGGGCTGTTTAGAAGATTGGAAGATTTCTTGTCACTAAGAGCACTGCTGGAAGAATTGAAAAGACTCATTATTTGCATTTTATGAGGAACTTTTTCACTTATAGATTTTATATATTTATTACACATTTGGTTCTGGGATTTTTTGTGGACTATTAACTTCATGATTTTTATTTTTTATTTTTTGTTTTTAATTTTTTATTTTTTATTTATATTTCGTATGTGCATTTAATTCATGAGGATTTTATTCATGTAACACTGGTGTTCCTGATGTTTAGTAATATTTTTTGTTTTTTAGTTTTTTCAAGTTATTTTGGGGTATACACAATTTTTTGGATTTCACCTATCCCTTAACACACATTGCACTGTGTTTGGATGCAGGTGTCACTTATATTTCACGAGCTTTTGCACATTGTTTCTCGATTTACATATTGTATGGTTTTGTTTATTGTTCTATTTGATACACATTTTTACACTTAAGACACCTCCAGTGGAACAGCGCCATCACCCCTCTTCTGACTTTAACTTTCTAGAATTCCACTTTGGTGTGATTCTGTGTTGGGGGGCTGCAGTTCCTTTATTACCTAAGCGCGGAGCTATCAGTTTTATATATTACTCTGTGTGTAATGAATCTATATAATACACAAGTTTCACTTTTTAAATTGAATTACTGAAATAAATAACTATTTGATGATATTCAAAATTTTTGAGATGTACCTGTACATATTGTCATACATATTTTTATACATTATTATGATAATGCCTATGATATTTACTTTGTGGTTATGAATGGCTGTGAGTTCTTCTGGGTTTTAATTTTTTTTTTTTTGCGATCATGCGCAATATTTTTCATGTGATGTTTTAATGTATGAAACCAGTACACATTACATGAAAATCGTAAGTTCTGTTCAGTAACAAGAAAAATTGTGCAGTTGTCTCCTTAACCACTTCAGCCCTGGAAGATTTTACCCCCTTCCTGACCAGAGCACTTTTTACAATTTGGCACTGCTATGCTTTAACTGACAATTGCGCGGTCGTGCGATGCTGTACCCAAACTAAATATGCGTCCTTTTTTCCCCACAAATAGAGCTTTCTTTTGGTGGTATTTGATCACCTCTGTGGTTTTTTTTCGTTTTTTTTGCGCTATAAACAAAAGAACAGCGACAATTTTGAAAAACACAAATTCTTTTACTTTTTGATACAATAAACATCCCACATTTTTTTTTCAAAAAAAAATAATTTTTCCTCAGTTTAGGCCGATATGTATTCTTCTACATATTTTTGGTAAAAAAATCGAAATAAGCATATATTGATTGGTTTGGGCAAAAGTTTTAGCGTCTACAAAATAGGGGATAGATTTATGGCATTTTTTCTGCGATTTTTATTGGGACTGCAATATTGTGGCAGACAAATTGGACACTTTTCACACATTTTTGGGACCACTGACAATTATACAGCAATCAGTGCTACAAAAATGCACTGATTACTCTAAAAATGTCACTGGCAGTGTTCTATCTGGGTGGGACTTGCTAGAGGAAGAGAGATCGGTGTTCATACTTTGTATGAACACACGATCAGTCGCTTCTCCCCTCAGAGTTTACACACACAGATCCTGGTTCTTGCTGTGTCACGAGCGATCACTGTGTCACTAGCATCGGCTCCGGGGGCGAGCAGCGGACATCGTTTTGCCCAGCCGTGCCATTCTGCCGCAGTAAAACTGTGGCGGCTGGTCGGCGAGTGGTTTCTTTTGGAAAGTATGAATTGGCTCTTGAAATTTTGTGTACACACTGTATGAAAATCTTATGATCATTCCGAATATTCCAGAATTTTCCCTCCGATTATCATATAATGTGCAGGCCCTATTAGTGATGGCTAAATCTGTTACAGGGTAGACTTACCATTCCATTGATATGGTCATACACAGTTAGGACCACATTTTGCAAATTTGGCCCAAATGTGACATTTCCAACTCCATCAAAAAAATGTTGTTCCCTTTTGGCCACAGGTGGGGAACAATGTTAACTGATATAGCTTCTTCAGCTTCTGTATAATCACCAAAAAACATTCTGTTTTTGGGAACATATCTGCATATGGCCAGAACCAGTTATGATATACAAATTTAAAGTTATTCTTATTGATATTAATCAACTCAAAATAACCTTTCACTAATTTATTTCTACTCAAAAAATAATGTAATGATTCAATATGGGTTAAGGTTACTATTACTGCACTTTGTATGCTCATTTTAGCTATTGCACTAACTTGCCTAATAAAACTGCCACATTTATTTTTATAGATTACGTTACTCTGATCTCACACCGATCGGCATGCCAGGATCACTGCCATTTACCATACCAGCATCCTGATCACCACAATATGCCACACTAGCACCATGATCACTGCCATACCCCATACCAGCGTCCTGATCACCATAATATGCCAAACCAGCACCACAATCACCACCTTTCACCATATCAGAGCCCTGATCATCGCCATACGCCATATCAGCACCATGATTACCACCATTCAAGCACCCTGAGCACCTCTATACACCATACCAGCATCCTGATCAGCACCATACCCCATACAAACATCCAGATCACCACTATACCCCATACCAGCGTCCTGATCATAGCCATATACCATACCAGAATTCTGGTCACCACCATATGCCATACCAGCGTCCTGATACCCGCCACACCCTATACCTCTGTCCTAATCACAGCCATACCCTATACCAGTGGTCATCAACCCTGTCCTCAGGGCCCACTGACAGGCCAGGTTTTATGTATTACCTTGGGGAGATGCAGACTAGAATACTGCAATCACTGAGCAGCAAATGATATCCCCTGTGATGTATTTCAGATATCTTGCAAACCTGGCCTGTTAGTGGGCCCTGAGGACAGGGTTGATGACCACTGCCCTATACCACTGTCCTGATCACCACCATACCAGCATCCTGATCAACGCCATACACAAAAAAAAAAAAAACCCAAAGGTTTCGCCCTTTGGGACTTTATATGAGGTGTGCACAATAGGCCGATGAAATTGACAAATATAAATACAGTAAAAACATTTATTGCAGAAATAATCACACATAAAAAGTAGCATAAACAAAGGCTTATTTTGCTTTTGCAAGCCATTGATCTTACACAGGTACACAAACCATGTATCCTTCACATCAAGCACTTTATGGTGCCTGGTTATGTTTTTCACATTCACACTTTTTCACAACCCCCCTTTTCCTTTTAGGTGATTGCTTTATGACATCTCTTTTTACACATCTGCAGTCTTGTACACATTCCTCCCTGGCCCCATTATCCATCCTACCATCATAATAGGTTGGTTTATACATATATTCATGCATTTCATGATATACTTTATGATCATTTTGCTAATTTAGCAATGGTCGATAATATACATTGTGGCGGTTTGCGAGGTGAGGTAATGGATAAGCGATACATTTCACTTTGCATGCGTTCTGTTGCAAGAGAGTGAACCGGAATCCAGCCCGAGTTTTTCCAGCCTCTGTGGCAGGCTTAGTTCCGGTCCGGATGTTGTGGTCCACTTGAGTCCATGCTCAGGTGGACTTTAAAATGAGCAGGAAGAGAGCCCAGGATAGCTCTGGCCTGAGACTCAGAAGGAAATCTGAGAGAGAGCTCTATTTGGACTTAAAAAGAAGGTTTGCTTTGCCACATGTTTTGTGGGTGTTGGGGGTGAGCCCCACACCGTAAGGGAGAAGACTACGGTATAGTTTAGCGCCGGGCAGCAGGGATTTGTTTTACTATTTTTGTTTGTTTTCATTGTTTTGCAAACCTCTGCTAAATAAACCTGGCAATCTGCCAGGCTTTAAAGAAATTGCCTGCATGCTGACTTTTTTTTTTTCCCAGAAAATGTGGTCCCCATGAGCTAATCTCCCACAACATATTATATTTGACACCTGAACTGATTATCCAGGGGCGGAGCCCGCTGGAGCCCTTGTGGGGTTATAAATGGGAGATTATACATGGCTGAGATCTTTCATTTCGCTCACTTTACTTGGGACAGTTCACTCTACTGCTGCAAGCTACTGATTCTACACTTTCATCCTTCTCAGGCACTCTCGTGTGTGTGTGTGTGTGGTGTTTTTTTTTTTTTTTTAATGTTCACACTTCCTCACGTTTCCCCTTTTCCTTTTAGGGATTGCCTTATTTGACATCCCTTTTACATATCTGCAGTTTTGCACACATTCCTCCTTGGCCTTTATCCGTCTTACCATCGCAACAGGCTGGTTTATTCATGCATCCCATTATATACCCTTCATGATTATTTTGCCAATATAGCAATGTTTAATTATATACATATTATATTATAGTTGACACCTGAATATATTATTTAGGACCTCCAAGGTCACTCATTTATACCCATGCCATGTCTGCCTTCCAGTTGTTCCATGGTCAGGATTTTTGGTTGACTCCGCTCCCTTCCCAAGCATATATTGCTGCCATTCTCTGAACATAGCCACAGGCACCTAGGCCTTGCCGATTGGTGAGTATGGGGTCCTTTCTTTTTCTGTAAGCCCCTATTACTGTTTGTCCATCATTTATACAGGTGTTACATTACCTTTTTGGTCATTCATTTCTAGATATATCCTACATGCATCCACCCCTCGGGTGTTTTTAGATGTTATGTATACTCATGTATTTCTAATGCAATGCGATCTTTAACCATGTACAAACTGTATCAGCTTTGCCTTTGTTCATGCTACTTTTTATGTGTGATTATTTCTGCAATAAATGGTTTTTATTGTATTTATTTATATTTGTCAATTTCATCAGCCTATTGTGTACACCTCATATAAAGTCCCCAAAGGGCAATACCATAGTACAATAAAAACAATTAGTAATGGAGGTGTGTCACTGGTGCAGTGCTGGGACAAGGCCATTTGGTGCCCAGGGCAAAGATGGCAAACTGCGCCCCCCCCCCCCCCCATTTTTAAGAAAGAATCAATGTAATTTCAAAACAAGGATATACTTAAAACAATACAAATTCAATTAGGTTTAATGTGATAGAAACAGAGTTCACTCACACCTTTTAATTATATGTACAGTCAGGTCCATAAATATTGGGACATTGACACAATTCTAATCTATTTGGCTCTATACACCACCACATTGGATTCCACCACTGGTCCACAGTGGGAGGATTCCTCCTTCCACCTGGAATGTGTAGATGGGGGAATTGGAACATTCTTTTTTTTTCATTCAACCTAATAGTTGAATGAAAAAAGTGATCAATGTATGGGCAGCCCAAGAGCTAACACTAAGATAGTTTAACCTCTTGACATCCACGCTATAGCTGAATGACGGCCACAGCGCGGACCTGAATTTCCGGGAGTGCACGTGCCCTGTGCGCGCTGTGATCACCGAGTCACTGAGTCCCGATCCCCTTACAATGTGATCAGCTGTCAGCCAATGACAGCTGATCACATGATCAAAACAAAAGCTCTGTGATCGTTATTTTTTTCTCCTCACGCTGACAGCGCGAGGAGAAAAAAAGCTGATCACCGGCTCATCTGCAAGGGACATCAGTCCCGAAGAGGAGGAGGCAATTATGCCTCATCTGTGCCACCTGCCATTGCCACCTACCTATGCCCATGAGTGCCACCTATCAATGCCCACAAGTGCCACCTATCAATGCCACCTAGCAGTGCTGCCTATCAGTGTAACTGATCAGTGCCCATTATTGCCACCCATCAGTGCCGCCTCATCAGCATACATCAATGAAGGAGAAAAATTACCTGTTTTAAAATTTTATAACAAAATATAACAAAATTTTTTTTTTTTTAATTCGGTCTTTTTACATTTTTTTTTAACAATAAATAAAAACCACAGAGGTGATCAAATACCACCAAAAGAAAGCTCTATTTGTGGGGAAAAAAAAGTATAAAAATTTCATTTGAGTACAGTGTTGTATGACTGCGCAATTGTCATTCAAAGTGCGCCAGCGCTGAAAGCTGAAAATTGGTCTGGATAAGAGGGGGGTTTAAGTGCCCAGTAAGCAAGTGGTTAAATCTCAGCTGTTTCAGTGAGAACTGGCTGAGATTAGAACCATTAATGAGCAGGCTGAATGTACCAAGTTGATTGATCAAATTGGGTACAACCAGCCTGCCAGATACTCTTATGATTATCACTAGCGGTTGCTATATCTGCTAGTGATAATCACTGTTTGTGGGGACAATACAATTGCTCAGCAGAAGGGATTCCCCTGTCAGCACTGACTGAGCTGACAGGGGAATCGTGTCAATTTCTTTCCTGAAATTTGTGGTTACTGGAAAGAAATTTGTACCATCTAATGTCTAAGTGAAAGTGAAAGTTAGTGAATATCTTGAAAGAACATGAGGGGGGGAGACAGATGGGGGATGGAGATAAGGACAGTTCAGTGATAACTGTGTACTGCAGTGTGCACATGACTCACCCAGGTCCAGGCTGGATACTCAGGCATCTTTGGCACACAGGATTCTGCAGCTTTTCATATCTCCCGCCCACACATCCCTTCTCTTCAGATACATCTGCACGTCGGGGATAGTGTGGGCGGGGCGGGAAGTCACTGGAGGAGCAGAGGTGGGAGGAGCTGTATTCCTCCCTGATCTCCCGTCAGTGAGGGGGGAGGTGATGGTTCGCTGGGCTGTGTAAGTGTCACAGACACTACAGAGCTGCAGCCACAGTCTCAGTATTTACAGACTGATTCTCCTATCCTACGGACGGGAGAAATCAGTCTGTTTCTTCACAGTTACCAAGATAATGGGAGGCTTGTCCGCCCCTCCCCCTGCTGGTTCAATCCCTCCTGAAGTCGCTCTCCTCCCTGCCAATGAGGGGGAGGGAGCAGATCGGTCGGAGCGGCTCTCATATTATGCTCAGTCAGCGAGCAGAGGGAGGGGGAGAAATCCGCCCCCTCTCACACTCCGCCCAGGGCACCCGCCCCTCTCGCCCACCCCTTGTACCGGCCCTGCACTGGTGATCACTGCCAAACACCATACCAGCGTTCTGATCACCGCCATAGCCCATACTCAGGTAGTTAGCAAAATGGCTGCGGCATAATGACGACACTACATGACTTTAGCACGATGACATCATTGCGTAGCGCAGTGCATGATGGTGTTATCGCAAGCCCCGCTATTTGGTGCCAATTTCAAAAGTATTTAAACCCCCTCTCAATCTGGAGGTTCCTGGAGCTTGAGTTCCAGGAAGGATGTTGGGGGATTTTTATTGATGCCTGGAAGACTCACTAAGGCAGTAACAACATATTGGGATCATCATCATTAACAGTAAAGAAAAATTATTACTATACTGTAGTTATTTAAATAGATTTAGCAGTATACACTTTGGAAGTCTAGCACATCAGGCTCTCTTGTCTAGCCTGCCACAGTGCACTTGGTGTCACCCAGGGCTCAACCATGCCCCCACCACGGGGGGAGCACACTGAATGAAAGTGTATGTGCGGCTGAATTGCATGCTACGTACAGGGTGCAGGACTCAGTATTGCGCTATGTGCAGGGTGCAGAAGTGTGCTGTATACAGGGCACAATCAAAAAAAGGAAGATTAAGGTCTGGTGTAACCCCTCTGACACCTCCATCCCTAATAGTGCACAAGAAAACAAGAAAAATAGCCCTGGGACTTTAGATGAGGTGAGAGAGGTTTAGCCAATGTCCACAATGAACACTGAGACAAAATCAATTTATTCATTTCAAGATGTTATGTAACTGAGCGGTAAAAACAATGATTGTGAGTTACCAGGCATAATAGCCAATGTACACAACACAAATGAACGTGAATATACAAAGATTTATTACAACTATTATACATCAATGAGCAACAATAAAACTTGAAAATTGCTGGGTCAGTAAGTACACATGCAAAATAAGATAAAATGTACATACATGTGGACAGGGAAGTATGTAAACATAATGCAGACATCAATAATACCCAGCATGTACCGGCATAAAATAAGCATCAATAAAGCCCTATGCATTTCGCGAGACCCTGCTCGCTCTTCAGGGGCGGATGCATGAATGTGGTATCTGCAATATAAGTAATAAGATCAATAAATGTATGTGGTTGGTAAATGGGGGCAGATGGAATGATTAGCAAGAGAGGCCTGATGCAGAGACCTCATACTTACCGGAGTCTGAGATGAATCGCCAAACGCTGGATATCAAGATGGCAGCAGTGTAATGCATCCAGCATCTGCCCCCATTTACCAACCACATACATTTATTGATCTTATTACTTATATTGCAGATACCACATTCATGCATCCGCCCCTGAAGAGCGAGCAGGGTCTCGCGAAATGCATAGGGCTTTATTGATGCTTATTTTATGCCGGTACATGCTGGGTATTATTGATGTCTGCATTATGTTTACATACTTCCCTGTCCACATGTATGTACATTTTATCTTATTTTGCATGTGTACTTACTGACCCAGCAATTTTCAAGTTTTATTGTTGCTCATTGATGTATAATATTTGTAATAAATCTTTGTATATTTACGTTCATTTGTGTTGTGTACATTGGCTATTATGCCTGGTAACTCACAATCATTGTTGTTACCGCTCAGTTACATAACATCTTGAAATGAATAAATTGATTTTGTCTCAGTGTTCATTGTGGACATTGGCTAAACCTCTCTCACCTCATCTAAAGTCCCAGGGCTATTTTTCTTGTTTTCTTGTGCACTATTAGGGATGGAGGTGTCAGAGGGGTTACACCAGACCTTAATCTTCCTTTTTTTGATTGAACCCGGGTGGAAGACACCCATTCAGCCCACACACTGGTCTGTTGTTACCATTAGCCTTTGTCCATATTACATCCAGTGTATCATCACTCTTTGGCCAGTTATATTTGCATACTGCTCCCAGGGGGCCTTGCTGGGCTGAGCTGTTCCCCTTTCGCTGGTGGTCTTTTGTGGTGGTGGTTTTCATCCAGCTCGGGGGCTGCGATGTGCATAGGGGAGCTCTGTTCTTGATCTCTTGCTGTCCTCTCCTGTCTGTTGACGCGGGTGGCCACCTGCACATCGGCGCCATGTTTTCCACGCCCATACACTGACGTCTCCATGAGGCAACTCAGGTGTGGGCTGTGTGGGTTATCCCGGACGGTTGGGTGGTTGTTGCATCTGTGCACCCCCCTTTGATGGTGGATGTCTTTTGGACGCCCATGCGTCACCGCCCGTACATGACGCTGGGGGTGTAGCCTTCGGGGGTCTTGTGGGTATATCTGGACGTTCAGCACGGTTGGGATTCTGATTCACTACTTGGCGATTGGATAGAGCGATCACATCTCTAAGAACAAACTGACAACCATTGGATGTTTTTCACTCCTATTGAGGTACAACTTTTTTACTTTCCTGACACCCATTGGGTTTGTTACATTGTTTTTATACACATGTAATACTATATCATTCTACATTGCCCCGTAGTCTCTCTGCCCATACCAGTTTTATAACCATGCATTCATGCATTTACTATATTCCATATCTCAGCTAGTTTGTTCATACTAAGATACCCTTATAAGCTTAACTCACTCACTTACATCTTTATGTATATATAAATTAAAGCTTAGAACCTTATACAATAAGTTCATTTTGCAGTTATGATGCCTTCTGATATATATGCATCCTTGCAGACATTTTCCAGACACAATTTTAAGGGGCTAAGTGGAGACCGCAGTAAGAAATACCCCTATCCAGTCCGTGCTGATCCTCCGGATGTTCCCCTATTGTGGCCTTTGTTTTGTTCCGCCTCCTCAGCTCCCGAGCTGGATGCATTACACTGCTGCCATCTTGATATCCAGCGTTTGGCGATTCATCTCAGACTCCGGTAAGTATGAGGTCTCTGCATCAGGCCTCTCTTGCTAATCATTCCATCTGCCCCCATTTACCAACCACATACATTTATTGATCTTATTACTTATATTGCAGATACCACATTCATGCATCCGCCCCTGAAGAGCGAGCAGGGTCTCGCGAAATGCATAGGGCTTTATTGATGCTTATTTTATGCCGGTACATGCTGGGTATTATTGATGTCTGCATTATGTTTACATACTTCCCTGTCCACATGTATGTACATTTTATCTTATTTTGCATGTGTACTTACTGACCCAGCAATTTTCAAGTTTTATTGTTGCTCATTGATGTATAATATTTGTAATAAATCTTTGTATATTTACGTTCATTTGTGTTGTGTACATTGGCTATTATGCCTGGTAACTCACAATCATTGTTGTTACCGCTCAGTTACATAACATCTTGAAATGAATAAATTGATTTTGTCTCAGTGTTCATTGTGGACATTGGCTAAACCTCTCTCACCTCATCTAAAGTCCCAGGGCTATTTTTCTTGTTTTCTTGTATACAGGGCACAAGGCTTAGGAGGGCGCTACATACTGGGTGCAAGGCTCAGGAGGGCGCTATGTAAAGGGTGCAGTTCAGAAACAAACTGAAAAGCGCGAAATGAAAAGCGCGAATCAACACTTGCCAAACTTCTACTAACAATAAATTAGCAGAAGGAGCCCAAAGGGTGGCGCTAAAGAGCTGAAAAACCATGTAGTATGTCACTACATTCATGTTTGTTGGCCGACAATTCCTAGCCATATGTATGCAAGACAAGTTCCTGGCCAACGCCCTTCGGACAAAAGTCTGCAGTTTTGACGGTGGAAAATCTGATCGTGTGTACGAGGCTTAACAAAGGGTGTGCATTCTTGGCTTTAGAAGGAGCTACCACTGGGAGAGTAGCGCTATCATACACATCGCCCGTCCCCTCCCTCTCTCTGGGCAGTGTACATCTTTCCAGATATCTTCCAATTGGCCGATGCTGCTGCTGTCAGTCCTGTGATCCCTTTAGTTGGTCAGGAGCGATGGGGCGAGCGGTGTCTGCAGCGCTGCTCGTGTGGGGCACTGTGACCCGGCCAGAGTGGCTTTGTGTGCTGTGTTGGGGGTAATATGACACCGAGCTGCCTCAGCAGCCGGCAGTCATAAGCTGCTAGGCGCAGCTGCGGGGCTCAGATTTATCTCAGATGACTCCATGTGTGCAGTGTGGCTTAGCACCGCACACATGAATGATGCGCTGCTGGTGTCACCCCTCTGGCAGGCGTCACCCCGGTGCAGACCGCGACGCCACTGTGTGTACCACTATGCACAGGCCCCCATACAAGCCAACTATTGACAATCTTTTGATCAGGAAGCGATTGATCTGGGTTATAAAACTCCACCCCCTCCCTTTTTTTCCTTTTTTAATTGTTATAGTATTGTATACATTACTTTATAGGGTTTCCTACAGCTTTGCTGTATCAATTATATTCATTTTTTTTATACCTACTAGTGTGAATGTCAGATTAAGAGCAATCATTTTAGTTCCAGACCTCCTGCGTAACCCTAAAGGGCCTAAAAAGGCTTTTAAAATGTCTCCTATAGGGATTTTTAGGTAACATAGTTTGGTGCCATTCCATGGGCGGACACAATTTTAAAGCGTGACATGTTTGATATTTATTTACTCGGAGTAACATCTTTTATATTTGACCAAAGAATTGGGTATTATATTGTGTTTTTAAGTACTGAAATTCATGAAAGTGTTATTTTTTGCACATGTGGTATTGCCACACTTGGGAGAAGTAGCAAAATGTGTTTTGGGGTGTATTTCCAAGCATGTCCATGCTGTTTGTTAGAATTATCTTATTATTTGACAACTTTGTGTAAAAAAAAAAAAAAAATCATTATTTTTCCTACATTTTCCTAATACTTGTGGCAAAAAAAATAAATTTTCAAAAGGCAGTTCATCTTTCAGAAAATACATTGGGGTGTTTGCCTTTGAAAATGGGGTAATTTTGTGGGTGTTTCCGCTGTCCTGATGCTCCAGGGCCTCCAATAATATGATAGGTAGTCAGGAAATTAGATGTGTAATTTATGCTCCTGGAACGCCTGAAGGTGCTCCTTGGATTCTGGACCCTTCTATGCATCTAGGCTGTGAAAAAGTCTTAGACATGTGATAGTCCCATACTCAGGAGGCATAGCAGAATATGGTTTGGGGTGTAATTTCAAGTATGCCTATGCTGTGTGTGAGAAATAGCTTAATAAAATTACAACTTTGGGGGGGGACATTTTATTTAATTTCCAAAAAAAAAATCACCATGCTTTTTACTAAATACCTTGGACTGTTTACTTTCAAAAAAGGGTTCATTGGGGGGAAATTTGAACTGTCCATTAATTTTAAGGTCTCAAGAAATGAGATAGGTGGTCAGTACATCGGGACTGATCAATCTTTCAAATATATATATCAGAATACATTTTGGCCTAATTTTATGAAGAAAGAGTATTTATTTGAAAAATATTATCACAAAAACCAAGTTTATTTATAATTTTTTTTAAATGTTCGGTATTTTTTTTGTTTTATATAGCAACAAATAAAAAACCCAGTGGTGATTAAATACCACCAAAGGAAAGCTCTATCTGTCTAAAAAAAGATAAATATTTAATTTGGGTACAGTGCTGCATGCCTGAGTATTTGTCGCTCAAAATGTGACAGCACTGAAAGCTGAAAATTGGCCTGGACTGGAAGCAGGTGAAAGTGTTAAGAGTGTCTGGTTAAATGCAGCAATATTAACAGCCCAGTCATGTCAAGGTTCAGCAATACCAATGAAATCATAGTCCTTTTCATGCACCAAAGCTTCCAACTCACCTATTTTGTTTGGCAGACTTCTTACATTGGTGAACAAACGCTTTTTAATTCATTGTCACATTTTGCACATCTGTTTATTGTTTTTTATTTATTTTTTTTGTAGTACAAATCGTACCACTTCCAATGTATAATCTTGCACGTTTAAAAGAAAAAAAAATCCTCTTCTTCGGCCGGTGGTCCAGTTTTCGATAATAGTGGTCTCTGCGGTGAATTCGCCGCAAGAACACTTTTATCGGAGGCGGGAGAGGGGGCCCTCCGCCGCTTACCGGAGCAGATTGGATCCTCTTCCTTGCTGGATATGGAGACGAGTGAGGGGAAGATGGCCCCACCCGTCTCCATACCGTTGCAGAGTGGAAGCGAAATCAAAACGTCACTTCCGCCCATAGCTCTTAAAGGGTCATTTTTTTTTTAAAAGAATAGTGTAAAAATAAAAGGTAAAATAAGAAAAACATTTTTTTTAAAAGCTCCCCGTCCTGCCAAGCTCGCGTGCAGAAGCGAACACATACGTGAGTAGCACCCGCATATGAAAACGGTGTTCAAACTACACATGTGAGGTTTTGCCGCGATCGGTAGAGCGAGAGCAATAATTCTAGTCCTAGACCTCCTCTGTAACTCAAAACATGCAACCTGTAGAATTTTTTTTAAACGTCACCTATGGAGATTTTTAAGGGTAAAAGTTTGTTGCCATTCTACGAGCGGGCGCAATTGTAAAGCGTGACATATTGGGTATCAGTTTACTCGGCGTAATATTATTCTTGCACAATATAAAACTAACTTCACTGTTCACCTTATTTTTTAATTCAAAAAAGTGTATTTTTTTCCAAAAAAAGTGCGCTTGTAAGACCGCTGCACAAATACGCTGTGACAGAAAGTATTGCAACCACCGCCATTTTATTCTCTAGGGTGTTAAGAAAAAAAATGTATAATGTTTGGGGGTTCTAAGTAATATTCTAGCAAAAAACCCTGTTTTTAACTACAACAAATTAACAACAAATCTCAGAAAGTGGTTAAAGTGGATCTAAGTCTGCAATATAACATGGGTAGTTCCTAAAATTGTAACAGATTGTGTAAGAAAAGCATGTAAGAAAAGCTTACATGATGAAAATAAACTGGACATTCAGCACTTTCTAGTCAAAAGCAGCCAAGACAGTTTTCAGCCTTCCGTATTCATTTTAATAGACTGATGTAATCAGACTTCCTCCTCTCAGTCTGCCTATCCCTTCCAATTAGCTTTACAGAAAAAATATCCATAATAAATCTCGAACACTGACTAATCTACTACTCAACTTAGGTATTTCATCAGAAATGAGTTATGCAGTTGTTCATAATGAGCAAAGCAGCATAAATTAAATTTTTTATGCCATAGGTGTGCCCACGGGGTGTGCCGGGTGTGCACAGGCACACCCCTAATCCCTGGCCTGTGCTGAGCTCTCATTGGTCTGGCCAGGCAAGCAAAAACATCTGTTTGCTGCCGCTGTGACTTCTATAGTTCTGGCCGCGGGTGGCGGCGGAGTTATATACAGTGCCTTGCGAAAGTATTCGGCCCCCTTGAACTTTTCAACCTTTTGCCACATTTCAGGCTTCAAACATAAAGACATAAAATTTTTATTTTTTGTGAAGAATCACCAACAAGTGGGACACAATTGTGAAGTGGAACGAAATCTTTTGGATTTTTGAAACTTTTTTAACTAATAAAAAAATGAAAAGTGGGGCGTGCAAAATTATTCGGCCCCCTTGCGTTAATACTTTGTAGAGCCACCTTTTGCTGCGATTACAGCTGCAAGTCGCTTGGGGTATGTCTCTATCAGTTTTGCACATCGAGAGACTGAAATTCTTGGCCATTCTTCCTTGCAAAACAGCTCGAGCTCAGTGAGGTTGGATGGAGAGTGTTTGTGAACAGCAGTTTTCAGCTCTTTCCACAGATTCTCGATTGGATTCAGGTCTGGACTTTGACTTGGCCATTCTAACACCTGGATACGTTTATTTGTGAACCATTCCTTTGTAGATTTTGCTGTATGTTTGGGATCATTGTCTTGTTGGAAGATAAATCTCCGTCCCAGTTTCAGGTCTTTTGCAGACTCCAACAGGTTTTCATCCAGAATGGTCCTGTATTTGGCTGCATCCATCTTCCCCTCAATTTTAACCATCTTCCCTGTCCCTGCTGAAGAAAAGCAGGCCCAAACCATGATGCTGCCACCACCGTGTTTGACAGTGGGGATGGTGTGTTGAGGGTGATGAGCTGTGTTGCTTTTACGCCAAACATATCGTTTTGCATTGTGGCCAAAAAGTTCGATTTTGGTTTCATCAGACCAGAGCACCTTCTTCCACATGTTTGGTGTGTCTCCCAGGTGGCTTGTGGCAAACTTTAGAGGAGACTTTTTATGGATATCTTTGAGAAATGGCTTTCTTCTTGCCACTCTTCCATAAAGGCCAGATTTGTGCAGTGTACGACTGATTGTTGTCCTATGGACAGACTCTCCCACCTCAGCTGTAGTTCTCTGCAGTTCATCCAGAGTGATCATGGGCCTCTTGGCTGCATCTCTGATCAGTCTTCTCCTTGTCTGAGCTGAAAGTTTAGAGGGACAGCCAGGTCTTGGTAGATTTGCAGTGGTCTGATACTCCTTCCATTTCAAAATGATCGCTTGCACAGTGCTCCTTGGGATGTTTAAAGCTTGGGAAATCTTTTTGTATCCAAATCCGGCTTTAAACTTCTCCACAACAGTATTACGGACCTGCCTGGTGTGTTCCTTGGTCTTCATGATGCTCTCTGCGCTTTCAACAGAACCCCGAGACTATCACAGAGCAGGTGCATTTATACAGAGACTTGATTACACACAGGTGGATTCTATTTATCACCATCAGTCATTTAGGACAACATTGGATCATTCAGAGATCCTCTCTGAACTTCTGGAGTGAGTTTACTGCACTGAAAGTAAAGGGGCCGAATAATTTTGCACGCACCACTTTTCAGTTTTTTATTTGCTAAAAAAGTTTAAAATATCCAATAGATTTCGTTCCACTTCACAATTGTGTCCCACTTGTTGGTGATTCTTCACAAAAAATTAAAATTTTATATCTTTATGTTTGAAGCCTAAAATGTGGCAAAAGGTTGAAAAGTTCAAGGGGGCCGAATACTTTTGCAAGGCACTGTACATATGCACTCTGCCTCTCTCCTCTCTCTCCCTTGAAAGAAGGGCGGAGCCTCAGCCTGGATAGCGGCAGGTGGGTCACATGAGCAGTGAGTGCCGTGTACAGCTGACTCACAGCTTCGGCTTTTCAGCGGCTCTGTTGTGGTTCGTACCGTGCAAGCACTGTTCCTGCGCAGTACAGGGGGGCATTATCCGCCGGGGGACCTTTTTCGGCAGGACACAGGCACTGGTAGCTAGATACACGAATCACGATGGACCAAAACCCTCCCTGCCTAACTTGTCAGCAAAAAAGTAAGTGTGTATATATATATATATATATGTATATATAATATATATATATATATATATGTGTATATATATATATATATATATATATATATATATATATATATATATATATATATTTAAAATTTTTTGCCCATACATACATTGTCGATTTTTAAATGTCATTTTTTGTAAATTGTTCTCACATGTGTTAAAATAACACTTCAATAATTAATGTTATTTTAACCTCTTGGCGTCTGCGCTATAGCCGAATGACAGCTACAGCGCAGACCTCAATTTCCGGGAGGCCGTCATATGAAAGCCTCCCCTTTGCGCGCTCGCCGCGCCCCCTGCAGGGCACGCGCGGTGCACGCTGTGATTACCGAGTCACTGAGACTCGGGTGATCACAGATCCAAGTAAGGGTGCCACCTATCATTGCCAATCAGTGCTACCTAGCAGTGCTGCCTATCAGTGTAACCTACCAGTGCCGATCAGTGTCCATTATTGCCACCTATCAGTGCCCATCACTGCCAGCTATCAGTGCCACCTATTAGTGCCACTTCTCAGTGCCCACCAGTGCCACCTATCAATGCCCTTGCGTGCCACCCATCAGTGCCACCTCTGTGTCACCTCTAAGTCCATCAGTGCAGCCTATTGGTGCCCATCAGTAATATAGAGATCTATAGATATAGAGAGATATATATGTATATCTAGATATATATTTATATATATCTATAGATATAGAGATATATATTTATATATATATATATATATATATATATATATATATATCTATATATCTATATAAATATAGATATATATATATATATATCCATGTGTGTTTGAGCTCTGGTTTGAGGTGCACACCCTAATGCAATAGGCTGCGCACACCCTTTTTGTACTTTTTTTTCTAGCACCCTAGAGAATAAAATGGCGGTCATTGCAATACTTTCTGTCACACCGTATTTCCGCAGCGGTCTTACAAGAGCACTTTTTTAAATTAAAAAATAAGACAACAGTAAAGTTAGCCCAATTTTAAATTTTATTTTTTTTTTAATATTGTGAAAGATAATGTTACGTCGAGTAAATTGATACCCAACATGTCACCCTTCAAAATTGCGCCTGCTTGTGGAATGGCGACAAACTTTTACCCTTAATCTCCATAGGCGATATTTAAAGAATTCTACAGGTTGCATGTTTTGAGTTAGAGGAGGTCTAGTACTAGAATTATTGCTCTCGCTCCAATGATCGCGGTGATACCTCACATGTGTGGTTTGAACACTGTTTTCACGTATGCGCTCGCTTATGCACGCGAGCTCGGCTGGACGGGGAACGTTAAATTATAATTTTTTTTTTCTTATTTATTATACTTTTTTATTTTTACACTGTTCTTTTAAAAACAAATTCGTGTTACTTTTATTCCTATTACAAGGAATGTAAACGTCCCTTGTAATAGAAAAAAAGCATAAGACTTTTTAAATATGAGATTTTGGGTCAAAAAGACCTCAGATCTCATATTTACACTAAAGTGCAATAAAAAAAAAATCGTTTCAATAAATGTAAAAAAAAATGTAATTTAAGAGCTATGGGCGGAAGTGACATTTTGGCATTGCTTCCGCCCTGCAATGGTATGGAGCCGAGCGGGGGTCATCTTCCCCCTAATTACGCTCCATACCATAGACTGCTCCGGTTAGTGATGGAGGGCAACGCAGCGAGGCGATCTCCCACCACCAATAAAAGTGATCTCGCGGTGAATCTGCTGCAGAGACCACTTTTATATGAAAGCCAACCGCCCACTGAAGAAGAGGATACCGGGGTTAGGCAGCTAGCTGCTGCCATAACAACAATATTTTTCTTTAACTGCTTCAGATCCGGGCCATTGCCAAATGACGGCAACAGCGCGGATCTAAATTGCCGGGACTACGTCCATTGACGTCGTCCCGTGCACGAGCGGCCTGCGCGCCCCCTGCAGGGCGCGCGCGGCGCGCTCGGTGATCAGCGAGTCTATGAGACTCGCCTGATCACAGATTAGAGTAAGGGGTTGGTCCCAACCCCTTACCACATGATCAGCTGTCAGCCAATGACAGCTGATCATGTGATGTAAACAGAGCCGGTAATCGGCTATTTTCCTCCTCGCGCTGATAGCGTGAGGAGGAAAAAAAAAACCCGATCACCGGCGGCCGTGATCGGGACATCAGTCCCGATCACGGCGATCTTGTAACACAGCAGTGCTGCCTACCAGTGCCCACCAGATTAACCCATCAGTGCCCACAGTGCCATCAATCAGCGCCACCCATCAGTGCCCACAGCGCCACCCATCAGTGCCCACAGCGCCACCCATCAGTGCCCACAGTGCCACCCATCAGTGCCCACAGTGCCATCCATCAGTGCCACCCATCAGTGCCACCCATCAGCACCCACATCAGTGCCACCCATCAGCACCCACATCAGTGCAACCTATCAGTGCCCATCAGTGTCACCTACCAATGCCCATAAGTGCCCATCAGTGCCGCCCATCAGTGCCCATCAGTGCCCCCCATCAGTGTCACCCATCAGTGCCCCCCATCAGTGCCCCCCATCAGTGCCCCCCATCAGTGCCACCTATCTGTGCCACCTATCCGTGCCACCTATTCATGCCGCCCATCCGTGGCCATCAGTGCCGCCTTATCTGTGCCCATCAGTACCGCCTTATCTGTCCCCATCAGTGCCGCCTTAATTGTGCCTATCAGTGCCGCCTTAACTGTGCCTATCAGTGCCGCCTTATCTGTGCCTATCCGTGCCCATCAGTGCAGCCTATCAGTGCCCACCAGTGCCGCCTCATCAGTGCATATCAATGAAGGAGAAAAATGACCTGTTTGCAAAATTTTATAACAAACTATTAAACATGATTTTTTTTTTTTTCAAAATTTTCCATCTTTTTTTGTTTGTTTAGCAAAAAATAAAAACCCCAGCTGTGATTAAATACCACCAAAAGAAAGCTCTATTTGTGGGGAAAAAATGATAAAAATTTCATTTGGGTACAGCGTTGTATGACCGCGCAATTGTCATTCAAAGTGCTACAGCGCTGAAAGCTCAAAATTGGTCTGGGCAGGAGGGGGGTTTAAGTGCCCAGTAAGTGGTTAAACAGCCGACATATAATGACGGCAGGCGGTTGGCAAGTGGTTAATTCCACTTTCATTAAACCACCCTTTGACCTCCCAAATTAAAATATATCCAATCCGAACTTAACTAAACCCCCAAGCCTCCCCAGCTACTTATTTACAGGTTCGCTGCCTCCTCCAATGTTTACAGCCTGTCCCACAAAAATCTTCTCAGTACCCTTTAACCGGTTTCCGACCGGCAGAATGGCAGCCCTGGGCGAATCACCGTACCCATATGGCGCTTGCTCCTGTGGACAGGGAGCGTGCCCCTGCCGTGCCCGCAGCGATTAGATTCGTTACACCCCATGTGCCAGATCACTTAGCGCCCAGACGATCTTGTTACTTTTGTTTTATGTTGCACTTGGTTTGTGTTTTTTGTTACACTAGCATGCTAGCCATGCATTGTCTAAGTGGTCCTGTGTATTTCCTTGTCGGGGCAATTTAAAACCCCAGGTTAAACTTTTTAGGTATTATTAGCCTTTTGATACTAATAAATTGATTCTTTTTTTGGTACCCAATCTGTTTACATTTTTTTTCACAAGCTTAGTCTCTTTTCTCCCCGCACTTTGGGACTATCTTTTCCTGGGGGTTTTTATTGCATCCAATAGCAACAATACTGGGAGTTATTAGTGCATCCATTGACATCGATTTTGAGGGTTAACAATGCGCTCACTTGCACCAATGTTGGGGGTTATTATTGTGTCCATTGGCACCAATACTGGGAGCTATTATTGCATCCATGCATGCATGTTGGAGGTTAATATTGCGTCCACTGACACTAATGCTGGTGGTTAATAATGCATCCACTGACACCAATGTTGGGGGTTAATAATGCATCCACTGACCCAAGTGCTAGGAGTTATTATTGCATCCACTGACACCAATGCAGGGGGTTATTATTGTATTCACTGACACCAATATTGAGGGTTATTATTGCGTCTATTGACACCAATACTAGGGTTTTTTATTTCATTCACTGACACCAATGCAGGGTGTTATTATTGCATCCACAAGGAATTGCAAGGAGCCAAGTAGCCATCAATCACCAGTCAGGTGTACAATCCTAATCCTGTTTCAACCCACAGAGCTTCTGTGTATAACCTCCCACTCCATATCTTCCACACCACTATGAGTGAATGATTCATTGACACCAATGTGGGGTGTTATTATTGCATCCGCTGACACCAATGCAAGGGGTTATTATTGTGCCCACTAACACCAATGCAGGGGGTTATTTTTGCATCCACTAACACCAATGTTAGGGGTTATTATTGCACCCACTAACACCAATGCAGGGGGTTATTTTTGCATCCACTAACACCAATGTTAGGGGTTATTATTGCACCCACTAACACCAATGTTGGGGGTTATTATTTCTTCCACTGACATCAGTTTTTGGGTTATTTCTGCTTCCACTGACTGCAGTGCTGGGGGTTATTATTGCAGCCATTGACACCCAGTGGTACTCAAAATTTTTTTTTAGGGGGGGGCAACAAACCAACATAACCCCCCATGTGGGAGATATGGACGGTGGCCAATAGGGGCTTCCTGATTGGCCAGGGGGAGAATGAGGGAGACAAATTCGCTATTGTCACACAAGTGGGTGTGCCACTCACCCTTTTTTGAAGCCCATTAGAGCCTCTGGCTCTATTCCCATGCTTAAAAAAAACCCAAAAAAACCATGCAATTTTCTGAATGGCACACGTGCTAAGAGTTCGACCTCCTGTGTTCAGAATGCAGCAGGCCAGCCACTTGGTGCAGTAGTCTGGATCAAGTGGAGATCATGGGAGTAGCAATGTCTATTCCAGTGATTTCCAGCTTTAAGGTTTAAGCCCCTCCCACTGTTAGCACAATTTTTCCATACCCACAATTTGTCACAATCTGGCAGGCGCACCGCCTAACTTTTCTCCTCTGGATGCCCAAGGCTGATCTTTCCCCCGGAGAAAAAATTACCTACAGCCCCGGAGCCAATTAATCTACCAGCATGCCTTTGGAGTGTGGGAGGAAACTGGAGTATACAGAGGAAACCACTGCAAGCAAAGGGGGAACATGCAAATACAGTTAAGGTAATGTTAAGGTTGGGATTCAAACTGATGACCCAGATGCTTCAAAGGTAGAAGTGCTAACCACTGAGTTACAGTGCTGCCCATACACATGTGATGATTGGGTTCCAAGAAACTTTTGGTTATACAATGTATATAGAAAAAGGAAATCAAATCTACAAAAATGTATTTCTCTTAAGACTAAACAACATCTACCAACTTACATCATGTGAGACCTCTTCTCCAAGATCAGCCTCCATTATGAATAACTTGGCAATCTTCTCACAGGGACCATGTAGTATTCTGCAGATCAGGGGGAACTCTGTCTCTCCTAATTTAGTTCTTTCTGTAAAAATATTAAAAAAAAAGAATTCACTAACTAGTGAACATTTATCTAAATACTGGCAAATGAATAAAGGGTAACTCTACTTTCGTGGGAAAAAAAATATCAAATAAGGAACAAATAATATAATATGCGACACAAGTCATATTGTAATTGAATGGTATAAAAAATTACCTTTCCTTTTCAATCTGCAGCCGCTGTAATTTTCTGAGAATGCATTGCAATATGGCTATCTGGAGTTGTTCTGTACACAGAGTGTGTACAGACCACCCACAGAAACATCATTTACTGCTTGTGTGATTGGCTCACCAATTTTCCCAGAAGTCTGCCTAAAAGTTAGATTTTAGGCATCCCTTGCAAAAAAATGTCATTTTTGGTGAGACACTCCCAGTAGGAACATGTCTAAAGGGATGCAGGCCCAGCAGATTTCCTCA
Organism: Lithobates septentrionalis; assembly: GCA_037952835.1. Lineage (NCBI taxonomy): Eukaryota > Metazoa > Chordata > Amphibia > Anura > Ranidae > Lithobates > Lithobates septentrionalis. Next base: position 6,528,871 of record JBBDGP010000593.1, on the reverse strand, counting down.
GAGCCCTGCAGGTGCACACCCATTGGCGTCCGCAGGTAGGGGAAAGGGGGGTCAAGTACCCCCCCAGAATCAGGGGATCGGCACATTCAGCACAGTGGCGTCGCTATGGGGGTGCGGGCAGCCAGTGGGGTGACACCATCAAGGTGCTGTCAAGCCCCCCCCCATCCGTGTAGTGTGACTGCAGGCTCTTTTCCCTGCTCAGTCCAGCAGAGAACTCTGCGGCGTTGTGTCAGGAGAAAGGCGAGCTGCGGGCTGTCAGAGGTTTCCCCCACTCGCCCCCCCCCCCCCCCCTTCTCCTGTCAGGGAAATGAGATGGCGGCGCTCACCAGGTTCCCTGCCCAGCTTCCTGCCCACTCTGTTCCTTCCCCATTGGCCATAAGGAGAGCATTATGAGACATGTAGTCCCGAAGATTGGGGGTGCCATTTTCCACAGGAAGAGGGCTACAGCTTGATCAAGAGAGAGATTGAGAGACTGCAGCCTGGAAAAAAGCTGAGGGAGTGAGTGCTACAGGACAAAGAAAGAGGCGTGTGCTGGGCAGAAGTCAGAGAGAGACACGCTGCCCAGTGTCACCAGAGAGAGAGCCACGCTACCCAGTGCCACCAGAGAGAGAGAGCCACGCTACCCAGCGCCACCAGAGAGAGCCACGCTACCCAGCGGCACTAGAGAGATCCACGCTACCCAGCATCACCAGAGAGAGAGCCACACAACACAACACAACAACGCGCCAGAGAGAGCGCTATTGACCAGAATCGCCCCCGGGGAATCCAGAGTGAGCGATCATCCAGCCAGAGGGATCACTGCTGTAGTTTCGCTGGGTTTGGTAAGAGGGACTGTCGGGCATTATCCATTACTTACCCTAGGGACTGTACTGTACTACGCCTGCTGTCTCTGACCATGACAATGTGATAATGACATTGTCGAAAAGGGGTGGCGCATGGGTGACCCTAAAACGATGCCCCCCCCCCAGAAAAAAGTTCTGCGGACGCCCATGTGCACAGCTGATAGATAATTATGAAACCCCTCCCATTAGACCCACTCAGCACTGAGGCTCAGAGGAACAAACAGGGATTATTTCAGAATAACAAAAGGTAGGAATCTGCAACAAAGGTTGTTATAATCCTTGCAATGTACATAGATTACCCAGAGGGGATTTGTTTTCTCTCAAAAGTTACTCTTTTAAGTGTTCTTCAATATAAATTTCTTCTTTCTTATTCTGCTACCAATTGCCTATCTTCAAATGTAATTTTTGAGTGCCGCAGCTATAGGTACACCCTTTTAAAGAATGAAAATTAACAAAACTGATACTTTATTTGACTCTAACAGAGGATGAGGGAACTAATCTATACAAGCCAGTTTGTGGTGGGTCAGGCTTCTTTGAATGAACCATGTTTTATGAACTTATTTTCCCAATGCATATGTTTATTTTGACTCTCACAAGGCTTCTCATTATCCCCTGTGTGACAGGAAACTGTATTTTTACTATCTGCTGCAGTTAAATCACAGGGCGAGTGAATAGGCACCAAGTACACATGAGCAGGCTCCCATTTCATGGGTTGATTGGAGATGGACAATTGGAGAGGGTTAGTGTAATGACAGCTGTTAGGAAAATACTCAATGAAGTTCAGCATTAGTTACTGTAAGGGCTCATGAACACCATGTACAGCAATGTGCATTACATGCGGTTGTGTATTGTGGTGCCATTTATTGTGAATAGCCCCAAAATGCACCTCCAGAATGCATGAGCACGCCAACGCAGCCCAGCACAACACATGGTGTCCTGTACATGGCCTTGCAATAAACTGCAGCTTGCCCCATTTTTGTATGCATCAGTGAGTGTTTCATCCTATTCATTTTGAATGGAATGTTTAACACAATGCACAGCATTATGGTTTCAATGAGTTCTGACAGTTGGAGGCTCTGCTGCAATGCTGTGCTCTTGGTGACCTTTAAATTTTAACTACAGGCAAAAATACTAGTGGTATTCTACCTACATCAGAGACTTACATTAGTCACTACAGTGCCAGTGTATCAGCCAAACTGTGAGCAGATTGGCAGTCTTTGTTTTTTACTCTTGGCAGCAAAGCTGACATTTGTTGATCTGCTAACACAAGAATGAATGGGGCACTGGATTGAGATTTTCTAAGGATCACTGGGAACACTGGCTCTGGTTCAACAAGACTCCACAAATCTAGGACTACCCTCAGGAGCAGGCAAAGGACCCAGAGTCGAGAAATCACATACATACAATCAACAGAGAGTTCCAAAAACTCAGTTGTCAGCTACTCAGCCATGTTGTAAATGGTGTTACTACAGCAAAGATTGCATGTTAAATTGTTGACATTGCTTTTATTGTGCCAAAAACTCCTGTGGACTTCTGCATATCTGACACTCACCACGCTGCCAGTTCAGTTTCTGAATTGCTAAGCCAGGAGATTGGCAAACACTTGGTCAACTTATATTTGGTAGTATTTGTCTGCAAGCTGGAATTCTTTTTCTTTATCGTACATCACGGGACACAGAGCCACAGTAATTACTGTATGGGTTATATAGGCACCTTTAGGTGATGGACACTGGCACACCCTAGACAGGAAGTTTAGCTCCCTATATAACCCCTACCCTTACTGGGAGTACCTCAGTTTTTTTCGCCAGTGTCTTAGGTGTTGGTCACGAGTAAAGATGTGCTGTGCTGAGCTCCGCTGGAGGAATCTTTGGTGGGGTAAGCCATGCAACCGGATCCATTGAAAGTGTCTTTTCAGCCCGAATTGAATGGTACCTGGGTCTCGTGTTGGAAGAAACGAGGTTCTGCTTGTAACGCTTCTCTTTTTAGAGAGCTGGACCCCAGGATCCAGTGTTTGTTTTTTTCAGTCATATTTCCTGGCGGGGGGGCTTTACAGGCCCAGGAGTGTGGATCCCCCAATAAAAAGGGGCCCCGGTTCCTGAAGGTTTTTTAACCGTGCCCACCGTGAGTGGTGAAGATTGGGTCTGTCTGGTTTACCACAGTACCCTGCAGCCGGATAAGGTAAGGGAGATTCCTAAGGAATTTTTCTAATTCTTGTGGGTTTTCTCCTTTAAGTAAATGTTACCATGTCTAAAGTCGCCACCGGGGGGCTGTCAAGAGCATGTACCTGATTCCATGCTCGTCAGTCTCGCTCTGTATCACAAGCTGCACACTTCCAGGCAGGATGTGGGAAAGGGGCTTTTTTCTGTTTGGTGTGTCCCCCCACCTGGACAGCTTCTTGCCAGCAGGCAAAGAGGGCATGGGTCAGTCGGCAGTATGCTCCCGCTGCCACCTCCATTACGGCTGCTCTCCATCGAGCAGCCCTCCTCCTCTCCTCCACCCCAGCCCCCCCTCCACGTGTGATCCGGTCGGATTGGAGCCCCCGCTCGCACGTGAAAACAGTCTTTTTTGAAAAAAAATGAGGGGGGGGGGGGCACAGTGGGAGGTAGGAGGAAGGGGGGTGCGGGGCCTTAGCACGGCATTGACGTGCTTCAGCTTCAACAACGCAGGGCTGTGTAAAGCTATAAACGTGCACTTTTTGCAGGTGCATACAGCTGAAGGAGGGACACAGAGCAGATGGATGGCATGTGAGTGTTTGGTGACACAGGCATGCCCAGGGCACGTTTACTTAGCATCAGACTGAGCCTTGATAGCAGCGGCAGTTGCTGGACTATTTGCTCAGCAGTGGGTGCATTTTCTGGTAGTGCCTCTGCATTTGTGCTTGGCACTATGGGCAGAAGGGGAGGTACAAATACCCTAAAAAACAGGGGCTCAAAGGGATCTCCCTCAGGCTCTGAGGACCCCCCCTCTGCAACGCCATCTCCCCCTAAGTGACCTAGGGAGGCTGGTCAGAGTGAACCATCGGGGTTAGGGGTTGCAACTGCTTCCGGCATTTCAGCCCCTGTATATATTACTCAGGAGGTTTTTTCCTCAGCCACGAGTGGATTGGAGGAAAGATTAATGGCTTTAATCGCATCTTCACAGAGTGGAAGAAAACGCATTAGGTCCCCTTCTACCACCCAGGACTCTCAAACAGAGGAACACTGGGAGAGGGAAGATGATTCCCCCTCAGGGGACCGGGAAGAGACTAATTACTCCTCTTCCGAGGAATCAAGTGGGGAAGGACCCTCTTTAGCTTCACAGGCTGAGAAATTGCTGGTGCAATCTCTTATTGAAATGGTCCACTCCACATTTAAGTTACCCTTAACTGAGTCGGTTGAAAAGCCCATTTCTTGTTTGGGTTAATTAAAGCCTCCTCAAGCTGTGCATGCTTTTCCTGTTCATTCATTGCTTGAAAAGCTTATATATTCTGAGTGGGATCACCCAGATGAGCATTTTTTCCCTCCCAAAAAGTTTTCAACACTTTATCCTATGGAGGAAAAATTTACAAAGATGTGGAGTATACCAGCAATTGACACTGCTATATTCTCTGTAAATAAAAATTTGACTTGTGCTGTTGACAACTCTCAAATGCTTAGGGATCCAACTGATAAAAAGTTGGAATTCCTGTTAAAAAACATTTTTTCTTTGGCAGGTTCAGTAACTCAAACAGCAGTGGCGGCAATTGAAGTGTGTCAATCATTGAAAGACCACTTGTAACAGGTGCTCAAGGTTTTCCCTGAACAGCAAGCCCAGGATTTAGCCGAGCTGCCAGCGGCTTTGTGTTTTGCAATTGACTCAATCAGAGATTCTATCCTTCAGACCTCTCGCCTTACGCTTTGGTGCATTTGCGTAGAATCTTATGATTGAAAAATTGGTCAGCCGAAGCGCTATGCAAAAAGCTCCAGGCTGCTTTTCCTTTCCGCGGTGAAAGCCTGTTTGGGGATGATTTGGAAAATTATATCCAAAAGATATCAAGTGGGAAAAGTACCCTTTTGCCAGTTAAGAAAAGGAGTAAACATCCCTCATTTAAACAGGCTCTTTCTCCAGTGCCAGGGACATCAGCCTCCAGGTAGTCGTGGCGGCCTCCACCATCAGGTTCAAGAGGTAAAACTCAGAGTCAACCCCAGGACAAAAGAAGTCCTGGGGGAGGAAACCTACAAGACAGAACGCTAAAGCCTCTTTATGAAGGGGCACCCCTGCTCGTTCGAGTGGGGGGGAGACTGCTACAGTTCTCAAGGGTCTGGCAGGAGGATTTTCAGGACAGATGGGTGGTCTCCACAATAGCTCTAGGTTACAGACTAGAGTTCTGAGAATTCCCATCTCCTTGTTTCCTCAGATCAAATGTTCCCTAAGATCCAGAGAAAAAGAAGTCTGTCCTTCAAGCGTTAGACCGACTTTTGTCACAAAAAGTGATCATGGTGGTCCCCATGGAAGAGCAGGGGTTGGGGTTTTATTCAAACCTTTTCACGGTGCCAAAACCAAACGGAGATGTCATACCCATTCTAGATCTCAAAGATCTAAATCTGTTCCTGAAAATTCAATCTTTTCGCATGGAATCAATCCGATCAGTAGTCTCCATCCTACAAGGAGGAGAATTTCTGGCATCAATCGACATCAAGGATGCATACCTGCATGTACCTATTTTCCCTGCTCATCAGAAATATCTGTGTTTCGAAGTGGAAAAACTTAATTTTCAGTTTGTAGCTCTACCTTTCGGTCTAGTTACTGCACCTCGGGTGTTTACAAAGGTTCTGCCCAGATTAAGGGCCCAGGGTATAACGATTATAGCATACCTAGACAACCTGCTCTTGATAGACTGGTCGGTAGCCCGCTTAGACCAAAGCTTGGTCACCACAGTCAACTACCTGGAATACCTAAGTTGGGTCCTCAACCTAGAGAAATCTTCTTTTAAAGCCAGTAAGAAGCCTAAAGTACTTGTATCTGGTTATAGATACAACCCAGAAGAAGGTGTTTTTACCCCAGGCAAAGATTAGCGCCATAAAGGAGCTGGTTCAGGTAGTCAGAGCGAAGAAGGGTCCTTCTATTCGCCTTTGCATGAGGTTGTTGGGAAAGATGGTGGCTTCATTCGAAGCGGTTCCCTATGCTCAGTTTCATTCGAGACTGCTGCAAAACAGTATCCTGTCTGCCTGGAACAAGAAAGTTCAGGCGCTAGATTTTCCGATGCATTTGTCGCCAGAAGTGCGCCAGAGCCTCAGTTGGTGGAGGATACCCAAGAATCTGCGGAAGGGGAAAATCCTCCTTACCAGTTACCTGGAAGGTTGTAACAACAGATGCCAGCCTTCCGGTTTGGGGAGCAGTCCTGGAAGAGACTGCCCAAGGGAAATGGTCCAGACCCGAAAGGACCTTACCCATCAACATTCTAGAGATTCAGGCAGCGTACCTGGCCCTAAAGACCCGGACATTCAGGTTGCGGGGTTGTCCTGTCAGGATCCAATCCGACAATGCCACAGCAGTGGCTTATATCAATCACCAAGGGGGCACCAGAAGTCATGCAGCCCAGGGAGAGGTAAACCAGATCCTAACCTGGGCAGAAAAGCATGTGCCGTGCATATTGGCAATTTTCATTCCAGGGGTAGAGAACTGGCAGGCGGACTACTTAAGTTGCCAGCAGTTGTTCCCGGGGGGAATGGTCCCTTTACCCCGACATAATCCTGACTATATGCCAGAGATGGGGGATCCCGGACGTAGATCTGTTTGCGACAACTTTGTGTCAAGAACAAGAGATCCACTCGCATGCGGAACAGATGCGTTGGTGACCCCGTGGGATCAGTTTTCACTGATTTATGAATTCCCTCCTATTCTGCTGCTACCACAACTTCTTCACAGAATCAGGCAGGAAAAGAAGTTGGTGGTTCTTGTGGCCCCAGCGTGGCCCAGAAGATCTTGGTATGCAGAAATAGTAAAGATGGCGGTAGGGGCCCCATGGACCCTACCACCACGTCCAGACCTGCTATCGCAGGGACCAGTGTTCCATCCTACCTTACAAATGCTAAATTTGATGGTTTGGCTATTGAAACCCACATTCTGAAGAATCGTAGGCTTTCAGGCTCAGTGATATCTACCTTGATTAATGCAAGGAAGCCAGCTTCCAGAGTTATTTATCAGAGTCTGGAAGGCATATGTTTCCTGGTGTGAATCCAGGGGTTGGCATCCCAGAAAGTATGTCCTAGGTAGAATCCTTGCCTTTCTACAAATGAGTTAGAGATGAAGCTGGCTTTGAGTACTATCAAAGGCCAGATCTCGGCCTTATTGGTATTGTTTCAATGACCACTTGCTTCGCATTCTTTGGTCCGTAGCTTCATACAGGGGGTAACGCGGCTTAATCCACCGGTTAAGTCACCACTGAACCCTTGGGACTTGAATTTAGTTTTGTCTGCATTACAGAAACAGCCTTTTGAGCCGATATGACATATTCCCTTGGTCCTTTTAACAAGGAAGCTAGTTTTTCTGGTAGCCATATCTTCTGCAAGAAGGGTATCGGAATTGGCTGCTCTTTCTTATAAAGAGCCATATTTAATTATTCATAAGGATAGAGTTGTATTGCGTCCTCATCCTAGCTTTCTTTCGAAGGTGGCTTCAGGTTTTCATCTAAACCAGGATATTGTTCTGCCTTCATTTTTTCCAGAACCCTGTCCTACGGAAGAAAAGTCACTACATTCTCTCGATGTAGTGAGAGCAGTCAAAATCTATTTGGAGGCGACTGCTCAGATCCGGAAAACTGATGTTTTGTTTGTGTTGCCTGAAGGGCCTATTGCTAAGTGGATTTGGCAAGTAATTATTCAAGCTTATGGTTTAAGGGGGAAAGTTCCACCTTTTCAAATCAAAGAGCACTCCACCAGGGCTGTTAGTGCTTCATGGGCAGTGCATCACCAGGCCTCCATGGCTCAAATCTGCAAGGCTGCAACTTGGTCTTCAGTCCATACATTCACCAGATTCTATCAGATGGATGTGAGAAGGCATGAGGCCTTTGGGTGCAGTGTGCTGCCAGCAGCAGTATAGGTCCTCAGGTCTGATTGCACCCTACTTTTGTTTGTCTCCCTCCCCTCAGATAGCATTGCTCTGGGACATCCCATACAGCAGGGGTGTCAAACTCAATTTCATCGTGGGCCGCATTAGCATTATGATTGTCCTCAAAAGGGCTGGTTTTATCTGTAAGATTAGATGTCCAGTGCATCCCCTCCCCTTACATTAGATGTCAAGAGCCACCCCACCATCAGAGGTTGAGTCCCCTACTCTCCCTAACATCACAGTGCACCACCTTTCCTTATGCTGCTGCTGGGAAGAAGTTGGATGCATTGCTTGAAAGCAGAAAGTAGGGGTCTGGAGGAGGACCAGAGGAGGGCTGGAGCTCTCCTGCAGTTGCAGGAGAGGTGTGAGGGAAACATGAAATGGCCTAGAGGGCCGAATTCGGCCAGCGGGCCTTGTGTTTGACAACTGTGCCATACAGTAATTACTGTGGCTCTGTGCCCCATTATATACGATAAAGAAAATAAGATTTTTATAACAGCTTACCTATAAAATCATTTTCTTGGAGTACATCACAGTACACAGAGGTCCCTCCCCTCTTCTAATACACGTATATTGCTTTGTTACAAAACTGAGGTACTCCCAGTAAGGGGAGGGGGTATATAGGGAGCTAAACTTTCTGTCTAGGGTGTGCCAGTGTCCATCACCTAAAGGTGCCTATATAACCCATACAGTAATTACTGTGGCTCTGTTTCCCGTGATGTACTCCAAGAAAAGGATTTTACAGGTAAGCTGTTATAAAAATCCTATTTCTTTTCTCGGACATCACGGGACACAGAGCCACAGTAATTACTGATGGGTTATAGGGTATCACTAGGTATTGGACACTGGTCACACCCCAATCAGGAAGTTCAACCCCCTATATAACCCCTCCCCTTCCAGGGATACCTCAGTTTTTACGCCAGTGTCTTAGGTGTTGGACGTGCAAAGATGTCCTGTGCTGAAGCTCCAAAAGGAATATCCTAAGATCCTATACTGGGGCAAGCCAGGCGACCGGATCCATTCAAAGTGTCTTTTCATGGCCGAATTGGATGGTACCCGGGCCTCGTGTCCGAAGAAACGAGGTTTTACCTGTAACGCTTCTCTTTTTAGAGAGCTGGACCCGCGGATCAGAAAACTTCCTAATTTCTGGCGAGGTGCTTTACAGGCCCAGAACTGAAGGATCCCCCTACTGATGGGGGCCCCAGTCTCTGACGGTTTTTCACAAATGGAGCCCACCGTGAGAGGCGAAGGTTGGGTCTGTGTAAACTGAACCCTGCGGCTGGATAAGGTAAGAGGAGGTTCCACAGAATTTTAATTCTAGTGGCTCTTCTCCTTTAAGGTAAATGCATGCTGTGCCTATTGTGACCACCGGGGGCTGCCAAGAGCACAAACCTTCTCATGCTTGATTCTGTCTCAGCGTCCGCTGCTCAGGCTCTCCCTCCAGCTCCAAAGGTAAGATGGTGGGGGGGTTTTCTCTGCTGGGATGGTCCCCCCAGGCTAGGGAAAGGCTCAGGTATGCTGTAAGGCGGGTGAGACCGCACTGTCACAGCCGCTACCGCCGCCGCCACCGAAGCCGCATTGCGATGCAGGGCCCATCACTGCCAGCCTCCTCCTTATTCCCCCACCCCTAGCCTTCCTTCAGGCTTGTCAGGAAGGGTCGGCTCGCGCGGGAAGCGCTCGTTTTTCAAAAACGAGGGGGGGCGGGGCGTCAGCGTGCCCAGACGCCCACAGTGCCAGAAAGCATGGCTATTTAACGCACACTGTACAGGTGCTCTGAGCCTTGGAGGGACACAGAGCTGACATTCGCATGTAAGGTGGGACACAGGAATTCCCCTAGGCTGCATTTACTAAAGAACACTGGATAGGGCATTTGGTAGCAAGGCTTTTAGCCAGACTACATCGCTCAGCAGTCAGTGTTCGCTTTTGATACCTCACACCTTGTTGCTTTGCACTATGGGTAGAAGAGGTTCAAGCACCCCAAGAACCAGAGGCACTAGGGGGTCTCGTTAAGGTTCTGAGGACCCCCTGTCTGGTACACCATCCCCTCCTGAGGGACCAGGGGCAGCTGGACAGGGAGAGCCATTGGGGTTAGGGGCTACATCTGCTGCCGGCACTTCAGCCCCTGTGTACATTACACAAGAAGTTTTTTCCTCAACCATTACTGGATTAGAGAAAAGACTAATGGCCGTGATTACATCTTCACTGGGTGGAAGAAAATGCACAAGGCCTTCCTCTGCTCCCCAAGACCCTCAGTCAGAGGAGCTCTGGGATAAAGGAGATGAATCCCTTTCAGAGGATCGGGATGGGATGGATGATTCCTCTTCGGAGGAATCAGGTGGAGAGGGACTCTCTGCGACTTCCCAAGAGGAGAAAGTCTTAGTGCAGATCCTCACTGGATTGGTCCGCTCCACATTTAAGTTGCCCTTACCTGAAACTGTTACAGAAGCCTCTTCTGCTTTGGGGTCACTGAAACCTTTCCAAGCAGCACATGCTTTTCCTGTTCATAATTTACTCGAAAAGCTGCTTTATTCTGAGTGGGATCACCCAGATAAGCGATTTCTTCCGCCGAAAAAGTTTTCTACACTTTATCCTATGGAAGAAAAGTTTATTAAGAGGTGGGGAATACCGGCCATTGATGCGGCCATTTCCTCTGTAAATAGTAATCTGACTTGTCCTGTAGACAACGCTCAGATGCTCAAAGATCCTGTGGATAAAAAGATAGACTTCTTATTGAAAGATGTTTTCTCTTTAGCAGGATCAGTGGCCCAACCTGCAGTAGCAGCGATTGGAGTCTGTCAATACTTAAGAGACCATGTTAAGCAGGTCATCAAAGTATTGCCTGAACAGCAGGCCCAGGGATTTGCTAACCTTCCTGCGGCTTTATGTTATGCTGTTGACGCCATTAGAGATTCTATCGTGCAAGCCTCTCGCCTCTCGCTTGGGTTGGTGCATATACGTAGAATCTTATGGTTGAAAAACTGGTCAGCCGAAGCACCATGTAAGAAGCTCCTGGCTGGGTTTCCCTTTCGTGGTGAAAGGTTGTTTGGAGAGGACTTGGATAACTATATCAAGATGATCTCCTGTGGGAAAAGCACTCTCTTACCTGATAAGAAGAAGAGTAAGCGTCCCTCTTTTAAACGGACTCTTTCCCCAGCGCCAGGGGCATCAGCCTCCAGGCAGTCACGACGGTCTCCTCCGTCTGGGGCAAGAAACAAGAGTCAACCCCAGGGACACAAGAAATCCTGGGGGAACAAGTCTTCTAGACAAGACACTAAGACCTCTTCATGAAGGGGCGCCCCACTCGCTCGAGTGGGGGGAAAGACTGCTGCAGCTCTCAGGGCCCTGGCAGAGGGACTTCCAGGACAGATGGGTAATCTCCACGGTAACCTTAGGGTACAGACTGGAGTTCCAAGAATTTCCCTCTCCTCGTTTCCTCAGATCAGGTGTTCCCAGAGAACCAGAAGAGAAGCAGTCGCTCCTTCTAGCGATAAAGCGACTTTTGTCGCAAGAGGTCATTGTGGGGGTTCCCACAAAGGATCAAGGATTGAGACTCTGTTCCAATCTTTCTATGGTCCGAAAACCAAATGGGGACGGCAGACCCATTTTGGAATTGAGAGATCTGAAACGATTCCCAAGGATGCAGTCCTTCCGTTTGGAATCAATTCGGACAGTAATCTCCATCCTGCAGGGAGGAGAATTTCTGACATCAATAGGCATCAGAGATGCAGGCCTACCTGTGCCCATTCTTCCTGCTTAACTGAAGTGTCTGCAGGCAGAGATCACTGCTCTAAGGGAGCTGATTCTGACAGTCAGGGCCAAGAAGGGTCTTTCTGTCCGCCTTTGTATGAGGCTGCAGGGGAAGATGGTGGCTTCATTCGAAGCAGTTCCCTATGCGCAGTTCCAAGCAGAACTGTTGCAACACAGTATTCTGTTGACCTGGAACAGGAGGGTGCAGGCATTAGACTGTCCAATGCACCTGTCGCATGCGATGCGTCAGAGCCTCAGTTGATGGCTCATACCCGAAAACCTACAGAAGGGGAGATCCTTCCTACCGGTTGCCTGGGATCCTCTTGCAGGCAGGACGGATGCGTTGGTGATTCCGTGGCATCGGCTCTCACCGATTTATGCATTCCCTCCTATTCTGCTACTGCCACGGCTCCTTCGCAGACTCAGGCAAGAAGGGAAGTCGGCACTTCTGGTGGCCCCCGTTTGGCCCAGAAGAACCTGATGGGCAGAAATAGCAGGGATGATGGTGGGTTCCCGGTGGACTCTATCGATACACCCAGACCTGTTAGCTCAAGGTCGGTGTTCCAGCCTGCCTTACAAATGCTAGATTTGACGGGTGGGCTATTGAATTCCACGTTCTGAAAAATCGTGGGCTTTCAGGTCCTGTCATATCTACCTTGATCAATGCAAGGAAGCCAGCTTCCAGAATGATTTCTCATAGAGTCTGGAAAGCTTATGTATCCTGGTGTGAATCCAGGGGTTGGCATCCCAGGAAATATGTCATAGGTAGAATTCTGGATTTTCTACAATTAGGATTAGAGATGAAGCTGGCCTTGAGTACCATCAAGGGCCAGGTCTCGGCCTTATCAGTGTTGTTTCAACGGCCGCTTGCTTCGCATTCTCTGATCCGAAACTTTATGCAGGGGGTGATGCGTCTTAATCCTCCGGTTAAGGCACCCCTAAACCCCTGGGACTTGAACTTGGTTCTATCGGTGTTACAAAAACAGCCTTTTGAACCAATACGTCAGATTCCTTTGGTCTTGCTGACGAGGAAACTAATATTTCTGGTAGCTATCTCTTCTGCTAGACGAGTATCAGAGATAGCAGCTCTTTCCTGTAAAGAGCCTTACTTGATTATACACAAGGATGGAGTGGTACTGCGCCCTCATCCTAGTTTTTTACCGAAGGTGGTTTCAGATTTTCATCTAAACCAAGACATTGTGCTACCTTCCTTTTTTCGGATAAGTATGACCTTGGTGGTGTGGATGTGTCATTGCCATCATCCCATGTGAATCTATGAAAAAATATATAATACCTCTAGCGGGATTTTTAAGGCAATGAATACAAAAAATATTTATAAAATCAGTTTATTTAATATTATTCAACATTAAAAGTGTGTAAATTTTTTGAATTTTTTACAAATGATCATGTGGATCAGTAGACATAGAACAAAGAATAAAATAATTTCCAAAGCATGTAGTAATTCTATAAATACATCCAATACAAAAGTGAATATAGAGAATTACATATGGAAAATAACTTGAGGAAGAATGTGATGTGTCACACTACCCAGTGCGGTCACCCTAGATGGCCACCCTGGTGTGAGGTAGTGAAATTCCAACGCGTTTCAACGTTTAAATCTTAAAAGATACAAGTCTTCTTCAGGGAAAATACATCACAGTCTAAAAAATCAGAAAACAAAACTATTATGAACTGTACATGTATATACCATACATATCCCCTGCAAAGGTTGTATTCTCATGTGACTTACGCTCTCCCAAGACAATTCGGTAGGGGCTACGTGCCAGAGGCCAGGAACATCCCACATCAGAAAAGCCTGGACTGTCCTAATACTCTACAAGGCGGCTGGATATAATAGATGATCCAAAAATTCGGCGTCCTTAGCCTCAAAGAAAAATTGATGGCTATCTGTGATGGGGCAAGATAATAAGAATGAGTGATATGTGTGGGCAAGCCCCACAGCAAGTCTCATAAGGAGAGAGGTACCCCCTTGGTCCTAAGTATGGGACGCCCATACCTCCCATGGAGTGGGGGGTCCCAAATATGCAGAGTAAAACGCACTTACTTCTGAATAGATAGCTGGTCACTGAGTGAGGAACCAGGGGGAGTTTCCGTGATGCCTGAGGTTTGAAGCCTGCCCCATGTGCCTGGATGAATGTCCAGGGAAGAATGGCGCCATTTGCCGTCTTTGGCGTCCTATTTGTGGTGTGGGCCGGTTGGTGGGCGGAGACCCGACGCCGCGCTGGCCAATGGCACGGCTTGTGGAGGTCGTTGCTGTCAGAAGCACTCAGCGTAAGGACGCCGAGTGCTACCTAGGCAACCAACTCCGCTGAACGGGTCTGCGCATGCGCAACGTATCGGCGCGCCTTACGCAAGGCTGGGAGGGTCAGGGATAATGCTGTGAGCACCAGCGGCCATCTTAGAGACGGGCTGTGCCCACACTGGAACAAAGTATCGCTGCAGCTAAAGGCTGCATCGAAAGTGGATGCAGCCAATCCAAAAGATCCCCTGATGGTTCCCCAGTAGCATGTCCCTCCATGGTCTGAAGGACCGGGGGGGAAAAAAAGCCAGAGGGGGGGAGGGGAGGGGAAGGAAAGGTTAATGATAATAAAGATATTAGTGATAATAATGAAGGTAATAATACTGAAAAAATGGATCGCTCAGAGGCTTTGAGATGGATACCACAAAGGTTCCCCCCCAAAAAAATATAGTTCTGGAGAGGGAAGGGAGGACTGATAACCACCGACACAGGGATTCCCGCCTAGCAAATAAGCACGGCAGGGCAAAAAGGCCCTACAGCTAGCTAGAGCCGTGGGGCCCCCCTGTGTCGGGTAGGTATAGGACTACCCAGGTGTATCTGAGAGGTAGGGGGTAGGTCCCAGGTCTCCGCATAGCTAGCCCCCCCGAGCAACGCCCATGGGAGCGACTCATCACAGGAGATAACCCAAATTTAATTGCAGTGATATTGGGTGGAAGACATGGTAGAACAGTAAGGTCAGATATACAAACATAATAGAAATATATAAACAGTACATTAATAGAAAAGTAGTTCCACTGGGTGGGGGTTGTAATATATATACAGGCCCCAACCCAGCCGTAATAAATTCGTCAACTTAGTGAGTTATGCAGAGCTGACATTTATATAATAAATTGGAAACCCCCAAAAGGCTAAGCAATCTTCAGATAATGTCCGAACACAATCTCAGGGGTCAAGGATGTAATAAAAGGGGGGAGAGGGAGGGGGGGGGGAAACGAGAGTCCAGGGAAGAAAGGAGACGAAGGTAAGATGATAAATAATTTGATTTAAATGTATGTAACGTGGAGGAGAGGGCATGCCCCTAATCGGTTTTACCTGATCTAAAGCCCTCTAGGAAGGGCCTATAGCTCTCTGTCTCGTTGAGCCCTGGGGGAGTGGTGGCCCTAAGGCGCCTGATCCAGCGCATCTCGCGCTGGAGCAGGGCCTTGTTCCAGTCACCCCCCCTGGTGGGTATATGTAATCTATCTATCACAGTGAAGTTAACCTTGGGCATCCTGTACCCATGCTGTTTTGCTACATGCCTGCCCAGTGGCAAATACAGGTTGCCGATACTCATGCTGTGGATATGCTTCTCAACCCTCTTGGTGAGTTCCTGTCGGGTTTTCCCCACATAGAAGGCCCCACACTGACATTGCATCAGGTAGACGACTCCCCGCGTTTTACAATTCGCGAAGTGTCGTAATTGAAAGTTCTCCCCATTTGGTAATGTAATCATGGTTCTCCTGCCTATAACTCCACACTGGGCACATGCTCCACAGGGATAGGTGCCCCAGGTTTTGCAGGGGTCCGTTCTTGCACTTCCTTTGTACTCGCTCTGGGTGAGCATATTTCCTATAGAACCTGATTTTGTGTAAGTAATTTGAGGACTAGGGGTGACCAGACCGCTTAGGATGGGATCTTCTGTAAGAATGGACCAGTGTTTGGAAATAATTTTTCTTATTTGTTGATGTTCGTTGGAAAATTTCATAATAATTCTAGTTGAATTATCTTCCTTCATCGAGTTTTTCTTTTTAAAGATTAGGTTTCGTCTGTCCATATTCTTAACCCGGTTAAACGCTTTTTTGAGAGTTGTTTTGGTATATCCTCTCTCTCTTAGTCTGGCCGTCAGTTTGTTGGATTCTTGCTGGAAGTTTTCGTATGTACTGCAGTTTCTCTTGAGTCTTAGAAATTGACTGAACGGAATGGATCTCTTCAATGGCTCAGGATGGAAACTATCCGCATGTAGCAGAGTGTTCCCCGCTGTCTCTTTTCTGTAAAGATTGCTGTGGAGTACTCCTGTTTGGTCTTTGGAGATAGTGATATCCAGGAAGTTAACCTCCCTGGAATCATAAATCATAGTAAAGAAAAGATTGAAACTATTTACGTTCATAGAACTCAGGCATTCCCTGAGTCTGTCTTCTGAGCCGTCCCAAACGATGAAGATATCGTCTATGTACCTCTGCCACATAAGTAGTTCTATGAACGTAAATAGTTTCAATCTTTTCTTTACTATGATTTATGATTCCAGGGAGGTTAACTTCCTGGATATCACTATCTCCAAAGACCAAACAGGAGTACTCCACAGCAATCTTTACAGAAAAGAGACAGCGGGGAACACTCTGCTACATGCGGATAGTTTCCATCCTGAGCCATTGAAGAGATCCATTCCGTTCAGTCAATTTCTAAGACTCAAGAGAAACTGCAGTACATACGAAAACTTCCAGCAAGAATCCAACAAACTGACGGCCAGACTAAGAGAGAGAGGATATACCAAAACAACTCTCAAAAAAGCGTTTAACCGGGTTAAGAATATGGACAGACGAAACCTAATCTTTAAAAAGAAAAACTCGATGAAGGAAGATAATTCAACTAGAATTATTATGAAATTTTCCAACGAACATCAACAAATAAGAAAAATTATTTCCAAACACTGGTCCATTCTTACAGAAGATCCCATCCTAAGCGGTCTGGTCACCCCTAGTCCTCAAATTACTTACACAAAATCAGGTTCTATAGGAAATATGCTCACCCAGAGCGAGTACAAAGGAAGTGCAAGAACGGACCCCTGCAAAACCTGGGGCACCTATCCCTGTGGAGCATGTGCCCAGTGTGGAGTTATAGGCAGGAGAACCATGATTACATTACCAAATGGGGAGAACTTTCAATTACGACACTTCGCGAATTGTAAAACGCGGGGAGTCGTCTACCTGATGCAATGTCAGTGTGGGGCCTTCTATGTGGGGAAAACCCGACAGGAACTCACCAAGAGGGTTGAGAAGCATATCCACAGCATGAGTATCGGCAACCTGTATTTGCCACTGGGCAGGCATGTAGCAAAACAGCATGGGTACAGGATGCCCAAGGTTAACTTCACTGTGATAGATAGATTACATATACCCACCAGGGGGGGTGACTGGAACAAGGCCCTGCTCCAGCGCGAGATGCGCTGGATCAGGCGCCTTAGGGCCACCACTCCCCCAGGGCTCAACGAGACAGAGAGCTATAGGCCCTTCCTAGAGGGCTTTAGATCAGGTAAAACCGATTAGGGGCATGCCCTCTCCTCCACGTTACATACATTTAAATCAAATTATTTATCATCTTACCTTCGTCTCCTTTCTTCCCTGGACTCTCGTTTCCCCCCCCCCTCCCTCTCCCCCCTTTTATTACATCCTTGACCCCTGAGATTGTGTTCGGACATTATCTGAAGATTGCTTAGCCTTTTGGGGGTTTCCAATTTATTATATAAATGTCAGCTCTGCATAACTCACTAAGTTGACGAATTTATTACGGCTGGGTTGGGGCCTGTATA
Source organism: Lithobates septentrionalis (assembly GCA_037952835.1). Classification (NCBI taxonomy): domain Eukaryota; kingdom Metazoa; phylum Chordata; class Amphibia; order Anura; family Ranidae; genus Lithobates; species Lithobates septentrionalis. The sequence goes on along the minus strand of JBBDGP010000593.1, from coordinate 6,511,389 downwards.
TATATTACAACCCCCACCCAGTGGAACTACTTTTCTATTAATGTACTGTTTATATATTTCTATTATGTTTGTATATCTGACCTTACTGTTCTACCATGTCTTCCACCCAATATCACTGCAATTAAATTTGGGTTATCTCCTGTGATGAGTCGCTCCCATGGGCGTTGCTCGGGGGGGCTAGCTATGCGGAGACCTGGGACCTACCCCCTACCTCTCAGATACACCTGGGTAGTCCTATACCTACCCGACACAGGGGGGCCCCACGGCTCTAGCTAGCTGTGGGGCCTTTTTGCCCTGCCGTGCTTATTTGCTAGGCGGGAATCCCTGTGTCGGTGGTTATCAGTCCTCCCTTCCCTCTCCAGAACTATATTTTTTTGGGGGGGAACCTTTGTGGTATCCATCTCAAAGCCTCTGAGCGATCCATTTTTTCAGTATTATTACCTTCATTATTATCACTAATATCTTTATTATCATTAACCTTTCCTTCCCCTCCCCTCCCCCCCTCTGGCTTTTTTTCCCCCCCGGTCCTTCAGACCATGGAGGGACATGCTACTGGGGAACCATCAGGGGATCTTTTGGATTGGCTGCATCCACTTTCGATGCAGCCTTTAGCTGCAGCGGTACTTTGTTCCAGTGTGGGCACAGCCCATCTCTAAGATGGCCGCTGGTGCTCACAGCATTATCCCTGACCCTCCCAGCCTTGCGTAAGGCACGCCGATACGTCGCGCATGCGCAGACCCGTTCAGCGGAGTTGGTTGCCTAGGTAGCACTCGGCGTCCTTACGCTGAGTGCTTCTGACAGCAACGACCTCCACAAGCCGCGCCATTGGCCAGCGCGGCGTCGGGTCTCCGCCCACCAACCGGCCCACACCACAAATAGGACGCCAAAGACGGCAAATGGCGCCATTCTTCCCTGGACATTCATCCAGGCACATGGGGCAGGCTTCAAACCTCAGGCATCACGGAAACTCCCCCTGGTTCCTCACTCAGTGACCAGCTATCTATTCAGAAGTAAGTGCGTTTTACTCTGCATATTTGGGACCCCCCACTCCATGGGAGGTATGGGCGTCCCATACTTAGGACCAAGGGGGTACCTCTCTCCTTATGAGACTTGCTGTGGGGCTTGCCCACACATATCACTCATTCTTATTATCTTGCCCCATCACAGATAGCCATCAATTTTTCTTTGAGGCTAAGGACGCCGAATTTTTGGATCATCTATTATATCCAGCCGCCTTGTAGAGTATTAGGACAGTCCAGGCTTTTCTGATGTGGGATGTTCCTGGCCTCTGGCACGTAGCCCCTACCGAATTGTCTTGGGAGAGCGTAAGTCACATGAGAATACAACCTTTGCAGGGGATATGTATGGTATATACATGTACAGTTCATAATAGTTTTGTTTTCTGATTTTTTAGACTGTGATGTATTTTCCCTGAAGAAGACTTGTATCTTTTAAGATTTAAACGTTGAAACGCGTTGGAATTTCACTACCTCACACCAGGGTGGCCATCTAGGGTGACCGCACTGGGTAGTGTGACACATCACATTCTTCCTCAAGTTATTTTCCATATGTAATTCTCTATATTCACTTTTGTATTGGATGTATTTATAGAATTACTACATGCTTTGGAAATTATTTTATTCTTTGTTCTATGTCTACTGATCCACATGATCATTTGTAAAAAATTCAAAAAATTTACACACTTTTAATGTTGAATAATATTAAATAAACTGATTTTATAAATATTTTTTGTATTCATTGCCTTAAAAATCCCGCTAGAGGTATTATATATTTTTTCATACCTTCCTTTTTTCCAGAGCCTTGTTCTTCGGAAGAAAGGTCATTACATTCTTTGGATGTAGTAAGAGCAGTCAAGACCTATCTGGAGGCAACTGCTCAGATTCGCAAGACGGATGTCTTGTTCGTGCTGCCGGAGGGTCCCAATAGAGGACAGGCAGCGTCAAAAGCGACCATTTCTAAATGGATTCGACAGTTGATTATTCAAACTTACGGTTTGAAACGGAAGGTTCCCCCGTTTCAGATCAAGGCACATTCCACAAGGGCTATTGGTGCTTCTTGGGCAGTGCATTACCGGGCCTCTATGGCTCAGATCTGCAAGGCCGCAACCTGGTCTTCAGTTCATACATTCACCAGATTCTATCAGGTGGATGTGAGAAGGCATGAGGATATCGCCTTTGGGCGTAGTGTGCTGCAGGCAGCGGTACAGGGTCCTCAGGTCTGATAGCACCCTACTTGGTTGTGATTCCCCCCCCCCTCAGTTGGCATTGCTTTGGGACATCCCATCAGTAATTACTGTGGCTCTGTGTCCCGTGATGTCCGAGAAAAGAAAATAGGATTTTTTATTACAGCTTACCTGTAAAATCCTTTTCTTTCGACGGACATCACGGGACACAGAGGTCCCGCCCCTCTTCTAATACACCTATATTGCTTTGCTACAAAACTGAGGTATCCCTGGAAGGGGAGGGGTTATATAGGGGGTTGAATTTCCTGATTAGGGTGTGACCAGTGTCCAATACCTAGTGATACCCTATAACCCATCAGTAATTACTGTGGCTCTGTGTCCCGTGATGTCCGTCGAAAGAAAAGGATTTTACAGGTAAGCTGTAATAAAAAATCCTATTTTTTAGTTTCACTCTATTTTTTAAACCCTGTCAATGCAATGTAAGTTACACAATGTATTAGATGATTAAACTCTTACTAAAACACAATTATTTAACAACCTTACCTCCTGTCTCATGAAGAAAATACAGTCCAAACTCTGAAGAGCTGTTTTCCACCTAAAGGGAATAAAATACATACATACTAACAGTAAGCTTAGAATTTAATCCCCTTTTTTTAAAGTTTAAACCATGCAAACATCTCTCTACTTCTGGATAAATTGGATAAGGGTTAGAGTGTGTATCAGGGCTTTATTACTTTCTGTGTCCACAAATGGGGAGATTCTGTGACATATTCTGTTTCACAGACAACAGAAAGCAACAGTAAACCTTCCCAACACAGTTGTGACCATTGCAGGAATTAAAATGAACTTTATTGGCAGGACCAAATACATTTTAGCATTGCCAAAGCAGTTGACTTTGTATGGTAAGGGGGGTTGGTAATGGATAGTATAGAGGGGAATGGGGATGAGTCCATGTAAAGGATTTTTAAAGTCCACAGTTTTTCATGTCCCTCTCAGTCTGTGACATGCTGTCACATATTGTGCAGCTATTTTCACCATTGGCTTCTCTTCTCACAGTAGAATTTGAAGTTTCCTCTTCTGTTCTATAGAACTGAAGTCCATTATGAGAGCAGAAAGTCTCTGGAAGTGAGTGTCCCTTACTGATGAGTACTTGGAGCACCATAGCAGGAAGTGGTCCTCATCCTCTAGGACCCCCTGGTCACATTGCTGGCACAGTCTACTTTCCCTGGGCTTGTAGGTCTGTCTGTGCTGTCCTAGTTTGATTTCAAGGCTGGGGGCGCTCAGTTTGTACAGGCTCAGGGTTTGTCTGTCTTTGGGGTCTTGTAACACCTCCAGGCATGGAGCCAGTTTGTAGTCTCTCTGCAGTTACTGGTAAACCGTTAGTTTCTTGGAGTTTGTTATTTAATTTTTCTAATCTCCAACATAATTTTCTTTGGAATCATTCAGTATGTTTTTTATTTGAGATTTTATCAAGCCTGATTGTTGGGAGTTTGCGATAGACGAGATGCTAATGAGTTGTTGCAGGCCGCATGGCTTGGACTGCTCCTTTTTGGTCAGTATGGCCTTATGGTGGTATGAGTTAGGACTGCTGTTTTGTAGGTGGTCCCTCTTCTGAACTGCGAGAAATACAGGAAATCTGCGAAGCCCAGACCAGCAGGCACTGTTGGAGGAACTCCGGCGGACTTGGAGGAGGTGCTTGCAGAATTCCAGATGGAATATTTCTGTCGGGCTGGAGTCCCATTTGGATTGGTCTGGGTAGGTGACAGGACCCCAAACTTCACTGTCATAAAGAGGAATTGGGGTGATGACGCTATCAAAGATTCAAAGCCAGACTCTAACTGGTGGTTTTAGGTAGTACAGCTGTCTCCTGATTGCATAGAAGGCTCTGCATGCCTTGTATTTTAGGGTCTCTAAGGCTGGCTTGAAACTTCCTTATTTGTTATTTTTTAGGTCGAGGTATGTGTAGCTGTAAGTTTCATCAAGAGTATAGCTGTTTAACATCTTACTTACTGGGCACTTAAACCCACTTCCTGCCCAGACCAATTTTCAGCTTTCAGCATTTTAGGGACTTTTGATCTCGTTTGGACACATTTCCTGCCTAACTGAGCCATTGGCCAAAGGGGTGAAAATTTGGGGGGCCACGCCCATATTCCAGAGGGTAGTATTGGGGGCATTAGTGGTAGGTTTACCAAAGCACATAAACCCAAGGTAAGTATAGTAGCAAGTCCTAGTTGCAATCTCGGAACACCCAATAAGAGGATAATATGCGACCGGTCTAAACTACATGGCATGTTCACCAATGCTAGCAGCCTGGCGGACAAGATGGGTGAACTAGGGATGCTGTTGTATGAGGAGGATTTGGATTTTGTGGGAAATTCAGAGATCGGGTTCAACAGCTCTCATGATTGGCTGGCAAACATTCAAGGGTATACCCTTTATTGCAAGGATAGAAAGGGTAAAAAAGGGAGAGGGGTATAACTATATATCAAGAATAATGTACAAGTGAATGTGAGAGATGACATCACTAAGGGAGCTAGGGAAGAGGTGGAATCCTTATGGGTAGAGCCCCAAAGGGATGAAGCTAAGGGGAAAATAATACTGGAAGTATGCTATAGACCCCCTAACCTGAGGGAGGAAGGGGAGACAGATCTCCTATCACAATTTGGATTAGCAGCAAGGATGGGAAGTGTTATTATAATGGGGGATTTTAATAATCCAGACATAGACTGGGCGGAGGGAACCGTGCATTCATCTAAGGCTCGCCAGTTCCTAAATGTCTTGCAGGACAATTTTATGGGTCAGATGGTAGACGCACCAACTAGAAATAAAGCATTACTGGATTTACTGATTACCAACAATACAGACCTGATCATGGATGTGGAAATACGGGGCAATTTAGGTAACAGTGATCACAGGTTAATTGGCTTCAGTATAAATCACACAAATAGGAAACATAAGGGGAATACAAAGACACTGAATTTCAAAATGGCCAACTTCCCTAAACTACAAACCTTGCTAGAAGGCATAAATTGGGATAAAATCTTAGGAACAAAGAACACGGAGTAGAGATGGGTTTGCTTTAAGAGCATATTACATAAGGGCATTAGCCAATGCATCCCATTGGGTAATACATTTAAAAGAGCGAACAGAAGTCTTGGATGGCTTAACTCCAATGTAAAAATGCATATAAAAGCAAAGGAGAAGGCCTTCAAAAAATACAAGGTTAAGGGATCATAATCAGCATTCAGACTTTATAAAGAATGCAACAAGAAATGTACTGGTGCAATAAGGAGGGCTAAGACAGAACATGAAAGACACATAGCGGAGGAGAGCAAAAAGAATCCCAAGAAATTCTTTAAGTATGTAAACAGTAAAAAAGGGAGGACAGACCATATTGGCCCCATAAAGAATGAGGAAGGATATCTGGTTACAAAGAATGGGGAGATAGCGAAGGTATTGAATTTATTCTTCTCCTCAGTCTTCACAAGGGAATCGGGGGGCTTCAGTAATCAAAACTGAGGTGTTTATCCTCAGAACACATTACAGGAAGCACCTCCATGGTTAACAGAGGACAGAATTAAAATGAGACTTGATAAACTTAACATTATTAAATCACCAGGACCAGATGGCTTGCACCCGAGGGTACTTAGAGAACTCAGTAAAGTAATTGCCAGACCATTGTTCCTAATTTTTACTGACAGTCTACTGACTGGAATGGTACCAGCTGATTGGGGAAAAGCCAATGTAGCACCAATATTTAAAAAGGGCCCAAAATACATCCCTGGGAATTACAGACCAGTTAGCCTAACATCAATAGTATGTAAAATCTTGGAGGGCATGATAAGGGACTATATACAAGATTTTAGTAATGAGAACGGTATCATTAGCAGTAATCATCATGAATTCATGAACCAATCTACTAACCTTCTATGAGGAGGTGAGTTGCCAGCTAAATAAAGGAAGGCCCGTAGACGTAGTGTATCTGGATTTTGCAAAAGCATTTGACACAGTAAACGTTTACTGTACAAAATAAGGTCTGTTGGCATGGACCATAGGGTGAGTACATGGATTGAAAACTGGCTACAAGGGAGAGTTCAGAGGGTGGTGATAAATGGGGGGTACTCGGAATGGTCAGGGGTGGGTAGTGGGTTCCCCCAGGGTTCTGTGCTGGGACCAATCCTATTTAATTTGTTCATAAACGATCTGGAGGATGGGGTAAACAGTTCAATCTCTGTATTTGCGGACGATACTAAGCTAAGCAGGGCAATAACTTTGCCGCAGGATGTGGAAACCTTGCAAAAAGATCTGAACAAATTAATGTGAATGCAATCTATACACTGGGGGAGAACCTCTGGGGGAATCTAGCATGGAAAAGGACCTGGCTGCTGCTAACAAAGCAAACAGAATATTGGTATGCATTAAAAAGGGGATCATCAACCTTGTCCAATCAGCAACTGCGGATCGTCAGGTGGTGGGCACCCGGACGTCACCAACAGGAGTCCTTAGGGACTCTAGACTCTTCCGACAAATCTCTAGACGATATGCGCTCTTTGACGCGTGGAGGGCCCTTCACCCAGGCGATCGGCAGTATACATTTTATTCCGCCCCCCACCGCACCCACTCTAGAATAGACTACTTCTTCGTCAACAATCTCACGCTTAAACTAACACAAACAGCTCAAATACTCCCCATCTCATGGTCAGATCATGCCCCCATCCTACTTAGGTTGAACTTAGACACCCCCAACCTCAAATCCTATAACTGGGGACTTAACACATTCCTCCTCCAACACCTGCCCTCTCAACTGGAATTACATTCCACCCTTAAATATTACTTTAAAGAAAATGCCTCCTCAGACACTTCATTATCTACACTATGGGAAGCCCATAAGGCGGTACTACGCGGCAAATGTATGGCACTGTCCTCCGCAATGAAGAAAGATAAACTAGCAGCGAAATTAACCGCGGAGAGGGACCTCAAAGTGTTGGAGGGTAAACTCCAAGACACCCCCACAATACCC